>JASVER010000013.1:6123976-6550565 GCA_030449065.1 Oceanodroma leucorhoa
ATTTTCATCCCTAGCTATCCAGATCCCTTTCAACTGCATTCTCCTCTGTTCCCTCTGCTCCAAAGCAGTATCGTTGAAGAGAAATGCTCCAACTTGATAGGTTCACCTCAGTCACCTGAAACACAAAGATGCCTTGTTTTTAAAGAAGTGACAAACAATATTCTCATTAATAATTGTCTTTCATTTCCATGCAGAAGCTGCACAGGATACTATTCTTACCCCAAGCATGCAACAGGAAGACAAGCAGTTTTTTCCATTTCTCATCAAAAAAGAAACAAAAGCCCACCCTGAYAGCTGTAGGGCATCGGAAGTTGAGCTGCAAAACCACCTTGTTTATTCCATTCTAAAGCTTGTATCCTCCCTGCCTGTCCCCCTCCTTAGAGGTCACTGACAGATCACATGCCCTGTTTTACCGTCTGCAAAAGGTATATAGTATTTGCCGATTTTCTCTTGCATTTTTAGCAACGACTTTCTTTACCGCTTGCATATCAAATAAGCCGCTTTTAAATATCTGCGGATTAAAGCCGTTGCCGCCCTGCAGCCCCCATGGTCAGACCCTCCCTCGGGGCCGGCGCCAGGCCGGCGTTGCCCGGCCCGTCACTGCCCCGCACCAGCGCCCCGCCAGCTGCCTGCCATCGCAGCCCGGGACCCTGGGCTCCTGGGGACGGGGGCTGCTGCTGTGCCGGGGACGGGGTACCCGGCCCCACCGGGCACCGCCGCGAGCCGCCTGCGCTGGCGGAAGAAGGCGTTACCCGGCGGCAGCGGCCGGCCCGAGCGCGGCGCCCGCCCGCCCCCGCCCTGACGCCGTGCGGGGGCCGCTATGGCGGCGGCGCGGCCGGCGCTGGCTCGGGCCTTGCTGCAGCAGTGCCTGTCCGCCCGGCTGCAGGTGAAGCCGCCCGAGCGCGGCTCCGAGGCCGAGTGGGTGGAGGTAATGTCTGCCGCGGGCCGCCTCCCCCTCCGTATCGCCCCTTCTTCCCGCGGCGGGCGGCGGGAAAACGCTTCTGCCTCCTGCGGGAAGCGAGGGGAGGGTGCGCTGGCTGGGGCTGCGCCCGCTGTGAGGGCAGGAGCGAGGTGCCGTCCCTCCGCGACGCGCGGTCAGATCGGTAACGCCCGTGGAGCTTCAGGAGGTCCCGGTTTGACTTGCTGTCTGTACTTGCCTTCAGAGCCCGCAGCCTGTCCCTGCCTCGGCTGGCTCGTCAGAGAGCTGGCTGGGTTGGAAGGCACCCCCGGGTGGCGGGCTGGCCCCTGCTGGCAGCCAGGCGCCCACCCAGCCGCCTCCCGAGGGGAGAGGAGGGACAGAGAGGAGCAAAAGGAATAAGAAAACTAGTGGGTCAGAGTAAAGTCAGGGAAAACACCGGATACCATCACAGGCAAAACAGGCTTGACTTGGGGAATGTAAGTTAATTTGTTGCCAGTTAATGTAAATATTTAATTAGTGGTTTAGGTATTGGGGAAAACAAAACACAAAAAAAAACCAACAAAAAACTCCAAATATTTAGACATTTGTTGAAAACAGGCTAAGCTTCACTTCAGACACCTCTCCTGCCCCCTTCCTAGTTTCCACTCCAGAGCCCTCTCTCTCCTCACCCCCTTGTTATTCCCACAGGTTACACTCAGTCCCTTCAGCAAGGCAACAAGCAACACAGGAGGTCGGGGTCAGTGCATAGCGTTTTCTCTCCGCTGCTCCTTTGCACTTTCCCTGTGCTCCTGCATGGGTCCGTCACAGGCTGCAGTGCCTTCAGGAGCATGGCTGCTCTACTGTGGAGCACATCCTTCCCCTCTAATTTTGTTGTTCCCTCCTTGGCATTATCTGCCCTTTCTTGAATGCACTTTCACAGAGGTGCTACGAACTTGGCTGATGGGCTCAGCTGTGTACCTCATTAATTGTGTGATAGGGTACACTTGGAGATGAAAGGCCAGGTAGAGCAATGGGACTATGGCAGTAGTTCAGATTTTTTTTTTCCAGACCACTAACCAAAAATGAAATTTAGGATGTAGACCACCACACAGCTTCAGGGAAACATTGTAATTTCCCACTTTTTCTCCCATAGTCTTCTATTGGGAAAGGTAGGTAGGTCTGCAGGCTCTTTGGGCTATGTGCTGTGCATACAGCCCAGGGCTATTTACCGAAGCATGAAGGCTGCCCTTTGGGATGCACTGTCCTGCTGTAGATGTCACTGTTTATGGATTACCTACGCTAGAATAACTCATCTGTGCAGGTGTCAACTATTTAGCCCTTGGGTTTTTTTGGTTTTGTCTTTTGTCTTTCTTGAAGACTACCACAATAGAAGAGGCTAAATATAGTCACTCGCAATTCTAGTGTGTTTAAAGGGCTTCTGAGTTCATTCTACAAATCTGAAGAGAGGTTAAAAAAAAAGTCTGTCCCTAGAGTGTTTCCACTGTTTGACTTTCACATTGTTCTTAAAACGTTTCTCTCCTTGTTCAGAAGAGGCAGATGGATCCATAAGACCTAGTTTCTGCAGCGTGGTCTGGGAAACCAGAAGGTTTTGCTCAAAGGAAATACGTGGCATCTCACCGATACCATGTTTGGCTGAAGTGCATCTGTGTGTATTGCATTAGTAGCCTCTCGGTGTAAGGTTAATTATAGTGAAAGTTGCTCAGCACGGCATAAATTAACTTTAGGAGAAATATCCTATTCCTGGCTTGCTAGTCTCAGAAGTAATTGTAGACCTAGTAAATAAAAGCTGAAATGTCATTTTGCTGTCTGTCTTTTAAACTATCCGAAAAGAGGCGTATGTTATGGTTTAGGGTTATCATGACTAACTCTATTACAAGGAAGTTATGCTGTTTATATCTCTTATTTGAAGTTTTAAATGGCTTAACCAAAATCACTGGGAAAGTAATAGATTGCGCTAAGGGAATCTTCAAGAGATTTGGGCAGTCTTCTTGTCCCTCAAACAGGGTTCGTTACCCGGTGTGCAACAGAGCTGAGATACGTGTTTATTTCATGGCTGTGCAGAGATGAGTGCTAGGTGGTAACTCCACAAAGCTAGCACACCAAAATACAAAACAAGTCCTTATTTATATCTTAAAATCAGCTAACTACCGCCCATTCTACAAACAGATTGGTTATTATAATTTTCTCATTACCATTTTGCTTTGTCATTCTCAACATTAACTAGGCACGTTTAGTGGGTAAGGGGATTAATGTGGTGGGGGGAGATTTCAGCAGTGGAGGTGTGGTTTTCATATTATAATTAGGATAGGTTAATTTAGGACATGATCTTTGAGGAACTTGGCACAATTTTTACAGTTTGAAAGACACTTCATTTATCTCAAGTTCATGCCTACTGGTTCATGACCATCCATTCCTTTCTTGTTCTAAAAATCAATTTATCAAATTGTTATATTATAACAATTCCCATAGTATCTTAATTAAACATTTACAAGATTCAGCAGCTTTCCCATGTAACCATACTACAGTCTCAGCAGCAGATTTTTCAGACATGATCCTTACTAATATTTGTCATAGGTACTTAGGAATCTTCCCTGGATACCTGGATCTTTTTAGGAGAAATCTGTTGTAACAAGAACTAGTCACTGTGCAGCAAAAACCTGTGGGAAGTTCATAGTTTCTGTAGTATGACTACTTTGGAGGTCATTGGAAGGAATCTTTGCTGCTGATGTTTTCTGGTAAGGTAATGTTACTTCCTATATATGTGTGTCAATGCAAAAATAAAAAATATAGACCTCACAAACTATTATTTACATAAACCAGTGTGTTCCTGATGATCTGTAACAACTTAAAAGTAGGTTCTCACCTTGAGGAATTTCTAGTGTACTATAAATAGCACATTATGTAGGTGGCTTTGAATAGCTTCTGAGCTTTAAGAGACCCCTGTAGGTACGTTAGGAACTTTAAAGCGGATGATCTGGAAAAGTTTGGGAGTGTAATTTTTACACTCTATACATGAATTTTTACAATCTATACATGAATCACTGCTCTTCATTGTGCTTTCATGATCGAGTTTTTCTGGCCTGTTGAGGGAACGGGATGTCTTGTTTATGGAGAAATGTTGGTTAGATAGCATCCATAATGGGTTTATGTATACAGCAAAATACTTTAGAGGAAAAAAGGAATTCTCCTTTTAAATGCAGGGGAGAAATAGGGTGAGATTTGGTGTATTTCACAACTATGGGAGAAAAGAAGCATAAAAATGAATATTCAGCTAAAAAGTGTAAGTGCTTACACTTTATGCAGTGAGAACTGTCTCTCCCTTATCTTATTTCCCTTGATTGGTCTTCTGGTTAAGATAGCAAAAAGAGGTGCAAAGTACCTGGCACAGGGTTGTTCTGTGACCTGTGGTAGATGATGTAATCTCTCTTTGCTGCAGCTGAATGTATGAAATATGAAGAAATCTTCTCACGGGGTAGCAAATCTGAACTTGAAATGGAAGTGTCAAAGAATAATTTATAGAAATTAGTTTCACAAACTGGCTTCCTAAGGATTACAAAGTGTCTCCATTTTCATTAACAGTTGCATTACATTTTTGGGGGCGGGGGAAGGTAGACTTGAGATAACATTTTGCAGAATATATTTGGGTCTTGCTAATGAAATCCTGCAGAATTCAGATGCATGTATTTAGCCAGGAGGGTGAGGGAGCGTTTAGTTATGTGTTTTTCCTGCAAAAGAGCTAAAAAGGAGTTATTTGGAGGCAGCATTGCTAAGGCTGGCTGTATGGCCCTAGGGGCTGGGTACTTCAACCCTTCATGATGCAGGTTGCCTGGTCTGATGATTACTTAGGACAGTTATATAATAAATGCCAGTGTTCAAAGTAACATGCTTTGCTGGTTTATTTATGTAGGCATTTTACTAACAGCAAATCCACATAGAGCACAATTTCCTTGCCCAGCTGCCTGCCTGTCACTACGTAAGTTCCTTGCAGTGGCTATTTGCACATCAGCATGTTGAATTTGTAACCTTCTTATTTGTGTTATTTTGCTTGACTTTTCCTGTGTTAAATCTAGCTCTGAAGAGCAGCCGAGTAGACTTTGATAGGTTATAGAGGACCTTCAGCAATGGCAAGGTTTTTGCTTTGGTTCAAAAGGTTTACACGTTCCCGTTCCTTACACTGGCAACAAGCACGAGTCTTAGGACATCTGAAACACTGATATAAGATCAGAGGACTGACATGCATTATTATTGGGTTAGCTCTTGAAATGCATTCAATTTTACCTCTTCTATTCAATTAAGAAAACTAAAGAACAAAAAAGTAAGACATAACGAGGCTGAAATATGGTTGCACATATGTTGAAAGTAGTGTTCAACCACAGTTTTCAGTCACAGTTGAAACCGTAAGTTTCAACTTACAAATAGTTGAATAATTTTCAACTATAACGTGGTTGAAAAGTGTTCTAGAAGATCATAAACATGCAATATAAATAGAAGCATCCTCTAGCAGCTTTAACTTGTCTCTGAATTAATTGTTTTTTCATTTAACCTCCTGTCCCTCTAATTTCCCTCAATACATATGTCTCGTGATAAAAAGTATATTCAAAAATAGGTATCAGATCATGAGAGAGGCTGGAAAAATAATGAATGTTTTTACTTAATGTTTAGCTGTCTGGCCTTAGGACTTACAGATGTCACTTTATTTACCTTTTCATCTTTTTAAGTTAACTGCTTGCAGAATATTGTTACTTCTGTATGTGAGAGTATGCAAAAAATACTGTCACAAGTCTCAGAATTAGCATGATGTTTTGTGATGTGTGCTATATATCAGAGTCGCTTATTTCTAATGCAGTGGTCAGATGAATACAGTGTAAATGCCTTTGGCCTATTTTATCACAAGCGTTTTTATTAGTAGGTATATGTACATTGTTATTCTCTATGAATATCCTGATGCTGGTCTGTTTCTGGAATGAATATTTACCTAAACATGTAAGGATATCTAACTTTTGGCAGCCTGTATTTCTCTCCTTTATTCGAACAGATGGTTTGAAATGTCATTTGAGGTTCAGGCCATCAAATTTCTTGCAGTATTTATGAAATATGGCAGTCATTTGGGAACCTGTATAATATTCTGCAGTGGTCAAAATAAGTTTTGAAAAGAGCCATTTAAAGTTTTCGAAAGATCTCAGCATGTGACGTTTTGGCTACAAAGAGCAGTCTCTTTTTCCAGAAGTTAGTCACAAGAAAAATAGTTGAGAAGGCATAGCTCTTCTCCATCATTGCCTTGAACAGTTTGTTTAATCTCTGCAATAACAAAGACATAAAACCTCATGTGTATAGCTAAGTTCTCTTCACCAAAACCCTTTATCTTTTAAAGAAAAGGGGGAGAGGGAAAAAAAGGTATTTTTAAGGAGCTATTCACATTTCTTATCCTTTCGCTTTGATAACATTGATATTAATGGCTCCTTCCTGCCCCAATCTAGTTAGCRTCACTTAGGTGGTATTTCATAAGCTGACATTTATTTTTCTTCTAACAAAAATATAAGGATACTTATTCTTGACAGAGCAGTGGTGATGTTTTTTTAGATACTGCATGCCTGTAGATATTGTATGCCTTTCTTTTTTCTCCTACAGAAGTTAAACCATTCAGGTATACTTGTGCATGAGACACAATTGCTGTTGGCTGCAGAGCCTATCAGTTTGTCTTAATAAAGCACAGGTTGTTGCACATGCATTCCTTGTGAACTAACCAAGAGAGTAGAAAAGCTACACAAGAATTGCCTTGTGCTTTTTCCTCAGTACAGACCTAATTCTTTCCTCAAATAGATAGTTCTTGCAATTAGTCTCTCTGACTGCCAGAGAAGTGGCATATCCTTTAGTCTGCACAAATCAAGGGAAATTTCACCAAAAAGACTTCACCCAAACTGATAGATAATATTTTGAACAACTTTATAATATTCTGAACAACTTCATAGTTGTTGGTCATCATATTTAAATTAGTCATCATATTTATAACTTTAACAGACTTCGTGTTTTTTCAGAATTATCCTGTACTAGATTACTTTCAACATCAAAATGTAATTGTTCACTGACAAGTCCTGTGGTGTTTGTCATGTTTCATAATTTGAAATAAACTCATAATTCACACTGAAAATTATTTTATCTGTATGTTTGATAGGAAAAAAGCTTAAATTATTTCCTATGCTGGATTTAAGTACACTAAGTCATCTTGTCACCTCCTCTATGTTAATACTGTACATTGTACATTCCAACTAAATTTGCCTTCACATGGAGCTAATAAATTGGCTTAATTGTATGTAGAAGCATTGTGCAGATAATCAGTATATATCTCATAAGCTTCCACAGTGCGGTGTGTAAACTTRATGTCTGAAGCTATACTAAATAACTAAAACTACTCTCGGAAGCTTTTTTGTTGTGTAGTTTTGTCATTTTTGATACCGGTTTTAATGATAAGTGTGCATGGTGGACAATGAGAAACATTGACAGAGTGTTCTGTAATCTTTCACAGATCCAGAGAGGGCTTGTGATCTACATATGCTTCTTCAAAGGTGCTGATGAGGATCTTGTTCCAAAAATTGGTATGATATATTCCTTATAAATTCTTGTATTGTTTGCAAAAGAAGAAAAGCAGTAGAGGCAGAGAAGGCAGCAACCATTTGGACAAGAAGTCATCAAAAAGCCATCAGATAGCATCATTCCAAATTAATCACCTGGCTTAAAGAACAGCTTGGTCGGTCTTGTTTCTTTTGACAGTTGTCCATACCTCTCACTCTGTCCGTCTGCTCATGATCAACCTATTAGAAAATCAATTCCCATGTTGATAACATTCTAGCAAACAGAGAAAGCGCTGCACCTGCTGTTTAACATATTACATGAATCAGGCAACAGGTTCAGTCCAGGACAGAACTGAATTTAGAGAAAACTGTTTTCAAATAATTCATGGCTTGATTTGAGAAGTATTTTAACACTGGTCTCACTGTATGTGCAGGATATTTCAAATTATATCCAGCAGAGGGAGTTGGGTGGATAACTAAACAGTGTCCTTCTAATTTCAGAGATACTATATACACTGTTAGCATTTCAAGTGCAGTTTTCTGGTTCAGAAGTGATAACAGCAGTATCTGCAGTTCTTCCCCTCTTCTCCACAAGCACTTTAACATTTACATCAAAGCGCAGAAGATGCTGTGGATAAGGTCAAATGGTGGTGATTTCTGTCTTCACCCACCGTTGTTTTGGCTTGAGGTTTTTCGTTTTGTTAATTGTTTTCTTTTTTACTTCATTTCCTCCATCAATAACACTGGATCACCTGGGAAATTCCATGATGCGACGTATTCCAGATAAAAGTACCCCTTTTCTTTTCCATGGCGGTTTCGCAAAAGGTCATATAACAATAGTGTATTTCAGGCTACTTGCTGGGACCAGCAGAAAGACCTGGCAGTGCACAAGCACAGGTGCTATTGCAAATGCTGAGAGCAGCTCCTGGAGGGTTCTCTCTTGGTCTTGGAGGGCACAGTCTTTCTGTGATGCTAAACTAAGTTGAAATCTTTGGGTGTATGATATGAAAATTGATTTTGTGCTTGTGAGAGTTTCATGAGAGTGTTACTTGAGAATAATGACCTTTTCAACTGTGTGGCAGCCAAAACAGGCCAGAAAAAGAAAGTTCTGTTTCCTATTAGGAGATTCATCTATGGCCATCCTTCTTAAGTGTCTGTCTTACAGAATATTTTTTCCTAAATATATTTTGAAACTGTTTAAATGAGTGGTTTTCGTTCCTGAATCACAACTCAGCTCTTTTTGCTTCAAACAATGTTAAGCTTTTATGGGTTTGGAGGCATGACTAGTATCTTCACAGCTTTTACAGAGTTGGAGGAAGTTTTGAGAGAATGATTTGATTTCTTATAGAAACGTTGGAAAATATAGTGTTAGTAAATGCATCGATTTTATTGGCAAGTTTATATATTCTGGCTTACGGGCCAAATTGCATCTCTGACCTTCCTGCCCGTTTCCTCTCTCAAAAGACAAGCTGGCACCTGCACGTCTGGATATGGAGCGCTGAARGGCACTCACTCTGCTTGAGACCAAACTGCTGAGCTGTGGCTTCAGCCCAGATCAGTGCTGGGTCCTGCTGCGAACTACTGCAACCAGAATGAAAAGACAGTCAGGGCAGAAACTTCTCCAAAGTGCACTGAAGATGGTGTTATCTCCTACAATGTGTAGTGGTGTGCAAATCATCAGGCAATTAAGTTAGGGTCACAAATTGGATCCTGGGTTCTTTTGGGAATGTCCAGCTAGAATTAAATTTAGGATTTCAGACAGCCAACCACTTCCCCCCCAAAACAGCTCTTTAGACATATTATATTAATATAAATACCCTTCACATTCTTCACCATACTCAGACCTCTTAGTTGATTAATAGTATTTATTGACTGTCCATGTTTCATTTCATTAATAAGCAGTTTCTTTTACTTGAATAGTTTGTCACGCATCCCAGTATTTGTTGAATCTTGTTTATGATGTTATATTAGGTCCTGTTTAATTTACTGTAGTTACACTAACTCTTATTTTATTTTTATTTGCAGTCAGTATGCTGTTGAATGTTAAATTAAGTGAAAATGAAAGCGGCGAGTACGTTTCTGTTCTTGATTTACCAGGCAATGTGCTTATCATACCACAAGCTACCCTAGGCGGTAAACCGAAGGGAAGAAAGATGCAGTACCATGCAAACATTGAAAAAGAAAAAGGGCTGGAACTTTATTCTCAGTTTGTGACTGTGTGTGAAAAAGAAGTAGCTGCTAATGCCAAATGCGTGGAAGCAGGTGTTCTCGTCAAGCACGGCACATACGGAAACAGGCAGGTGTTAAAACTGGATACAAATGGACCTTACACTCACCTGATTGAATTTTGAAAAAATAAATTATATCCTGGATACAGTAATGGCTTGCAACTGTTGGCTTTTTTTTTTTTCTTTTTAATTTCTAAGCATTAATGTACTTACATGGTTTGAGAGATACAGTGTAACAAAGACTTTCACTCATCTGTACTGGTGTTGCCAATTCCATTAAATAGAAGGATGCCTAAGACTGCTTTGCGATAATGAGTATGTTGTTTATGTCCGTATTAATCTGAAGTGTGCTCAAAATAATTGTTAATATTGATCCAATGAAGATGTATAATTTGGAAAGCTTTATTAACAAAAATGGGGTAATGCATATGTTTCTTACTACAAAATAATGACAAAAGTATTATATGTATTAGCTATTGTAAAGTACGCTTGAGGAAGCAAAGTTTATAGATTAAAAAAAAAAGAATGCTGCAGATGTACTTATTTGTTCCCAGATTTCCTGACTCAAGACAATTTTTGTCTTTCTGTTTTCTATCTATAAAATAGCAATGCTTTCTAGCTAACAAATATATTGAAAGCAGAAATTTGCTGAATTTTTAGCCTCTTAGAGAGTAGGTACTAAATAAGAAAGTCCATCCCCCCCATCCAGAGTGTGTAGGGGTGGGACACTTAAAGTAGTACTAGGACTGAACATGGGCTCTACAGGGAAGAAAAAGTGAGGTGCATCTAGAAACTGAAATCAAGGCTGTGCCACTGAATTGCTTTCTTGAAGTCTGCACTCCGAAATCTCCTCTGACGTGTTTTGATAGGCTGCTTGCTATAGCTTGGTCTGTGTCCTTGTTATCTTGGTCTCATCGTCTACTCGATTCTTTCATAACAGAGCCTCAGGAAAAGGACTGAAATAGTCAAACGAAAACAAAAATAAAGATGGTACGATGTATGCTTCCATCTCATTGTTTCCTCTGTCCCTATTGCTTCCTTCCAGCTTTTTGTCTATTGAATCCGCCAAGCAGAGACTAGCTTGTATTTCTTTTATATACAGTGTTGGCATATTTGGGGCCCCATTGCCAGCTGACCCCCTATGCAGTACTGTCATAAACAGTATTAACAGATGGTATTAAGAAGATATAATGGGAAATTCTGTCTTGTAAGGCAGTAAGAACAGAACAGCTACATTAAAATGTGGCAAATTCAAAACTTACTCAAGTGCATTCATCCTGTGAGTCAAGTTTCTCTTTTACTGCAGCATCATGGTTTTTGAAGTCAGTAATTTAGAAGGGTTCAAAGTGAAATTAGACAATTATATGGTTTCAGTAATTATCCAGAATTCCCATTTAAATAATAAATTCTTCTGGAAAAGATGTGAAACCTCATAGTTAGCGAGCATGCCAGCTTGTACAATCTTAAATTGTAGGTCAGTAGTTACAAATATGCTGTCTTGATCTTTATTTTTTAAAAAACGTAACTGAATGTGTAATCTGCAGGCTTAAACTATACCATGAGAATCACATTTTTTGAACAGATACAAAGCTTGTAGTTTTGATAAGAGAGTAATGAGATTTTTCAGATTAACGTAATGTATCGTTAATAATTATGAAATACCTAAGGATGTTGAATTCCTGGCAACTGGCACTCTCACTGTTGAAAACAACTATTCATACAAATGGCCTGGAAATATTAGCTAGGTCCCAAATGACTTATTTATTCATTAATAATTAACAGTTATGATAGACACCATATGAGTCATGTTCTAAGTTCTTACTAGCGACATTTAAATAAGATTGTCCTGATGTGAATAAATAATACAAATTCACTATGATCTTTGTGCTTGAAAAAACTGTTGATTCCTCTTTCTGTTGGAGGCCAAATCCTAATAAGTGCTGAGTAATACCACTTTTCACTGACCTTACAGGAATTGCGAGTATTCGGTATATCTCAAGAATTGATCCTTTGAGGTATAATACAAAGTCTGCAGTTTTCAATTTTAGTTTTTTTCCTGGCTCCAGAAAGATCTTTGCAGCCTGGCAATTTCAAGAACTCTGCAAGCTCTAAGACGGATGAGCTTGAAAATGTTTAGTGAAAAACAGACTTCAGTCCAAACTCCATCTCTTACTGATCCCTCATGTAAGACACATACAAACTTACATATACTTCAGTGGTTCTTGGGACAAGACAGAACTCTGGAGTTTCTGTAAAAAGGTGGATCTTTGTGTATTATCTGCCTGTTTCCGATTTGTTTGTGTATCCATCTGATTTCTGCCATCTCCTGCTCCAATGATATGCAGATTGTTGAATGCTGTGCCCTTTGTACTGCTTTATTTATATCTACTATTGATTCACAATCCATTTACTGAAAGAAGCCATTTCTGAATAATGTGATGGACCATACTGATGAAAAAATTGATTAAAATTATTTTTTCAAAGCCAAATGCTCATTCCTTTCTGCCATGAATATATGCTTTAAACAGATGACCTGACACTGCTTTCAATAGTTTCTATTCTATGAGTAGACAAAAGCTCAAATAATTATCCTGTTCTATACTTAGAGAATATCTGTTGGAAGATGCTTAATATTCCCCACTTCCTTGAAATAAACTATAAAATCAGGAGTCATCATTGTACTATTCTAGTGTGGCCTCCAATTCAACTGTCACACAGTAATTGTTATATCAGGTTTTTTGCGACCTTGTTTGCAGCGTACACACCCAGTGTGTCTAAGCTGAGCTTGCGTGGACTATGAACTGTGCTTATAAAACTAATGAGTTCAGGTGCAATAGCTTGGTTTCTAGTCAGCAGTATTCCTGCTTCCTTCCCTTGCCCTTTGTGGAAATATTCACCTCTGCTGCTACATACAGTATGCAACATACAAATATTAATCCAGAATTGGAAGGTAATAAACAGCATGTAGCCCAGTAATACTAGTAACAATGCTGCAACTGTATTGCTATTGCTAGTAACAGTCCACAGGCTTTGTCCTGAGTTTATAAGACCTCAGGACGGAGGCTTATCACATGTGCTTTGTCTGAACTTTCCCTGATCTTCTTGGAGCTTTGGTTTTACTTGATTTAGCTGTAACAACAATTTTTCTAATGGCAGGAGACTATGGCTAATTTGTTTTACTTTTGCTTTGTATGGTGTAACCACAGTTTTTATATAGATACTAATAATAAGTAGTTATTCTCTGTAGGATGATATATTTATGACTTTAACATAATGTTACAGTGTACAGAAATGAAGGCCAGTTAGAACAGCAGCAACCTTGAGAAGTGAAGACACCAGCTGCAGCGCAGAGTAGAGGCATGGGACAGTAAGAGATGGGGCACAGGCTGGCACTGAAGACCCCAAGGCTATAAACAACTTGCCAATGATCAGTTAAAGAAATGCAGACCTGGAGCTGGACAAAACTAGTCTTAGGAGTGAAAAAGAGAAGAAAGAACAAGCACCTAAGATAAATAAAATACATAGTTGCGGACTAGTGAAAAAAAAGCAAGGTGTAAAACTTTATTAGAAAACATGTAAAAATAGCCCCAGGTGAGAGCTATTTCCAAAAGAGGAAAAAGGGGGGAAAGAAGAAGAAACCATAAACACCAGCATCATACTCCTACAGGCACGGGACTCTGGATGCTTATGATCCACTGTGCTCCCTCCACCAGATGGGAGCCACCGGGAGGTGAAAGCGTGAGCCTGACACCAGAAGGGGTAGGTACTAGATAGTGCATGCATAATGATTTTAACTGTAGTATTATTATTGAGACTTTCTATACAATTTCTTTATTTTTATTTCCTTTCTTTTTCTGCAATAATTAGATCTGGATTAATAATAATTCTTTGATTAGACTGCTAGGGTTGCAGTTATACTAATGATAAATTTTGTGTGACTTTACACACAGGGTGGGTTTCTTTTTGCCCATAACAAGGTTTTGCACACAACAGCTCCTGCAGACCGTTGCTTCCCCATGTTGAAATGGCACCCACTTGATGGGCTGCTGGATATTAGTCAGCCTTTGTGGTGTTTTTCACCAGGTCCTTTCATGCAGCTGTGATGTCTGATCTCGTTTACCACAAAAGCTTCTTTCTTCATTGTGACTCAATGCAACCACTACTCTTTAGCCCCTCCTTGAGAATGAAGTCAGTTCCATCAGTCTGAGGCATCTACTTGGATTTAAAAGTATGATCTGGTGAACCTCAATCTTACCTCTGGTATAAAACCAGCTTCTTTGGAGAAGGAGGTATGAATCTTTTAAGCTTCCATTATTTTCTGCTTTTAGTCTCTACTAGTCTCTACTTTGCTACATGGTCTCCTTCAAACACATTATGTTTCTCTTCTGAAGCTGGAGTGGCAGTATGTGCCACAGAGGGCTAGAGTGGTCTCCAGAAATCTACAGGCATTACCTGAGGTCTGCCACCAAACCCCGATGTGACTGGCTTAATTTCTTAACTTCTTTGCGTCTCAATTCTCATCTAATAAATGGGTATTGAGGTTTTTTTCAGTGTGTCGCTACTTAAGACTGTACATTGAGCAAGACAATGACTATCACTATGTTTAGTGTATTGCACAGCAGAGTGAGGCTGGACTCTCTGTGAGATTCACCAGCTGCTTTCTATTAGAAATCAGGGTCTCAACTGCTGGACAAAAACAGAAATCAGAGCTGCCTCCTTAATCTCTTTCTTGGGAAAACAGCATCCAAAATTTGATACTCTGTCTTAAGAATTCAGTGAATTTGGTATCTCCTATTCCTTCTTATTTTCTCAAAGTTCCTTGGAAGCAACTTAAAATTTGGGAATCCCTACAAGATTCTGCTACCAGAAGCGCTGTGCAGCTACAGTTGAAAAGTAAATGGCATATGTGGACAAAAGAAAGAAACAGCAGTTAGAATAGCCTGAATAACATGAATGTATTGCACATTTTCTATTTAAACCAATGCTGTCCACTAGTTCAATTACTGCCAGTGTGTGGCTTTGGGCAAAGCAATTTTCTGCTCCACTTTTTCCATCTGTGAGACAAAGAAAGAGTGAAAATGGGAGGAAAAGAGGTTTAAAACCACTGCTTTTTTCCTCTTTTACTAAAGGCAAAAAAAATCACTTCTGTTCCTCTTTTTGTGTCAGAAGGCAGTACGCTCTCACCTCTTTTCACCTTTCTTGGAGGTACAGGAGTTTGCCTTCCTCTACTCCCTACCTTAGCTTCCACCTCACAAATGCGACTTGAGCTAAGGTCCACAGAGCACTTTGAGTACCTCTATGATCAGTGTGGTATCCCTGCAAATAACACCCCATACTATTTCTAAAATAGGAATGACATAGACAACATGGAAAAGTAAATAAATGGTATTCCTGTTGCACTGCTCTAGTTCATATATATTTATGTACCTTGTTACTGTGAATTTAAGATTGCTTTCTATTCACTTCAATTGTAGTTGCCTGTGTAAGTGCCACAATATATGCCCTATTGTGTCAGTATGTATTAAAAATGTGCAAGTAAGGAGCTGGGGGCTATTTAGATGTGCTCCATTAGAAAAGAGATTGCAACACAGGTTTTGGATTAACAGTGAAAGCGAAAGGTTCTTGGGAGGTCTTAATATTCAGTTGGCAACCCATTTCTAGATCTCATTCATGTGCAGCTAATTCTTGTCGGAATACTTTATCCAGGATTCTTCAGGTATTTAATTTAAAAATTTAAAAAAGTATATTATTCCTATTTACCAGTGAAGATTGATCATTTATTCACATGTTGAACTGTTTGAGATGTATGTGATGTTGTTTCAATACGACTCGTTTCCCTTTCTTATTTCCCGCTTCCACTTTGGTAGCTGTATCTAACATTATCTAGGCATGCATAATACTTTTATTTACATTTTAGGATTAAAAATAACAGCAGGACTGCGTAATCGCTTGGCAGGAATTCAGGCTTTGTATTTTGTGATAGTACAAAAAGCAACTGTATTGGGAATAAAAAGAAGTCTAGCAGTATTTCAGCATGAAATAAAACCATATATTATTTTCGATATTCAATGTGTAAAAAAGAAAGATGCATAACTAAGGCTTTGCAACAGCTAGGACAGACCAAACTGTACTGGATTCTACCTATGTCCAGAAGGCAGCTACTCCAGGGACCTGAATATTTCACTTTGGGGATTAGAAACACTTACATAGGTACTGTCTCAACTGAGGCAGCACTGATGGACTGCCATGGATGCTAAGGGCTGCAGCAGTTCTAGAAATGAGCATGTTATAATGTTTATAGGCATATTAATAACCTTATTCAGATTAAAGCCAAATGAAAGTTGCCTGTTGCTGTTGGTGTAACCATTCGCAGAATCAGACCTTAATGGTCTGACTCTGTGCTTAAATGGGTATATTGACTGTATAATATAATTGCAAAAATGAAGTAAAAATAAATGTTTAGTCTTATAATTAATCTAAAGACATTCCTCCTTACTGATTTTAAAATATAATGGAATTTGGTTTTGTTTGCTATGTAAGTACTTGGTGATGTTTCATCTGCTTTAAATCAGGCCCCTAGTCCTGTGATTCTTACTCACGCGTAGACAGTCCCACTGAATTCAAAGGAATACATTCTTTTCTCTTCCTCTAGAGTTACTGAGGATTATAAAGCTGTAAGAAAGAAAATATTTGGCTCAGAGGCATATGTGACTGTATAGATATTCTACTATGACTGGAATTTGTATGGCAGAACTGATTCATGCTCTAAATCAGTCAACCCACTTTACCAAAATAGACTAACTAATGAGAAGACTAATCAGTAGGTTTGTGCATTGCAATTATTTGCCAGTTGCTTAATTTATTAAGTAATTTGCTATTGAAGCTCAGTCAGGACTAATGGGGAAAGGGGAAATTGAATTAATACATGGTGAATACATTTAATTGTCCTATTTTTGTCTGTTTTAGAACAGAATACTATAAACTTGCATGACGATATTTTTTTATTTCAGATTGAAAAGGGGAAAGATAAAACTGGCATGCATTACTGCTGAAGTAGATGCTAATTTGAATCAGTGCATAGTTAACACTCTGTTGACCAATTTAGAGAAAAAATCATATTAAAGAATCAAGGTTAGCTATGAATCCAAAAAATACAGATTCTTACCCTCATGTAAGTGCTGCTGGCACAAAGCAACCCTAAAGCTGATGTATCCAAAGATGGAAGGAGCATCCTGCATCAGTATCCCTCATTATTCCAACTGATTCGTATGAGTTGAGCATTAACACAGCATTACTTAGTGCTGATATCATGTATACTGGGGGCTGGGCGAAGTCATTCTTGGGAAAAACTGAGCAAGACTGTATTTCTTACTGATGATATTTTGTCTTGCCCTGTGCTCATGTAACATTCAGCGTTATGAGATACTAATCTTGAGTGGGTCTTTGCCTGTTACCACAACAGAGTGAATAGTCATTGTAATAATGATAACAACAGCAATAATCTTCTAAAAATTATTCTAGATTTGGTTTTGTTTATTTGTTTCTGAGCTAAACATGATCAATCCTTCACAAATATTACCAGGTCTTTCTGTTACCTCAGGACTGCCAGACAGAGCAGMCTTTGTTTTTCTGGAGTTCATTATGGAAAACGTCATAACACCAACAGTCTTTGAATATAAATTGTTCAGTTGACCTTTCTCACAAGTTGAATGGCAGATGGCTTTATGTTGAGCAGCGACAACTCATCTTCTGAGCAAAATGAGGTTAACTGAGCAAATAACTCTTTCCTGGGGGTGTATGTTATTTTCAATACCAGGGGTTAACACCTTTACACCGGTAGGAGTTTGTAGAGTTGTTTTCTGTGAAATATACTATGGAAATAGTTTCCTGCTTCAGGTATGAGGCTTTATGTGTTCTTCATTACCACATCCCTTGGCAGATTTTTTTTGTAAAAGGTCACTGCATCAATGCTCATTTTTCTTTCTCACAGGAGATTTAGTAAAAATGAAACCAGTGTCCATATACGGTAATGCAGCCTGGTGCTCTTGGCATCTATAGCAAAATGTAATCAGGCAGTTCGTGTGCACTTTTTGAAATATTCCTCAGTAGTATCATCTACATGACTGAATACAGATGTTCACAGAGGATCACATTGTATGTAAACTTCACATGTTGAACCTATTTAAAGATGAATTTACAAGCTTATGTAAGGGCTGGCTTCTACGATTTCGGCTCCTCCGCTTATGCATCCCAGGCATCATTCCCTCGCCATGATGGTTTGCACCACTTCAAAGAAGATGGCCCCAGAGAACCCGCTTTGTGGAGAGGAGTCTTAGTTTTCCACTTCGAGGTTTAACCAATGTGACACTGTGGGAATAAGAAGACAAAAGATCATCTTTAAGATTTGTTGTCTAGTCAAAACCAGTGTTTAATTCCAGAAGGCATTATTTCTTCAACTTTGTAGCAGCAGCTAAGGTAGCAGAATTAAAACAAAACATCTCAATCCCACCAACCTAACTTGTTGCCAGCAGAAACCGGACCCGATGTCTGTCTTTGAGTGTGCTCTACTAGGTAGTTGTTAGGATGCAAAAACAATCCAGACATGGCTGGTCATCAGCTACAAAACTACAGTAAGATTACTGTTTGTTTATTTTTAAACTAAAAAATGGTTGAGTGACATCTATTTTCCCCTTATGAAGGCAGAATTCAGAAAAGACCCCCCTCCAACAGAAATTTTCTCATGACCAGTGAATTTGCTTATGAAAATTTCCAAGGGTGGAAGTCATTCCCGATGACGTAGTCATGCTCTTTCAGTCGGAGCACCTACGCAGTAGAAAGAAAACGGGTGAGAAACCTGGAGACACCCATCCATGTCTGACCTTGTCAGTAAGATACAGAATGACTCGGTGACTTGGGATCCCATGTCGATTCGGGTTCAAAGATCACACTGGTGAAACCCAAGTGTAACAACTTTTGCAAACTTTGGGTTTGACAAATGGTTGAGAATATAAACGGGGTGTTTCTGTTACCGAACTGGTGTGGTCCCGGGGTCCCCCTCTTTCACATGGGTGCCTGTGGGGTGGAGTGAAAATCGAAGTCACGGCAGACCCTGACCAGAGCCAGGTACAAATCTCAACAGTGCCAACTGAGCCACCTTAAAAAAAAAACCCAAGAGGGTTTTTTTTGTTGCTGTTTTCGCCGGGGGAGCGCTAGCTACCGGCCGCCCCCCCTCACGCTGCTGCAGCGCGCGGGAGCAGCGCAGAGCTCGTTGCCCGCCACGGCGCCCYGGTGGCTGCAGAGCCACGGAGCGACCCCGGGGGCGCTGACCCCGTCCCCTCGGGCACCCCGACACCTTCCCGCGGCCTTGCGGCTCCCGCCCGCCGCCGCCCCCGGGGCTCGGCGCTCCCCCAGGCCGCTACCGCCCTCCGGAGCGCCGAGGCCCGCGCCGGCCACCGCGGGCGCTCGATGGCTCCGGGCCCGATTGCACAGCCCTGAGCGACGGCGGCGGCGCCCTCCTCCCTCCCCGCCCTCCCCGGCCGGCGGGCGGCAGCGGCGGCGGCCCGGGCGCAGGCCCCCGCCGCCCCCCCGCGCCGGAGGAGGGCGGGCGGACGAGGCCGAGTCCCGCAGCGCCGCCGCCGCCCCGCAGAGCGGCGCGGGAGCCTTGCGGCGGGCTGTTCTGTGCCGTGCCGTGCCGTGCCGTGCCGGCCAGGTACCGCGGGCGGGCGGGGAGGGGGGCGCCGGTCCTTCCCCGCCAGCCGCTGGGACAGGCGGGGAGTGGGCGTCCGAGATGGCGAGGAAGGGGGCGTGGGGAGCCCCGGCGGCCGCCTGGGCGAGGGTGCGAGGGCCCGCGGGGGGGGGGAGGGTAAGGAGGGGATGACCCTGAAAGAGCGGGGTGCCAGCCCCCCTGCCGGCCGGGAGGGATGCCCGGGCTCGGCGCGGGGTGAGGAGTTGCGTGGAGGCGGGCAGAAGGGCGCAGGGGAGCCGGCGAGCTCGCTGAGGGGCTGGGGCTGCCCGAGGCCTGCGCATGAAAAGTGCTCGATCACCCCCGGAGCCGACTGGGTGGGTGGGTGGGTGAGGCAGAGAAGCCGGCTTTAGAGCCGGCGGCCGGGCGGCTCCCGGGCTCCCTCAGCACAGCCCGTCCCGTCCCGTCCCGTCCCGTCCCGTCCCGTCCCGTCCCCGGCGTTGCGGGGCAGGTCTCACTCCCGTGAGGGGAGCGGAGAAAGGTCTTCTCGCCGGGGGGCGAGGCAAGTCGGCCACACGCGTGGTGCCGTCCGAGGGTCGCCCCGGCACGCCGCCTGGATGTCACGGGGAGGGGCGGGAGAGCGACCGTGCCCCCGGGTTTGGGGTGGGCAGGAATGGGCTGCGGGGTAGGCGGGGGTGGGTGTTTGCCTGGTACGGATCGGTACAGATCCTAACGCTACAGGGACGGATTTGGCATTCACTTGTGTGAGTGTACATGTTTTTAGGGGCTGTTTTTATATTTTCTTATAAATATTTTTAATTAAGAATATTTTGGGGGAAGGGTAGCAGTGTTGGACATTCTGGTAAACATAAACGTTACTGCGGGCTTTTGCAGTTTGAATTCCTGGCTATACAAGTGGGACAACAAGCAAGTCTACACCATATAACTGGTAAAAACTTTGCACAGGGATGTAAAACCTGTAAAGTTGCATTAGTGTTGACATTTTGGAATGAGGGAAAGAGTAATAGACATCGAAACTTTAGTTAAAATAAGAGTAAAGTTTATTGAGATCTAGGTGGAAGGGTCATAAGAGAGCAGGAAGGCAGATAAAGTTGTGTTCAGCTTTGTGCTTCTATAAATGAAATTTGATATTTTTGGAAATTTGGATTCATTATTTGTGATGTCTCTTTAAGTTTGGTTTTTGATTTAGTGGGATTAATTGTTTATAGGTGTGACCATGAATTGTACTAAACTTTTATTTTAATCTCACATGCTGGAAGTATTTTCCCTGTCTTCAGAAATAGTCAAGCTATGTTATATGTTTTGGTGTTTTGCTACATGATATGTAATAGTCTCAATTCATGTATGAAGTAACAGTTGAGACCCAGAAGATAGATTACTTCTGGTTGTATGCTGGATGAAGTTTGGGTTTCTTTTCCTTTTCCTGATGGTTTGACACAATGAAAAGGGGGTGGTGGTGGGGGAGGAAGCCAGTTTAATATTACACTAAGTCTAGCAATATATTGAAAACTTGTGCTTGATTCTTTAAGAGGAGGATTGTTTTTGTTGTCAGTAAAATATCCAAACTACTGACTAGTTTGTGACGTTGTATCCCAGCATGTCAAAAACTTTGTTAGTCAATGCAGGATAATCTTCTATTTTAAAATGCAGAACATCCTAATGAGGCAGGAGGTTAGAAACACCTTCTCACAAAAACATTTTCAGATTATGGCATGTTTGTTCTATGCAGTTCTTACCCTTGCAATTTTTACTGTTTTAAGGAAGCAGAACCTTAAAACAGACATGAAGTATGTCTACATCTACATTGCAAACCAAAAAATTATGAAATCTCTATACAGTTACATTTTTTGAGCTGTTTCAGAGTTTTCTCTGGGGAACAGCCACTTAAAATATCTAGAGAATCAACCATCACTGTGAGGTGTGTCAGTGATTTATGTCTGGATAATGGTCTCTGATGTGCCAAACAAGTCTCCTGCGGAGTCTGCACCTGTGAGGGCTTCTGCTGCTAAATTTCTGTGTGTTGGTGTATTTCAGGGCAGTTGAAGTCTAGTCATAGCACTAGCTAAGCTAGTACAATGATAGCCATAATGATTTTCAGGAAAAGTAAGTATACTTTTCCAGGATTTCAGGGTATCTTCAGCAAAAATTTCCTGTGGTTTAATTTAATGCTAAGCTAGACTGGATTCAGCGTTTATCTTAATGGAAAATTGGTAATTAAAATCAACCTGCACTTTGGATTATCTATGTGCATATATATCACCTACTATGAGTCAATTTAACATTTTAACAAATAATTTAATTCCACGAACCTCCTATCATTGTGACAAAAAAACCCTGTCGGTATACTCAGTTTGATATATTTTGTCTATATTAGATAAACAATATAATCTACAACGATCTTGGGAATAAAGCCATGTTCAGACATGTATTGAAATTATTTTTAGGATTTAGGTGGATGTTTATACTTCTGTGATTTTTGTGTGCTTGCCTTGCTATCACACCAGCTTCCAAACCTGCAAAGAAGTAAAACCAAAGCATTCTATGCATTTTTATCCAGACTGAAATTAGTTATTGCTTTTTGAAGTTTAGTTAGTCAGATTTTGGGGGACAGGGGGGATCTTCTAAAGTCATTTTGTCAGAATCAGATTTCCAGATATGATACTGTTTTTCTAACTATTAGAAACATTGGTTATTTAATTATATATAATTATTTATATGCAGTTTGCCAGGTTGCCTGTAAATAAAGTAATGTTCTGAGGTCCCTGTAATGGAGCCAAGACTTATCTTTTGACTTAAAACTTTCGGAAATGAGCCCAACTAATATTCAAGAATTGTGGGTGCTAGGGGGGACAGAGCGTGCCAGTAGTGGCCGCTGTGGAGCTCAGGAAATGGCTGGTTTATATTTCTCAATAACTGAATGTAGCTGTTTCTTGGTTTCCTGGAATAGTTCTTCTCATGTGGAGATAAAGATTAAAGTGATGATAAGAAAAGCAAAGTACATGTGCTTTTTAACACGATGAATGAATGTCTTCCAAAGATCTGAGTTTTTAAAAATGTCTTGAATGCTTTGCATTGCTAAAACAGCTATTGCATTTCCAGGCACATTTTTTTTCAGGGTATTTTTTGTCTAGTTATGTCAAGCTTTGTCCTCAAAACTTCACAGAAATCATTCAGTATTTCTAGAAGACATTGTCTTGTCATTTCTTTCACACTTCAGCAAATGTATATTGTGTTGTAGTTCTTATCAATATCACCGATATGTATGAGGGTTGTGGGTGGTCACATTCTTTGTGTGAATATTTTTAAAACCAGCAAGCCCGGAACAAGGATTCTGATAGATTTCACTTAGATCTTTGTTGCCTTTAAGCTTTGTTGCTTTTTCAGATACAGAGTGATTCTTCTGAAACTTGGAAATCAATAAGCATAATGATAAGCATTTTGCTAGGAAAACCAGTCGTTTGGAACTGTTCCTGTGGGAGTAGACAAGTACTTTGAGCATCATTGTTCACAAAACATCATAATACAACCCTTTTGTTTTGCAACACAGATGAAAGTAGCTGAGAAACTAAGAAGAATTCTGTTTGGGCTGCATGATATTTGTTCTTTAGCACAGCATGAAATGCTATGTGAACAGGGCAAGACCTACATGGAAGGTGCAATATATGAAGATGCACATGGATTACATCTTTAACAAGTACCTGCATAAATGCTACTAAATTTTCAGTGGTAGGATAGATGCATAGTTTTCCTGGGGCAAATTGCTTCATCCGGAACACTGTTAAGCGAAGAGCCTGAAAGAAAAGGGTCTTGTTTCAACATCTATGATTTCAGAATCGTGTTTCTAAGCTGGTTAACTGCAAAAATATAACCTAAGTGGAAGTTGTCCCAGTCTGAAATCTTCAGCAGTAATTAGAGGAAATGGATGGTTGTGTAATAATCTGTTATTTTTTGTTGCTCTTAGTCAAACAGATTCTTCATTGCTTTTTGCTATTTGGGATAAGCATGTGATGCAAGTGCGTACATATTTTTATTTAAAAAGGAAGGTAGCTTGATTTGTGAGTGGAATTAAATCCCTTCATAACACAGAATATGCAATAAAACATATGAGTACTCAACTGTGAGATTTACTATCTGGTGCATTTTTCACATGCTAGTGCACTTAAAATCTGATATTAAGAGTCACAGTTCTGCTTAATTTAAAAGTCTTAAAATCTTGGACCTTCTCCTCCGTGGCCTGGTATTCTTCTTCCATCTGCTGTGGGTTGTGGCCTTGTGATGACTTTCTCGTGTGGCCTGTTCTTGCAAACTGCTGTCGAACATCACTGTTAGTCCCATCTTCTCTGTGCTTAGCTGCAAATTTCCTCACTGCTGACCAATATAACATAACACTGCAAAATACCTGGCATTCTTATGGCAGTATATTAATTTTGGATGAAAAGCAAGCAAGTTTTTTTGATGTCAAGGAGTAATTTGGTCCAAATTGATGAGACCGATCACTGATAAATTCAGGCATGCGTGTGTATGCATTGAAAGACTGGGCTCTGGTTTCATAACCTCTTCATAGTCCTCCTCATCAAGGGCTTAATCAATTCAACACATCAAAGCTTCTGCTAAAGAAACAGTCTTCAGGAGAGTTAACTTTCTCTCTTTTGTTTTTCCTCCTTCTTTTGGTGTCTTGGTGCTGGAATGCCCTAAATTTGCTTATATGTTTTCTTTGAAACTACATGCAAGAAAGCAGTGAAAGGGCATCTGAAATTCTCATCTTTTTTTCAGTTGAATGGGAGGCCAAGAGTGATTAGCATTGCTGAACATAAAATGTGTTCAGAGGGGTCAGTGTTATGTCGGGACCAGCAGTTACCTGCCATTGCTTCACGTGGCTCTGCATAGTGAAAAATTTAAGGATTCTGTATATAGAAAAAAGGCACAAGTTGGCTGAATGCTGAGGATCCTGCCACACAAAGGATGTTGGAGTACTGACGTACGCTGACATTTTTATTTAGCTTTACCTTCTCTTACTGAAGATTTTGAGGCAGACTTTGCTTCTATGTGTTAGTTGGTAATAGTTTGTAGAAGTCAATAAGTAAGAGGCTACCCTGTCTTTTGAGTAATAATAAATACCTTTCTCTAGCTGTTGAATATTCCCACTTCAATATATTTCCAGTGTCTAAACTCCAAGCTCATCTGAGCTGGAATTTCAGTTATTTTTTATTTCTTATCAAATTATTAAGATTCTAATATTGTAGTTTATTTAAATTAGATTATTTCTATGTGTGCTATAAATTTGAGCTAGATTATAGCTGAAGATAACTCGATCCTTTGTTCCCTGGGCAATCAGGTCTCCCGTTTGAAGTTGCTGGGAGTTTGATCCTGCATTTTGCCTTCTCCAGACCTCTGTGCCTCCTTATGTTTGCCTACTAGTATAAACGATACACTGTAACTATTGGATTTTGGTCTGTGTTTSGTCCATCAGTAGCTGAATTTGGCTGGTGCTTTAAGGTGGTTTTTCGGCCCAGCTGGCAAAAGGAGCATCATACTCAGTTTCTCTTGTCAGAAATAAGCCCAAGGGAGCTGGGCAGGAGTTTTGTTTATGTTCGGGAGACACTCTAAACAGGTATGTGCAAGGGCTTAACATAGGCTTGGGCATCGATCGTCCTGCCATGCAGTCAGCTCAGATGCATGGGTAACGATCATCCCATTAAACTTTTAAAACAGTGCTGCAGGAGTAACATTGATCTGAACTGTTAATGACTAGAACTAAACGTGTCAGGCTGGAAGGCTTTCTCTTAAATGTATTGGTTCACTTGTTAGATAGATGATAATAAATCTTGCTTTCTGAGGAAAAAAACATGAATTTGAAGTCAGTTAAAATACCACTGCAATGCAGTGAAGGACAACTTGATGCTAACGAATGTGTTTCAGCTCTGTTTTTCAGCGGTGTGATGGTTACGACATTGATTGTGTAGTCAGCCCAATGGCAGCCGTTATGAAAACGCTGGTAATTATTACTGGTGATTTTGTAATCTTACTCATTACTATTACTCATTTTTTACTATTACTCATTACTGGCAATGAGTAACAGTGATCATTTCTTAGAAGAATAATGTCCTTTTTACTTCTCTGCTGGACTAGTCTTTGGTGCAAAATTGAATCCATAGGTTTATTATCTTTATGCTTTATATCAGATTTAATGCAGAATTGTTTTAATATTTGTGAAATTAGAAAAATATAAATAATTATTATTGTTATGCAGCACTTTATTTTCTTCACTATGTAGTAGATGTAAAGGACCTAGATCCTCATCTAGATTGTATGCTAGATCCTCATCTGAGTATCAGGCTCAGAGAGCTCAGGTTGGTCTGATTTCTGTTTGAGCAGCACTTGTTCCTGGCAAAGACAAACTGCTGGAACAACAAGGGATAAAATGTGGGAAATCTTAAAAGAAAATAAATTTGTAAGTACATACTTCATCTGTTTGGTAGTTTCCATTACTTGTGCTGATATTCCTTCAAATGATGAGTCATAATTTAAAGGCTTAATTTTTTTAGTGAGAGATCAGTTAGGAGTCTGCTTTATTGCAGATTATCTTTTTTCTTTTTTTTTTTTTTATGCAGAGACAAAATATGCCATGCAGTAAAAGGAAGGGGAAAAGTAACATTCATTAAGTTGCCACTACTGCTCATAGCTTTTCATTTGTTGTGTATTAATTTTTGTCTTAGATTTCCATGTGAAAGAAATAGAACAATCTGTGGACTACTTCCCTCAGCTTGTAAAGCCTGAGGAGATTAGCTATCTCAGAACATACTTGATACTCATAATAGATCTATTTTGAATTTCATCTTCTCTTCTTGGCTCTGTTATAACTTTGTCATGGGTGATCTGTTGGTTCTCATATTTTAAAGACAATTGCGAAAGGCAGCTATTCAGATCCATCTTCCGCTGGTTCAGTCACCTTCTTTTTTTTTTTTTTTTTTTGAAGATGACTACAAGTCCCTTTTTTCTCTCTGTGGTTTATCAGGAACTTTTGAAACTCAGTTGCTGTTGCCTTTTAATGCTTGATTCACCCTATATTCCTTTCAATTTACGGGGCAGCATTCCATTTAGTGCTCGTTCTAAGAGCTTTTCTGAGCTCTTTTCTAATCAGTCTTGAACAATCCTGCTTGCCAAATTGGCAGTCGGCAAATGAAAAATTTTTCATCAGTAGTAAGCAGGAACAACTTCTGCCTTGTCCAATAAATCTTCGTGACAGTTTTGTAGCATAGTGTAAATGTAAAATAAACTTACCTCATAGGAAAAAAGAGGGATTTTTGATTGATCTGCTCTTGTAGCACTGATGGGAAAGTAAATCTTGTAATTACTTCAGTTATCTAAAGACAAAACCAAAAGGATAGTGTGTCATGCTAGCTAGAAAATTCAGGTTTTTTTATCACCCATGTATGCCTTTACATTTTAGTTGATGGCATAGTATGTGTTTCATTCAATGAAATTTCACATTTATTTTTCCAGATTTCTTTTTCAGATTGAGAAGGATCAAAATCGTAACACCAGGGGGAAGGGACTTTCAAGTAATTAAACCTTTTTAAACATGGGTTTCATGTAAATAAGGATGCATCTTTACATGCTTAGCTTGTATTTGCATCGATTTACTAGTGTGTGAGGATGTTCAAGAAACTGTAAGACCTGCAATGACTGGTGTAACGTTCAGTCTTTCATGGCGCTTGCCTAGCCCACCACGTGGCTATGCCATACCTCTAATTAGAGCAGAATTGCACCTTTGTTTGGACTGTATGTGTTTAGGTTTGATGTTTCCTTCTGCACTTAGAAATTGCCTAGTAACATCTTGTATGCATAACAAGGACATATTTAATATTAATCAAACCCAGCTTGTCCCCACATTGTCCCCACATTGCTTGTGTTCTGTTTTGCATTGCCTTGTAAGCACCGTGCCTTTTGTGTTGTTCTCCAATCTGACTGCAAAACCAATATGGTGCAATAAAAACTTTATTCCCTACATTCTCACCTTTCTTCTCACAAGGTTGTATGCCTGTGCCCTTTTTTTATTATTATTTTTGAAGCTTCATCAGTATCTCTGGTGTGCAGGCTTGCAACTTATTAAAGGGAGTCTCAGTAGGTGTTTGGGATAAGGTTTTTTGATAGGTTGGAGAGTGTATTGTTTTGTACGTAGCTTTGTGGAACCAAGGTTTGCTTGTTGGCCAGCACTGGAAAGATCAGGTCTGTGATTTTATTTTTTTTTTGCTGGGTGGTTAGTTCTCAGTTTCTACAAAACTAAATCTTGCATAATGGACAATCAGCTTCTGTAATTCGGAACTGATAGAGTCCTCCTTTGAAAAATTAGCGTTTCTAGCCATGTTAGCAGGTGTTCATTACAAAGATCAGCAACCACACCATAACATTTTTGGTTTTTAATTTAGACTATGCAAATCCTAAAAAAAAATATTTCCAGTTGATTTGTGCAAATATGTGCTTACATAGTAGAAGTAACATGTTTCTATATGTGACACAATAATAACTTCAGTGGAACAACATAAACTTTTATCTTTGACTAACATTCATAGAAGAACGTATGTTGGCAGTGTGAGCTGTGGGCAGGATAGTTGACAAAATATAGACTTGTCCAGGTTGGGAGGAGCCCTAGGAGGTCTTTTTGTCCAACCTTTCACTCAAAGAAGTAAAGTTAACTCTGAATTCGGGTTGCTTAGGGTTTTGTCCAGTCTAGTCTTAGAAACCCCTGAGAGTGTTCTGCAGCCTTTCAGCATCTGTGCCAGTGGCTGATAATCCTTACAGTGAAAATCTTTTTTTCTTCTACCCAGTTGGAACATTCCCCATTTCAGTTTATGATACTTCTGGTATTATTCCCTCCCATACACTTCAGTAAAGAACCTGTCTTCAGCTTCTTGATAATCTTCCCTTGTGAAGGGTGCTGTTAGGTCCCCCTGAGCCGCCTTTTCGCCAGGCTGAACCCTGGTTCCCCAGGCTGAAAGTTTAGATTACTTTGAAATCTACATGTACTTTTAATTTGTTCTCAACTTCATTCTTTTAAAGAGTGATTGAAAACTGATTACTTTTAAAATAGCATGCAACCTGTATTTCATGTCCGGCCAGACTAAGTTCAAGTTGAATGAGGTTTAAAAGGAAATGTTTTTGCCCATTGATTCTAATATTAAAATTACGTCTGGGAGCTAGGAGAATGGATTGATAATCCTCATGTCTTTTTGTATCCACCGTATTGTACATGAATATTTCAGAACAGTTGAGTCACCTTTGCCAGCTCTGCTGGTTGTTGATTTAGACATGAATGCTGTTATATTGTTTATGACTTATTGATAAGGACATGGTTATTCATGATTGCATTCCAGGTTAATAGAATAAGTATTTTCCACCTATGCTTTTTTAGATATATTAAAGTAATRTAGGTCTGATGAAGACACTGAAATCATCTTCCTAGAAAATAATTATGGTATTATGCTGTCTGAGCTTACTTTTTTTATTTTGTTTTAGAATTAATCTGAGTTAACAAAACAGAAATAAGAAAGGTGGTTTCAGTAGTTAAATGAATCAAATTGTATGGTGAATATGATGGGTCTGCCCAATTCAAATGCAACATATAAACAGCTAATAATGTTTATGAAGCTCCAGTTCAGTGCCTTTTGGTGAGCTATTAGCTAATAAAAATTGTGCATATGCAAGAATTTGGAATTCTTGGGGTCTTTTGTAGAACAGACACTTGTATTTCATGTGCTTTTTAAAAGTTGATTTTTGTGTTAACTCTTTTTCTAGAAAATTGAGCTCTTGACATCCTTTATCCAAGAACCTGGAGCAGCAGAGACAGTTTTTACAATGAGGAGAAATTATCTGCTATGTAAGTTAAGTGCCAGTGTGTGACAATGATCTGTGATCTTTTCAGTTGGGGAAAACAGCTATGAGTTGTAATCCTCAACTCTGTACATAAGTTGAATCAGTTGCTGTGGTAGTAGGTGATTTAGATATACTAGACAGTGGGACAGGCCTTGGCTGAGGTAAAAAGGAGAGTTTGTGACCTCTACATGTAATTTCCATGCTGAGCAGTGATGAAACTCTACTCAAATATTCAGTGAAATACGTAATCCTACTTTTTTTGTATGTTTCAAAAAAAGTGGGGATAGAGTTAAGTTCTGTGAGTGTTTTAGCAGTGAGATAACTGATAAATTGTGAATATCTATGTACCTAGGCAGATTAAATATATGTAGGTATAATTAGGTATGTGTATTTATCTCTGGTTGTCATTTTACAGTGTGGTGCCTTGTCAAGCTGCCTGGTATTTCAGGTAAATTTGAAGTGACAATTCGTTATAGTAAATTAGATGTGACTAATTTCCTCTGTGAGTGAATTTTACATAAAAAATGTGTAGAAAGTAGTAGAGGTAACCTTCTGCTGTGCATTTGATGACAACCCGAGTACTGAATTATTCACCATTGCTTTGTATTGCCCATTTACTGTTTGATGGATCATTTTACACTATAATATTGTTACTGCATAGGAAAAAAATGTGTGTTCAGCAGTCTCAGTGACCTCTGGAAAGGATAATTTCCTGGAAAGGAGTTTAAAATACGGTTGACATTTTACCAGAATCTATTTTTATTTGCAAATCCTACAGAATATTATCTTTTGTAGTTTGAGGCTATATGGCATTTAAATAGTGGAAAAAAAAGTTACCATTAGAAGTATTTTTTTATCTTGGTTTGCTTCTAGTTATGCTTATTGACAATGTGGAAATTCCCAAAATAGTCTGAGAGACATAAGTAGAATACAACTTCTTTTGAACTTTGAGTTTTTGAAACATCCTTTTTTCACGTGTGGGGTTTTTTTGAAAAAAGACATCATTAGAGGTTTGCTCAGCAATGAAGTTCTGTTTTTTCTTTATGCCTTGCTTGGCACTGAGAATACATGAGGTATTTGGATAAGATGTTAGCATTTCTATTTGTGAATATAATTAACATGAGTTTGCTAGGTATAGGTTACTGTTATTGCCGCACTTAATTCTAGATCGCAAAAGTCATTATGTTTGGGGCCAGTTGATCATTACTTTCAGGTATACCTGTGATCAAGTACTAGTAAACCTCACTTCATGCAAAACAAGTGCATGAAGAAAAAATAGTAGCTCAGTGAGAACCCCTCTGATTTTCTGAAGTATATTTAACTTTAGTTGGTATATTACATCAATACCATTATCTCCTTTCCAAAACCATTAAGTATTACTAAAGCCACCTAAATAAAACTACTGTAATCTTTTTAATATTTTTTATTTATTTTGAGTTTTCATTTGAAAGTTTAATTTTAATAAGCCAAGCATAAATATGATTGCTGACTCACTACTAATTTTTTTCTTTTTCCGTTTAGGTGTTTAAACTTCTGATTCAATCACCACATATTAATGGGGAAGAAAACCTGATTGATTAACACAGTTCTGGTAGTGGTGTTGGGTTTTTTTGGGGTTTTTTTGTTTTGTTTTTTTATTCCACTGTGTTTGAGGAGAGATTTGAGGAAAATTTCAAGGAATGGAGTTAGCTCACAGTTTACTGCTTAATGAAGAAGCATATAACCAGCTTGGTGAATTTCAAAAAGCAGAGTTCATTTTTGAATGGTTACAGTTTTTGGAAAAACTTTTACCAGTGACTAGCAAAGTAAGTATAATGAGACTTGAGAAGAAAAGCACATTATAGAGGTATTTCTCTCTGTCTTTTTTGTTATTTTGTTTAAAAACAAAGAGCAGTATTCAATTTCATTTGCTTCATGTCTTTTACRTACACGCAATGAAAGTATGTTCAGTGTTAGCAGTAACTTTCTAAATGTTATAAATTTTTGGTCACAGCCCTTCAAGTGACAGAGCCACTTGTCCAGTGAAAGGAATTTGAGAAATAAACATTAAGTGATTTTTCAAATTATTTTTTTTTTAGCTCAGATTATTACTGCAAGATTTTGGAACCCCATGATAAAGAATGGCAGTCGTGCTTCCACCTAGCATGGCACAATTATTTAGTAGTTCTCTAGCAAACAAGAATGTAACATCCTTATCTTTGTTTTTTATTTTCCTAATCATGTTTCCAGCCAACTGTCCAATTGTTTGGTTCACTGTTTAGCGTATATTAAGTAGCATATGTGGGTATTTAACAGTAAACCCACCTAGATAATGCTATTTAAGAGTTATGTTATTTGTGTTAAAATATGTAAATATAAACACAGTGCCAGACTCTTAATTTATTTTTTTTTAAAAAAGCATTTAAAAAAATTGAGATAAGACTAAAATAGATGATTATTTTAAGGGAAGCTCTTTCCTTTCTAATGCTCAACTTCTTGAAACTCTGTTAAAGTTCTTCTTTACTACTTAAATTACTATATTTCTATGAATTGTTTTATTTTAAAACAGGCATAAAAGAAGCAAGAAGTGGCAATTTTGTTTTAGCAAGGTATAACTATTCAAGGGCCATAGGGAAAATACTCCTGAAATGCTACTAGAAAGAATTATGCTCTGAAAAATGTGGTATTGTTTTTTTAAATAAGAATAAAATATTTGAGATGGCTTTTCCTTAAGTAGAAAGGTGCAATAAAATGTTCATTTTTAATTAAGAATGTCAGAGTATCAGAATGGTGGTAATRAAAAGTAAAGAGAATTAGCATTAATTATCTTTAACTAACTCTTAAATGTAACTGAAATTTAACTGGTTACTGATTATTTCCAGGCTGATATAAGGGAAAACCAGAAGAAACTGGTTGAACAATTGACTTCTTTATTAAACAATTCACCAGGACCTCCTACCAGACGGCTCGTTGCCAAGAATTTAGCTGTACTTTATAGCACTGGAGACACTTTTTCTGTTTATCAAACAATTGACAAATGCAATGAACTCATTCGGAGTAAAGATGATTCACCAAGTTATCTGCCTACAAAACTGTAAGTATTTTTTTTAACCCCAACCTTCAAATCCAGTAATAACAAGAGAGACAAATTTACATGGTGAGAAGTTAATGTCGGAAGGGGTATGCTCCCTCATTTCTGCCCATTGTCCAGTAGAAGCTTTATACCRTATGACACACAGAATTTGGGAGCCTCTCTGATTAGTATCATTATTGTGGGTGCATCCAGCTGTAAAAAGTAATTTTTTCTTTGGTATTATATCTCTAAAGTGTTTAGACTTGAGTATTACAAAGAGAAACTGAATTACTCTGAAACCTGAAAGCAAATTCAAATTGCTTCCTTCCCTCTAAGTATTGTAACAGTTTTATTTTAATCATTTAATATATGCTGCCTTCAGGGCAGAATTATGAGTGGTTAAGTACTTGTGTAGCATTTTATATATTCCTTTCTGTGTCTTTACTGGAAAGTTTTAAGTAAGAAGTTCAGCTGCATGTTGGGGGGAAAAAAAGAAAGTCAGGTCAGTACTTTACCACATAAATTGCCCTTGAAAGTTTAATAAGCTTAAAATATATTTTTTTTCCTTATTTAGAAGTTTCTTGTTATGTTTCACATAAATATAACATAAAATCAATTACATTAAAATACTTTAAAATCATATTACTTTTGRAGCATTTAATGCAGAGGCAATTTGGTGGCTGATGGCAGTCAGTGTATGTTGCATGTGTTAGAACAAAATTTGACCGACCTAGCTAGCTAGTATTTACTGGATCCACTGGAAAGAAATGCCTTGAGTGATTTGAAAGCTAAGCTAAATTAATTTATTTAAGAGTGTAGGAGTGCTAAACTTGTTGCTATCATTCAGATCTATAATGACCATAGTATTCTTTAAGGTAAGAGGGTAAACTGAGGCTGGTTTATGCTTTATGTTTTTGTTCAGAGAGGGGACAAAACTAGCTTGCAATAAGTATTGCCATATTGAAGAAACCATACTTTACAGCAAGTCAAACAAATGCTGCTTGTTACAAAAAAGGTAAAGAAAGCTTTTCATAAGTAACATTTAACATCAGTAAAATAAAAAAAATATTTACTTGACATGATGCATCTGAGTTCACTACCACAGGATAGATAATAAACAAAAGAATGTGGTAGTATTAGATATTGCATGTGTGCAGCAGGAACCAAAAGAATAGAAGACGGTGGTCTGCAGCCAGACAACTGAAAATCAGGACAGAGAGAATACCAGCAATGGATAACGAGTTATGAGGGGGCAGGTGTTTGAAAAACAAGGAGAAGGTAATATACTGCTGAGTAGAGCAGTAAAACAGAGAAGTACAACTCCGGGTGCAAAACACAGTTATTGAGCACATTTCTTAATCCAACTGGGAAACTGGATATAGTTWGTTAGAAACATCTGAAATGTTTGTAACTAAACACCTAAAGCCTAGCCCACAGAACAGAGAAACGTGAACTGCTACTGCAGGATGTGAAACCAAATCTYACGGTGCAGAAATATTATGAAAAACCTTCATTCCTGAAACAATGCATATCTTTCACTGTATTGAAGGAAATCAAAGATAAAGGTAGAGGTAGTAAAACGTCATGGTGCATCAGTGATACAGTATACAAAGCAGAGCAGAATCTGTCTCCCTCCTTTGCTTCACATGCTAATCCTGTTTCTGACAACCCAAGTGAAGTTTCCTGAAAATAGATTTTTGCAAGGAGTGAGCTGTGTTTTCCAATATCATAATATTTTTTTGYTTCCCTCTTGTTCCAACTGACCTCTTGTGCAGTCTTTTGAGTTAAGAATAAGTTTGGTATAAAGTTTGCTGTAAAGGGTCTTAGTCCTGCAAAGTAAATTACTGCTATACTACTGGCTCCTCAACAGTGAGATGCATTAACATTGTAGGTGAGTTGTAGTATGGGACAGAGCTCTGCRGGTCTTCCTTGCTTCGGCTGCAAGATGCCGCACTGGAGGAAGTGGGGTGATGTCGGCGTAGCAAGGAGGGATGATGGAGTCCATTGGCAGTAAGGCAGAAATGGCAAAGACAGACAAAAATGGCAGATATCCAGACTCGGAAGGCAGAGAAGTAGCTGGGGGAGAAGTAGAGAGGTGGCAGTGTTCAGAATCCTGCTGTAAACAGTAGTGAAGAGAGGAAATAAGAGATGAAGTGGTAGCAGTAAAATATGGTTTACTTCTAAAAAGGTTTGGTAAAGGGATTTCTTATAGTACTGACACTGAGACAACAGGCTACAGAAAAATAATTGGAACTACAGACCTCTTTATTGAGTAAAATCTTCTACCTTGGGCTACAAGTATATGGAATACTTGGTGTTCACTGAAGAAAGACTGCTTTTTTTCCTTTTTTTTTTTTTTTTTAAATCTTGATTAAAGTGTTGTCTTTGTTTACCATCTGTCCTTATTTAGCATACATGCCCATGTTGTCTAGTAGCAACACTTCGCTATCATTGTTCACAATATGTTGATTCACCTGGAAACTCTTTTAAATAGAGTTTCCAGTGAATTGTTCTTTTATCTCAGAAATTATAATTTTTCTTGTTTCATGTAGGTGGAAGATGGAAATGTTTTAGGCAAGCATTTTAAAAAGAACCTCAGTTAGGTGTTCATCTCCTGCTAAAATTGAGCGTGATGTTAATACTGTATCAGATCAGGTAAACAGGTCGTGTAGTGTGAATACAGCTTATTACTTTACTTTTAATTGCAAAGTTTTTAAAATATCCACTAGGGCTGCTTTTAAGCCATAAGCATTTTGAAAGCATTTGACTGGTCAGCAAACTTTCATAGCTGATCTCAGTGCTATTTTACCACATGTTTAAGTATCTTAGTTCTGAATTTTTGTTGGTACCTCTCCAAGTACAATTGTTAAGGCAAAATTTGAGAGAAAACCACTTAAATGTATACTATATAGAGAGTCGTATATCAAAATGGAGGTGTGCTGCCGAGGAGGAAAAAACACAGGCAGAGAGGCTTTTCTCTGCAAAACTTGTGTAAGTTTACAGGCTTCCTTGGAAACCTCTGGCTGTTGCTTGTGATTTGACAGATAAAGTGACTCAATAGTTAATACAGTTTGGACTTAGTGAAGAAACGTTTGTGGGAAAAAATTAGACAACTAGAGTCTTGATACAATCCTAGAAGGCAGTCAGAAGAGCTTCTTAAGTCCTGTGCTTTGAACTTTTATAGAAACTTAAATATTGATGAGCAGAAGTAGCTGGATTCTCATCTTTAGTTGACTAGATGTTACTCATCAACAATTATTGCCACTTCATTGCTAGAAACCAYTGTTCAACACTGACTGACTCTTTCATACAACACTTAAGCACATGGCAGTAGAGCCAACCATGTAAGAGTATTTGCAGGTTATACCATCATCTAATAAGGTAGTTCTGGTTTGGGTTTTTTTCTTATATATTTGTTAAATATTCCTTTTTTGGATTATGATGTGAAATATGTATTATTTATTCTTGAAGCTAATTAAAGAGAGTATCTGTGACCATCAGATGATCAATTTAGTAGTAAGATGGTGCAATTGTAATTTYATGCCCAGCCACACTATGAACAAAATTAAAATCCAAACTGTTGGTGTGTACTTAGTTGGATAAAAGCAATAATGAAAAATGTTGCTTTAACGAAAATAGGASTTTGGTATGATAAGAGATAAAGAATATCAGTTTTGTTTTTCTTACTGTGCTTTGTCGTTTAGGGAGTTACTGTTAATGTTAAATGCATTTTTCTAATTAAGAATGTGTTCAGTATGAGATTTTAAAATTCTTTATGTGAAACGAATTCAGTTGGGGAATAAGGAAAATGTTGTTTCCTTGAACGGGGTGCTGAGCAGTGTCACTGCATATTTAAGTAGGTCTGGCCAAAGAGCTGAAAGCTGATTAAAGATATAATTTCTTTTTTCCTTGTATTCATAAAATTAGTTGGTTTAGTTATAGATCTGTCCATATAAAACCAAAGTGTTTTCCTTAATTAATTATTCAAAGGAAAACACTCTTTAATTAAGCAACTCTTTCTTCTTCCCCTTCTTCCCCTTCTTCCCCTTCTTCCCCTTCTTCCCCTTCTTCCCTTTTTCTCGATATTTAGCAATTTTTATTTTTACTAAAGGAGATGCCGATGAACACACAGACTCCAGTTGTTAGGTATTTCACCTGGAAACTAAATTCAGAATCTGTGTGCTGTGAAAAGGACATGGGCTTATACTTTTATTTCCTTCAAGGTGTTTCCTTGTAATGTATTGTTATACAAAAATGCCAGAATTTTAATTACTAGACCATTTGCAGTCTACTATTATTGACCATTCAGTTGTAAATAAACCTGTCCCTGGCTACTTCTAGCAGCATCTGCCRTAGCACAGTGCCATAGACTACATGATGCAGGGCATGCTTAGTTAGAAATTAATGTTAAGGTTTAAAGGTGGATATGAAAATTGTATTCCTATCGTAAAATTTATTGGGAGATTGTATTACCTGAATTCTTGTATTATCCAAGTTATTTTCCCAACCCTTGTGTCCGCATTTCTCCTAGAGCGTATGTGCCACACACAGACCATTTTTTGTTTTTCTTTTGATAATCCACTTACATTTTTGGGACATTCTATTCAGTTATTTTGTTGTTTGCCCATTGATTATGTTAGTCGTCTTAATCCCTTTCATCTATTACTGCATCCATTTTCATGCGTCTTTGGATTTGCTTTTGTTTTAGTGCTGCGGTGGTATGCTTGGGCTATTTATACAAAAAATTGGGAAGAATTTTGGGAAACAGTTTTACTGACACCGTTGGGAATGTGCTTAAAGCAATGAAGAATGCAGAGGTATTGGAACAGCATGTTTAAAAAATGATTGGAAAAATAATAGGATGTTTACTGTCGGTAGCTGGATCAATGAATAGGAGAAAGTGCATGATAACAAAATATGAAAAAATTGTGGAAAGTCATAGAATAAAAATCAATGTCTAAACTCCAAAGAATTACTAGAGAGTTAATGGATTATGATTATAAAAGGATGGATCATAGCTATTCTCAAGCTGATTTCATGGAAGAACTTGATAAACTAGAAAATCTAATTGCTTTATTAATGAGAACATTTTTGCTCCAGCTTGTACTTCACGTTTTGAGTTTTAAACTGCTAGTAAGTACTTTTCAGTAGAACATAGAATTACTATTTTCACTTGCTTATAGTGTTACAGAGCAAGTTATCTGCTTTAACTCACTTCCGCATAAAAAGATCTCTAAAAGTCTAAAAGACCCAAACCATTGTTTACCTATTTCAGTAGTAGGCATTTTGTATTTCCAAGGAGCTTAGGGTTACAAAACTTTAACATTTCTCTTTTTCATTTTTTAGTCTCAAGGTCGTTATGAAATTATGCTTAGTTTGCAAAACATATTAAATGGTTTAGGAGCTGCTGCTATCCCCTGTCATAGAGATATTTACAAAGCTGCCCGATCATGTTTGACAGATCGATCCATGGCAGTCCGCTGTGCTGCTGCAAAGGTAAAGTGCTCTAATAGCTGTTTTTATTAAGCTCCCTAAATAAAATTCTATTTTAATAGATGATGAACACAGCAGTAAATACATTGTTTGCTTATCTTTCTGTCTTTGATATTGCCTTGGCAGCAAAAATTCAAGTCACTTTAGTATGAAAGCAACATGCTTATTTTGTTAGGGAGAACTCCGTATTATGTAGCAAGCTAAAATTTGTACTGAGTGCTTTTCCACATCAAAACATTTTTATTTCCCTTTTTTGTCTAGTGTCTTCTTGAACTTCAGAATGAAGCCGTATTTATGTGGAGTACAGACCTGGATAGTGTTGTGACCTTGTGTTTTAAATCCTTTGAAGGTTCCAATTATGATGTACGATTAGCAGTTTCAAAACTTTTAGGCACAGTATTGGCTAGAGCTCTACTGTCTAAACAGACAACAGGTAAAGTATGTACTTTGTTTGCTGATTCCTCATCTGTAAAAATCTGTCAGATGATCAGAAACTCTCAAGTTCTGTTGAAGCCCAAAGTAAAATCACAATGTAAACTCCAGCTGGCTGTGCGTATCTCTGGTTTGGTCTTTTTTGTAATATTTTTCTTGTGGAGTGCTGTGTTTTTTGTTGTGTTAACCCATATATATGTATATTTATAAAATCACAAACAAGGGAAAATATTTGATAAAACTAGTTGGCTCTGTTACAAGATTGTTGCCTTATGGAGAGAAATTAATGGCCTCAAGAATTTAAAGGCAAGATTAATTTCAACAGTGTAGAAAACACTAAAATTTGAGGGAGTGTCTCTTTGTCAAACTAAAGAGTTAAGGATATCTTTCCAAGCTGTTTTTCCACAGTCATCAATACCACGTCTGGATTGTCTAGCAGTACAAATGTGATCAGAACCAGAAATGAGCATGCACTTTTGTTCACTCAAGAGTGTGTGTAACATTTTTTGCTGACAGTATTTGATCCAACTGAAGCATCCTGGCACAAAGTTAACATCTCAGATCTTTGGTGTCATTCAGACTGGGTATTTTCAGTCCAATCTTAGGAGTCCAAAGCTAAATATTTAACTGTAATCTAAATGAAATACAACAGAATGCCGAGTAAGTGTGAGTCAGACTGTTTGTTCTGCTTTTAATGGCATCAGAGAAGACCTTCAGTGCAATAAGCAGCAAATGACAAAATTACATGCCTTTAAGCCCAACTTACTGCCTTTCAATATTCTTGAGGCTGTGTATTTGCATTGGAGACTCTGAAGTCTTGATCTATAAGGTATTTTTCTAAGAATCTCTTTGGAGACAGTTACTGTGTAACAGAAAACAATCAGCACTTATCTTTTCCCATTAGAAGTTTAAAAAAGTAATATTCTGACCTCTTTATAAACTCAGTAGAATCATAGAATCATTAAGGTTGGAAGAGACCTTTAAGATCATCGAGTCCAACCATCAACTCAGCACCCATGCCCACTAAACCATGTCCCGAAGCGCCACATCCACACGTTTTTTGAACGCCTCCAGTGATGGTGACTCCACCACTTCCCTGGGCAGCCTGTTCCAATGCCTGACTACCCTTTCAGTGAAGAAATTTTTCCTAATATCCAATCTAAACCTCCCCTGGTGCAACTTGAGGCCATTTCCTCTTGTCCTATCACTTGTTACTTGGGAGAAGAGACCAACACCCGCCTCTCTACAGCCTTCTTTCAGGTAGTTGTAGAGAGCGATAAGGTCTCCCCTCAGCCTCCTCTTCTCCAGGCTAAACAACCCCAGCTCCCTCAGCTGCTCCTCATAAGACCTGTGCTCCAGACCCTTCACCAGCCTCGTCGCCCTTCTCTGGACACGCTCCAGCACCTCAATGTCCTTCTTGTAGTGAGGGGCCCAAAACTGAACACAGGATTCGAGGTGCAGCCTCACCAGTGCCGAGTACAGGGGCACGATCACCTCCCTCCGCCTACTGGCCACACTATTCCTGAYACAGGCCAGGATGCCGCTGGCCTTCTTGGCCACCTGGGCACACTGCCGGCTCATGTTCAGCCGGCTGTCAACCAGCACCCCCAAGTCCTTTTCCGCCGGGCAGCTTTCCAGCCACTCTTCCCCAAGCCCCCAGTAGTTTTCTTTAATCTTTGTAAGCAATGTAGTTACCTAATCTYACCTTAGCACTTTAGAAATACAAGCAGCTCATCAGCTGTGTGGTTGGTACTTTTAGTGGGGAAGCACTATGTTGAAAACAAGTTAGAGCTAAGTGAGACAGAAGCTAGTTGGGGCCTAGAAGGGGCTGGGGGAAAAGCGGAGGGAGCAATGCATGAAGAATTGCGTAGTCCTGAAGTTTCTGCTTTGTATCTGATAACCTGCTGATGTTGGGTTGTTTTTTTATTTTTTTGGACATGATTATCTTAAATCCTTTCACTTCTTTTCCCAATATAATACTTCAAAGAGAATGCAGTGAAAATTTTAGGTCACTTAGTTTGCACACTATGCAGTCGTCGTGCTATGTTTGCATACACATGTCCCAGCGTGTATTTTAAATGAACTTTCTATCAAGAAATAAAACAACAGAATAGGAGCTAGGGATAAATAATTTTCCTGGAAGGTTGTAAACACATTCTATAATTCTCATTATTCGGGAAAGCTAATTTAATACTAAGATGAAATGCTTTTGTTTCTAAGAGACCCTGTTCCTGTGCCCTTATCTGGCTAAGCATAGCAGAAGGTTAATCTCCCCTGTCTGGAGTTTGGAATAGAGGGTTGTCTTTGGCAGTAAGCTGGAATGAGTTAGAGCCAGGGCTTTCATGAACCTTCGGGTGGTAGGAGTAGGCCATACGGACCTTTTTGCAAAGGTAGCTTAGGTCAGATGGTAAATACTGAGGGAGGATAAATATATGTATACATATTAGGTGATGGCCTAAACTATTTAAAGATAGCTGAAGCAGAAAAACTTGAGAAATATTGCGGTTCGCTCGAGCACTGAGTCCTAAAATGTCTTGGTTTCTGTTGTGAAATTATGGTCAAACAGTGTTTGGATTTGGTTGTGCTACTGAATTTGTGCAAATTGTTTTTTCTAAAATTATTAGAGTTGAAACTTTTCTTCYGAAATGTAACCAGTTTTACAGAGCTATTCCTCTAAAGATTTACATCTGTTCTTAGCATCCACCAGGCATAACTTCCGCAGAATCTCTTTGGAAGAAGTGATGGAGCTATTGGGAACTGGATTTCTGCGCGGAAGTTGTGGATTTCTACGAGCCAGTGGCGATATGTTGAAAGGGACCAGTTCAGTCAGCAGAGATGTTAGAGTTGGAGTCACCCAGGTTTGGATTACATTATTTATGATTTTCTGAGATTGCTAAACATTCCTATAATAACTGTTTTGCTCTCCATGTATCTCTTATTTCATCCTTTTTTGTATCTGTGATGAAATATATGTAATTTAAAATAACGATTTACATCTTGAGTTATGCTAGAAAGAAAAGGAAAAAGATTTCTGATGTTGCTTATTGTTTACCTGATAGTTTGACATTTTCAAAATTAAATATGTATTACTTGTGAAAGCTTCATGTGGTATGAATTTCAAGTAAGTGATATAAATAAGTACTTTCCTCAAATCTTTAATTTAAAACTTAATACCTTATGTCTAAAAATGAAAGGGGGAAGTTAAAAGAATTCTTTGAACTTGGAATAGTTTCCTTCTATATAGGGACATTCCCAGTCCCGTTCTGAAAGAATGGTTCTGCTTTGAGTAAGTGTGTGAAAAATAAGGGAAACAGAATTTAGTGGAAAAAAACTTTTATCTGTTTTGCTGTGTTCCAGGATGCTCACTTAGAGGATAGAATCTTGTTAACTGAGCAGGTCTGAAGTCAGACCATATAGTGCATGCTGGTAAAAAACAGTATAAATTTTTCAGATGATATCAGATTGGCTTCTTCCTGTAAATATTATCTTAAACGGCATTTACATGCTAAGAACTAGATATTCAAATGTTAAACCTGTGAATCAAGACTAAAGGTTGTGGTGAACATTTATATATCAAACAGCTATGATTATTTTAGTATGTTACAGTCCCCATAGCTATTTTATCATCCCCTTTGCCGGTAAGGGAATTTTTCAGTGCATTTCAACTTCTGCAGTGCAAAAAATCTGTAAATTAGCTTGAGTTACAGCTAGAAGCTCACAAAGTGTCTTGTATGCTCGGATCATGCTGGGTGGAAGCATTACCTTTGTCAGAGAGACTGAAAAGCTGGGGAACAATAATACCTTGACAGCTATTTGCCTAGAAAATGCGTGCCAGACTCCTAGGGTGTTCTATATACATGGTGGTTTTATTAGTTTTCCAGGAATAGATATTTCAGTTCAGTGTTTTGACTATTTGTACTGGTTTTTGGAGGCTGTCTCCTTTTCTTGCATTTCTGTGTTAACACAATAGTACCTGTGCTAGATGTTCTGTACCAGAACAGTTAAAATAGTGCAGTGTTTCTATAAGAAAAACTTGAGAAATCGTGCGTATATCAGTGCCTGTAAGTAGAAAATGCTTGCAGTTATAAAATGTATTAATTATTATGTGAATTGCAGCTTATTATAAATTAAAAAATAAGAAAAACACTGAAGATAACTTCTTACATATGAAAGAAGAATTTATATTTATTCAAGACACAGMCAGGTTCAAGATGTAGTTCAAGATGTAGCCATGGCAGTATGACTCTTCACAAGTCTATTTATCCTGTTAAATTCTTCAGTTTTCAAATCTGTAAAACAGGGGTAATGTACTGGTACATTATGAAGCCTAAATAGTGTTTTTCAAGAGCTATTAGATGCTGACAGGATCTAATAGCACAGKTTTTTTCATCTACAGTACTTCACTTTCTTTTTCGTGAATAATTTAGTTGTTAATATTAGACACGAGACAAAGTATGTATGAGGCAAATATAGAAGTTTGTTGATATGGGTAGTGTTTGTGAACTTTCTTATGAGGAATTTCGTGTGTTCATTTGCATATTCTCATTTTTCGTATTCCCTTTTCTTGATGGTAGCACATCTATTCATTAAAAAAAAAATCTAACACAGCACATGGAAGACATTTGTAAGGGAGAGTATTATGTGGCAAAATAAATGGTCTTGTGGTGATTAGATTTGTAAAGTGACTCTGCATTCTTTCTCTTTGTTGTGACAAACATAGTCTTCTTATGGTACCTCCATTGCAAGGCAAACAATTAAAATTCATTGAGATGAAGAGCAATGCTTGGGAGTTGCAAATATACCCTAATTCAAAGCCTATAATAACAAAATTCTCTCAGGGTTATGGGTTATAGTTTTGTAACATAGTAGTTCTTGAAATGCATTCATACATTAAATTTGGGTTCCATGTGCAGAATGTTAAATAGCTGGAAGCTGTTGTTCAGTGAGACCAAACACAATGTTTTACATAACAAGTGCCTGTGCGGGGTAAAGTGCCATTTCTCACACTCTGGAATGAAATAACATGGGCAAGCAGCTTGAATTAACTTACAGTCAAAGCAGGCTGCAATATTGCTTGTAGAGTTTTGATAGTAATTTACATGATTTAAATAGATCCAAAAAAACCTGAAACTACCTGAAGTGAGAATGTATATGTGATTTATGGATGCATAAATGTATAAATGATCTCAGTTTAGTGACGTTCTAGTTGTGGCAATGTGCAGAGATAAAAAAAATTATGTATGTGGGATAGCTGGCAGTGGTTTTCCAGACGATTTTGCTCTAAAATATGGCTTCTTTTCAAATCTCTTCCAGGCATATGTGGTATTTGTCTCTACATTAGGAGCACAATGGCTTGAAAGGAACTTCTCTGCCTTCCTTTCCCATATTCTAGATCTCGTGTCTCAGTCTCACCCTAAGGCTATTCAGAGTCAGATGGATGCTATCGGCTGTCGCCGCTGTGTTTCATTTATCCTTCGAGCTACAGTAGGAGGCCTTCTAGGGGAAAAAGCTCAAATTGCAGCTGCCAAGGAGATTTGTCAGGCCATCTGGAAACTGAAGAAAGTTGTGGGTATGGGTCTAACAAGATTATCCATTTGAGCCTCTGTTTTTCCTTTTTTAAGTGATTGTCCAACTTCCTAATCCACAGACTGCAGAAATAGAATATATAGTGCTGGTTTATCACCATAATAATGTAGAGGGCTTTTGATGGACTGCTTTGTTTTGAACTTGGGCTGGTTATTTGTTTGTGTGTGTCTGTGTCTCTGCATGTGTGTAACCACACAAGTGTAAGCATCTTTTCTAACACTTCTTCCCTGGTGAATATCATTTTAACCAATTACAAATATAATAAAATAATAAATACATGCAGTAATAAAATATAGACAGTATTGTAAAATAAGTTAAATTGGCAGTTAATATACGTCTAGCCAGATTCTGCCTTCCTATTCAGAGCAGCTGACACTACTGGTGGTTCAAAAAAGAAGCATTTGTTCCTAACTGATGAAATGAGCATTTCTCCTGGAGAAAATGGATCTCTTGCATGATAAAGTCTTATACACAGCTTCCAAAAAAAGCTGCTGATCTCCCACCATCGTCCTTGTAGGGGAAGAGAATGCTGAGCATAACCAGTCGTCCCCTGGTGTACAGCTGCGTATAGTGTCCTAGTTAAATATCTAAATGTTAAATGTCTAAACTGACATAATAATTTGTGTCTCAAAAGAGGAACTTTCAAAAAAGTCCAGATTTTTCACTCCCTCTTTATTCCCTGCCCCCATCGTCTCTCTCACTTGTTCTCACACTATTTCACTCCTTCCTTCCCTTTCTTTTTTCCTACTATGTAGTAAAATCTGGCAAATTATATCAAAGCATGACCTCTTCAAGTCACTTTCGGTGAGGCTGATAATAGCATGCTTCTTACCAGCCATTGTTCCCCATCACTTAAAAGATAAGCAATTTGGTAGTTTCCATTTTATCTACCCTCCTGCCCTCACAGACATTACTACACTATCCTTTTGAATAATAGAARTGTGCTTGTCTCAGTGAAGGTAAACCTTTATGAAAACAGTTTGGTCAGTAATAAAAATGTTAATGGTAAAAGCTCATTTGGTAATATAAACAGCTTATCATACCAAAATCCTTTTTTGCGATCTGTTTCATTTTGGTAATGATTTCATGGGAATCTTCCTATATTGTGTTATCAGATGCTGCAATGAGTGACAGTAACTTGGAAATAAGAATTAGTACAACAGACGTAACAGCAAGTCAGCATGTGCTTGTGTGTGCACTTCAGGAACTCGGGAGTCTCATCCATGGCTTAGGAACTACAGCAGCACCATTACTACAAGACTCCAGTACAGGTACAAGCCCTGAATTATTTTGTGAATCAGAGTACAAAATATATTCCTTTGTTCACTGTGATCTTTGATTTCTTACGGCTAGACAGTCAATTCTTTCAAATCTGTTGGGATCCTTTTTCTGGCATTGACTATAGCAACCTTTCTTCTGGTGTGCAGCCTCCTCACCTGGACCTCCTTAGTTCCTCTATCCTTTTCTGTTTCCTTCCACTATACTGGGGGAAAAAAAAAAGGAAGAGGGGAAGTTGGCTACCTTACATGCTGGAGGAAATCTTCAGGCATTGCCCAAAGAGTTCTGTATCTTCTCTGGCCTGTTCTAGTATGTTAATTAAAAAAAAATATATATCAATATCAAATTTAACTCCTTTAAGGACTGTATTTAAAGTCCAGCACTTTGTAATGCTTATAGTAAATCAGTTTGATTGAGCTGGATATCTTCATCTACCTTTATTGCTTTCATTTAGCTGCAGTGAGATTTTTTTTTTTTTCTGGATGGGTTCAAGTGGACATCTGTTTCCACTGCATGGATTTCTGCTTCCTTGAGAATACTTACAGATATTTTCTATGCATGTTGGTGAATAACTGCATAATATGTTAGTTTTTTTCCATATTGTTACTTTTCATTCAGGGTAACTTTTTTTGAAAATTACTGAAGTATTTAAATTTGAGAAGAAATATTTGACAATAAAAATCAATAGTACTTTTTAAAGAGAAGTACAGAAACTGGATAATGGTATGTTCACCAGTCCTCTGTATACATTTTTGCCTGTTTTACAATCTGCTTGCTTATTTCTTAAGTGTGTTCACGCATTTTATTTTTCAGGAGTTCTGGAAGCAGTGATTTCTGTCATTCTTCATCCCAGCATTTCAGTTAGACTAACAGCAGCTTGGTGTTTACGCTGTATTGCAGTAGCATTGCCCTCCTATGTGTCCCTCCTGTTGGATCGTTGCATTGAACGTCTTAGTGCATTGAAGTCCTCCCCAGAAGCAGTAACTGGCTACAGTTTTGCTGTTGCTGCTTTGCTGGGTGCAGTAAAACACAGTCCTTTAGGAATTCCACATGGAAAAGGGAAGGTATGRTCTGAATACTTTACTTGTAGGCAGTTCTTTGACATTTTTGCAGTAGTATTTGCATGTATTCTTTGACATTGATCACATAACCCAGTRTACTGATGAGATATTTTCTTTTCTTGAGAAGGGGATTTTGAAGAATACTATAACTCAAATAAGCAAGTGTTCTTCTCACATGTGTCAGGATTGTGAATTTCTCAGGAAATGTCACTAATGACTTTATGAACCACTYGTACTGCTACCTTTTTCTAATGGAGAAGTTTGTTAGGGGAGAAGTTTGTTTGTTGTTTTGGGACAGAGGTCAATTCTGTGGAGCTGCAAGGTCTTTAATTGAATAGTCTAAGAAAAGGTTTACCTGGAGAAAACATTTCTTGAGTAGAGGTACATTTTTCAGAATTTCAAACTAAATTCTTTACAGCAAGATCAAACCTTCTGCAATTCTGACATTGGCTTAAATCAAAAAGCTGACATTTCAGCAGTGTTAATGGTGAGAAAAGGCTAGTCTGGAGCACATACAGCTGAAATGTATCAGACTTTGCCAAAGGAAAAGATCTTTCTTTTATAAAAAAATAATTAGAAGTATACATACAGATCTATTGCATGCTGTGATGTTAGGAATAAGTTTCCTGGAAGGAAACTCATTCAACCACAGATTAAGCCAAATTAATATTTCCCAGGCCCATCAGTGGCTCTCTAGTGTACAGTTTAGTCAGTGTTTATACCAATAACATCAATTTTATATTATCTTGAAAATCTTTGGTCTAGTCCAACAAAATCTTTAATCAAGTCCAACAGATAGATGCTTTCATTTTGTTTTACAGAATTTAACAGAAACCAATTTCTTGCATTAACATAGTCTAAGATGCTTGTACCAATCTTTTCACTAGTGCAGATACGATATACTGCGCTCTGAAGTTTTAGGGATATGCAGATGTAGCAATACAGACCAGGAGAAGAAGCTGTTTCCATCTCAGTGCGAACTTTATCCATGGAGTTACTCACAGTTGGAAAACCATGGTGCAACACAAATAGCAGCAGTACATGCTAATTCTCTGCATAATGTAGAAACTCACATTCTCAGTTCTGAAAATATCTGTTTCAGAGCCAGTGGACATCGGAGAAAAAGCGGCACACTTTGACACAAGGATTGTGKTTTTTTTCTTGTTATTACACCACTGTAAGATGAAAGGAGTGCTTTAGTACATTGGGAAGAATGTCCCTTGCAGTGATTCCAGCCCACCCTTTCAGCATTGTTGAGTATAACAGTTCCATGCCACTCCCTAACAGTGAGTGGCTAGCTACAGTTCTCAACATTCAAAGTCCCAACTGCTGATGAAACAATTTATAACTGTAAAAAAAAAAAAAAGGTTGTTTTTCTTAGCTTTTAAAAACTTTTCCTCGTGATTACTGAAAGACCATGGCGAGAGAACAAAATTAGTATTGTTTGCCCAGCTATATAGATAAGAAGGGCCATTCAAATACTATACACCTAAGCTGAGCAAAAGTTTTTATTTAATGGAGAAACGTAATTCTTAGTAAAGATTTCTTTTAGAGGACTAGAATAGGGTGAAATAGGGCCAGGAGGAGGTATGGGAGGGCACAGAAAAGTGTGGGAGAAACACTGTGTTCTGTACTAAGCTGGCAAGGGGGAGAACAGAGGAGTTGACAAAAGCCCTTTTCCATTCTCTCCTAGGAACACTGCCAGATTCCAGACTGGCTYCTCTTCTGAGGAGCTGAAAGAGACCAGTGTTAAATAGAGCAGTTTTGAAAAGGAAGTATCAAACGTAGACAGCAGTGACCTGGACAGAAGCTGTTTTATATTAATGCATTTTCCTTTGAGAGAGTGGTTAGAGTTGCAGGTGGAACCTTTCAAGAGAACAAAATAATTAGTGGGTTTGTATATATTTAGCATTCCGTACTAGTGCTTATACTTCAGTTCAAAAAAATCCTTCAAAAATAAGACATTTCTCCTAGTACATAGAGAGAAAAATTGTCAGAAATCATTAAATGAAATCCTTTCTAGGATGCTTATTTATCAGGTAATTTAAGTATACCAAGCTGTTAGTAATTTTTAATAGTATAATTTAACAAGGATGCTGTTTGAATTTTAGAATCAAATATTTTAAATCTATCAAGAATCTGTCAAAATAAATGTCTTCATTTGCAACGATCTGATAGCATTATGGAATTGGGGAAACTAATATTTTCAGGCTATTAATATTTCATTAAGTTTTGGAAGTGTACAGATTTCAGACTTTCATGAAGCAAACTTTCATGTGCAAACGTTCATGAACTTTTATAATTTTTCAAGTAAATTACAGAAGGATGCTGTCTGTACTGTCCAAATAAATTATAGTGTGCAAAAAAATTATAGAAGGAAATTGGCTATACTGAGGCTTTTAATGTTATTATTGATAATAACACTTCTTTCTTGTAATACTAATTTACAAGCAGTTCGTTTTGGCAAACAGACATAACTCAAGATGTAAGAAATACTTTTTTTGGTRTATGTGAAACATAATTGAAGCAAACCATTTGCAGAACACTTTTTGAAGTTGTAGCCATACTGTGTAATTGTCCATGGACACAGTGTGTATTCCTCCATGTAAATTCTAGGTAGCTCAGGCTTTGGTAACAAGCGCAGATTGTCACCTTGCATTTAACACATAATAATAGGCACATGCAATTATTGTAGAGAAGCTAAGATAGGATTAATTCTAACCGTACCATACCATTCTAACTTGTTTGTTTAGTCATACCATTTGTTGATTAAAAGCTGTCAGAGAGAATGATAGACCTTATTCCAAAACAGGGATAAAAAGATCTTTACCCCTTTCACCACTTCTTCTGAGCTCTAATTCGTAGGTCTCGTGCTATCCTTTTTCTACATAGTGGCATAAACAGAATATCAGAACACTTCTATGCTTGCCACACGTATCCCTGTGAGAATTATCAGCTCTCATTTTACTGCTGGTAAGAGAAGGGGACAAAGCAGCAAAGTAACTTAACTAGTACCCCACAAGAACTGTTGAAGTCATCCCAGACTAGTACTGAAGTTGGTCATTGCAACTTCATGAGCCTGAGTTTCTTGCTATAGTGTGAGAATAAGATGGCATTCTATTTGGGGACACTGAAATAGGATTAAGTATCACAGCAAATAGTATTGAAAAATCATTTGGTAGTTACTAAGATGCTGATGCTCTGTTTTTCTCTTTAACTTTGAAGGTAATCATGACAGTAGCAGAGGATTTGTTGTGTTCTGCTTCTCAGAACAGTCGCATTTCACTGCAGCGAACACAGGCTGGATGGCTGTTGATAGCAGCCCTCATGACATTAGGTAGTAGCTTTCTACAATTTTTCTTAAACTAAATTAAGCTGTTCTGTGTCCTTTCTCTGACTTTAGTTCTTTTGATGTTTCATTTAATTTAGCACTGCAAAATAATTCTTAAAAAACAATATAAATCGGAATCTTTAGAAAAACTTTCTAAAATAAAAATGTCATTTCTTCCAAATTTGCTATTAGTTCATTGTCTGAAAAACAGTGACTGGGTAGCACCGCTATTAATTAAATGTAGAAGATAAATTTCAAAGTCAGTCTAACCAAATGTCTTCGTGGTCATGAAGAATTACACTGATATTTTTTAATATCTATCCCAGAACAAAATGAGCTAATCATTTGTATTTCCCTCTTGTCAGTCATTTGAAATCTTACAGAACTTTCTGATATTTATTAGTGGTCAGATTATTGATTGTGATCACTAAATTACTCATGAAGAATGTATTTTACCTGTTTTGTTCATATTTTTAAGGCACCTTTCATGTTTTCAGCTATTACTTCTGCCCAACAGCTCCCAGTTTTTTCTTAGATTAGGGAAAACACACCTTGTACATTAACCTATAACAAATGTTTGCTTTTCTGAACATCACTATTGCTTATTATGTCTCTTTTATGCTGGTGATCCACAGGGTCTGTACTTAGTAAAACAGAGATTATAGTTGGCTTGGTGACGTACTTGTAAATGTGTCAGTGGGTATGTAGTTATGCATGAAAATAGAGTACCAAGACAGTAAACGTTTGAGAAATGATATATGAGACAGCTGGGAAAGTAGCATAAAGTTTTGTTCACAGCTGTAATGATTTTGTGAACATAGATAAAAGAACCAAAGAGAAAATTTAATTTTATTAATCCTTACATTGGCACAACTGTSAACGCTTACAGGTCCTGCAGTTGTCCAACACCATCTGCCACGAATGCTGTTACTGTGGAAGTGCATCTTCCCATCATCTCCTAAAGACCTAGAAACAGAGAAGACACGAGGAGACTCATTTACCTGGCAAGTAACACTAGAAGGTCGTGCTGGTGCTCTCGGTGGTAAGCGGGATTTACTGTGTCTTTCTCTGCATATTTATAGTTTGGCTGTTTGTTTGTTTCTCCTTCTGAAAGAACGATACTTCGTATTGATTTTTTTCACTGGATGGTAAAGGATGTATTCACTCCCCAACATACATGCTGTATATATATATTTACCTATATATCTATATACGTGTTTCATTTTTGTAAAAAACAAACAAACAAAAAATCCAAGAGGGTTTTTCCTCTTGTTCGTCTAATCAGTTGATTTCCAAGCAGTAAATGATATCAGGAAGCTTGCTTCTCTTCTCTTGTTTAACATACATATCACTGTAATGAATGAGGACCCAAACCAGAGTATGTTCTGTGGTTTATACAGTCTATTATATTTGGTAAATAGCAGTTCTGTTTCCTAATAGCTGACTTACTGTAAACAAAATAGAATTGGTGAGTCAGTCAAACACATTTGTGAGAGTGAATTAACCTTTAAATATTTTCTTTTCCTTTTGGAAATAGGTTTTTAATACTGTATATTCTCTAGATGCTTTCTGAACTACTAACTCAAGTTTAATTTTCTGTAAATAATGAAAAATACTTGTGTACATATAATTCGTTTCTTAAAGTACAGTAATTAAGCTAAATTTAAATAGAAAACTAGCAAAGCAACCAGTAGGTCATCTGTTCATCATCCTTCTCCCATTTTTTCTTTTTTTTTATTATTATCACGGAATTATCATCAAGTTGAATTATATCCCATAACTCAATTGATAACAAAAAGCAAAAAATGCTTGCACTTATGTGTGCAATTAAAAGTCAGGGTATGAACATCCAAGCTAAGACACCAAACAGTGCATCTGTAAATATGACTTTTTTCATTTGAGATTTTTGTCAGTTTCTTAAATTATTGGTCAAAATAATTTAAATTTTTTTTTGCATGCTTTCTTTTACTTCTAAATTATTAGTGAGGTAACAAGTGATTACTTCACTAGTGTGATTTTTTTTCTTCTAGATATCTCACACTAAATAAGTTAAAATCCAATTCTTTTTCTAGCTATCAAAAGCTTTGTTTCCCACTGTGCTGGTCTTCTTACGGATCAAGTTGTTCAGAGACTTCTTCCTCCGCTCCCAAGTGCTGTTGATTTATTGACACAGTAAGTGTGTGTATCAAACTATTAAATGAGATTCTGGTTTTGAAAAGCTACAGAGTAATCTTGTATTTGATTTGGTGCACTTTTTAAAGAACTTTCTTTTCAAAGTACAAGAATTAGAGTATAGAACTCAGCTGTATACCTGAAGACTTTGGCTGGCATAATATGTCTTGCAGATTCCAGTATCATGTAAAAAATCTAGGGAAGAAATTATTGCGTGCTTTTGTTAAGTTAGTGTTTTTATTCTACTTTTTTAATCAAACATATACATTTGTGTTTAAGCATGATCTTTTTTTATAAAATAAAAAAAAAAGTTCAAGGATGCGCTTGGTCAAAAAGTTTTAGAGATGGGCGTTTTTTATATTTAGATTCAGAGCTAAGCTGGAAAAGGGTTTTATAATTTTAAAATTTTTGCCTTCAGAATATGTAGTGATTTAACGTATTTGGGCTCTAAACTCAAATTTTCAGAGACATATCCACAAATAAGTTAATTATAATAAATATAGGTACAATCAAAGGCAATAGAAAGCCTGATTTATTCCTCTAGTATTAAATAAAAGTCATGACTGGGAATGGAGAACAGAGAGGTTCTGTCAGAACATATGAAATAAATTGTTTTGCTTCTACTATTGGTAATGCGAATCAAAACTACTTATAATACGTACAGATTTTAAAAGTGTTCAGTAGAGCGGTACAAATGAAACCGGAGTGTTGCATAATGCTTAAAGTCTTTAACATCTCTGATGTGCTTTTTATATTTTAAGGCTTTCTTCAATATGTAAATCTTACGGAAATTCTTTAAAAACATCATCAACGGTTTACAGACATAAACTTTATGAATTACTAGCAGTATTGCCTCCAAAGACCTATGAAGGTACGTATTTCCGTACAAAGAGGTATCTGTTAAAAATACCATGGGCTCATTTTTAAGTTTTTGTTCAACATATATTCAGCTAGCAAGGAGTAGTTCCACCTCTTGTAATAAACAAATTTTACTCCCTCTGTTTAGATTTGATGAAGTCACTATGGGTTTGAAAAGCTAGTGTTTATGCTCATCTTTTTTTCCCCTCTCCTATTACAAATATAGACTTTTGTCCTATTTTTAGTTGAAACTTGAAGGTAGACAACCTTGCAATATTAAACTACTTGAAGAATTGGCTTACTTTGATGCCTGTTTACTTTCCATTGAATCCTAAATCCMAAAGATGTAATCTTGCCATAAACCAATTAAATATAGTCCATTAAAAGAATTTAATTTAATTGCTTCAAGTAGACATATATTACAGGTATATTCATCTGATCCTGTGCAGATTGTGGATAAAAAACTTGTATTTAAAGACAAATTTCAAAAAAATCTGGGGATAGGCTCAGTTTTCTGTAGCAGAACATAACTAGCAGTATTTAAAATCTAATCCTCTGATCCAGTAACTATGCACTGTAGTTGGACAGGTCTAACAGTTCAACTAAAACATTAAATACCTTTGTCATCTTTAAATTGTCATGTGATTATAGTTAGCCATAGAGTGTATGGACTGAAATAAGGAACCAGAGTGTTTGACAGGTTGTAAAAAGAAGTACAGGGTATTTCATCAGGACAGAGAGAATATGGGGCAGCCAGCCACTGAATTGGTGGCGTCCTCTGTATTGTGGAGGGAATCCTTACTCAAATAATCTGCTCCATCTAGTGGTAACTGCTAAGTGAATCTTCGTAAGGACAAATCCCTGACCTTTGCCTTAAAGTTGTTGTCACATTAGAAGTCTGTACGTAACACTTGAAGCATAGTGTATAATATTCATTTGTGACTTGGACTTAAAATGACACCTCCATCCTTTACAGCAAGTTATTTCTTTGGTTCTTTTATTGCAGGGGCAATGTTTTATAGAATACGGAYGTTTGCATGTGGGTGGTTTTGGCGATTTCTTGGTTTGTTTGGGATTTTTGCATATGGTCTAACTTTATTGAAAAATAGACAGTATTTTACAGTGTGGCCTTTAAAGTCTGAATCTTGTGAGAGAGCGTCCTAGCTGAGGATGCTGCAATCTAGAACCAATAAAGAGAAAGCTTAAAAGGTTTGTTGTAAATAAGTGATCACCCTGCTGAAAGCTTTATAAATAGCCTTAGAATCAAAACAGTAATTTGACAGATGTAGTCTCAGGGTTGTTCACCTGTTTGTAATACAGCAGCATGAGACTGGGGAAAGAATGGAAATGCATATATTGCCAGAGTTTATTTTTAAGATCTGTTATTGTCGTGGTTTAGCCCCAGCCAGCAACTAAACACCACGCAGCCRCTCGCTCACCCCCCCACTCCGGTAGGATGGGGGAGAGGATCGGGAGGGCACACGGAGGAAAACCCGCGGGTTGAGATAAAAACAGTTTAATAATGGAAATAAAACAAAGTAGAACAGTGATAATAACAACGATGACAACAATAACAGAATATACAAAACAGGCGATACACAACGCAACTGCTCACCCCCACATGTTCCAAATGAACCACGCGAACCACGCGCTCCAGTTTTTAAGCTGGGCATGATGTCMCATGGTATAGAATACCCCATTGGCCAGCTGGGTCAACCACCCCGGCTATGCTCCCCCCCAGGTCCCCCTGCACCTCGAAGGGCAGGGGAGGCTGTCGGTGCAAGCACCRCCCRGCAACAACCAAAGCATCAATGGGCCATYAACATTCCTTTCATTACCAAACCCAAAACACAGCACCCCCTCCAGCTACAGGGAAGGGAGTTAATTCTGTCCCAGCCGGAACCAGGACAGTTATCTATTTTAAYGTGTAAGTATGTATCATTTAGAAATGCAAAAAAAGTTTTTAAGGTAAAGCTTGAAACAAATAACTAACTTTCCRTATTATTTCCAATATGACAGCTTTATGCAGAAACTGTGTCTTTGCAAATACTAGGATTTTTTAAAATAAATTATTTGGGAAAACAATATGGTTATGGAACCCAGGGTGGTTTTTTGATGTCTAATTTTAGGCATTATCACTAGGAAGAATAGTAGGTGTACTCTTGTGTTGCACAGTCTGGCACATTTTGCATGGCTCAGGGTGTCACACTGAATGAGAAGCTTTCACCAGTTCATGGGTTTATTCCTTTTCATTTTCTTTGATCTGGGTAGTTAGCCAGAGGCTAGAAACGTGCAAGTTGTTCTTTTTGAGAAAATCGGTGATGGGGACATACACTAGGAGTTATAACTCAAGCTTTTAGGATTTGCAAATAATGTGCAAAGCTTTTTTTCTTTAGCGGAAGAGGAACAAAAAAAAATACCCAGCAAAATAAACAGTTGAAAACAGATTCTTTATGCATAGCTCCAAGCCTCTTTCTTAACTCAAACCTTTAGATTTCTGAGGCCAGAGATACTAGGACTTGTTTAGTCTCTGCTTGGTCCTTTCCTGCTCTTTTTCAGCCTCTCTGTTTTTTCTCTTGCTGCTTTCTGTCACCAATAAAAATCAGTATCTGCTCAAACAGCAGAATTATGAAGTCTTACTATGAGTGTGCATGAGTAGTAGATGATTTTTTGCATTATTTCAGAAATGACAGATATGAGAAGAATGTATTGGGTTAACCTGAGCATCGGTGAAAAACGTTTAGCATGTTCCAGGTGCTGTCTTCTGTGATGTGTGAACAGTTAAGACTTTGCAATTTAGCTGATACAAAGTATGAACTTGTTAGGCTGGGAAAAGCATGTTTCTAAGATGATTATTTATATTCTTGATCATTTTCACATGTCATTAGTTTTGGATGCTGATGTGCTTATGTTTTTGAGGCTAAAACATTTATTTACTGTGAGTTAATATAAAAATTTTAATTATTATAATGTCCAATTTGATAATTTCACACAAATCATTTCAGTAGTTTGAATTTTGATTATCAGATTTGTTGATGTTTTCTGTGGTCTGAAATTAATGTGTTCTGTCAAACAACTCATTAGGGTTCTTTTCATTCTTCAGCTTTTTGTGCTTGTTATGTTCCACTGTCTAAACCATAAAATTGAATACAAGCATTCACTTCTCTTTCTTAATAGGATAAGATGAATAGCCAGAATGCTGTTCCRGCATTTTGAACTGCTTTACATTGGGGTAATATTATTTGACATGTTGAGGATGGCCAAGTGTCTGGGACTAAAATAAATGTTAATCTGGTTAAAAATTGCTGAGTATCTCCATTAAATTTTATTTGAAAACCTGTTTTCATAGAGAGGGGATTTTTCAATTTTTTTTTGTATTGGCATTTATAATAATTAATGAAAGAGCAGTTTCTAGTTGTTGTTTTTAATTATTGTGTTTTTTAAAATGACTCAATTTCTGTCCCTTTCACACACTATCTGTGCATCTTGGAATATATTTGGTAGTGCTAACCTTTTACATTTAGATTTGAGTTAAGCATTTTGGGAAAAATGACATACTTGCTAATGAGTCAGGGAGGCAGGCAAAGCAACAGATGCCTGCAGGGGAGAGGGGCTGATGGGGACAGGAGTTTGGGGGGTAGGGAGGAAGAAGTCAGCTTTCTCAGAACAGATTCAAATTCAGGAAGGGTAAAATAGCTGGTTGCACCTACCAGCTCCAGCTGTACAGATGGTTCTGCTTGTGCTTATGAGGTGCTGACAACTGTGTTGTCCCACTTTTGGAACTTCTGTGTGTTGAAAAATTACAAGTTTAGTGCAAACGCATAATTGTGTGATCATCTAACAACAAAACTGAATGCAAAGAACTGGATACGTGGAGTTAAGCCCCCCTTAATGCCGGTATTTCCCAATTCATGAGGACTTGACTTTGCAATCTTAACGATCTGGAGGTAAATTCTTAAGTAATATTTGCATAAAGAGTGTGTATATTCCTTAAGATCAGTTCTGCAGTGTTTGTCAGCACAACTTACTTATCAGATATGCCAGACCTTTTTCATCACATGTGGTTCAGCACTGGAGATGTTCTCTCACTGCAGGGACTATTTTAATAACCTAAAATAGTCTGACTCGGAATGCCTAATGTTGTTGTTTATGTATAATACACAATCTTGTCTGAAATATTATGTACAAAAATATGTGAAAGTTTTAACTATCGGTGTAAATGATCATAAAGTAACCYACAGTAAATTTCTCATGCTTTGCTTTTTGAGTGCAAACTCCTGAAATAGGGGAGTACATTCTGCAGCTTTCGGTTATTTATCAAACTTATGGATGCTTTAAATTACATCTGCTTGCCAAGTCCAAGTATTCCTGCATGATTATGTAATACATTCTACAGCATTAATTTTCAGGAAATTTGTAGTAGAAATATGTCTGTGCTTGTAACCGCCCTTTTTCCTCTACTTTAATTGTAAATGTAACTAACTTACTGGATTAGCAGTTGTATGGCATTATGCCTTCTGTAAAGGTAAAGGTCTCTGTTTTTCAGCTTCTAGATTGCTCTGTGTGCTTAGTTTGCGTATCTTAGGTAGTGCTCTGTTGTTCCTCTGTAGCGAGAGTGTTCTCGAATTAACTATTTGAAGACTTAAGAAAAATGTTAAATGGATGTTGCTATTTCAGTATAAATATCTTGCTCCCAAAGTTGCTTGTGGCAAGTAATTAACTGAAAACTTTGAATATTTTTTTAATTTAAAGGAAGCTTCTGTGCTGTTCTAAAAGAGTTAGTGGCTGACTTGACTGTCCCAGATAGCCAGATCGATGCCTCTACATTCTTGCTTCCACCCCTTTGTCATGAGAATGATCTCCTTTTACTTGGTCCCTTACTGCAGGAGACTGACCACCGATTTATCGAAGAGCAGGTACTTTTTGATCTAGTATAATGGTGGTATTATGTTTTCATACAGTTCTAGTTATTTGGGTCAGTGGTGGTTTTGACTTGGTCAAAAATATGGCTATCACTTTTTTCGTTCTTACAGCTCCTTTTAGGTAACAGCATAGCTGGCGGCAGCCTGGAGTATGACCCTTACGCAATTTATGAGAAAGTTGCAAAAGGTGATTCAGTACCTAAACCGCTACCTCCTGTATTGTCTGTTATCAGTGCAGCAACTCGTCTCTTTGGAGTTATGTTTTCCCATGTAGCAGAATCTCACAGGTAAAGTAGTAACTGTAATTGTTGGGGAATTTGGGAGATGCTAAAAGATGGTCACAGTGTTTGAGATTGAACACAAAAGAAAATGATTCTGGAAAAATAATGATTTGTATAAGTGGATTCTGTAAACCATCTGAATAATATAATTCAGACTAAAAAATTATTAGACTTTCTGTTTAAAGTTACTCACAATGAAAAGGCACATCCAGTAACAGGTTATTGTCATTATAATAAACTCTGTTGACCAAGAAAAATAATGTTTTGTTTCGATAGCCAGATCAAAATAGAAGTTATTTTAAGAGATATTACACAATTATTATAGTGCTTAATACATAATTACCAAAGGCCTTAGAAGCAAAGAGGGACAAAAGGGGTAGGAAGCTGTAGTAAAATTTAACCCTTATCCTGCCTCATTCTTTATAAAAAGTGGATGAGAAGAAACAAGAGTGTGTGTCTTAACAGTTCGGTTGAGGTGCAAGAATGCTTGAAAGGGGTCACAGACTTCTTTTGGGTTTGTGTGTGTGTATGTATCTTCCTACTGCACACGTGGCATTTTGGTTTGTTTCACATTTATAAGCACACCGATTGCTGAAGCATGAAATTCCTCAAGATTTTTGCATGCTGTTGCTTATTCTGTGTGCTGCTGGTAATTTTCTTGAATGCAGCATTAGAGCAAATCAGTTATTTTTAATTTAAACAGTTTTCTATTTTCAAAGCCAACTGTAGTTAGACCTCAGATCGTGATCATTATAGGTGGTGATGGTTTTGTAATTTCCTGTAAGGGATGAATGTTTAGCATGCGAGTCCTGAGTCTTGATGTCTTTACTGCTTAGAATGTTCAGGATTTAGTGTAATCCTGAGGCAGCTGTTTGTATATGAGCATACCTGCCAATAAAATTGCCACATGCTTTATGATATGTTCTTCTGACTTGCATTTCCTTCCTTATTCAGTCTCACTGACTGCTTTTTCTTGTGGGTTTTTTTCTGTTTGTCTGGGCTTTTTGGCATTACTATCACCAGGTTGCTGGCTGGTTTTCTTCACCTGTTTCTCAAAACCTGAAGTAATTGTTGCATTTTCCTTTTCATTTCCTTTTCTCTCCTCCTTTCTCAATTGTAAGCCAAAATGCATCATTCCCATACACAGTTCCTTTTAATAACATCTGTCTAATGCTACGTAGATATAAGTGATTATCTGTGAATATGTATGTTGTAAGGAAACAAAGGCAAGAAGTTCGTGTTCGTAGAACACATACGTGTTCGTATTCTAACATGGAATACGAATTTTTTCTGTAGTAAACACGGATGCCAGTTGAAGGAAAATGCTCAAGAGTTAGGGTAATAGATTTGTTCCACCTCTGCTTTTATAATATATAGGCTTTGTTATGTGTTTTAAAATAAAATAAAATAAAAAAGCTTGATTTGTTTCCTTAATTTTTAATTCTGTGGTTTCTTTTTTGGTTTTGTTTAAGGCTCCAGGTGTTAGAACAGTTGTTGAATTCCATAAAGCAAACAAAAGGATCACGGCAACAAATAGTACAACTTAACGTTGTGTCAGCCTTTTCTACTTCCTTAAAGGTAAATCTCCTCTCTCTCTCCTTTGTCCTCTCCTTTGTTTCTCTTCCTCTCTGTTACTAAAACATGGCATCTGTTGGTTCAAATGTGTCTACACAGAAGTTCTTATTTTGATTAACAGTCAAGGTGAAGATCAGTCCTGTTTTCTGTAATAATATATTTTTTCGTGATGTTACACTTTTCTTAAGTGCTCAAGAGTCACAGTTTAATTTTTCCTTTTTTTTTTAATGTTAAGGATTAGGGAAACCCATTCTAGTATGCTGTAGTATACTGTCATCCATACTAGTGTCATTCAAATAGGAGAGAGATGGAAAAATTCTGTTTGTATCATTTCTGTCTTTATCACTGTCTCTTTCGTATTTCTTACTGTATAAATAAAAAAGTACCAATTGGTAAAATAAAGTAATCTCATAACTATCTGCTGTTTGTTGCTTTTCCGTGATGGTTTATTTGTATTTTCCTCTGTTCGTGTGCAGTTTTCATTCTTCCAATCTTAGGCTTTCTTCAAACTAAGGCAAAATGTTTTCACAATAGGCGAGACCTATCATTGCCCCAAATAAAATATTGTACATATTTAATATGCAGTCCAGATAACTGCTGTAGCTTTTGCTCATATTCTTTTTTTGGACTGGGATTTTTCTTTGTGTCATTATTCTGTTTTCACTGATTTTCTTCTTGATATTATTTCCTGAATTTTATGCTAGTGTGTTGGTTTATTGTGTTCTACTGTAATCTATCCACTATTTCTTAAAATGGAATGTTGATATTATAATGTTGTGCTATGATGTACACTTATCTGGAGTTAGACTTCCAACTTGCAAAACAGCAAATAAAAATAGAGGAATTCCTCAGATAAAAGGGGAAGAAAATCAAATTCCTTCTGCAGGTCTTGTAATTTTTGCATGACTGACAGAAAAACACATTCTGATTACTATACTGTCTTGCTGTTTAATATATTTGATATCTGTTTTTAGCACTTGGCTAACTGCAAGGGAAGTCTAGGTCCAGAAGAAGTTAGAAGGTCTGCCCTGACGTTGGTAATGGGTGCCTTGGAAAGCAATAATCCACTCCTAAGATGTGCTGCTGCGGAGTGTTTGGCCAGGTTGGCACAGGTGGTTTCTGACAGTGCCTTCACTGCTGGATTAGCACAAGTCAGTTTTGACAAGTAAGTTAAAAGAAAGTGTGGTAAGTTACTGGTTGAGTTTATAAAAATGTTTGAGAAATCTACCTGACCCCTACTATGATAATAGTTTTTAAAAGCTGGTTTCCTTCATGTATTTGATGTTGCTTCAGAAATTAACAGGAAAAAGCGCTGCCTGACTTCTGCATATATTTCTAAATTTTGCTGATCTTTAAGACGATTGTCTAAGGAAGCACGTAGATTTGCAAATAAATTGGCTGCTGTTCTAGCAACATCATTTAAATATATCTAAAATATTTTTGCTACTTCATTCAGATAAGAGATGATAATTTAACTTAGAATTTTGGCAATATAACAATGTCTAACAAAATACTTTGCTGATTATATGCTAGAAATTCCATTTGTAGATGTGCTTATTACATAGTATCAGTCTTGGTGATTACACTAACAGCTTTCTTTCCTTATAATTAATAGGCTAAAATCTGCTAGGGATGTGGTATCAAGAACAGGTCATGCTTTGGCTCTGGGATGTCTGTATAGGTACCTAGGAGGAATAGGTTCTACTCAGCACCTGAATGCATGTGTTGGAATCCTTTATACTTTATCTCAGGACAGTACTTCTCCTGATGTACAGGTACTTGTCAGTTATCTAAAAATGTTATGTTACAAATGAACTGATTTATATTCTCAAGTATAAGTTTTTTCTTGTAAGAATAACACTTCAAAACCTCTTAGGCATACGTCACAGGTGATGGCTGGAGCTCAAAGGTAATGAAAACCATAGCCCCTGCTCGAAATCCACCTTCCAAGAAAGAACTATGATGAGATATGGGAGGTTCTTATTTAATGATCGGTGAGGCTGTTAAGGCTAAGATGTGCCGGCTTCAAAAACAATATCTGATGTTTTAGGATTTGATTAATTTCATGTTCACCTTTATCTTGACCTGGACTAGATAGTACCTAGCTTTTTTTGTTCCTGTCAGTTTTTGTCTCTGCTACGATGTTTGCCTCACAGCATTTTTTTGTTGAAGGGTTATGTAACAAAATCACAAATTTGTAGCCTCAATGATGTAGAATTTGGTTAATATACTTCCTTGAATAAGGCATGATGTTTTGAAGACTAATTCAAATTATTTGTCTGTGGCTAAAACTGTTATCTATCAGAATAGCTTTAAGAGACATTGAGTGTATTCCATGTAATTATCTAAATCTCAGTTAAAGAATTTTTTTCAGGTTTATCTACAATATCTTTATACAGAGAAGAASTGTATGTTGACAGGAAACAGATGTGGCTATTGGTGCAAAGTAACTGAGACTAAAACAATATGTTGTTTCATCAACTCTGTTGCGTTTTTTCATAATTCTCTTGTTCTTGCACGTGGAACTATAGGAAATTTTACAAAGAATAGAATGTATTTGAGGAATAATAATCACTATTAAATTAATTTACTATTAGATTAATTTTTTTTTAATTAACAATGACAAATTTAAAATGGTTCTTTCATTGCAGAACATGCAGTTCCTTGTAAAATATTCAAAATGGCTTATTAAGCATCAGGTTCTTAAAGTTTCTTTCTATAACCGCTCCATTTGTCCCTTTGGAACCTAAAAGTGCAACTTTTATTACACTTAATTACTGAATGTCACTTGAACTATCAAATTTTAAAAATGTATTATGTTTATTCTATCATATAGACATTACATGACTGCTTCTCTTATTTTACAGGCATGGGCACTACACTCTCTGTCACTGATAGTAGACTTAGCTGGCCCCATGTATCATGTGCATGTGGAACCTACCTTATCTCTTGTTCTCATGTTGTTGTTGACTGTGCCTCCTGCTTATGCTGAAGTTCACCAAAGCCTCGGTCGCTGTTTAAATGCACTTATTACCACGCTGGGCCCTGAGTTGCAAGGTATGCAACATACAATAGTGTCAGCTTTGTTTGGTTTAGCAACAAAATTGCTAAACACTGTTTGAATATGTAATTCAAATTTTATCAACAAATAAGTGCATGCTAAGTTTTTTTCCTTGTTGTAAGACAGTATTTCACAGGCCATGAGTTTATGCAATCAAGATGACATGATTGCTGGTTTTCCAAAAATAGTGTCTCTCTTTGACATCTTTTCCTTTGTTTGAACTGGTTCTCCAAGCCTTGCCTTGGCCTGAAAAATCTTACATTTAGCATGAAAACAGAAGGTATTCATATTTCAAGAGTTAGGAGCCAGTCTATGTCTTAGTTACGATGCAGACATTTAAAATTTGCATCTAAATGAACTTTTAGATAGCCGGACACCGAAATTTCCAGAGAGCAATGTGACTGTTACTCATTGATATCAGAGTATAACACAGATATAGAAAGTATCCTTCAAGAGGATGAGAGTTTTGGGTGGCTTGGGAAAAAGACAGGTTATCATGTTTTGGAAAAAAAAAGTTGATGTTTTAAAAACAAAAACCTTTTTTCTTCTCAATATAGGCAGCAGCATGACAGTTTCAGCCTTGAGAACTTCCTGCCTCCTGGGCTGTGCAGTGATGCAGGATAATCCCGACTGCCTTGTTCAGGCTCAAGCCATCTCTTGCCTTCAGCAGCTTCACATGTTTGCTCCTCGACATGTCAACTTGTCTAGCCTTGTGAGCTGCCTATGTGTGAGTATATGTTTACTAGTCTATATCCTTGTATTTTAAAACATTTTGTTCAGAAACACTTAAAAAATGCAGATGCTTCTTTAACCAGAGAAACTGATCATTGTGTAGGGGTGAGGTGTTTCATATCTTCCTACAGGCCAGCATTCTCTATTTTTTCATTTTTTTCCCCAGTTTCTGCTTCCCCTTTACAAGATGAGCACATTCTGTAGAAATCTTGGCCTTCTGAACTGCTTGCAAGTGCATTCTGCTGCTCTTATTAAGGCCAGTTGTCTGGCAGGATATACCATCCATTACAACTTTGTGCTGGATTTTCACCAGCTGTTTTATGTTGGCCAGTTTTTTTCCTCTGCTGCTTTTTATGTCTTAGGTGAAGGATTGATTAAAAAAAAATTATGCGTACTAATTACTGAGAATTGTTTTGTTTGGGTTTGTTTTTTCACGATGGTGAAAAATTGTAGATTTCTCTGTTTTGTAATTTCTGTAGCACTAATGCTTCAGTGTACTGACTTCTTGGCAGTCAGTATAAGAATTTCTGACACTTACATAAGTAATAGTCAAACTAGGTCTTTGGAAAAAATAAACAAAACTCTTTTTCAGCCCTATTTGACCAAGAGGTGGGGGGTTTTGTTTGTTTGCTGGGGGTGGGTGTGTATTTGGGTTTTTTTACCCCAAAGTCTCTCTGTCTTTGAATAGCTGCTGTTCTGAAGCACTTAGTTCTATGAAGAAAGCAAAAATAATTTTCTGGTATTTATTAGCTTTGGTGGGTTTTCAGGGAGTAGCTAGGGGTTTTTTTTCGGTTTGGTGTTTTTTGTGTGTTTTGTTTGTTTTTTTTTTTTTTAGATAAGACCATCTAGTCTCCCTGTAAATCAGAGAGAAACAAAAAAACACAAGACAATAAAGTATGGTGGTTTTTTTTAATCTCGCTTGTCTATCCTAACACAGTTCTTATTCACATCTTCTCCTGGGTAGCACTTATTTATCAATAGTAACCATATCTTGATTTTGTATAAAGTTTAGATTCCTTCCATATATCTTTATTCATTTTGACTAGAAACATGATTGTAGGCGCCAGGAAAAATTGAAGGAGAAGCTCTTTCAGCCCCACATTGTGTTAGGCATGGATATACTAGTTGCAGAAGAACTGGAACTCATCTGAAGTGTTCTTTCTTTTAACATATACCAGCTATGATTTTTTCTTTACTGGGTAAACCACAGTTTTTCTTACATTGATAAAATCACAACAAATCATATAAGTCACTCTCTTGCTCAGAGGATGTATAGCATTTGGTATCATATGTAAGTCCATGTGCAGTCTGCTTCCATGTACAGTATGATCTCTCTAACTAATATTCAAGAGGATGTATCCTCTTGTATACAATACATCCCTTGTATTCAAGAGGATGTCGTGATAAAGTTGTCTTGTCTATACAATATTACTGATACTTATTGTTTTTACAAGTTGTCTCAAAGTACTTCATACAGTACTTCATGAACTTTATAATATTAAATTACTCATTTAAGAAGAAGCATGGTTCATGGCTCGAGTGTGTGTGTTCTTGCATCTGTACACATGTGTATGTTCACCTCTACCCCAGACACGGTTGTGAGCTTCACGGGGGAGGAGTCCACCAAAGTCAGTGGTCTTACATGGATGAACTTTTCTCTTTCTCATGAACTTGTTACAGAACTACGGCCAATGTTGCTGATGCTGACAATTCAGTAAACATCAATACATCTCTCAAGAGTGTCATAAGCAAAGAAGGTTTGCGTGTGTGCTTTGCAGGTCTGTGAGAAGATCATTGCACAAGCAGACTGCTGCATTTATAAAACTCACCATCCATCCGCATAGTTTCCACCCACTAAATCACCATCTTGCTAGGGAAGCAGAATAAACTGTTGGACTGGACCTGAAATCTGCTCTTGAAATCTGCTCTGTTGTTGGCTTGCAAAGTGACCCTCAGCAAGTCATTCTCCATGAGTTTAAATTTCTGCAAGTGGAGAACAAGGTGTCACTGTCCTCCTTTGCAATGTGTTTTGAAGTCTTAAGGGGAAGTAGAGTGTAAAAGCTGGGTGTTAGATACTGTGGATGTTAACCACTGCATTCTTTATTTAAGGCAGAAAAAAGGAGAGGCAAAGAATCTGTGGTCAGATAAGTGATCTTGTCTCCTTCTCTCTATAGAAACATAAATTCTCACTCAAAATCTTGAAAACAAATGTGCAATGATTTTTTTTTTCAGTAACATTTGAACCAACTCCCCTCTCCACCCTTTTTCCCCAAGATTTCCAGAAAGTTTCTGTGTCTTTAAATGTGCCTTTTTAAAATTCTGAAATAGACATTCTCTTTTCTCTCCTCTCTTCTCTCTTCTCCTCTCTCCTCTCTCCTCTCCTCTCTCCTCTCCTCTCTCCTCTCCTCTCTCCTCTCTCCTCTCCTCTCTCCTCTCCTCTCTCCTCTCTTCTCTTTTCTTTCCTTTATAAATGTAGCATTAGAGATGCCAACACAATTGCTGTGAGAAGCTGCAAGCTGCCTCTTCCATGTGTCTTCCCACCCCCTAGAGCATGAGATGGTTCAGGTCCCCAAAGTATTCAGACCGTTCCGTTTGTGACTATGCTAGCACTAACAAAACATGACTCGGGCAATGGATACACAACTTCACTGGCTCGTTTTTTGTTTTGTTTTGTTTTTTTTAATTGTGTACACATGCTTGTCATTATCTAGCTTCCCTTCTTTAGCTTCTGAAAGTATTCCTTGTTTGTCATTTGGATCTTTTTTCACTGGGCTTTGCATTTAACAGTAATGCTTATCCTGTTAGTTAAATTTTTGGCTCCAGCGCAATAGAAATCATATGCTTAATCATGTCTAACATTAGCTCTAAAGCTAACTTAGGTGAGCACAGACTTCTAAAGAGCTTATCTGTGTAAGCTTATGGTGTAGTGAACACCAGTTTTCAGCTGCAAGACATTAAAGGTATTTTGAAACATGATAAGTGTCAATAACTATGCTGTGCTGTTGTCTTGGAACTGTTTAAGTACCAATTTTAGGGGCAGCTGGCTTGCAATTTAAGTGTGTTCAACATTAAATATAAGATAAATGAACCAAGCAAATTAGGGTTTTGGTATGTTTGAGATAAGATTCTGAATTTTAATATATGCTGAATTTACATGTAACAGTCTCCATGTGTGGTTGGTATCACTGTGATATCTATATTTTGGTTTTGTCATGACTGGTTTGTCATTTGTTTTTGTGCAGGAAATCTTATTGGATAATTCTGTGTTGGTAGGTCCCTGTGCCTTGTTAATCCTAAACTTTTGCAGTTTGCAGTGGTGTTTTTTATTTCATCTTTTATCTTTTCCTTTTAACCATTTTAATGTAATTTCTTTTAGCATGTCAAGTGACATTTGATTGTCATCCTAACCAGACCCTTCCTAACTTTCTGCAAATGGCAGACATACATTTCATTCATGTGTTTAGTGAGGCATAATTTTGTTTTTAACGTGTAAAGCACAGAAAGGGAACTGTTTGTTCATTTAAGTTTGTATGTGATGCTTGCATTTTGTGTCTGTTATTTAGTCCTGTCCCCTGTGGGAGAATGAGAGAGATTAAAAACGTGCATCTTGCATTATTCAGTGGCCTGAATTGGATCTTCTGTTTTTTCCCTATTAAAAATGAGCACGCAATTTATGCATGTCCAACTTGAAGTAGAATGTGTAGCCTGCTTGCATAAATGTTGCATTAAGAGCCTCACTTGTTGTTTTTAAGGTTTCAATTGAAGTATCTTGCAGACAGACTTATTGAGTCAGGTTTCTTTTCTTTTAGAAGAATTATGCAGAGAGTGTATCTTTGTGTGTATTTAATATGTAATTCTGAGTATTGTAGCTTCATGTGCATGCATAGAAATTCACAAGGCAAAGCTTAGTTTTGTTAATGTAACAAAGCTGAAATTCTGTGTCGCTCTTCTTTCCTTAAGTTGTTCTTTTTAACTGTATATTAACTAATATATATTAGTCATTTTGACTAACATATATTGACCTGTTGCTGACAAATGAGGAGCATGACCTTACTGCAACGTTTCCCTGCAGCAGGCACTCAGCTCTATTTTAAGGATGGTGACAGCTAAGGGTACACAATTGCTTAGTTGTAGAGAATAACTTTTTTGATGATAACCTAAGCTTAATGCAAAAGAAGCTGCATAAATATTGGTGTAGCCATCTTGCATGGCCACACAGCTGGTTCATTGTATCCCCTTCAGAATGTTCTTAAAATTGAAAGCAAGCAAATAAAACTCAGAAAGCTCCACCCTAACAAAAAAACCTTGAGGCTATGTCGTGGGGTTTTTAAGTGTTTTTCCTTATTCCTCTAATAATGAATCTGTTACCATGTATTTTTCAGTATGAAAACCAAACACTGGCCTGGTGGTGTTAAAATACGGTGATGCTATAAACTTTTTTGCTAGAAACTGCTCAAGAGAGCTGACTTGTCTCAGTGTGATACATTCACCAGTAACTCTCACCCTTCCTCTCGCCTTCTCTAAAATGTAATTTAATGTAATCTGAGTATATAATATTTTTTGCGTTGAAATTGCAGCAGTGTTTTCTTTGCCTTTTCTTTTAAACTTCCTTTCATGCATGGAGTTCAGATTTACTAAAGCGTGATTGACTGTCTCACCCTTGGTTACACTGGCATTTCTCTAGTTACACCTGAGGATGATTTGAGTAATTTTCCCTTGCACTGAGTTTTCAAGCCCATTATATATACCCTGTAGTCAAAGAATAGGGTTAATTGTTCATTGAGACCACAATTCAGCTGTCATTGAAGTTAATGGGGGTCTTTCTACCGATATTGGTGGGAATTGGATCCAGCCCCAAACCAGTCTTGTAAGTTACCTTTGGAGAGAAAATGTTAAAAGTACTGATATGTTAAAATTGATTACAGGAGTTGCAAAACCTTTCATTTAGGGGTTAAAAAAAAAAAAAAGAAAGAAAAAAAAAAAGGTGAGCAAAAATAGCATCAATTACATGCTTACTGACTTCACAGATTTGTCATAACTGCAGTTGTTCAGATAATACCGGCCTTACTGAGGCTTTACTTGCTATAAAGGTTTTTTAGCCATCTTACTGTTTCTTCTTGCATGTTTCAGGTCAATCTCTGTAGCTCATACTTATTATTGAGACGGGCAGTGGTAGCTTGCTTACGTCAACTTGTGCAAAGAGAAGCTGCTGAGGTATCAGAATATGCTGTTGCATTAGTTAAAGAGAGCAGAGAAGATTTTACTCCAGGTAACGTACTGAAGTTTTGAGATCAAAGAGCTTGACACATCAATAGTGAATTTTAAACACAGTCTCCTATGGGTATGAAAACTTTGCTACGTTCTTTAAATCTTTAACTCAGAAAGTTTTTCTGCTTCAGTTCTCTATATAGGACCAAATTATGGAAGCATCCAAACCCTTTCTTAGTGATAAAATTAAGATACTATTGCTTTTCATATACTGTAGATAGTAAGGGTCACTAAATGAGAAAATGCAAGTGAAGTTCCAGTGAAACCTAAGCCTATCTAGCCAGTAGCTGTTGTAGTAACTGCTTCATAGTCCTGCATTTTACATGCATATTCATAATTCTATTTTCCCACATAAATCTCTTCTTAAATTAAAAACCTGTCATTGAGGAAAGGTGTACAAAAGCTGTTGAAGAAAGTTTCTGTTGACCTCTCTGGAGAACTAGTTAAGTAATGATCAGCTGGAATCCCTAGAATTTTTAACTTCCTAAAGGTTTCGTTTTTTTCCTAAAATGTCTGAGAATGATCATTAGTTCATCCTCATGTGCCTTCCTGTGAGGGGACAGTGGTAATAAATGATTTCACTTTGGATCTCAATTCAAGCTCATTTGGAAATTTTCAGAAAAGGCAGACTATAGCCATTTCGTAAAACTTCTGATTTTTAAAATCGGTAATATCGGGCAAATAAAAATCGGTCATATTCATTTAACAAGTTATTTCCATGTGTCTGGTTTTGAGCTTTGTTGGAGAATAATTTTAACTACCCTTTCAAGTTAAAACATTGCTTTAGTATTACCTTATGAGTCAGTGTGAGGAATCAGGTGGCCAAAGATAGTTTTTTTCAGGAGCTCAAGATGCTGTGGTGATGGTAATGCTGTGAAATTGAGTAGGATTCTTCTTTTGTTCCTTGGGGTAACTTTCTTCCTGTTGTTAGTATGTTTCCGTAAAAGTTCAGTTTTTGCACTCAGATGATTTAGACATGGTATTAAGGCAATTAATACTATTATTTTGAAAGTATTTCAGGGCTAGGTACTTGCTGTTCACAAGATACTCTGTGTGCAACCTTCAGTGGGGTTTCTGTGGTCATTACTGCAGTTTTGTGATGTACCGCATTCAGCTCACAGACTTTGTTCTTAGCAGATGTTAACATCAGAGAAATAGGCCTGGAGGGGGCATTGCTGGGCTTGCTGGACAAAGAATTGGATCAAAGATTGTGCCAAGATATCAAAGAGACTCTGACTCATATGCTTACTTCAATGGCAGTTGAAAAGCTCTCTTTTTGGCTGAAGCTTTGTAAAGATGTTCTTGCTGCCTCAGCTGGTAAGTCCTAATACACTGTATCTGAGAACACCATGAAAAGAAGGCCTGCAGCAGTACAGTATGTCACTGAGGGAAAGTATTCTTGTTTCTTGAATGTTTCACATTTATGAAGTGTAACATTGTCCTTCATATTGAAACACTGGACCCTTTAACTTAGTTCTTTTAGAAGGAATATGACTTTCTCCCTTCTGGTTGTCTTTTCCCTATTGAACAAGTTTTTGTAAACATTTTAGTATGTCTTGCCTGTTCATATTCTTGTTGATTTATAGTCCTAATGTTAACTTATTTCCGTATCAGAAATGGAAATGCAGAATACCTTTGAGCTTATGCATCCTGTGCAAGTACCTACAAGAAAAATATTCAGACCCTCTCTTCCTATTAATAACAGGAATGATGCAGACCTACTATATCATAATGAAACTCCTGAGCAGATAAAATTAATTACTGTGCTGAATGAGGGCGGGGGGGATTTCTTTTCTTTTACCTGCAGTGCAGGAGAAAAACTTCTTGGATCTAGATTTTTTGATGTGGAAAGGTACTAGCTTCTAATGTGTCACACTTATTTTAAAAGGGGTTTTTTTCTTTCACTTCTTTCACTGAAGTTCTTAATTTAATTTTGTGGTATTGATCTTGTATTCCAGCGAGTAAAATCAACCAAATGCAGACAGTTTTGTTACATTTTATTTTTAATTCTAGCATTTACTTTAAGACACCAAGGTTGAAGGGAGTCATAGTGAGTTGGACGCTAGAGATGGACTTTGAAGAGATCCTCTTATGAGTCCTTCTGTCGTTTTCAGTTACAGTAAGAAAGAATATTACATTTCTTCTGTTTCCCTCCCCCCCCCCATGTCCTAAATACAGATTTCAATACAGTAGCTTCAGTAGGTACCACTCAAGAAGAGGAAACTGCCAAAGTGGATGATGCATCTGTATTAACGTCTGACAGCGATGAGAGGTTCCATCCTTTCAGTAATCCACGATGGTCTACCAGAGTTTTTGCTGCAGAGTGTGTTTGTAAAATTATAAGCCAGTGTGAAAATGCAGGCAGTGCACATTTTGACATAACTTTGGCTCAGGAAAGAAAACAACGTGATTCAAGAGGTATGTGTTAAGCACTAAAAGAATTTCACAGAATGCAAAGTATGCTTAAAATAACTGTAAGCTGTTTGCATCTTAATGAAATTCATCATAAATTTTTTGTTTGTAATCATTGAAACCTTTAATTACTTTGATTAGAAGCCTATATTTATTAAGGTGTAGAGCAGTTTTTATTTGCCAAAATATTGGCATATCACTGCAGCATTTATACTCACTTTCCTGGTTATAGTGTGTAGGAAGCCATTGTTTCAGCATAAGCATTGGCAATCAGAAGTTGGTCTCTTCTCCCAAGTAACAAGTGATAGGACGAGAGGAAATGGCCTCAAGTTGCGCCAGGGGAGGTTTAGATTGGATATTAGGAAAAATTTCTTCACTGAAAGGGTAGTCAGGCATTGGAACAGGCTGCCCAGGGAAGTGGTGGAGTCACCATCCCTGGAGGTGTTCAAAAAACATGTGGATGTGGCGCTTCGGGACATGGTTCAGTGGGCATGGGTGCTGGGTTGATGGTTGGACTCGATGATCTTAGAGGTCTTTTCCAACCTTAATGATTCTATGATAGCTGCCACCAGCCTACAACATCACAGTTTGGTATCTGGGAGTATGACTAAAATTTGCATAATTAGCAGTAGAAACACAGTGCCAGTTTTCAGTACCTCTCAATGTTTATCTGGAGGTGTTTTCCTCAAAACTCTTTTTTAGAAAACCTGTCTCATACGTAAAGATATTTATGCTTTATTCTAAGTACTTTTTTTTTTTACATTCAAATGGAAAGGAGCCTAAATCAGCTAACATAAGATGTCCAGGTAAGATTGTTGTATGTGTAAACTGCCTTAAGTGAATCTTGATACATGGTAAGGTAAAATGTAAAATAAACATTTTGAAAATGTTGGGAGCAGTCTTATAAAATATATTATGTCTAAAGCTAAATTTAATAAAACTGTTTTCTTTTTTAATTTCTGTTTTCTCTTCAGATGACTTTTTGGTATTGCATTTAGCTGACTTGATTCGTATGGCTTTTATGGCTGCCACAGATCATAGTGATCAACTTCGTCTTTCTGGGCTTCAAACATTGCTAATTGTTGTTCGGAAGTTTGCAGCTGTTCCAGAACCAGAGTTTCCAGGTCATGTAATTCTGGAGCAATATCAAGCCAATGTAAGCACCATTGCTAATAACTTCAAAAAGTTTAGAGTTACAGTTAATCACTAAAAGAAATCTGCTTTTTGCAGTGTGTAGTGCTAGAGTTGGGTTTCAGTTAGTTTGTTACTGAAACTATTAGTTTCTTTGGACTTAACTTCCTTAGAAAGCATCTTTTCAGTTGATATATATTTTAGCCCCAAAATTTTTCAAGTTTCAGCATTTTTCCCTCTTCCCTATTTGAATACAGCAAAAAGAAAATAGAACATTGGGGGTTTTTTTGGAAAGCATTGGTTTCAAAGTGTGGAAGTATTGCAAGCAATATTAGGAACAACTATCATTTAAAACTCTGCTTAGAAATAAGTAGCCTTTGTACACCAGAGATCACACTAGATCATCTTGGTCAATAAATAAGCTAGAGGAGGTAAAAGCATGGATTGTACTCACAAGGTCTATTTCAGTTAAGTCTTGGTTGAGACTTACAGAAGAGAGGTCCTGATCATTTTGCATCCCAGACTGCACTTGCGTTAAATATGACAGGCAGCTGTGTTAAGCCTCATCTGGCTCCCATTCTTCAATTTCTAGCAGGCATTGAATAAGTCAGATCACTTTCTCTCACAGAAATGGAGAGATCCTGACACTGAAGACATCCTAACCCACTTTGATCTTGCTTTTGCCATTAGAATTCTATTCTAATGGCACTTCTTTGTGGGAAAGGAGAAGTGCCTTGATCTAGTCTAGAACTACCAAGGGAAAAACATACACTATCTGTCCTTGCTGTCCAAAACCATCAAGCAGGTCACAAGTAGTAATAATTCTCCCTTTAACCTTCACTACCCTTAAAGTGTTTCTGCTAATACTATGCATAGATCTTCTCATCAACTGTTTCATGGAAGTTGGAGAGATGTGAAGCACTTAAATATCTAGTCTTTTTCTTGTCAATTTTTTTTCCATAACAATAACCAGAAATAGATGGATGTAGATTTTCCAGACTTAAGTAATTGTTTCCTGAAATCTTGTTCAGAAGTTCCTTAAATGAAGTCTGAGCTTTAGGGGGTCTTAAGAAACTCTCATTAATTGTCATTAAAAACAACTCCTTTTCACTTATTTTCACAAACTTGTGTTTGTAGTACTTGTACAACACTTTGTACTTTCATCCCAAAGAGAATCAGACTTAAGTCTGAGTTTTCAGGTATCAGCTAAAGCAGCAAGGGAAATTTTCATTAGCGTGTAGTGAAATAGCTTTCAACTGTGAGAGGAGGTGAAGTCTCTGCAACCTGGTAAATATATGTTTGTGTGTTCTTTATTAGGCAAATAGGGTTTGTGCTCTCCCCTTCTTTCACTTTGCAAAGTTGACCAACTTCAGCTGTTTGTTTCCTTAAATCTGTAAGGAATGAGTAAGGAAATGTCATTCATTAGGTGTCTTGCAAGTCTTTCATGGTTTGGAACATTGTTTTTTCTTTTGACGGCTTCTCATCAAGTCAAGAGTTCAGGAGGGAAGAGGTTTCTGTTTCAGTTTTAGACTGTGCAAAAAACAGAATCAACTTTGAAGACCCCTCTGAAAGAGAACCATGTCTTCAGTGTAAGCAAAACAAAACAATAAAAGTATGACTGCAACTGTCTCCCTGCTCTTCAACCTCACTGAAACAGTCTGTGGAAAAATGAAAAGCAAACTATGCTTTATAAAGGAAAACTGCAACAAAGCCTGCTTATGAAAAGTAATTATTTAGTTAATTGTTCACTATGTATTAAATGTTGTATAACTTCTCTTTAGGTTGGAGCAGCACTTAGGCCTGCCTTTGCTCCTGAAACTCCTCCTGATGTCACAGCAAAAGCATGTCAGGCAAGTTTTGAAAGTCACAAGTCTTGGGTAATAGACCTTCTGAAATTTTATTTTTGCTTGATACGCCACACAAGAAAAAGGAAATCATCTAGCCTCAAATCCTCAATGCACACAAAATAATGTGACCCATGATACCTCTATATTGTAACAACTCAAAGATTTCATGCACTTTAATCTTTTGAGAAACTTTGTGGCAGTTGATACTTTGGCTGTTACTTATGACATCCCTCTAGTGTTTTTGGCTTTCATTACTTATGTATTCTAAACTGTAATGTCATTTAACATTGATTATTATCTGAGAGTGACTGTATCTCAGTAGAAATTAAATCTGGTTTTCATAATTTTATAGATAGAAAAAAAGAGTATCCAGTGATGTTTGGCTCTTGTTTCTCATTATTTCTGTTTTACAACACTAGGTATGCAGTGCCTGGATAGCAAGTGGTGTTGTAAGTGATCTTAATGACCTTCGAAGGGTTCACCAGTTGCTTGTATCCTCTTTGGTAAAGGTGCAGGCTGGGAAAGAAGCACAAAGTCAACAATATAATGAAAGCACCTCAACTATGGAGATACTGGCTGTGCTTAAGGCTTGGGCAGAGGTTAGTGTAACAGCTCTGTAATTATAGTCTTGATATCTGGTAGGTGAGTTAGAACCTTTCAGACAGAATGGTTTCAGGAATTTCTTACATGCTTCATTAAACAGAAGTTGCTGGTCCTTTGCTTTGCTTTGGTACCTCTAAACAGTACGTGAACTTTGTAAACTTGACAAAAGCACTGCTAGTTAAACTGTTTGTGTTATACTATATATTAAGAAATATGTCTAGTACTTAAGAAATACTAATTTCTTAACATGTTCTAATATTTCAATATTCATTGTAAATTGGCATGATATAAATGGCTATGGTGATGGTCCACTGAACGTACCATTTTACATAGGTGTCATTTTTCTCATTGTGTATTGGCATTTAATTTCTTACAGGTAGTTCTTGTAAGTTAACAATGTAAATTCAGTACTGCATTGGCTAACTGCCTTAAAGTCAGCTCACCTGAATGCCTGTTTTAATAAGTATAAGTGCAAAGTTAGATATTTAAAAATCAAAAATGTGAACAATGCACATAATCTCTAGAAGATGTGTCTTAGAAAGCACTGATAATGACCTTGGATGCTGACGGTTGATAAGCAGCTAAATATGAGCATGTTATGTAGTTAATATGATATTTCTGTGTATTACCAGGGAGCTATTTTGAAGGAGAAAGCAGGCAATAGATAGCTTTTATGTGAACATTTGTAGAAAAACATACCAACCTCTGGTGTCCATACTTGAGAAAGGATATAGGCAAAATAGGAAAGCCATTGGAGAAAAGCTATCAAGTGGGAATAAAAATCTTGAAAACGTGCTTACACTGAGCAATTTAAGTAGATCAGTCTATTTCATCTATTCAGGAAAAGATAAGGTGCTGTGATCAATTTAAAATTATTATATGGAGGAAAGGTTTTTAATGGCATATAATAATAACCTATCACTGGTCAGAAGGTGAGACAAAATTCAGACTAGATGTGAGGCTCAACTGTAAGAAGTTAATATCTGTAGATTGTTCCAGTCTATAATTAAGATCACTAGAAGTCTTCAAAGCAAACTCTGTATAAATTTCTACTGGATCTCGGATATGAGAAACTATGACAAAGTAAACTGGGGATAAGCTCTTGTGACCTGTAATTTACAAATACTTCACTTAAGCCCTAGGCGGTTCCTTCTCACTTAGGATCTTACCTATTTCTTGTTTTCAGAATCTGAAGGAATTCCCCCATCCTGTTGCAGGGGAGGAGTGAGAGAGGGGCTTGGTGGGTGCTTAGTTGTTGGCCTGGGTCAATCCACTACAACTAGCAAACTTGAAAAAGATACAGAAATCATAATTGTGGGAGACGGATACTCACAAAACCTAACTTTAGATTAGTTGAACTGGTCTCCTGTGTCTCCTTCATAGTTGAGGAGAAGAGCTTCCTTCCAGGGGCATTTTGGAGAGACTAAAGAGGGCTGCTGGTCTGAAACATTCTCAAGCCTATCTTTTTCGATAACTAGAGAGGCATCTGGGGAAATCAACCTTCTCACATTGAAGTTAACCTATTGATGGTAACACCCAAAGCTTGTAAATGATACGACTGTACTCTTCATTCTTTACTGCTAACACAGAGTAATACATAGTTTTGAGAAGTTGGTTGCAAGTGCAATATGTCATTTTAGTTAAAAGAAGATTTAGGAATGATTTGACTGTGGTTTCAGGATCATGATTATAGGTATATTATTTGATAATAAGTTCTTCAGTCTTGTAGCTATAACAGGGTTTGATGGTTGGAAGCTGAAGCTGGACAAGTAATATATTAACTTTTAAGAGCAGGCAAGTTAACTGCAGCTATGTTTCAGAATTTTAGTAGGTTTCCCTTTATTGGGACTCTTGCATCAAGATTAGCTAGGGGAGTGGATTCAGAAGGTTTAGAAAATAAGTGCTTGTTCGCCCATGCCTACTGGACTTGAAGCAGGAATAGATTCTAGGAAACCTCATGCCTGTTCAACAGGCAGTCATCCTAATGATCACAGTAGTTTTCCAAGTGTTAATATTTGTATATCTCTCTCCAAATATATAAACAGGTTTACATAGTTGCAGTTGAAAAGCAGAAAAATCAAAGTGATGCACACAATCACTGTTTAAAAATTGCAAACTCTGCAGAAGAAAGCTACAGAGATGTAACATCTTCAGCCAGTGGACTTCTGGACTTAGTACAGGCAGATCTTGGAACACTGAGCAAGCTCTGGCTTGCTGCACTTCAGGATTTTGCTCTCTTAACTTTGCCTTCAGAATATGCATCTCAACTACCTGCTGAAGGTAAGAAGGCAAATCAATTGTATTTTCGTAAGGCACTTGTACGTGCACATCATTAACGTCCTAGCTGACCTGTGTTAAGATCACAGTAAGATTAAATTGTATACAGAATACGCATACTTATGTACCTATCTGAAGACAAAGACTGCTTTTGAGAACAGAGGTTTCACTGATGTGAAAAGTAGTTTGTTTGATAGTCTTGTTTGTTGGGTAATTTTATGTTTGAGAGAAGAAAAAGGTAATTGTATTGGATTCTAGCCAAATAAATCTAAATGAAGGCCCTCATTAGCCTGAATTTTAATATTGAACATTTAAAAAAAAAAAAAGTAATGCGTAAAATAGGATAAATATAATTTCAATAAAAAGAAGAATCCCCTTTTATAAGAATGAGAAGATCTGGTAGTTGAAAATAAATGACATCCTTAAAACTATAACTTCTCTTCTTGCAGGTGGTACATTTTATACAGCAGAGACAATTGAAAATGCCAGACCTCATTACTACAACTCCTGGGCACTGATACTTTATGCTACAGCATTATGGCTTACTAGCACAGGTTTCATTGTTGTTGATCCAGATGAAGGAGTTACTAATCTCTCTAGACCTGTCACCCCAACTACAATGTGTCAAGACTCTTCTACCAGGCCCTTGGTGAAATCTCCTGAGGATGTGAATACTGACAGATTTCATCTTATCTTGGGTTAGTGAGTGCATAATCTGTCTAGATGCTGTAACCCAAAATGTCATTTTTAATAGATAAAACTGTTAGCAAACAAATATTTAATTATTCACATTTAACTGCATTGTTGAATATTGCATCTCTTAGAAAAATATACAGTCAGAAGAATTTTAAGTCCTTGTGAGAAAACTGTAGAGCATTTCCCAAATGTGGTAGATAAAACACTCAGTGTGAGCTAAACAAGTCCTAAACAAGTGCTTACTGCTCTGTGTATAAAGTTCAAGGGTGGATTTTATTGCAGTTGTAGCACTACAATTACAGAGTGTATGGTTTAGCATCACTGAGGTACAGTTTTACATCACAGAATAGTGTGTAGGTTGGAAGGGACTTGTGGAGGTCATCTTGCCCACCACCCCATGCTCAAGCAGGGCCACCTAAAGCCAGTTGCCCAGGACCACGTCCAGACGACTTTTGACTATCTCCATGGATGGACACCCCACAACCTCTCTGGGCAAACTGTGCCAGTGCTTGGTCACCCTCACAGTACAAAAGTGTTTTCTTAAGTTCACATAAAGCTCTGTTTAAGCCCCCACTACTGCAGAGGCTAATCAGGCAGTTGAATTCAGTCCCAGTTCTCTAAATTTACAAAATTAGTAATTTCTGGTTATATTTTTTTCTTTGGTCTCTCTTCTGTATCCTTTTGTAATCCCTTTTTGGAATGGGTTTGTATGACCCAGATGCATATGGATTCTTTTGAATCCCAGTCTTCCTGCACAGAGCCAGCTTCCTTTTGAACTCCATTGCTCCCTCAGTTAAAAGTGGGACCTCTGACACAAAAGCTGCTCATTTCCCCTGCTTTGTATACTACTGGATGAGTGCTTCAAATTTCATATACTTTACCACGGACACCTGGCTTGTTTATTCTGCTTCTGAACATATTGCACTTGTTCATTTTCACTTCCTACAGAGAAACTGAAAGAACTTTAAAACACGGACACTTTCTGTTGCACAGCTATTCTTTAGTGTACATTGATCAGTTTCCCAAGTCATCACACATTTTAGAATTACAGCTGTACAACTGGGATGAGAATATGGATCACAGTTTATATGAAGTTTATCTCCAATGTCATAAAAAGTCATCTGAAGAGTCCTGAAAGCTCAGAAAAAAGTGATTGTTTTTATCTGCTCTAGGATTTGCAAGCTTAGGCTTCATGTGATTTACTTATTGCTGGTGATCCAACTGTGGTAGCTGCGATCTTTGGCATTTTTGTGAAATAGGAACATAAAGCTTCAGCCTTTGAGTTTGTGAACTATTATTACTTTCTCCATTATTTCCTTCTATTACATAAATCAGTGTGATTAGGCAAATATTCTGCTATATACTCATTATGAATTGTATGCCTATTCGCTGGACCTAGAGTTCAGTGTTTTACTCAGAAATTGCTCTGGTTTTCATTTATTTATGTTAATAGCCAGTTATAATCGTGTTATACTGTCTAGAAGCTGAAGTTCTTTCATTGTTTTGAGGGAAATAGAGTTCTTGCCCCAAGATATTAGCAACAGAAGATTAATTCACTTAATACAAAATACAAATGCTATTTCTATGTCTGCTCAACCTACGGTTAGGTTACTTAGCAATTGACAAAATTACTTTTTAAAATTTCAAGCACATACAGTTTTTTTCTTCTGATGCTTACAGGAATTAGTGTGGAATTTCTCTGCTCCCCTCGATCAGATGCAGCAATGGAGAATATTATTGCCTGCTTACGTGCCCTACAGGCACTCTTCGATGTTCCGTGGCCAAGGTCTAAAATAGGTGGTGATCAGGTAATGTCTTAATGATCAAAAGCCCCCCAGAATTAAGACATAATTTTAGTTTGAACAGTATCTCTACTCTCTATTGTATATCCAGAAATCTTCAGCACATGAATAGTAGGTGAATTATATGCTTTACCAAAATCCAAAGCTGTAGAGGGAGGACAGAAAAAGAACGCAACACGGAACCTGTAAGAAGACAGTGAGGGGCAGAGAATTTGAGGACATTTCATCAGGAAGTAGTAATTAGATGAGTAGGATGAGAGCCAGGTAAAACAGAATTCCAGGAAAAGAAAGTTCTCTTACTCTCTCTGTCAACGGACAGTTCAATTAATTCTGTTGTAAATAGTGAAGATGATAAAAGGAACTGGACAACGGCAGTTGTATTAGGGAAAAAAAAATAAGGCAAAACCAAAAAAGCCCACAACAGACCAGTGATCCCAAAAAGAAGTAGTAATTTCAAAATTCCTTTTTTATTTTTCTTTAAAGTAAGCTTTATACCATCCTGTGTACCATGCAATTGTCTAACACAGCAAAAGTGATAAAGCCTGTGGACATGCCCAAGTTCTGCTGATTATTGGTGCTCTCTCCAAGGAAATGCATATACTGTAGGAGAGATACAATGCAGTATCCCAACCTTCAAGAGTTAAAAAGCCATAAGATAAAGATTGCTTTGGGTTTTTTTAGTAGTTTTAAGTGCCTTATCTCTAAATTACTGTGATTGCTATTTTGGTGGGAGAATTGAGCAGGACTGCTGCTACTGGGAGCTCGGAGCTAGCTGTTGAAGAAAATATCAACTCCTGTGATTGTATCAATTATAGTGTTCCTTAGTGAGATTAATAAGAGTAATACTGTTGGCTTTAACAAGTATTAACAAGTTTCTAAAATTCCTGCATTAAAATGGAGATATATTAAGAATTTTTCTTACTGTAGGAGTTGGGTGTAGAGCTGCTGAATGTTTTGCATCGACTGATACTGACCAGAGAATCACCTGATATTCAGCTTGCTGCCCTTGAAGTGGTTCGGCTGATTCTTTTTGCAGCTCAGGAGCATGTGAAGGAAAAACGGAGAAGTGCAGAAGGTACAGTATGTATGAGATGTTGAATACATATTATCAGGGTTAAAGCAATTCTTTCTTGGAAAACTGGATTCTTGAAGGTGATATTCCAAGATGCATCTTAATTGAAGTGTTTCACGGTTGATGACTAACCCTGGTTTACTTACGTCAGTCCAGGTGCCTGACATAAGAAATTGGGGTGGTATGATAGATAGCAGGTGGTTTTGGTGGTGACTAGAGGGCATGAAGTGAGGAGGAAAACTGGAGAAACTGCAGTTGGGAAAGTCTTGTGTGGTGCCAGGGAGGGAGGAGTCTTAGTGAAAAGCTGGGATCAGCTGCAGTAGAGCAATGGAGAGACTCGGCACACACAGCTGTGACAAGCCAGACTCTACTAGTTACTCTGATTGTAACTTCCTGAAGTTGATTTTCTGAAAGAAAAAAACTGGGAGAAGAATCAAAACACTTATATCAAGTGACATCTTATTGGCGTGGTGCCTCAGCACGTTGTATGTCTAAATCTATTGCACACGCTTTTGCCTTTTGACAATCAGTGCATAGTTTGCTTATTCAGAAGGATGGATGTTTGCCAATAGAACTTTGAATACATATGTATGCACATATATATGTATCAAGATTGTCACTTGGTGATGAAACAGTCTTAAGAAGTAAACTTTTTGGAAGCAAGGTACAGCCTGCAGATTTCTGCCATATTTCTTCTTCTTGTTTTAGTTGATGATGGTGCTGCAGAAAAGGAAACATTACCAGAATTTGGAGAAGGCAAAGATACAGGAGGACTGGTGCCTGGGAAATCATTAGTCTTCGCAACACTGGAGTTGTGTGTTTGTATTCTTGTCAGACAGCTTCCCCAGCTCAACCCTAAATTAACTTGTAGCCCTGCAGTTCAATCTGGAAAACATCTGTTATTGTCAGAAGATGGAAGTAGACTGGTAGCAGCAGCATTAGTTATTCTCTCTGATGTTCCTGCAATCTGCTCTCCTGAAGGTATGCTATTTCATCACAAGAAAAGATTAATGAAAGAATATTGGGCTCTTCTGAGCCCCCTTGTTATTACCTAATTTTCTCAGCTGGATAAATCTGGCAGCAAGTTTCATTGATTTGCTTGTGACAATTTCCTGTTCTAATTATTTTTTTGACTGTCAGATTATAAAACAAGTTACAAAACTGAAGCAATTAAAGGAGTAGTTTTTCTTTTCCTCCCACATGTAGCAGTGCAATTAATAGATTCATTTTGTACAGGGAAGTATACGATAGCTACATGATTATATTCCACTTGAATTGTCTATTCTGAAATTTATAATGCGGACATAAATTAAATTTAAAAGGGAAATGTATCATGTTACCTTTCACTAAAAGCCATCATTTGAACATTAGGAAGCCACTGTAAGGAGTTACAGGTGATTTCTCAGATTAGTTGACTTTTACCCACGATTCATTTTGGATCCACTCCAAACTTTAAGATGGTTCCCCCACCCCCCAATATTGTATTCATATGTATGATCTTTCAGTACTGTTACAGCCACACCTATAAACCATTTCTGCCCTACTCTTCTGTTCCCACCTTAGGTATCTGTGTTACACCTTATGCAAAATTTTGCATTTACTAGCCCTGGAAATTTCTTACTTTTTCTTAATTTGTTCTCTATTACAAGATTCTTCTTTGGGGGATAGCATACTCCAAATGGAATAGTAGGCAGTTCTTGCTATCATTGTAGGGTGATGATATGATTTCTCTTTTCCATCTGCAGCTCATTATTCATCAGTTCAAAGCAAAAGGAAACAAACATAGCATCACTTAGATCTGAGGGCAACTATCCTGTATGAAAAATAATCTGTGATTTTGCCTTTCTCCCTGTAGTTCTTTTTGTCTTTAGCTGTTCAAGTTATTTCACAAACTAACAGCTTGCAGGCTCAGACCAGATGGGATGTTTACACTAGAAAACTTAAGCATTTAAGTCAGGTGACTAAAATGAGGAGCTTAAGCTTGCTTAGACAGTCAGTTGAATAAGGAAGCATCTCCAGAAGTCAACTCATATAATCAAAGAGAATTCCTGTGTGGAATTGCTTCATTTTTTCCCCTTTAATAGGTAACTGAAGTTATAGTCCTGTAGACTACCATGTCTCTTACTTCAAGCACCTGTCTTGATATGTATGCATAATAAAGTTTTCAAATAAATAATGCTCATGAACTGTATTTCCTACTGAATTCCAACAGTCAATTTTCAGAGACTTGGCTGTTTAAAAATAGAAGGTAGATGTCCTCAGGTTCAGAAAATACTTACGCATATGTCAGAGACCCTCATTATTCAACAGGTCTCTCAGAAACATTAGTATATTAAAATCTTAAAAAAATAAGCATTTTGCTGATTAGAGAAGGACATAAGCATATTAAGCCATATGCTTAACTCTGAATCAGAACTTAAGATAGGAGCAACACATAAGTATGCAGGTTTCTAGATTGTCTCCAATATGTGCAGAATTCTGTATTACTATTAGATTCAAAGACATAAGAATATGCAAAACTGCTATACAAAGTTATTTCTGAGATTATTTTTATATATTTTTTAATAGTCTCTTATTCTGACAGGTCAGCTATCAGATTCTCAAGGAGAGCGGAAGATCTGTTCAGTAGGCTGTGGGACAATCTGCTTCTCTCCTTAGGTCTCCTTTTTTTCCAAAATATTTGTTAGAGTTTTTTATTACAATTCTAGGAATTTTTGTTATGCATTTTTAGTCTGAGATCCTCTTCTTATGAATCTTATTAAATTCTTGACTCTAGTGATTTCCTGGAGCAATGACATCCTTGGCTAACTACACATCATGTGGGAGAAGTATTTCCTCTTACTAGTTTTGAAATTACTCCCTGTTAAGTTCCTTCACTGTATTGTCTTTGTTGCAAAATATGCTTAGATGCTCATAATTTGTTTTCTACTATTCAGTCCTCTGTATACTTCCATAGCTTCTCTTCTTCTGCTCCTCAGTGGTTCTGAGCTCTCTGTTCTTGCTTTTCTCTGAACATGACATAATTCCACACTTCATACAATAAAATAATCAAGGAAAAGATATACTATGCTAATTTAAAAGGGGAAAAGGTTTAACTTCACTTAAGCAGTCTGACTCCATGTTTCCTATAGCAAGTCACATGATATTTCAAATCTTTCTTCAAATTACCAGTGCCTCCATGCACATTGGTGATTAAAAATGATAAATTGTAAATAAAAAAGAGAATCCAAGAAAATTGCTTCAATTTTTTTTTAATGTAAAAGGTACCTGAATTTTTTTAACTTCTGTGAAATTAATCTGCTTTGTTTTGCAGGAAGTGTTTCAGTTCTTCCTACTATCTTGTACCTAATTATCGGAGTATTTAAAGAAACTGCTGTGAAATTGCGAGATGGCCAGTTACCTGTGACGGTTGCTGCATCTCTACAAGCTCTTAAAGGACTCTTGTCTTCTCCAATGGCTCGAGCAGAGAAGAGTCGGACTGCTTGGACTGATCTTCTACGTAGTGCTTTGGTCACAGTGCTTGACTGTTGGGATCAAGGTAATCACAAATTTTGGGTTTGTGTCTTCATAAAAACAGACCAAAAAATGTTTAGGGCGAAAGGTTGGTTGTTTTTATTTAAGTTAAATTCATGCACATCTTAAATAAAGACTAGTATCTTAGTCACAGGAGAATTAGTTGGCTACCAAGTACTGTTGAAACTATAGTGCAATCTTGTCCCTACAGTTCTTATGAGAAGTCATCATCTGTAAAGGTGTAAATGTGGGATTGCAGGCTTACCCCTGTATTACGCAGTGCTACGATGTAGTTACATGGTACAATGGAATAAACAGGAGATATGGCTTCAGTGTACAGCTGAGCATAAAAGACAGCTGCACTGCATGCAGGTTCTCCGCAAGGAATGAGTGTCTGTATTGAAGCAAAGGGTATTAAAACAATAGTTCAAGAAAAAATATTTTTGTCTTAAAGTTAGTTTTCTCTGTGCTGCCTCTTCAACTTCCCAAGCTTATAGTACTTTTATCATTCCTTAGGTTTAATCTCTAAGTTGTAATTTGTTGTTGGAACTTCTGTTTTAGTGGTTTTTTAAGTTATAGCAAAAGAATATATGTTCTTAATGCAAATTTTATATTATTCTCAAAATAGGTTATACCCTAATATGTCATACTAGCTCTTCAAAGATACTTATTGTACTTTATACACAGGAACAATGGAAGAGGAGTATGCTGTTATTTCTAAATATGCATAAAACCACCCCTGAATTCCCATTTTGGCCTTGGCTTTTATTACAGTAAAAGTCCATATCAGAGTTTGTCATGTATTTGAAAAAAAAAGATTCCTAAAGAAATGTAGACATTGATATTTCTATTCCACCTCTTTGTATCACTTGAATTCCTAGAATTACTTTTTAATGCAAATCTAACAGACTGCTTACTTTGTTGATAGTAGATGGACTTCTCCAAGAACTTGATGAAGTTAGCCTGCTTACTGCTCTTACAGTATTTGTTATGTCTACCAGCCCAGAAGTTACTACCGTTGAGTGCCTTCAGAAGCGTTGTATTGAGAAGTTTAAAATAACACTTGACTCAAAAGATCCTCTTGTAAGTACTGGTGAAGTTATGAGAATATCAGTATCATATTAAATGGATTTTAGCATATTTTCTGTTCAGTTGTTTCACTTGGCCTGTGTGTTGATTCCAGTTAACTCTGTCCTGACTATATCTGTTGTATTTTAAAATACAGTTTGAACAAGTTAGCAAGAACATGTCCAGCAGTGCACTTTATCATTTTTTATTCTGTATACAATTCTGTATTCCTAGGATTTATTTTTTTTATCGCATCAGACCCAGAGCTTTATACATTGATCAGTACATGATACAGTTGTGTAGTTTTTCAGGCACCTGTTTCATTTTATTTGTTCATTTTATCTTCAACACACAGATACTATCTTTTGCACAGGAAATCCCTCGGCTGTGGGTCTTTGGGAGCTGGAGCAAGTACCACTACATAACTTCTACTGTCCCATAAGCATCAGCCTCTGGCCACTGCTGGAGGCAGTATATTGAACTAGATTAATGCTTTGTTCTGACATAGTATAAATATTTTTACATAGTTGCTTTAGATTGTAGTGCCACAGTTCATCTGTTACTATTCTTCATCTAAAAAACCAATGTATCAGGGAAAAAAAAAAGTATTTATTATCATTGCAAATACAAATGGCTTTTCTAGGAGTTGGGACTTCCTCACTCTGAAAGTCCATCTCTGAAAATAACATGCATTAGATTTCATGTTTGACTGTGAGAATTCACTGTAAACTGTTTTTCTTGGATCTTCTCTATATATATTCATGTAGTAACAAAAAATTAGACAAAGTTACCTTTACTTGAGAAATAGGTATAAGAAAGTACTTTATATTTATATATTGATACATTTCTAGTATTATAAGCATTGGTTTCTACTGATAGGAAACTGGGGATGCCAAATATGACTGCAAGGAAATGGTAGTATGCATTTCCAAATTTTATCCAAGTGTTTAGGCATCTGAGCCTTTCAGAAATTATGTAGGAACTTGACAGTTTCAGTCCTGTTGACTTCCAATGACATGCAAGCTACTGCACCACTTGAGGCTTTTTGAAGTTGTGCCTACAGAGCACAATTGTTTGACAGAGATAATGCTTACCTTTTAAGCACCTATTTTCAGTCAGCTATGCTTTTGCAAAAAAGAGTATCGTTTCAAAACAGTACTAAGACATAATCTTCATACAAAAATAATATTTTTTCCTTAACTCAAAAATGTAGGAAGATGTAGGACTCGGTGGAAAGAAACAGGAAGCATGATCTAGTTTCTCTTAATAATTTGATTACAAGTTATAATGCTCCTATAAAGTATTATGCATTAACAGCCTGCAACCTGATGAATTCTCAAGCTGTGAGGCACGTTTTTCCCCCTCCCTAAAATTTTATCTGACAAGCTGTGAGTTTGAAAACACTCTGACATGTATTTTTAAGTACAACACTTTGTAACTGCAAATTTGATTTTCCCTTTAGGTACAGTATAAGTGCTACCAGCTGCTGCACTCCGTCTTTCAGCATCCAAACAAAACTGTGTCATATCCTTATATTCATTCTTTAGCACCATCTATTGTGGAAAAACTGCAGGAAACAGAAAAAGCAAAACCTGAAAATGCTGCTGAACTTCAAGTCATTCAGGAAGGAATAAAGGTGGTTACAGCTCTTACAGCCACTGCTGAGGAAGAGCACCGTAAGTTACTTCCATTGCTAGCATCCAGCGCGTTAGAAATGTTGAAAGTTGCCATAAGTAACAAATTAAAACAAAGCGACCACTAGGAATCCAGTCCTGAACACTAATTGCTAACAAAATTGCTAACAGGAATGTTGGTTCTTTTTACCGTGCAGTTCAAATAACATTTGCAGCTTTATAGTTTGTGTTAGATGTTAACGTAGAGAAATACCTCCAGTTAGAATTTGTAGCTGGTTTTAAAAAGTGTATGCTTAAGTTGTGTTTTCAATGTTTATAGGTGCTCACTTGGTGGCCTGCCTTCTCCCCATCCTTATTTCCTTTCTTTTGGATGAAAATGCCCTGGTTTCTGCTACAAAGTCGGCAAAAAATCTACATGAGTTTGCTTTGCAAAATCTGATGCAGATTGGTCCACAGTACTCAGCAGTTTTTAAAAAACTAATGGCTTCCTCTCCAACTATGAAAGCCAGGCTTGAGTCAGCTGTAAAAGGCAATCAAGAAAGCATCAAAGTGAAGACTGCTAAACATGCGAAGAATCCTGGGAAAAGTTCAAGCATTCAGCTAAAGACCAATTTTCTTTAAAGTCTCATATTGTCATTTTATGCACTTTGATATCAACAGCAAAAAATGTCCCTTTTAATTTCTAATCAGAGTAGGATCGCTATGAGTTGATCTCATATATTTCAGTTTGCACTGAAGTATTACAGAAAGTTTTTAAGAGAAAGCAAATTCTAGGTAACTTTCTGTTAGTGTAAAGACTTCTTCAACATCTCTAAACACTATGAATAAATCTATCAGAGGTCATCTAATCTGTATTTTTGGATTATTTTGGACTAAAATACCAGAAATGCACATGCCTATATTAAAAAAGTATAGTGAACTTTGCCATATATATATTTAGGAGCAGCCCACACTTAGCCATTAAATAAAATTAATTTTGTTTTAAATCAATGTTTGCCCAAAGTAAGTCACCGTGATTGGTTTTCGCGTTTAACTGGGACATAAATTTACTTGCAGGTTGTAATCTATCCTAATTACTAATTTAACACACTGCATCATTAAGTAAACAGATTAAATATCCTTGTAAGCCTTACAATAGATTATTGTTGATCTCTAAAAATTCAACTCAATAAAGGCAATATTGATAGCTTTAATCCTAATAACTTCTTGAGCTGGCTGAGATTTAACAAATGCTGTTAAATACGGCTCTACAATGCTTCTTCACCGAGGACTCCGTAGTGCTTTACACAGTGGGACTATTATGCATATGTAAGTATTTGCAGGCTTGGTGCCTTGCTGCTTGACATAGTCTCACTTTTCAGGATGTATACTTGTGTTAATTTTGTATTAGGCTAGCCAGGCAATTGAAGCTTACATATCTTGTCCAGGACAGGACAGCAATTTTAATATACTGTGCCTCGATTCAGACATCTGCTCTATCTGGATGTATGTTTCCTGATCTTTAAATGATCAGTTATATATACATGTAACTTACYTAAATTTATGTATCTCTGCAATGAGAGATGGACACATTTGAAGTCAGCTTGTCTTATGTCAAATAAAGTGCAACAAGCTCATAATAAGGAGTATTTAATTAACATTTTTATCAATGAACATATTTTAATATAGAAAAATAACTATCAAAATTGCAATGGCTATAAAGTATTTTCTACATATAGTCTATTGACTTCTTTCTTAATACCAGTATTATCTAAACCAAACACTATCAAACTGAGGATACTATGTCCTTCTTGAATCTTAATTACTTTAAAAAGGAGAAGGAAAAAAAAAAAAGATTTACAAAACTGAGAAACACACCGTGACTCAGGAAACGTGTGATGTACTGTATTTTATTATAAGTTTTGTATATAAATATAACTGTAAATTGTACAGAATTAACCATTTGACCAAAGTTCTAACAATTCATTTTTCTAATTTACATAAATAAAGCTAATTTTCTTCACTGAAGATTTGTCTTAGTCATTTTACCCAATAGCAGAGGAGCTCCAAGGACTTCTGTAACAGAAAGAAATGTTTGTATGCTGCCACAAGCAAACTAATAAGAAATGTTTGGGCTGGATGCACCAAGGTCTGTGACTTGACATTGCAGGTCTTCCTCTGTTCTGTATAGCACAATGGGTAAATAAGTGGGATCAGGGAGATAGACTTTATATGCGTAAATACCTGTCCTGTGCCAAATGCTGAAACGTGTGAACTGTGGGAAGACAGTTGAGAGACCTTCCATCTTTCCCCGGAGAACCAGAAGTTCTTTCTTTGCTCTACCTCTTCATTGCAGTCAAATCTGTAGTTGTTGAAAGGGAGTTACATTAAATTTGGCACTTACTCATCTTTATTTCATTAGTAATTTTTTACCTCATCATTTTTCCCTTCTGAGTTTACTGGGTACGTTCCTCTTTTTTTTTTTTTCCCCCTTTTCTTTTTTCCCCAAGGCCACTTCTGGAAAATCATAGAGATTCTTACGGGACTTCAAACTTTTAAATGAAACTCATGTCATGTTTACTATCAAAGTGGCCAAAAATACTGCTGAGAAAGTTAGTTGCCACAATAAGTGTATGTGGCTACTTGTTTCGTTTTCTGTAATGTATAAGAACAGCATAAACCTTTTTTTCACCAACTTCTTTTAATGATGATAATACAATCTGATGAAATCCTACTTTGCTCAAAAACTTCTAAGAAGCATGCTCAAGTTGCAAAAGCACCAAGCAAAGCTGTTAAAAGCCAAAAATTCAAGTTTAGAAGAGCTTAGTCCTAGATTTCTTAGAGGATCTCATTGTAGTAGCTCACAGCTGAGTCACTAAGTGCCGTGATTATGTGATTTGATGTTTCTTGGTCGAGTCTTGTAGCCACATGTGGAAAAGCACCGTTTTCAACATATCTGTGTATTCTAAATGCAGAAACAAAACCTAGATTCAATAAAGAGAACCATTGCTAATTCTTAATATCTACTGTAAATTAGGACATAAGCCTAATTTATCCAGACAATTAATTTATCCACATAGTAAAAATACCTGTGCCCTGAGTTGTGCTTTATTATGTGCACATAAAACAACTAGTTGGATCACGTGAATATTTAAGATTTTATAAATGGATCTTACAGATATAATCTTGTTTCAGTTATAAAAAGAACTTGGCTTTTAGACATCAGATATCTTTGATGCAGTTTTGTTTACTTACAAGAAACTTGCATAAATTTCATTCATTTTCATTCCTGAAGAAATAAGTAAGACTACAGAGCAGTTTTCGTTTTAATACCACTCTTCTTTTTTAAGGCATTGCTTGGCATTCAAGCTCTTAATGTTTAGCCAAACAAAAAGAGCCGAACATGTTTAGCTATAAACCAGAGTCTCGCTTTTACTGCTGCTGCTCCCTGTGTCCCGTGCCTTCTTGCTGATTGGGTTTTTTGCCATTTCTCTACAAGCACCAGTAAATTTTCTTCCAGTAAATTGTCTTTGCAATGAAGCATGTGGCCTGCATGCATATTTACTTGGTATGTTTCCACATGTTAATTTAAAAAGTTTAATATTTTTTTGTGACAAAAGGGCCTGCCTATGCCTAACCTTAAGCATATATATATATATATAAAAATATAGGTATGTCACAGAATGTAATATTTAAGTGCCATGCAAAAATTATTTGCAGGCAAACTTCTGTTGACTGCAACAAAACAGAATTAGTCAAAAGCATGCAAAAGCATCCCACAGTTGGGATGTGGTTGTTTTTAATCAGATACAAGTCTGTAGCAGTCCAGCTGAATAAACAGCATTTCTAATAGTCTTGCTTAGGCTGAGACTGATCCGGTATGATCCAAGGTGCAGCAGTCACCTTCTGGCTGAAAGGTGCATCAACCAATGCACATACCACCGCAAAACAGGATTACCAAATGCACAGGAAGCGTAGCAGGGTTTTATTAGTAAAAGTTGGTTAATAATTGGAATTTCTAAATGGATTTTTTGTTTTCCAAAACTGCCCCAGCAGTAACAATGATGTGAGTCATTGCAATTGCAGGAGGGGTGCAGTGATCTAGGATAGTTTGCTTGTTTATCAGAAGTGGTAGTAATGCTACTTAGTAAGAATCGGGCAGCTAATTCAATGGAATTTCAATATAGTTTTAAGTTGAATGAAGTTGGATGTATCTGTAGCAATAACTATGAGGGGTCACTGTGACGGTTTCCTCTAAGGCTTCATCCCTAATCTCGCTGCCAGGTACAACTTTTTTGTTTTCAGCGTCCTGAAATGTAACTCTCTTTTATCAGTAAACGGCAAGTCAGAAGCTTTTTCCTACAAGAGCATATGGTTTCCTAACCAACGGTTGTTTAAACCAGTCAAGGCCTCTACTAATAAACTGCTCATCTCTTCTTCCAGTTGAAAAATTTGGCCAATGATGCTTCAAGCAAGGCAAGCAAGCAAGGGGAAAAATCCTTAGAAAATTAACACTCTCTGTTCAGTTTTTGAATAAAAGAACATACAGCAAGGTAGATTATTTTTCTAGTTCTCTGTACTGTGGTGTCAAAAACCACAGAAGAGTCACTCCCTTGTGTCTTGAAAGCAGCGCTACTTGGCAGCGCTCGGCAGCCCTGGTCCTCTGGGCATTCCTAGACACTGCTTTTCGCACATGAGAAACCTGTGTGGCTTCATTGCACATTGACAAGTGAAGTTTCTCGTAAAATAAAGACATAATGTAATAGTTGTTGAGTTGCAACCTCTGATCCTTAGTATCAGTCAATAAAATAAAGTTAAACTGTACTTTCATGGAGCCAGTGTTAAAAGAAGTGTTCAGATTTGTCCATAGCGCTCTCATCTGAGCAACATCGGAGCTGTTGCTGTAGATGACATTTCACACAGGACTCCCATTCAGTTAGCTGAAGTATGTAACAAGCAGTTCATTTTTACATACACTGCTCAAGCTATTTAATGACAGTGGGGTATAGCTTCAAAGACATAAGAATTAGAAAGCAATTTTGGCCAGATATGACACGTTTTACCTGCCCCTAACATATTTTTAGATAATAAGTGCTGAAATTGATTATGTAGAATAAAATAAAACAGATGCATTTGATACATCATGTTGTCTACCAGGGAACACTAAATATGCCAGTGCTACACCACCAACCTCTCCAAAATGTTGTTTGGTTTTGATGTACAGTTGTAGATTTCCCCTCCACCCCCTAAAACGTTCTCTGGATTCTCTGGAGAATAAATGGTTTATTACGTGTAACAATGAAAGGGGAAGTGACATCTAAATATAGCAAAAGTAGGGCTGAAGATTTTGAGAAACAGGTCAAAGTAAAAGCAGGCCTCCAAAACCTCCCGAAGTAATCTGTGGTAGCTTCACCCAAATTCACTCGCTCGGCAGCTGAATATCAATTTTGCTCTGTGGTCCAGCTCCCACTTCCATAGTCCCTGTCATCTGAAGTGCAGAATCAGATTCTAGAAGGTAGAACGTGGCATCAAATCCCCTTCCCCTGTGCTTGCGCTCCAGCTGCTTAATGGCGGCACTCGCAGGAGAAAACAAATCGGCATGATGGGTGCCAGCCGCAGCAGAGCCCGCTCTCCGCGAGCATATTAGTGTAGGTGCCAGTTTGTCCAGTTATTGCACAGAAGACTGTGTTGTTTATATATGTAAAGAAGTTTGCAGAGGAAAGTTTGTTTTGAAAAGTTGCTGGTAAGAAGCTATATTTAGTAATGGCAAAGACTGATGAAATCCTATTCTAAGCTACTGCCTAATGAATTGCTATTGTCTGGCCTAAAATTGTTTTTTTTTAAACCAATGTTAATATTCATGTGTTAAAATTTATGTGAATTATCTCAGTGCCAATGAAATGCAATATAGAATTGCTGAGATTCCCTGTTGCTACTAGTGGGAATATTTATTGTTATTATAACCTTCTTTGGGGAAGATTTTGATTCGATTTGATTTGATTTTTGTAAGCTTTTTTTTTTCTGCCTAGTGCCTCAGTTCTCGGTATCCTTTTCTGCAAGAAAAGAAGGTTTTGTAAGAGACACGTTTCCAGTGGAAGTACAGGCCTCAGGGATTCTGGAAACAATTTTGATTTATATCTAAAAATAGAAATATTATGCAATTTGAAAATACAACCTATCATTATGAAGGCAAATACTCTTAACCTCATCCTCTCTCATGTAAGGTTCATGGCAAACACCAAGAAAAAATTGTCCCAGATGTATGCATGTTTTACAGGAAACAGATACAAGGATAACTGGTTCAAGCTGTTGCCACCAAATTTACCTGAAATTCAGTTAGAGGAATAAAAGAATTTGCCTATAGGGAAAATACCAGGTTTTCTTCATGATACTTCATCAACTGTATTTATTAAATGAGCAAGGATGGGATGAAGAGGGGTAATAGAAGAGACAATGAAAGTAAATGTTTTTTCCCCTCCAAACTGAGGCATGATGCAATCTAGTGTTTAGCTGCCAGGGAGCTAAGTGACACAGTGGCATGGTCAGGGGGAGGGTGAGAGGGTAGATGGGCTTTTTTTAGCTCATGTTCCTCCTAGTTCCCTTTTGAGGCCAAGAAATCTGGGAATAATTTACTTTTGTAAAATGAGAATTCTCAAGCTGGTTGGAGAGTAGTGCTCAAGAACGAGTGGTCTTGAGTAGGAGCCACAGCCCATCTGTAGGCCCAGGCACCCTCTGAACCGTGCAGTAAATGTAGTTACATACGGACCCTCAGGGCTTCCAGGCTTGCAGCCTTCTCTCCTGATTTTCGCACACAGCCTTGGAGCCATGGCAAAAAGGCCCCAGCCCTACCCTGCAGATACAGGGAGGAAAGACAGTCAGTGGGCATGGTATGAACTACCCAAGCAGTTTTCCATGTCTGAGGGCAGCTGAACCTGGGGACACTATGAGTGAATACCGTTTTTTCCCCAAGTAGGCAATTTCCTACCTTTCTAGTAGGTTTCTTTAAGAACCTGCTCACACAGGCGCCTGTTCTGGGATCACGCTGGACCATGCACCTACCACTGCTCAGGAATGCTAAGCTGTGTGTATGCGTGTTCCTCAACAACTGCCGGTGGCCTGGATCCGTGCTGAGACTGTTGGTAGTCAAATGCAACTAGACTTGGTGGATAAATCCAAACGATACACAGAAGTGAGCTCTTCTTCACATTGCTCTGTGCCATAATGCAAGCGTGTCTCTCCTTGACATCCTTCAGAGCAGCGGTTGCTGAAGCCTGTCATTGCGCGCGTATTTATCGCAGTGTCCTGCTCAGTTCTGTGCACTTGCAGCAACATTCAGAACCATGAACTGAACTGATTTAGGATAAGCAGCAGTCATTCATAAAGCCTCCTGGAGCTTTTTTGGCCAAGACAGAAGAGGAAAGGCTGTTGGATGTACAGAGCGCAGAGAGACCACAGATGACAGACTGATAGAGAGGCACAGACTGCTCTCTATAGAGCAGAGAGACCACAGAAGCAGATTTGGAAGACAAGTTGACTACTGCAAAGCTTCTGTGAGCGGGAAAGGGAAGAGGGAGCAGGAATTTACCTTCTTTGTCAAGCTTGAAGTGACAAGCCTGGCTGCAACACCTCTGCATATGACAGACCACCTTTGTGTACGATTTTTTTTTTCCATTATACAAAATTTGCCAAAAACTTCCATTGGCTTTGATATATCAGTGAGAGGAGACACAGCGGCTCACAAAGTGCCTGCTACTGCCTGTGGGAACTGGCTGTTCCAGGCTGTGGTACGTCTTGGCTGGATCAACTTTACAGCTGGTGGTCAGGATTCAAAACTGTACTCTTCACTGGCTTGTTCTGGACATTAACTAAAGGAATGGCTTTCAGTGCCGTAATTTTCTCCTTCAGGAGGTAATGAATATATTAACTGTCAGGGATTCTGTCCTGACTGTCTAGGTTTTGAAGCTGTACCTAGACTACACAGGATGCCCCCAAAACAACTGAGTCTTTTTTACTTTTTTCGTATCTGTGTATTTCTAGTAAGTGCAAGAACTGAGGCAGACAAGCAAGTATTTAAAATCCGGTTCCTGTTCATGCTAATATCCCAGAACTACGTGCAACTCGCTGTTAGAGATCTTTTCTGGTTGTCTTCCTTACCTTCAGGTAGCCAACACCCAGCCAGGACTTGCTGAGTGACTCCTGCTGGGTACAAGTGCCAGAGGGCAATAGGCTCCAGACAGTGAACCAGGAGAGGCTGCTGTGAAGGTGGGGCAGGCCAGGGGGAAAAGCAGCAGGAAAGGAGCAAATGCAGAGGCTGCAGAGGAAGCAACAACATTCTCCAGGGATTATTTTTCAAATCAAACAAATGCTGAAGGATTAGGACAGGACAGAGAAGAAGGAAGGAGGAAGCAGGCATGTGCATAGGTAGTAAGAGAAGGAGGAGAAAATAGTAATTAAATCAGTTACCCGGTTGACTCATTGCTTCAAAACAGCCTGTGTGAGATATCATAGCTTAATAGTTGATTGGAATCCTATAAAATATTTTACAAACGAAACTACTCTGATTTGTACAGTTCATACAATTTTATGATGCATTAACTTTGCTTGTTCTGTTTTGTACTGCCCTTTATTTACCATCAGGAAAAAAAGAGACTGCCAACCATCCATGTCAATCAAAGCAAAACACTTTGTACTAGCAGCACAGGATGAGACAAGTTAATGACATTCCTATAAAAAGTAATGCAAAGTTACTTGCATACAATACTGGGAATCTATACCAGTTAACAAAATATGCAAAGCAGCCACAACTGGATCACATTCTAGACGGTCTCTAAGTAAACCGTGAAAACAGTCACCGCAATGACAGAAACTTCATCAGAAAGCACTGTTCGTTCCACACAAAAAAAGAAAATGATTGAATAGTATGCAAAGTAGGAAGACAAGTTTGAAATGATGTAACTCATCAACTGCAGCAGCAGACACGCGCTCTAGTTCCCATTGCCTTTTCAGTATTGGTTACAGCATCCCTGCACACACGCTTCATATGTTTTCACTAAAAGATTTTGAAATTACTTATAAGGAGTTACTTGAACTGCAAAATTTTCACCACTGTTCTTAGATTAGGATTTTGACCTCAGCCAGCGAGTAGTCTTTGGAAATGAAGACCGTTCCTTGGAGGGTGTTCAGAGACCAGAAAGAACGCAGAGAGAGTTGGGAAGGGTTTGGCACTGTTCAGTGGCAGATGAGTTTTTCGGGGGCGGGTAGATGGGACCAGAGTGCGCTTTCTGGGTCCTTGGTTATTGTGATCCCAGGGAACTGCCTGTAGTGGCTGGCAACAGCTCTGTTCCTTCAGGGCAGGGAACAGAGGGTAAATACCTTCAGCCTTTAATTACAGCTTGTTCTTAGTCCCCAGTTCTGAAGAAATGGAAGCTGCTGATAACACGGTCTGCACAAAGTAGGGCCTAAGAAGGGAACTGATTTTCAAAAGCACAAATAAATGTGCTTGTCGCCCTTTCGGGGAGAGAGGGGAAATGGAAACAAACCATGGAGTGCCAGAGAAAACATTCTGTGAAGAATATTGCTGTGCCCCGCCATCCCAACCCCACCTGAGAGGGTCTAATTATTCACAAAGTGCCAGCTTTATCGACCTTTATAGACATATATTGAGGCCACATGGACTACAAATAAGATACTTGTTGCATAGATTATCTGCATTTTATTATAATGCATAGATTATTCCCATTTATAAATCCAAGATTATCCCATTTCTTAGCTGAACTACAATTCAGTCACTGTTGACTCCTATTCTACTAACTAGGTCACTAGAACTGGTGAATAAATTCTCATTAATTAATGCTGTAACAAGGAAGACAATATTCCAAAAACAAAATCATCACTGGAAACCTCCAAAAATTTAATAACAATTTGACAACATTACTTGTCAATTTGAGAAATTTGACTATTTATCACTCTATGGTAAAATGTTTACATAAGCTAAGTGTAGGGAAGCTTTTTTTCCTGGGTTGTTTCTGGTCTAAAATCACACTACTCCACTTCTTGTTCAAAATAGACTAGAATCAAAAAGACAGATGGGATATTTTCGTGAAAGGGTGGTAATGAGATTAACTTCATCTTTTTATATTTTCTTAAGTATTTGTCATATCTGATCAGTCACTGATATTCTTTGTTTTCAAGTTGAAGTTTGTGGAACTGATTTAAGTATTGAAACAGACAAAAATGTATTATCCATTATTTTTTTTCATGTAGGTCCACCACTTACTGCTCTCTTCAGACATCTGGTCTGATCTGAACTGTGCCATGAGGCTGAGCATAAGGTTATCCTATAAAGAGCATTCTGATCCAATGGTTCTGAAAGCTGAAAGCAACAGCCTGGACAACACTTAAGCACGATTTAAATAAAATCCAAACATTTTGGTAACCAAACCTTCATTCAAAATTCTGGAATTTCCTGGAATTTCAAGTTTCTTTGTGCATCCTTCACCATGGGAGGAAGTCTCTGACTTTCAAACGTGCTTTTGGACTCATTTCTGCCCACAGTTACGTGCACAAACACCTACTGATTTCATCCTGAATTTCATGCATCRGTGGGGTACAACGTTGTGATGGAGGACACAATTTACCTCTAAATGTCTGTCTTAAGCCTGCTTCCTGAGGTTACCTGCTTGAGATAATTTGCAAGTATATTTGCATATGAGTTCTTTGGCCAGTAATCGGTTGTTTTTCTCAAAACATTGCTTATTACTTTCCCATCGAATTACTAGTAATGCTAAATGTTGGGCAATCTTACCAGGCAGAGGCACCAGCCCTGCCTGTGAGACGGGACTGGATTCTGGCTTTGATTTGTTATCTAAGTTTCCCAATAGGGAAAGAAGCTCTGAGTTGGTGTGGCGCTGGGAAGGCCAGCTCCTTCTAGCCGTGCTCCCCTTCTTTCCAGCACCGGGACAGGATCCTTCCCTCCGGGTGTATCTTCCTCGCCTCAGTGGGTCACCCCTGGGTGAGGAGGTGCAGGCGAGCTTGCAGCCAGGCTCCATATGGAGTGCAGCTCCAGAACAGCTTCTGGCTTCCTCTTGGCTTTCTTCGCACAAGGAGAAGAGTTAGCTCAATATAGTTGGGAGACCACCAACATGTAGAAGCGGGGGAATGGGACTTCAGAGTTAAACTACTAAGCAGCTTATCTGTTTGGACTATGTTACTCTCTGACCTGCTTCGTAGCTTTTGATTGAATTTTCTGTTTACTCTAAACTCTGGGGCAGAGATGTCTTTTATCAGATATGGGCAGGGAGGCCTGAATCTCAGCTGGGGCCTATTGATCATTTCAATATTAAAAATTCCTGCCAGTGACACTGATCCTCCACTATGAAATACTTGGGAATCACTAGCATAAGATTCAGCAGCCCCAGGCTATTCCTTCTCTCATCAGGGTCAGAGCAGGGACTGGGACGTAGACTAATTGTTGTAGTCAAGGAACTGTAATTTCATACAAACATAATTGTACATGAAATGTTACTGCAAAAATGACATAGACAAATATTTCTACCAACAGTAACTGCTGATATCATCAGTGCAGCACACCACTTACGAGAACACATTGTAAGCAGGCAACATTTCTCTATGAAAATAACTCTGACGCTCTCTAAAAATTAGCTTGCAAGAGGCCATCTCAATGCTGCTTCTCATGGAAATACAAGCAGAAAGTCTACAAATGCACTATCAGCTCTTTGTACTCTTTAAACCTGCAACTTGCTGCTCCTTAAATGAACAGATGAGATCTGCCACTGCATCTGTTGAACTTAATTCTGCAGAAGGCAACTGTATTCTTGACTAAAGAGTTATCATATGACACGGACTCCAGTGGATTAATCTTTTGTTGGAGATAGATTGGAAACAAAATGTCTAATTCAAGTGCTTCAGTGTCTGGGTCTCACCTTAAAAAGTCAAACCAGCTAAGAATCTTGTACAAAACTTTGTCTTTCCGGAGACTCAGTTTAGCTAAACTCTTATAATAGGTGCTAGTATTTGAGCCAAATTGCCTGCTGGCCCGAACTGGGGAGGCCTTACTGACTTCAGTAGAACGGCATTTCTTTACAAAGATAATTTGGCCTGCTGATTTTAAGGCTGGCACTGTACGAAAAAACTGGGTAGAGTACATTCTTGCTTTGATGCAGGCTCAGACACACAATACTTAGTCATTTTAATAAGTTACCTGTGTCCACTGAGATCAGTGTTTACATAGAAATTTATACAGACAGCAAAACCCCAATGAGCTAATGTTTTACAGTATAAAAATATAACCCTATAACACAGAACCGATAGTAAAAGCATGTACAATACGCTTGCATAACAAAATAATGCCGGTGTCTTACCACATATAACTAAGAGGCTATGCAAACAGGACACCGACATTAAAAGCTTAGCCGCAGCAACTTCAGCTGGAATTAGATCATAACTACTTTACAGCTAGCCTCATTTTTTAAGGTATTGCTACCAAGTACACAAGAACTTGCAGTGGTTGGAGTAATTTGTGACCTGTTCATGGACATCCCATCTTACCGGCATAAGTCAATGGGTGTCCAAAAGGTAAAATGTAGGGTACAACAAGAAAAATGGGTATGAATAATTTATCCTGTGCTACTCACTCACTCATCATGTGGATCTCTGAACTCCCATGGAGTTAAAACACAGGTGATGAAACTTTTCAAAAACAGGTCAATAACCACGCATTATATGCCTTAAGAAGTAAGTATACTTAGAATTTTCCTTGTGTTTGTGTTAGATGGTTAACTGAAAGCTCTTAGGCAAAAAATTTGATACTTATACCAATTTTCTCTCATGGCCACTTACTCTCCTACAAACATGCAGCTCTGCTACAAAGCTCTCTACTATCAGATCAAAAGATTTTCTTTAATTGGCCTGGGTCACAGTTTGACATGTAGTGAGCAAGGGTAATGTTTTGAGCCTTCATCACTGTATATCCACTTTTTTTCTTCTGCCAGAGGTGCTGTTTAATCCAATACAGCCTAGTATAAGTACATTTGAGACATATGAGTTTCTCATTCAAAACCTGCTTCTTCTAAAATATTTTCTAAACAGGAATGTATTAATTTGTTTTTAATGTCCTGGGAAAGGTCATGTTTCTCATCCTTTTCCTTACATTCAGCATAACAGAACGAATTTCAGGGCTCTGAGCTTTGGGGGTTATTTTTGCTCTTTTTTAAAATATTGCTGTTAAGGAAGTTCAAAAAAAGTAGAGTAGCAAAAGGAAAACCAAAGTTAAGAAAATAGGAGGAATCCCCCCAGCACCATTTACTGCATTCACTAGCAATGGGCAAAGAATGAAAATCAACCCTGTCAAAATTAAAAGTCCTTCGTCTCTCTTTGCAAATTAATTTTCCCATTTTCAGCCAGTTCTATTTCATACAGTTTGTAGCCTGGGAATAAGTCCAAAGGTTACAGTGAAGGACAAATCCCAATACATGCACAATGTGATCTTTATTTAGTAATAAAAGCCAATTAAGAGAAAATCAGGTACACAGTTTACTACCTGTAATATATTCCTTAAGGAATGTGTATTCTTTCTTTGCAGGAATATAGATGTGAGGATCTGCAGAAACCTGGTTTCATCTCACTACTACAATTCTAAATAAAGTCATTTTATCACTTCTGACAAGGATTTAAGTTGTTTGAATGGCACCTTTCCTACAAAGCAAAAAATCCAAGGCTTAACTGAGCTTGCAGAGTGCACAGATTGTCTTTCTGAACGAACAAACCATTAGTGAAGTACAGTACTTTCCCATTTTCCCTAAGAGCAAGAAAGTTTTCCTGTTTCATTAGCAAATGATACAATTTTTTGTTGTCTATCTCATGTGCCCTAGGACAGTGCTAGCACTGAATTCTGCCACGCTCCACCATAACGTTCTGTTCATTTTTCCCCGTTTGAATGAAGGATGTAATTCTTTCCAGTTAGCAACTAATCCAGAAATTCAGGTTTTAGGAGCTTGAGACTGTTTCTTCTTTCTGCATGTCAAGACATTCAACAGTGGTGAATAGGGCATAATTTCATTACAAGAATAGTAAAAGGCATTAGTAAGCTTTTAAGTCTGTAAAAATTATACTCTTTCCAATTAAACTCTAAATAGCTGGGTTTTTTAAATCCCAGAATAAAGAAGAATCATTTAGTGATTAAGACATTTTCTTCTTATTGTAAGTCTTCTCATCAGCACAGATCATTGCAATTCATTTATAATACTCCATTGAAGTTTTGTGAGCTACATCAGATGCTTGGTAGGATTACACGTTTTACTCCCATAACAAGGGAGTAAAACTAGGAGGAACAAATCCCAAATCTTGATTAATCTTCTAATTCAGAAAGTTATAACCTAGTCTGTGCCATTAAAACCAGTAAGAAATACTATGATCTGAGTGACTGATCTTTGCTTGCACTTGTCTCGGATTGAGATTTATTGCCGTTGCCTATGTTACTGGTGGACGGGGTATAGCTAACAGCCCGGAACAGAAAACCGTTGCCTAACTTCTGCCTCACTTTCCCTTTGGCAATCAATCAGAGGTGTAAGGGACACGAGTGAGGGCAGGCTGTGATGACGGGTGACTTCCTATTTTATGTCCAAACAAGTGATATAGCTGAGGGTAAACTGAGGTAAAAGGAGCTAAGTGATATAAAGTTTACCCACTTCTCGCTCCCCAGCCTGGAACACCAAAAAGGTAAACTTCTACTTAAAAAAAAAAAAAAAAAAAAAATCCACACAGGTGAGTTTAGTTAGGAAAAAGCACTATCATTTATATGATTTTGAGCAATCGTTTCAGAAAGAAGAAAAGGTAATTTTGGAGTATCTGCAGTTTTCTGAAAACCACGCTCTTCTGTCCATCGCCACGTTCGTTCACGCAGCTCCGAGTGAGGACAAGAACCTTCCAGGAAGCTGACGCTCTCCTGAGGAGGAGTCTAACAAGAAGAGCAATGACTCAGCCCTGTACCTCCATAAACGCCAGCCACCAGCATGTCACTCACACATCCATCACGTCAATGTTAGTCATGCGCCCGCCACATCAACACGTGCAATTGCAACACTCGGCCTCGCAGCGAGGCCGCCTCACGCAGCGCCTGCTACGGCAGATTGCGTAAGGCGGCGCATCGCAACACGCCGCGCGGTGCGGCTGGCGCTGACCGCYGCCGCCGCTGCCAGGGCTGCCGAAACTGGCCCGCGCTCCTGGAAAGCCGAGATGCCGACACTGTGGTTGCGCTCCCCGGGCTCGTGCAACAGTAAAGTGGCTAAGAAGAAACCGTGATACTTAGGGGGGTTTAAATAAAAAAGCTTTTACCAACTGCATCTTATTTATGAAAAAATAAGTTTTCTAGAAGAAAATCTTTTTAGCGACATGCTTAAGCAGTAAATAAGTTTAAATAGCCAAATTCTGTAAAACTAAACCTTGCCTGATACAGCAAGGAAGTTTCTGTAATATCTGACCTCCTTGCTTTGAAATGTGTAGTCAACGTTTATTAACTTTTCCTTTAAAAGTATAACATTCATCAAGAAAATGAAATGTGTATGGAATTATTCATATTTTGTTTCTGGAGGAGTAGGAACTTTCAGTGTTTTCTACTACATTATTGCGTGGGTGGCAGAGAAAAAAGTGTTAAAGCAAGAGGATAGATAATCCATAAACATCCTAACTGTTTTATTTGGCTGGGCACAGCACTGCCCTTTAGGATAAACTACTCAATTAAATTTGTGGAGGTGTTCAGGGTCTGTTTATGTCACCCTCTGATCTATTCACTCTAGAGGAGTGATATTTTTGGAAACAACTTGGCATGTGTACAGAGGTGGGCAGTACAGCTAACAAAACCATCAATTATGCTAGGTTCTAGCTTCCATATCAATTAAAAATATATAGAGGAATCTGAGACTTCTTGTTTTGTTTGAATTGTAGGTGTATTTCAGTCTGATTTTTGGTCAGAGTTTTGTATTTTCTGTAACGAAAGCCCAATCATTCCTATCTGAAGCTTACAATCCTTACTATCATGCTTGACATCAACAGTACCCACAGCAGATTTTTCCTTCTGCCATCACCTAAAACCATATAGAAAACACCAGCCTCAATGTAATATAAAAGCAGTAATAAATGTTATTTTTCTTTGAGCTGTAAGTGAAAAAACATTTGGGGTTTTTTTCTGTCCCAAGAAGATTTTGCAAAATTCTAGCCAAACACGACTTCTTTTCAAACAGAATCAAATCCTGTTGAGAACACCTGCAATGTCTTCTTATCGAGTAGCTGTCTCAAGTGGGGTGTCCTTTGTAACGCCTCAGCAGCTCTCTGCATCCGCAACCCTCCAACCCCTGACCCTTGCTACCCTCCATGGCATATTTCTCCGTGGTTCATGGGACCCCGACATAATATTATGCCAGTAATTGTACTGATGTTTTCTCTTTTAAAGCCAAGTTTTAATTTTCAGGTAAAAACACAGCAAAAATGCTGGCCACTGGTCAATATCACGCTCTACAAAGGTCAATCTGTGTTGACCCTATGTGATCTAATTTCCAAAAGCATCAGTCACTTACATGTGTGGTCTGCTCAAGGGTAGTCATAAAGAGGAATTCTGTTTTATAGTATTATTTAAAACCTAATATAGTAACATGCCTCAGCAACTCACAGTTCCATAAATGCTAAGACATTTCTGACTTCAGCATTACTATCTTGTTTTTTTATAAAGGAGGAAACAGAGACATGCAGTGATTAAGGGATTAGGCCAAGGTCATACATGAAGTACGTGTCAGCTGGCATTAGAATGTAGGTCATTTTCTAACTGAATGAATAATATGTACATTGTACAAGTACGGGGAACTGCAGTTGTTTTTGCAAGTTTCACACAATGCTCAGTGCGATTTTCTTCAAAGCCACTATAACAGTCAAGAGCCATTACTGGTCCCTTCAGTCCACGGCATTACTTGCCTTCCCCGTCTGGCTGCACTAATCCCTGTAAAGTCCTTCTTCCTCAATACGCTTAGGCCTAGCACTAACCAAATGACAGCCACAGGCTGGAAATCTGGGGGTCTGAACAAAACTTTGTTCATATGAAAATTCAAAATGGAAGCAAGTAATTCTGTAAAAATGACTGATGCAATTCTTATGTCTTTCTTATCCGCTAACTGTACTCTTATTTGCTAGTGATTTCCTTCTTATTAAATATCAGAGAGCAGTCACTTTTGGAGAGGTAGTCTTGGTCTGTATCAGTGCTGTAGACAGAGGGAGTCTGAAACAGTAATTTGAAGGCTATCACTTGCTGTGATGTATTTCAATAGAGTACTCTCTGACAAGTGCTGAAAATAATTTGAATGCCCAGTCAGCACATGAAGTGGAAAAAGTATTAATCAGACCATGAACATATCTATTGTAAGAGGTATATAACCAATAAAGCAGAGATTATCTAGTCAGCAGATCACTTCTTCTTTTTCAGATTCATTCTGGGAGAAGAAATCTGTAATGAAGAACAAAAATCACCACCAAACTCTTAAATATTACAAATGTATCACACTGAAAAAAAATCCTGATTCGTGACTAAAGCTGTAATACATTACTTGATATACTTCCTTTAATATAAAACCCAAAAATATAGGATATATCAAATTGGGCAATTAATGCAACAGGACATGGAAGTATTTATGTTCATCCATTTAGAAATAAACATACATAGCACTGAAAGCTATTTCCAGTATTTTTAAGTGTTGTACTCCTACTTAATAGTATTTAAAATCCATGATTTCTATTCTTTGCACGTACAATATTTAAACTTTTGATTTTGTTCCTAAATTGATCTATATTTTGATAACCTCATCTTCTCCATGGATAACCATGTATCTGTCCAAAGATACCTGAAGCAGAAAGTGCAGCCTATGTGCAAAGAGTGAAACATTTGTTTGATTTCAAAGTTTTTGTTCTTTACAATTGAAAATTAGCATTTGTTTTTGGTCTTCAGAAGAAATTCATAACACTGCTTTAACTGAAACCTCTCTTCACAACAAAAAGCAAAGGAAACTGTTCTAGCATCATGCAACAGGAGCGAGGTCACTTAGCAGATGCGGTTCTCGTATGTTTGGCCTAATTCTGCTGCTGCTTCTGCACCAGCGAAAGTGAAAGAAGATCAAGCTTCTAAATTTAAAGACTGCAGACTCAGTCTTCCTACTGCCTCATGTCCTTAACTTTAAGCATATAAGAAGTCTTGCTGACCTCTGAAGGACAAGCGTAGGCAAAGGATAGACATGTAAATCTCGGCAGGGCTGGAACAAGTGGCAGTTACGAGAGACATAATACAGTAAGATAGAAAGGCTAAGCTGCCTTAGAAATCAGAAATAGAGACAAAGGAACTACTATTCTTGTGCTCCAAAAAAAACTACAGCAATAAAGGTAACACTTTCTAGAAGTGTTATTACAACACCAAACAATAAAAATTTCTGCATACGGCAAGTTTTAACCGAGCATGACTACTATTGCCTTTTTGTTCAATGTGTAGTTTTAACCTCCTAATTACAGGAAATGTCTATGAGGTAGGTAGGAGTGACATTCAAATGTACAATAATCTTATTTACTGTACTTATATTAATAGGCTTAAATTCCTTAGAAAAACGCATGTCATCCTACAGAGAAGGAAATTATTTTGAAGATCCTTCGCTTTTAGTCCATTTTAAATTTATAGTAGTTTGCTATAAAGTCCTTTTAGTCTTTCATTTTAAATTTCTAGCCATTTGCTTTCTTTTTTTTCCTGATCATATATTCAAAGTAACTGCACAGCATTTTGCAGCATGTGTGGCAGGGGGCTACTCTACCGCAAAACGTGTCTCAAGCTACACAGTATAGTTGCAATATCTCACATTCAGTACAGGATACAGGCAAGTTAAAGCCTCTGCTCTGAAAGACCCATTACTGTGATGCCTAAATCTGTTCACCGTCACCCCTTTAACGGAGGTGCTGGAGGTGGATCAAAGTGTTTTCAAGAGTGGGCCCTGCAAGCCCCCCTTCCGTAAATATAAAGACAACTATGTTGAAGTAAATAACCAGAATATGGCATGTAATAAAATGACCTGTAATGATAAAAAAAAATAGGCAAGGCCACCCAAGCCCGGGGCGAGCCGGCGGCCACGCTGGGCAAGCCTCAACTCCCGCCCCTCACCATCGGGGGCGGCCGGGCACGCTGGGGGGCAGGACCCCGCTCCCAAGGCTGCCGCCTGGCCGAGGCGGCCCTTGCGGGGCGGGGGAGCCAGGCCCGAGGCTCCCCTCAGGCAGAGGGAGCTGAGCAGGGGCCCGGCACGGCGCGCCACAGGGGTGCGCGGCCCCCGCGGCGCTCGGGTCGGCGGCCCCAGCCCCTCCAGAGGCGGGGGCCCCCCTCTCGCCCGGGAGGCCGCCAGGACCTCTGCGCCCGGCCGCTCTCGCCCGGGAGGCCGCCGCAGGCGCAGGCCGGGGCGCGGCGGAGGCCTGGGTAGGAGCGAGGCCGGCAGCCACGCCGCGCCGGCAGCGCTCTCCCGCTTGTGGAGGCGGGCCCTCGCCGTGGAGGCAGGAGGCGGGCGGCGGGCGGGCCGCTCCCGCAGCGCCCCCAGCGGCCGCTCGGCCGGCGTCAGCTCCTCCCCCCGGGGCCGCGGCGCGACTCCCTTCCCCTCCTCCCACCCAATCCCGTGCCGGGCGGAGCGCCATGGACGCCGCTGGCTGCCGCCTGCTGCGGGGCTCGGGCTSCCGCCGCCTCCTCGCCTCTGCCCCTGTCTCCCCGCGGCGCTGAGGAGGGGTCGGCTCCGGCGAAGTGGCTCTGGGAGGCCGAGGTGAGCGGCGGGGGCGGGGAGGGTGCGGGGCCGCTTCTGCTGGCGCTTGGGAGACGGCGTCTTTCCTGAGCCGCCAGGCCGGGTCACCCTGCGAGGCCTGCGGCTCGCCAGGAACTCGAGCGTCGCTGCCCGGGCCTGGCGGGTCGGTGTCGGCAGGGAGCGGGCCGGGAGGCCCGGCTGCGGGCGGGGCCCTGGACGGGGGCGGCGGCGGGTGCCGGCAGATCTCTGCGTGGGGGCTGAGGGTCAGAGCGGGGCGGCGCGGCCGGGGAGCCCCTCACGCCGCCGGCCCGCCTGTGCGCGGGGGCTGCGAGGAGGGGGGAGGCGGTGCGAGGCTCCGCTTCCCCGGGAGGCCGGGTGTGGGGAGGGGGCCCGGATCCCCGCGCGGTGGCCTGGGGCCCGCTTGATGTGCCCGTGTGTGTAGGCCCGGGCGGTGGGGGATGAGTTTAGCTGTGGCCTGGCCCCTTTTCTGGTGCCGTTCTCCGGGGAGCCCCGGCCTCTCGCCCTGCTCTGCTTTTTGCTGGGTGGTTCGTTTCCGTCTGGTTAGAGCCCGTCTGGGGTGGAAGAACAGCAGGTGCCTGTATGGAACTTACCCCACGCTCACTATCTCTCTTGTTTCTGTTGCCTTCACCTTCCCCCCCCCCCCCGCCGCCGCCCCCAACTGAAGTTAATAATTTAGTCGCGTTAAGGAGACGTATTATACTGACAGTACGATCCCACTTGTTCTGGCTGAAAGTAGTTTTATTTAGTCTTGGAACAGGAAATACAGTCTGTAAACAGCTCGGAGGATCATAGGCATTGTTTAAAGCACAGAACGTGAATTTAGTAACATTTGAATTGCTTTTTACAGCAGAACTGCAGCAGTAACAAAAATATATAAGTGGCAAGTAGTAATTGAGTGATCTGTAATGTCATTATGGTCCTAAATGATAAAAAAAATCATATCTGTTGTACTTCTGTTTTGTCACATCTTTAAGTTCAAAGCTATTGTGAAACAGCCCTGCTGATTCAGTGTATGTTTCTCCATGTAATACCAATTTCTGATTCCCTTTTGTAGATGTGCCCTTGGTGGAGTTATTTTTTAACTATTAACTCATTAGCAGCAAGTAAACAAGTAGGCAGACTTTGTCCAGGTCGAGCTTCTCTCTTCCCCCCCCCCATCCCCCAATTTGTGGGGACGCTGTCCAGCATTTCATATTTATATATGAGTTTGGGAAACCAATTCTTTTTTTATAAGCTATATTTAAAAAATAGTTAATGTTTTTCTTGTATGTTTAATTTGGAGAGATTGGTTTGTAACCTTTGTTTTAGTTTTTATATGAAAATTGTCATGTTTGCTGTGTTCTTAGGCATGGGAGGTGAATTTGGTTATTTGTTATTAAAACACAAAGTAAAAAGCAAGCACATAGGTCACAAATATCTCTTAATATTTTATAGGGACTTTTTTGGTCTTCAGCTTGCATGTAGAACTATGGCATTGGGCCAAAAAATAATGTTGTTTTCCTTATATGTGCATGAATTATTTGAATTATTCACTGCATTTTTTTGAAAGCTATGATTTAAATACTTTTTTTTTCCCTCAAAAAAAACCATACCACAAACCCCTAACTCTTGAAAATGGAATTGATTCTTAAATTGTCTTTTTTATCCTTTGACTTAAAAAGCTTATTTTACTTATGTTCAAATGCTATTTTAAAAGATGAAGGATTAATAAAACTTTTGCAAAGAGTCTCCAAGTGTTTAGTTATACATCTCAATTTTTTTGTTTTGTGGGTTTGTATTTAAAATGTGACATTTGATGTTTCTCTATATTTGAATACTTTAGTGAGGAGGTAATCCATCTTTCAGAAAGTTGGACGCTTTATTATAAAGTGATATTAAAGGAAAGAGGATAGACAAGACAACACTATTTGTCCTTATGTTAGCTTTGAGAATATACAAAAGGGTTAAGCACAGTTTTTCTACTTAAGTTTTGATTTTGAGTTATCCTGTAAATAAGAGTAGGCTCTCAGTCTTGCTTGATTGTCAGCTGGAACTAGAGATTTATTTCCAATGAAACAGAACAAACTCATTACTGTTTACTCACATATAAAGTGAAAAAAAAAATAATTGCTGGTCAAATATGTGGAAGTCATCTTAATGTCAGCCCAAAAATATGCTATACACTTTAGAGATGAGCAAATCCAAAAAGTTTAAAGACAAGATTGTGGTGGTAAATTTTTTTTTTTTCTTTCCAGGTGAAATCTGCAAAAGCCTGCGGCTGGCTGAAGAGAGACATTAGTTGTGCTCAAGTTAGTGTGGCTTGAAAAATTAAAGGATATTTTTGGTACTTTGTAATATAAGCGGAAGCGGCTTTTTTTTTTTTTTTTTTTTAAAAAAAAACCCAACATGGCAGATGTGGACCCAGACACATTGCTGGAATGGCTGCAGATGGGTCAGGGAGATGAAAGGGACATGCAGCTAATAGCACTGGAACAGCTATGCATGCTACTTCTGATGTCAGACAACGTGGATCGCTGTTTTGAAACGTAAGTAGTTTTGGCTTTCGTTTATGGAATGTTATTTTTCTCTCTCAGAAGCTGTATATAACATTTAACATTCCTAGAAACTTTCAACCTCAAAAATGTTTTTACAGACTGAACTTGAGTGTAGATCACTGAAATGAAGAGTTTCTGTTAATGTTGTGTGAAGTGCTGTTGTCTGATTAAAAATGTAGTGTCCTATGAGTGATCCGCAGTGCCGGTTCTGACCCAAGATCTGATTGTTTAATTTAAAGAAATGTATTCAGAGTTGCACTGTGGCAGTGTTGGGGTTTTTTTGTTTTGTTTTGTTCTTAATGGTAGAGAAAAACTTTTTTTTGCGTTACAACTATAATAATCACCTAGATAAGGTAAGCATCCTTACTCTTGCAGCACTTTTCTCAAGAGATATAGTAGCTTTTTCTGAGCTCTGTAAATCCAAACAAAAATCACAAATATTGACCACTGTTCACACAAGTATTTTGCCCCTTCTTTGAAGAATGTTGCTGTTCATGCTACCCTCCTTTTCAACTGCATTTGTACACTTCATATAGCACAGTCCCTACCCTCACTCCTTTTTATATTTCTCACAGTACAAAATGCTGATGTAACCGGTTCTGTTACTTAATAGTGTTGCTGTGCATGTGTTACACTACTTCCTGTGAGAGCCTGCGAGTAGTATGAAAAGGAGGTAGCAAAAGTGTAAACAATCACAACTTTAAAATCTGACATCGCTCTACTTTTTTGTTTGTTTGTTTCCTTATTTTGACGGTCTTGCATCTCCTCTTTTCCATCTCTTTTTCATTACTCTTACTTTCCTTTCTTTTGCATCTCAGAGTATGGCTAGTGTCTTTCTGATACATCCTGCGTCTTAGGAGTATGAGTTTAGAAGCATTTAAGAAGGTAGCTGTTTGTTACTGTGTTTAGTTTTGTAGCCTTGAAGAGGAGAGCAGTTTTTGGGCTTTTCTCTTAAAAGCTGTTCATCTTTCACAACTGCTTTTATTACAGGAAGTGTAAAATTCATACATCTCTAAAATTTGGATATGTAGTAATTACGTAACAGTGAGCACAGTTTTGTACGCTGCTTTAGAATTTGAAATTGCCTGATCTTGGCCTTGACGAGCTTACAGGTAAAATTTTGACTTGAAAGAGACTTACTGTAGGGAGATGCGTTTAACTTCCCTATCTGTCCCTCATAGTACTGATACTGGTGGAGCGCTATGTTTTCAGCCTCAGAAAAGCTGATTTACTGACTTCTTAATTTGCTGCTGCAGAAAAGAATTTGATAGTTAAGAATGAATTTTTCTGACAAATCTAGGTGAGCTTCCTGCTTCAGTATATTCAGTATAGAACAGAAGTAGAAGTTTGGGCATAAGCATTTGTAAGGATATCTTCTGGGTATTTGAGGATCAGGAGTGAAACGTCAACTTTTAAAATATAAACCAGTTGTGGGTTTTATGCATTTTATTTAGAACAGACTTTCATCTCAATATAAATGAATTAAATAGTCCAAGTGCTTTTTTTTTCCTTAAAGTATAGATAATGAATGCTCTATTATTGCGGTGTTGTGGTTTTAAAATCAGTTTTTATGTCTGAAGGAAGAAACATTTAAAATACCATTTGGCATTTTAATTTTTGTTTTGAACCTTGATATAATTTAATTTTACTGGTCTTCTAAGTTGTTGATATCTTTTGCTGTTGTAAGCTTCCCTCAAGGACAAACAGAAGAGAATAAGGTGTAAATTAGGAAAAAGTTAGGAAGGTTCCCTGCCTGTTCAAGTGATTTTACAATAAAGTTAAAACTGCTACATTTAATTGGCACTGTGAATACACTGAAGGTGTGGTTCCACAGTATTTGGTGAGCTGACATAGTAGCTCATTACCTTCAAAAGGGAGAGCTGCTACTTCTCGTTTATCTCACCATTTTTATTCCTCCCAGCCATATTATTGCTTCATGCCAGCATCAGGGCTTACTAGACTCCTCTAATTCACTAAAAAAGCAAGCTGCTCTTTAAACCCACTGAAGAAGGTGGCTAGTTTTCTGCTGTTACAGTGAATTACAGCAGATCATAGAGGTGTCTGATGAGGACTGGAGGTGGAACTGCATAACTGGAAATACGGGAGAAGCAGAAAAAGGTATACATTGTTCAGTGGAGACCTTCTCAGTGTGTTGTTTCGGGTGTCTGTGGTATCACAGCCTGCATTTCAAGGTGACTTCATTTATTTTGAAATGCTCTGTAAGAAAGATGATGTCTTGAAAAGTATTTTTAAAATCTTTCCAAATGACAGTTCAAGTAGCCAAAACTGTCATGTGCTGAGACAGTGTAACTAAAATAATCCTTGATAATATTTTAAAGTTGCTTTTCAGCTATGTTGTTAAAGGAATTATTGCTTGTCTAAATAGGAGATTTACTATGTGACAGAAGGGTTGCCAAACACATTTTTCAGGAACTAATTTTGAAAATGGTTTTAGTGTATGCCTGACTTATAATGTGGACATATTTTTCTGTTGGTAAGAAAGCCAACCTCTAGACTTTACAACATTTTTTCTTCTATTAAGCAAGAAGAGCATTCCCAAACTTTTGTATGCTGTGCAGATGTTATTTCAAGATCTTGGAATTGTTTATTGCTATTAATTATGTTGACTAAGAAAACTTTAAGAAAATTTTTCATCTGTGGAATTCAACAGCTGGAAGATGGAATCATAAAATGGCGGAATCTTAAAAGAGTTAATGTCTTGGAGAATGAAATGTGATGTTTTTCAGGGATCAGTTAGAGTGACTTTAAATATTAAGTATTAGTCCACTTTTACATAAGAAATTATTTGCTCTTATGACGTAAGCTAAGAAAAAGCTCATCGTTTTAGTGGAGTACATCTGGTGATTAAAAGCTGCATATGGTGAGGACTGGCAAAGCTATGAAACAAAGACACATGAAAAATATTGGCATGAATGCTATGCATTTTCCCTAAAAGCACAACACTGTTTCCAGACTGATTTCCTAAGGAGTCAAAGGCAATGCAGTCTCACTTAGCAAAAAAAGATCACAAACTTGGGGGGGCGGGGAGGGAAGTATTGAAATGATGGTTTCAAAATCTTATACTTCATTGTTGTAGTAAAGTAATAGGGTTACTTTGCAAACATATTCTCAAGGAAATGGTATATTTTAAAACTAATAATTTATTTCTGTACAAGAGTAATCGATACTGAAACTAGTGCTTCAGATCAAATCAGAAAAATGGAAGTAGACACAAATGTATGGTGGTATATTTCGTAGCATTCTGGCAAACTTCTAGTAGTATCACAACAGATTGCAGGGTATACCGCTACCTGCAGCCAATAACAGACAGTGGTGCCAAATAATTGATGTTTCTTTACTTCTCCCCAGAGTTACATATTACATCTGATTAAATTATTTTTAGTGTTACTCATATGTTAGCATTACAAAAATCAGCTGCATAATCATCTTCTGGTGATAATGAGTCACAGAGAGAGTTAGTCACTTAGCATGAAGGATGGCTAACGTTTTACCAGCAGCAAAAGCCAGTAGCTTGAACTGCAGAAACTTAATGAGTGAATAGAAATGGTTCTGTTAAGTAGTTGAATTGGAGTACAATAGCTAAACGCGTTGTGATTATAAGTGTTAGTCCCAAATTGTAGTTAAACTGTCTTCTATTAAGTCAACTTTAACAGGAGTTTTAAGTATGCATTTTATATAAACATAATTAAAATTATATTTTTAGTGTTTAAATTGTTACAGGTAATTTCAAAGACAGTGTAGAGGCTGTTAGGCCCTTTTCCATGTTTTAATCTATCTTTTTTGCCCTGTCTGATTGTTTCACTTTATTTTTGGTGAAATAAAATGAGGATTCCTCAGATCTGGGCTTTGTGTTGCTATTTTCTTTCCCCATCTCCCAGAGTAAAAGTATGTAGCGAGGAATATTTTATTTAATTATTTTCCTTAATTACAAAGAAAACTTGTAGAACAAGTCAGTAGTATAACAAGTAAAGTAAAACCCAAGTAAAATCTTTTCTGCACTGAACAGATGAAATAAGCCTTATTAATGCTCAGAAAGAGACAGCATATCTTCCCCTTTGGCTGTGCCCTAAGTCACTTTGTATATTTAGCATTAACAGATTTGGTCAGCAAAGAATTATCAAGAGTTATCAGCTTATTTGACAAATAAAACCAAAAATTATACAAAGGATCGGAATTTAGGGTTCTAATGTGTAAAATAGAAATCCTTTGAGGTTGGTTTTTTTTAGATCAAATATGTTTATTTTAATTTACATTAAACCTTGTTCTTTCCGAAGTATGTATTCACTAGAGAAAAGGTATATCTCTACCTTGTATTTCCTAACATGTAATAACAAGTTTAAGAAGAAATTTCAGTGAACCAAAGACTGTGTTGATGTGAGCTAGTGAGACTGTGGCAGAATAATGTGGAACAGTTTAGCTTTACCTCCACCTGATTGCTTAAAACTACAGGCTCCTGTGTTTATCAGGATTGTGTAACTCCAGTAAATCAAAATCAGATATATAGAGAAAAACAATTTTTCTTGTAGGGATAGGGATAGGAATCCAAAGTGGTGGTTTTCAGGCCTATTTTTAAAGTTTGGGTTGGCTTTAAAAGCATCTTTGTAATCCAGACAGTGGTAAAGTGCCCTTTAACAGATCTAACAATCTTGATAAACAGGTTGAGAGGGCAGCTCTATGTGTATCAAGGTGGTTTCATGTTGTGTGTCCTACAGATTAGCTTGTTTTGCTATTTTAAGGAAGGGGGGGGAAAAAAAAGGCAGGCCCTTATTACAGTTTTGTGCTGGAGTGCAGCCATGAGTGAATTAGGGTAAGTACTGCTGTCAACAACAGAGTACAGTTTTCATTATTTTAAACCATACAAAGCATATGTTCTTAGTGAATTGTTGGTTTGGACTAATGCAGACTTCTCAATAAATGAAATTTTGTTAGCTTTACAGTGGCAAGACTCCTGTGATTCCTACTGACTTCTTTTGCCTTTTAATGAAGGCAGAGGGTGTGGCAGCAGTGAAATGCCAGCACTGGAGTTGTTCACTCTGTGGACTCGAATATAGTGGGATCTTCAGCATCCTGTAGAGTGATTTTTCTGAGATGGAAATAGGGTGTGTGTGCGCGCTGTATTTTTCAGGGAGCTATCTTGTTACAGCATAATGTTTAGAACGGTTTCTGATTTTTAAGGCTGGTGGTTGGGTTTTTTGCAATAAGAGTTTTAACACGCTAACGTCTTTCTGGTTGCTGTTTGTAAAATGGGAATTATGGCCTCATTGTCATGGGTATTATGGAGATTAATTAGCCTTGTTTAGTCATTTTGAGAATCTTAATCGTTGCAAAGGCCGGAAGGGAAGATGAGGTCATCTAAATTGACATCCTCTCTTCTGTCATAGGCCCCTATGTTTTACCTGGTTATTACTGAATTGAGCATCTTGTTTGATACAAGCATAATGTGTAGTTAATGCTTCCAATAGGGCATCCTACCTAATTTTACCCCCTGTTTTCCTATTTAATCTGCTGCCTAGTTGCCTTTGTTATTGAAATTTGCTTTTCCTTTTCTATTTGAATTGGCCAGACTTCTGCATTCTGTGGTGGACAGTCAGTGCACCTTTTCTGATTGAATTAAAAGCCAATACTGTTGTTACTGTGAATGTACTCGCACACAAGTATCTTGTCAGCTCCTGATCTCCCCCCTGCCTCCAATTCTTCAATTTCCAAGTTTTTCGGAAATATTTCCCAGTGTTGGCTTCATCCATGCTGTTTATAGTAGTACATTTAACTTAACTGTTACCAGTTATACATCCCAAATTTAGTCAGATGTTTCCAAAACATTGTACGGGAAGTGCAGCTTTAGTTAATTTATCTTCAGAGTTGCTTTCCAGGATATGATTGCTCACTTCTTAGGCATGGCTTGATGTATTACCTAGACTAAGATCTGTAGCTTGGCATTTGTGTGTGTTAAAACACATTTTGTTTAAATGAGCCGGTGCCTCTGAGTAGTCCGTACAATTCTGCATAACTCATCACACTGTCTTTGCCACTATTTACTAGTCTGTCTTTTTTTCCCCATTAAAGTAGTATCATCAAGTATCCTTTGTTTTGTTCAGGGCTTTGTGTGTGAGATAAAATTGAAGTGATTCTTGCCAAGTACCAGACAAAAGATGGGTGCAGAATTTTAAGGCACTGAGTTTATGACCTTTTGAAAGATTCCATCTCCTAATAGACTGGATCAGACCAATAAAATAGATGTTACAGGAGTTTCAAATAGCGGGCTTCCTTTCTTGAATGCCTGTACTAGTGAAATTATTTTAAATATCGGTCTCTTACGAAGGGACTATGTATGAGGCATAGACAGCGTAGATGGTCAGTAGATTGGTAATGGGGAAATGGAATTTTTCTTGTTTAAGTTGGTTCACTTTTTGAGCACCTGGAAATCCAGCAGAAGCCAGTGGGGAGATGTGCATATTTAGGCACATTTACAAAATCATACTTTTTGTTTTAATTGCCTATTTGATTTTGAAATGTTAGCAAATGTAATGTGTACTCAAACCATTATCTGTTTGCACAATTGAGGTTGCTACTAGTGGAAATCATAGGCAGAAATATCTGTAGTTTCATGTTCTGTAATTTGTTCAGCTATTGTGGACCAAGTTTCTGCAAAATATTTACAAAATGCTGGAGACAGGAGAACAAACATATGTGGTATTACTACCCTGAGGCATGGCGTATCTTTTATAAGATACTGAAAAATGCAAAAGGCAGCCCAACACATTCTTTGTAAATTCAAGAGTAAAGCTAACGAAAATTTATTTAGAAGTTACCTATCCTGCAGAAGCTGTTTCTGCTTGTGCGTTTTTTTTCTTTTGTTTCATTTTACACAACTGACATTTATTGAATGTGTAGCTGAGTATCTAAATGACGTGTTCCATCCTAATAGTGGGCTCTCTGTCTGTCCTTTATTTTGCTAAAAGGAAGTTTGAAAGTGTTTCTAAATGTCAAATTTGAATTTTAAATTAATTTGTTTTTATTTCTAATAATGCAGAGTTTCTGCTGGAATAGATACAGGATGGAGTTGTGAATTCTCTAGCTTTATTTTATTGGCCTGAGCTGCGATTGCAGTTAAGACTAGAGGTTCAGAGTTGTAAAAGTTCCTACATTAGCAGTTAATTTTTAGTTGCTTCTTCCTCGTACCTTTAAAATATAGCATGGTATCTCTAAAGTCTTATACGTACGTGGACTTTTTCTGGCCTTTATTTGTTCTGTAACAGTATTGTAAGAAAACAGTGTACAATATGTTTTGGAAATGGGTCCAGAAGAATATGTATAGGCAACGCAGGTGTGTGGGCAGTTTTCTTGTGGATGATCTTGATTGCTCTGCTGCTGTTTGTGGTTCATATGTGGAAAAAAACCCACGGTATTTCAGCAAAAGAAACAGTGAGGGAAAGTCTGAGATCTGAGATTTCCTTCCATAGAAAGAACTACAGAAAGGAAAAACAATCATTAATCAAAAATAAGTTGGAATTACTATTGCTTTAAGAACAAATCAATTGTGCAGGATGTATGTTCCTTGAAACTTTGAAGTTGTGTGACATATTGTTGTAAATATTTAACTGGTGTATTTTACAGTTACTAATGGGTTTAAAGTCAGTATTTTAATTTTTAGTTATTGAAAATTATTATATAGTAAATAATTATTCAATAGCGTAGGCACATATAATTCCTTATTCTCCCACTTTTAACTGGTCTCAGCAGACGGTACACGTTACAGATCCAGCACAAGTGCTGGCAGGCAGCTGAGCTTGGTTTTCTGCCACAAGTCACATGTCTTGGACCAGGCTCCTGCAGCCGGAGGCTTTGTCACATGGCAGGGGCTCTGCATCATCTGAATCCAGCGGTTACTCTGGAACTGAGTAACACACCCTAATGCTAGCAGTGGTTGTGTTAACCATTTTGGGGATGAAGTGGGGTTGTCTTTTTTCCTTATTTTAGGTTTTGTTTGAACACAACAGTAGTCTTTACCGTTATTGTTGGTGTTTTAGCTAAGGCTTTTAAGTGCATTTAAAATATGAAATGTAATTCCAGAAATGAGTTTACAGTGCCTATTTTTACTTCCTTGGTATATTTTTACACTGGCCAGCTGTAAAATCAGCTGAGTCACTTCATTTGAGTTCAAGGGTTTAGCACTGGCAGGAGCTTACTGCTGTAGCTATTTAAGAATTTTGCATCCCTATGGATACTGCTGTTCTTGAAGTGGGGGCGGTGAGGGGTAAGGAAAGATTCAGAAGTCTGTCAGCATATTGAGTTATGCTGATTATAATGCTTAAATGCTGTAGTAATATAATTATACTGATAAATTTTCCTAGCCTTTCTTGACATCTTATCAACATGATTGTGATGTTAGTAAATGTTTTTAGATCAATTAAATTTTCTGCAGAGGAAGAATGTATATTAAAGACCATGATACACAAATTCTTTATAATCTAATAAACTCATTTTGACACTGAAAGCGTGAATATTTTTTTTTAATAGAAATTTTACAGAATCAGCACTTTTTAATGTGATTTAGTTCCTTTCTTGATGTCAGTACAGGGAACAGAGAATGCTCTATTACTTTAATCTTAATGCGTTAGAATATAAAGGGTAAGTGTTGATACTGAATAGTACTTATTTCAGACCTTTTAAAAAACTGTTATTTACAAACCTGCCTTCCAGTAAGATCTTTGAAACATGGTGGGTGGAAGACTCACAAGATAATAAGTAGCAGAAGCGCTTATCCTGGGAGTACAGGAATGAAATTGGGTGGACATCCAGAACTGAGAGACTTAGAGTAATTAGCAAGAGCTGTAGCGCTGGTCGCAGGGTAACCTCATTAACTCACTGAAATCCGTCTTTCACTAAGGAGTAACACAGAGCAACCTCGTTAATTCACTGAGTCGGTCCCTAATCACTCTTCCTGAGAAAACTCTTTCAAAGTACTTTAGGAAGTGCCCAATGTAATGCTAATATAGCTTCTTAGAAATGAAAATCTCAAAATATTTTCCTTTAACTTTCATATTCATTAGGAGAAGTACCTAAATAKAAATCTGAACTTTGGAGCTACCTATTAGCGCCTATTAGCCATTATTTTCTAATTTGAAAGAATAAAAACTATTTTTTTCTGTATTAAAACAAACTCATGACTATCTTTTTGTTTGTTCCACTGCAGCTAGGTCGATGTGAACAGAGTGATTTTTTTTTTTTTTTTTTTTCCCCCACCCACCTGTGAGGATACAGCAACAATTTTTTTTTTTCCTGTCATAATTTTTTTTTTCTGAGATATATCACTTCTTTTAGTTAATATATGGTCTAGATAAAAGCAACATGGTGAAACTGGTTTTGATACTGGGATGTTTTAAGTTTAGAAATTACGTACTTTGCTTTTTTTCCCTCGGTGGGAGTTGTGGCCTGCAGTGATGAAAGGTTTGTGTTATTTTCTCTTGGAAATCAAAAGCATCATCTGTCAGTAGATGGAAGTGTACTAAAAGCTGAACATCAGTTGCTGTCCTGTCATATCCATTCAGTGCCATAGTTCTGCCCTCAGCCTCCCTGCTGTCCTGGGAAGTTTTAACAGCCTTGTTTTTTCCCCATGCAGATGGTTTTCTAAAGGCGAGTCCAACATGCAGCCGCAGTGGTACAGACACTCCTGAAAGGCTTTGCTTCACTACTTGTCAAAGTAAATTTTAGTTCTGAGGATAGTCTTAGTTGGAACAGCATTAGGATCTGGATCACTGATGGGACCTAATCTTCTACAGCAAGTATCTGGGACAGTTTTAGGTCCCTTTGATCTGTTTTGGCCTGCCTAAGGAAGCCAGTAGGGATTTACCTTGGACTTAAGGCGTAATAGTGACACATACATAACATGGCTTGTCTGACTCAGTCTTTGGTTCCTGCTGGTGTTGATTGTACTTGCTTACCTGGTGCTTCATTAAAGAGAGGCTGGTCCTCAGAAAGTGCTCTTCTCAGGACCTGGTTGCTAGTATTGCTTTCAGGTAAGCAGTGGATTTCTCTTCCCTGTGCTGCCTTTGCTTACGTTTTAGTAACAAGATGCCTTAACTCAGAATTGGATCAAGTGAAAACTCAAGGACTACTTTGAAAGCCCAGTTTTGGGGCGTAGAGTGAGATGGTCTCATCCACTGAGTAAGGGCAATACTCTGCCTTTTTCTTAGGGCTCAAGTGCCAGCACAGAAATCCACGGTGGGGTTGTGTGAGAGAAGGGAGGGGTGTACTTTGGGTACCTGCTATATGGCTATGACAGCGTTTCATCCCATCTCCCATCGTGTGCTGGTGTTCCCATCTACCCCTTCCAGTCCTTTCCCTGGCACTGCTTACACGTGCATGTTCTTGTCTCTGCGACATGTAGAGCAGATGCTCGTAGTTTCAACCACGAGAGACCCATGTAATAGCTTAGTGCGGATTTTGGGATTAGAGGGTGATCTCTATAGAGCTGACCTGTGTACTTCACAGGTACCTGTGTAACACAGTTATTCCTGGAAAAGTTACCTACAGCATAATGACTGAAGTTCTTCAAAATGACAGCTGTACAATTTTATGCTGTAATTATTCTAGCCACCTGTTTGAGAAGACTATGGCTGCAGCACTGGGGATATGTTGGTATGCCCCTCTTCTCTGCTATTACAGGCTCAATCATTGATCTAGACTGTGTGTGAATGACAGAACTGGTACTTTCTGTTCCCTCGCTAGCAGGAACTTTAGGGACTGCTAAGGCGTGAGTGTGCTTCAGCAGGCAAAAAGAATCTGAACTTATCTGCTTGGCATGTGCGTGCTTATGAACGTAACCTGTGTGCGTCTTTTAAGAGTTCCTATGTAACTAACCGTTCTGTGTCTACTGGAATGCTAGTTAGTGGTTTTCACCATAAAATAAATACAGAGACACTTTCCTACAGAATATTGGAGTTTGTTTTTTTTTTTTGCTTTGTATCGAGGATGTTTTGTAAGTGTGCTAATCCCTCTGTTTAATACTCTAGCAGTCCATGTGGTTTATCTAGTTGTGTAGTAAATTTGCTCTCCCTTTATTCAGCTGCTGCTCTTGATTCTACCAATCTTGCAATTCCTGGACCAAATATTTTTGCAGAGGGTGTACCTTTAATTATCACAGAACCAAGGTCAAAGTTCTTTTGCGACCTTCAGTAAGAGTAGCTCTTTGCCTGTAGGTTGTACATCTTCCTCATGTTCTGAATATTATTGTTCCGAGTAAAGCAGAGCATCGTTCTTACCTGGTCATTTTGCATGCACGTTCAGAGCAGCAATTTAGGTAGCAATTATAAGCATAACAACAGCAGTGCAGTTCATTCTTTTGATAGCTTTTGGAGAAGCCGGAATAAAAAATTGTCTTCCTTAGAAACTCTCTATTAAAATAGCAGAAAATGCTGGTGATGGGTTAACTGACAGTAAAGTGGTAGTAACATGCTTTAAAAAGCTGTGAGGAAGTGGAATAAGGAAATCCAATGTAACGATGCGATATGCTAAACACTAAATCGCAGTTGTCAAAACTGCTGAGATATCAAGATAAGATGTAATAATGTGGGATGATTAGTTTGCATTCTCTTGTCTGAATCTGCCCTATTGTACAATTATACTTTAGGTTTTCTAGGATGGAATCTGTTGTTTTGCTCTGGAAGTGCAGGGAGATCCTCATCTGTGACAAGAGCCCTCAGATGCTACAGTATGACAAATACTAATGACTTGTATGTCGCAGGCAATAGATTACAAGAAGGAGATGCTAAACATTATTGGGAACTTTTCTGGGTAGAAGACAATGCCGTGAGAAGTTCGGAGCTAGTCATGAGGGAGGCTCAGTCTTGATCTGCTGTGTCTAATGATCACAAGACTGCAGTAAGTTAAGGTGGGAAGAAGGCAATATTTTAAACTTGCAGGGCATGCATGTATGTGTATGCATTCCTGCCTGCTTGCTTATGTGATATTAATGAAGTCCAGTCAAAACATTTGTCCACAAGAAGCTCCTGCTGCTGGATTGTTTCACTTAGTTCAGCACAGAAATTTACCGTCTTATTCATCAAAATCTGCACAATTGGAATACAGTTTAAATTCTAGGAAATAATTTACATATACTAATATTTTTTTTGTTTTGTTTTGTCTCAAACTCCTTAACACCCACAGAGTGAAAGACTATCTGAAGAGGTTTGGGCACGACTTCTTGAAGATGTATTTCAGAAATGCATACAAATATAACTTGACAATTGTGTTTTCATAGAATTATAAAAGGTCTGTAGCTGACCAGAAGAGCTGTTGTATATGAATAGTGAAGAACCTTGTATACTTGGCTAGCATAGTAAATGTATATTTTTTCTGCTGGTAATATCATGACAGGTTCAAAATGTTAAAGAACTGTGCTGCTTAGAACAAAGTATAGCAATGTATTTGCCTGAAATAATATTACAGAGCAGCGGACAAGATAGTGTAGAGGTCCTGTCTAGGCAAATTGGCGTATGGTGGACTGCATTGGCCAAATGTGTCTTTTGTATCTGAGAATACAACTGATGACTTCATTTTCAAAGTCAATGTCAGTGTTGCTATCATCCTTTGGGGCTTAAAAAAAAATAGCTGGATCTCTTGCCAGCTGTGACTTCTCTGAAAAAGTAGTAGCCATATATAATAGATTGTTAAGGCAATGTTCATAAAACAATAATAAAAATACTTTTTGACAGTCTCACTGGCAGAGACTCAGGACTGATAGAATACAGGTCTCTCTGTTTTGCTTTCCTCAGAAATACTTCAGACTTCATGCATTTTATTGCCTGGTATGACTTTAGGGATAATAACTTAATTAGTATTACTCTACTGTGTAGAATTTGAACCAAGTTGTTTGAGCTGAGAGAGACATGGAGGGGGGAAGAGGATGGCACAACTGTACCTATTCTGTGCTAAAATAATAAGAAGAAACTCTTGTTTGCTGTTTTGGAGACGGAAGACAAAAATTCTGGTTTGATTTCTTTTTCCCCCCATGTTCCTGATAACAACGTCTGAGAAAAATGAAGTTTACACTTCTATTACTTCTGAATTTGTATGAGCTGCAATAAAGCTTTATATTGCCTTTATATGCATCATTATATGACTGATACTTCTTCATAAACGATCTTGGTTTTCACCTTTTTTACTATGCATTTTTCTGTTACACATTGGTTATATGATTGGTTAGATTAGTTTATAGTTTAGTTTATAGTTGGTCCAGAGCATTCAATTAGAAGACTAAGCTTTTTTCTTTGTTAGGTAACAGGCAACTGTTTAAAACTATTTGAGTTCTGCATTGAAATACGATGCATTAACTTTTAAAAAGAAAAAAATATTTAAGATAATATGCATCACAAATGTTCAGTTTGCAGTAAATTACTGTGTACTGGAGTGGATAGTGTATAAAATTTCATGCCACAAAGCTGCTGTGTTTTGTTCTGTTTTACTTTCAAGCCTGTGATTTCGTGTATGTTGATTCTTGATTTGCTGCAGGAAAAAGAAGGGGGAAAAGAACTGATTCCTTAGCACTTAAGTTAAAGCTTCAGTATTGCTTTTTTTTCCCCTCCTTTTTTCTCTTCAGTCTTCATTATTGTCCTTAATAAATTGTTATATTCTACTGCCTCTTCTACATGGTGTAGTCTAGCTCTCTACTTCCTGTTCACTAGCAATATCCAACAAAACTAAAAAAGAAACCACAACAACAAAATGAAAACAAAAAAATCAAACCCGAACTGTTAAAAGAAACAAGCCTCAAGTACATAGAGCTCAGAGGTTGAAGTAGCTTGAAAGAATTTTCTGTGAAAGCTCTTGTTAAAATTATGTCAGTTGCTATTTTCAGTAAGGATGAATAATTTTATTTTTTCAGAAGAAGTGAAGTTCTTATTATTGCTGCTTTTATAGGAATTCAGAGTACATTACCATAGTCTACAAAGTTAGCTGAAGTCTGGGTAGCCTTTTATTTTGAGAACCAAGTAATTCCCACAGATTAAGTGTATGACAAGCCTACAGTTTCTTCCTGAAACCTTATGATACAACTTGGTTTCCTTATTGGAGGACTGGAAATCATTCCTCTTAAGTCAGAAAACAAATGTCCTGACAGCAAGTGGAGGTTGTTATTTGCTTCCTAATTGAAAAAGTATGGTCTCTGACTAATGTAGCTAGAGGTTCTGGCAAAAAGTCATTTAAAAAAAACCCAAACCCTTAAGTTTTTGCCAGTGAGCTGTGTTCTTGTAAGAAGAGCATTGCTGATACAGTGCACTGGCATTTGTGCGCTTTCAGACTTTTTTTTTCCAGTGGATAACGTCTTTAAAATGCAAAGTTACTGTGTAAACTCTTAAGAAAGATGTGGAGTTAAATAGCAAATTTCTTAAGAACAACAGACAGTATAGGCTGGATAGGCTAATATAAGTGTTAAATATGTGATTTAGCTTTATTGAAGCTTCACTTATTTATGTCATTAAGGATCATTGGGTAATGTATTTATTTGTCAGGCAGTATTATTTAATTAATTCATAAAGCATGGCCAGATCTCCAAGGAAACAATTAGCATTTTGCTGTCCCAGGATTTGGTGCCTTTGTATGAGTCACTGTGCATAGTAGATGGGATACTGAATGACCTCTGGGTTAGTCATTCTTCAGAATGATTCATCAATGAGTACTTCACCTGTCTTCCAGACCAAAAAGCATGCTATTATTTTTGTTCTTCCTCTTTTGGATTTAGAAAAATTTTAGGCCTTCTTTTGCAGACCAAAACCCTAGTTTGAAAAAAAGTTGCAATATTTGCCTCCTGTAGATTTAGTCTGATCATCTACGTCTAGGGATGAGGTATCCAGTTATTTCAACTACTGTCACAGCATATATCCCCTTCACTTAATTTACCACCACCACCTTGGAATTCTTCTGCCACTGCAATGAACAATCATTATGTTAAGTTATTTATTGCTAAGTAAGTATGCTGTTGGAAGATAAATTGTCTTAAAGAATAGCTCCGTGTCTTAGAACTTTTGATCCAAATCAGTCTTAACCACAGCTGCCATAATAGTGAAAAGCATTATTATGACCATCCATTTTGGTTTGTATCCTATTATGTCAGTAGGATAGAAGGAGGACTGTTGCAGCTTGCTTATTTTGTTTTGAAGTTGTGGGGATGCTCTTGACTGTCCTTGCATATGGAAATGAGGCTAACAGTAAAGAGGAGAGCCAGAGACTACTGAGGCATGGATATGAAGAGAAAATGCAACAGAAGCGAGATAAATGAATTAAATATGTTCTCAGTGTGGTTAGGGAAGAAGAATGAGGTGGGGGGAAGAAGCTGAAATATGATAAAAGACCAGTGAGAATGTTTATAACATAGGGAAGAAGGACCACTCAGAGAATTAAATTGTGTAGCATAAACCAAAATCTTTAGTCTTTATATTAAACATAATATTTCATGGTTAAGTAGCTATTTATCATCATGAACCTTGAAGCTCTGTTAAGAAAAAATGCATTCCGTTTGGTGATGTGAGGTTAATTCCTAAAACAATTTCCCAAGAGGATAAATTTTTCCCTGCATGATTGTAAAATTTGAAGACTATTTTTTTCTGCTGGGTTCTTCCCCTAATACAGCAACTTTTCAGATTACTGATTTGAATTTTGGGGTGTGTATGAGATGCCCGCATCCTAGTGTTCAAAATGAATGCTCTGAACCAATTATATACTAATCGAGCAAATCAGGTCAGCATGAGGAGCATTAATCTGTTAATGTGAAAGTGTATGAAATTATTTAATGTAGAGAAACTTGCACAACTTAGTAATGTGTTGTTTTATTTTCTTTTCCTGCAGATGCCCTCCTCGAACTTTTTTACCAGCACTGTGCAAAATTTTTCTTGATGAAAGTGCTCCAGACAATGTATTAGAAGTAACAGCTCGTGCCATAACGTATTATCTGGATGTATCAGCTGAATGCACCCGTAGGATTGTGGGCGTGGATGGAGCTATCAAGGCACTTTGTAATCGTTTAGTAGTTGTTGAACTTAACAACAGAACGAGCAGAGATTTGGCTGAGCAGTGTGTGAAGGTATGTGTACTGAAGAACCTTCTATTTTTAAGGAGCTGGAAAATTTGCTGTTTCTGAAGAGCTTCCTCATGTTCTAATCCTATTTATTTTATTAAAATGTGAAGCAAAAACATAGAGTATGGTAAAAATGTACAAGCCAGCGATGGTGCTTATCTTTACTGTCAGCCTGGTGCTCTTGAAAACTGAGATTCCTTTAAAAAAAAAGTATAGAAAATTAAACAAAAATATTATAAGAAAGTATTCCTGTTTATCCTACGTGACTAGAATGCTAAGGGCTAAATTTATGCTAAAAAGGGAATGAAGAATTGCTCCAGATATAGATAAATTACCTGCTGTAAAAAAAATTGACTGCTGTCTCTTCAGTAGCACTAGACACAGCTCCTCTGCACCCTTGTGAAGTTTTGAGAAAAATTGACAAGACCTTTAAAATCTCATTTAAAGCATAACTCATGGCCATGTGGTAGAATATAGTTTGAGTCTTTGATTACCATGGCATCAGACTTTATGCATGTATTTTCTATTTACTAGTTCTAGTCTACTCAGAAGTACATCACTGAAGAACTGGAGTAACAGTACTCTTGGAAGTTTCAGAGCTATCAGTTGTGTGTTATCCAAAGACTTAATTCTCCCAGGAAAAGATACTATTGTCTAGGTGTTTCTCATGAACACCTGTTAAGACCATGCTGTTGGGGGATATTCTCATATTCGCTCCTGCATTTTTGAAGAAAACTAACTACTAGGGTACTGGAGGCTTTGGCCACTTCTGGTTGTTGAGGAAGAGAGTGGGTTTTTTTTTTTTTTTGTTCTGTTGTTTCGTTTCCTTAACCAGTTCTGTAGGTGGATAGAAACAACTAACTGACTTCTTATGTGTACTTCATTCTAATTAAATTTCATTTTGTCATAGGTGTTAGAATTAATCTGTACCCGTGAGTCAGGAGCTGTGTTTGAAGCTGGAGGGTTGAATTGTGTTCTGACATTCATTCGTGACAGTGGACACCTTGTTCATAAAGATACTTTGCATTCAGCAATGGCTGTAGTATCCAGACTCTGTGGCAAAATGGAGCCTCAGGATTCTTCATTAGAGATCTGTGTAGAATCACTGTCTAGTTTATTAAAACATGAAGACCATCAGGTAACGTAATAGTTGGCTCAATATACTGTGAATTTAACTTCCATTATGTTTAATAAATGAATGGCTAGGTATTTTTATATAGCCTCCACAACTATACATGTTTACATAGTAGTTGTTATATTTGGATATTATGATAGTTTCCCTCACGATTGTGAGGATAAAGATACTGCTTAGCATTTGACTCCAAGCACTATTGTGTGAATATGATCTTATTAACCTCTGAAAACTTCATTGAAGAATGTCCTGTAACTTTTTTCAGTGCGTTTTGAAATACTTTCTGAAGTAATTATCGTTCTATGTCTGCACCTCAGTCACTATTAAATTGAGCATAAATAAGAGACAAAAATCAATTTGGTTTGTTTTTCTTTCGCCAAGCTAAGAGAAGCAATAAAAACATCCACAATCAATGCTAAAATATTACATTGGAAGCCAGCTTAAGTGGTACTACTGTAGATGCAGCACCACTTCTTTATTGCAGTTTTATTAATTTGAGATGAAGTAGTCCTTGTAAAATCTAGAAAATGAATCCTAGAGGAATTACCTTCCTACTAGTAGAATCCTTTTGTGTACGTCATACTAATGCTTTGCAATAGCCATTTAGCCAAACTCTTGCTGTACCCTGGCCAGGGTTCTTGTCCATACCATTCTCAGTCCCCATTTCGCCCCTGCCTCTGTCCTCATTCCTTTCTCTACACCCCTCCTCCCCCAGTCTGGTTTATTAAGACATCATATTTGGGAGACTAAATCTTTTTGCCTGTGAGCTAAATTTTCTAAATACATTTTTAGATCTTCTTGAAAGACCCAGTTGGCAGGGGGACTGTCACACTAGCCATTTCAGAACAAGCTACCATGTTTTTTAGACATTATGTAACTTTATTAATGCACTGATATTCTCAGGCAAGCTAATCCTGAAGTGTAGACCGTAAGTCTGTAGTATTTTAACTGTTTCCCAATTTATAATATCTTTGAAAGAAAGCAATTGCTGGGGCTGTTGGAGATCTGAATGAGAGTTCAAATTAACTTAATCTTTTAGCAGTTAAGCTTTAAGATAAGTGTGCTTAAGATTGGAGTAACCCAGATGATAATAAGTATATCTGTACCGGTATCCTTGAGAATCCTGTTTTGTGTGGAACAAGCCTCAGGATTTACAGTGAATGTTGATGTGTATTATGTATTTGCTCAGTAAATTCCTTTGTAAAGTTTTCTTGTTACCCACTGCTCCCATCCTTTTACACTATTTGATTTGGTCACTTTTTGTGTGGGCTGCCAGTTAGTAACATCACTTGAGGGAAGAGTTAGACCAGCTGAATGTGGCCCCAAGAACAGCTTATCTATAAGTCTGTTTTTTTTTAACCTTTCTACTAACCTTGTAGTTTGTGAGAAGTGTAAATACCTTCCATAGTACTCTTTTGCTTTGTAAACTGATGTCACTAACATGGTCTGTTAAATAAGCTGAACCTTTCATGTGTATTTCTGACAGAGCTGTTCTGGTAAAAATCCATAAAGTGTATACAGATTACATAAAGATTGGCAGAATTGTTTATCCATCGTGCTGTCAAAGAACTGGAGCAAAATGCCAGAGGACATGACTGGTGACCATTGCAAGTTAAAGAAAAAATCTTTTGCAAAAGAGTACTGATAAATTAGAATGCTTGGCATGCAGGGACCATGCCAGAAATTTATCATTTATTCAGGAGAAACTTTGTTTTTCTATTCCTTGCAAACTTAATGGAGATTTAAGATTTTAACTTCTTGAAGTCTGGCTAATACTCTAATCTTGTTCTGTGTGTTGATGGGAAACTGTATTTAAGCCCTTGGTGTGTGATAACTGACTATCATTTTGAAAATGGACTGTGCTGGAAGTTGATGACATTTTAGAGAGTAAGAACTGTAATAATTTAGAGTTTGGTTTTTGTTTTGTGGGGTTTGTTGTTGTGGTGGTTTTTTTTTGTGTGGGGTTTTTTTTTTTTTTTTTTACTATTTCTTGACACCAGTCTGGTTTGCTACTGCACATCTACGAAGACAAATGTGCCAGAAGCAGCTCATCTTGATATGCCTATGCAAACCTCTTGATCTGAAAGATGGAGACACTTTCAGTGTATAGTTGAGAGAGATGTTAAAGGCAAAACCTCCCTTTCTTTTCAACACTGACATGAAAAGAAATCGGATCCTTTCCTGGGCAGTTGGCCAGCAGTATTTTTTGCTGGATTGTTAAGAGGATCATCAGTAAGCCTTGTTTCCACAGTGTCACTGTTTGTGTGTTTTGTTTGGTTTTTTTTTTTCCTTTAGTGACAAACCTAAATTTGGGAGTTAGTATTTTATTGTCACAAAAATACTTGCATATCCCTGGGTCAGGTGCTCAATGGACAATCTAGGTTATCCAAGGGTAAAAACTGCTTTTCCCAGTTTGTCCTATTTTTAGGCTTGGTCCAATTGAAAAATTTCTTCTACTTATGAGAAGTAGGTAGACCTTTAAATACAACTTTTCACTATCGAACTTCACTGTCAGTTTAATACTTTGGGAGATCTGAGTTGGTGCCTCAGCTAATGACTTGTTTGATAGTATTTCTTTTAATAGAAAGCACCACATTAATATAACATATTGTAATATTAGCATAATATTAATTATAAATATCAGATTATAACATAATATTTTATAGTCTATAAATATAGAAGATAATTTTAAAATTTCTTTGCAGTTTTATCTTCATTGTCCTTTGAGGTACAAATCTGAAATTCAGTAAATGTGTGAAAGTTAGGAAGTAAAACTTCATAGTGCGTTTTCTTGATGTTTTGGGGTTTTTTTTGGTTTTTTTAGTTTTTATTATTAAAGCTGCTTTAACAGTTTCTGACATCAGAACAACCAGAAGGTTATTAACCTTATTAACCATATTTCAATACCAAGCCATGGGTTGGTTTTGTTTTTTTCAAACTGTATTGTCAGAATGGACAATTGCTAGTGGGGATTATAAATAGTGTTTCCTGTAGGAACAACATCTATGGCTAAAAACTGTTTTAAAAATGTGCTTCCAACACCTATTAATTTGGCAATTTGATTATTAAACGTGTTTTTCTAGATTGGTTTGGGGTTTTGCTCATATAGTTAAGGAGATGCTCACAATGCTGAACTTCAGACAAAGAAAAATAGTTTCCTTGCTTTCTGTATATCATCAATAGAGAGAAAGAGGGGGGAAAACCCCAACAATAATGCGGTCTTTCAGTGAGCAGTTCAGAGCCATGTTGGGTTCCGACTCCCAAGTTTCTGGCTTAAAAAGCCTGTCTCCTCCATTCATTGACTTTGAAGGGAACCTGGGGAAGTCATCTGCTTCTGTGTGTCCTGTATTCTTGTGAATATCCCCTTAGCATCTTCTCATCTTAAGTAACAGATTTTTCACCTGTTCTCTTGGACTTTTCTTAGGTTTCAGATGGAGCTCTGAGATGCTTTGCGTCATTGGCTGACAGATTCACACGGCGTGGAGTTGACCCAGCTCCATTAGCTAAGCATGGATTAACTGAGGAGTTGTTATCTCGCATGGCGGCTGCTGGTGGGACAGCATTAGGACCATCTTCAGCTTGCAAACCTGGACGGAGTAGCACTGGAGCACCATCTACAGCTGCAGATTCTAAATTAAGTAATCAGGTGTCAACTATTGTAAGCCTGTTGTCAACCCTGTGTAGAGGCTCTCCAGTAGTAACACATGTAAGAAATCCTTTTACGCTACAGCTTTTTGTTCTATAGGGTTTTTCCCTTCATGTACTTTATTATATGCAAGATTTGTGTTGCTATTTTATATCTAGATATATAGATTTATGGATTTTATTTTTTTTTGTATATATACACACATAGGTTATTTATAAAGAGGGGAAAAAAGGAAACATTTCATATGGAAATGAAGCCCCATTCTGATAGTATTTTCTAAAGCCCTGTATATTTTTTATTGTTCAGACTTTTAATTATTTCCAGGATCTCCTAAGATCTGAACTTCCAGATTCTATAGAAAGTGCGTTGCAGGGTGATGAGAGATGTGTACTGGATACCATGCGGTTAGTAGATCTTCTTTTGGTGCTACTGTTCGAAGGGAGAAAAGCCCTGCCAAAATCCAGTGCTGGATCTACAGGCAGAATCCCAGGATTGCGAAGATTGGATAGTTCTGGGGAACGTTCTCATCGGCAGCTGATAGACTGCATCCGCAGTAAAGATACTGATGCACTAATAGATGCTATTGACACAGGAGGTAAGCAAAAATACTCTGAAAAAGAGAATAAGATAAATAAAGGATCTTTTGGTTTTATAATCTATAGTGTCATAACAAATACTTAGATAGTACCTTGAAATGCTTTATATACAAGTTCACTTATTTTGTTAAATACACAACAGGCCTTATCAGTAATAATTCTTATGCTGCTACTTTTTTTTTTTTTAATTTCAACTAAGGGCATAAATGCTTCCCTAGAATTATTGAGGATGCTTGATTTTTTTTTTTTTTTTTTTTAAGACCTACCATTTATTTAAAGAACACTGATGAAGTTTAATTTATAATTCTGGGAACTTTAATTATTTTATTTCATTGTATCTTTCAGCTTTTGAAGTAAATTTTATGGATGATGTAGGACAAACTCTTTTAAACTGGGCCTCAGCTTTTGGAACTCAGGAAATGGTAAATTAGTTTTACAGAATCTTAAAAACTTAGTTTTTTTTATGTAAAGAAAGAGATGAAAAAAAACTAATTTCCTTTTTCTTGTTTAACAGGTAGAATTTCTCTGTGAAAGGGGTGCTGATGTTAACAGAGGTCAGAGGTCATCCTCATTACATTATGCAGCATGTTTTGGAAGACCTCAGGTAGCAAAGGTATGATTTAAGCTGACACTGTTAGAAAGCCTTACATACTGACTTTTTGCCTTGTTCTGTACAAAATGTCTTTGATGCAATATGTTTAACATGTGCACTGTCAAATATTTACATGTTCTTTACAGTGTTTATCAAAATATCAATTTTTTTGTTATGATAGGGCAGTAATATGAATAAAAGTAGTTTTGTATTAGCTCTACAGCTATAAAAAGCACGTAGTGTTCTAACTTTGCTTACAAGCATGAGAAGAGCGTAGGAAAGATGTATGAAAAACATGCTTACTACTTTGGAAGAAGGAATCTTAATGTTTTTTTTCATGTTTAAAATATTTGTTCTCAGACTCTTTTACGACATGGTGCAAACCCTGATTTGAGAGATGAAGATGGGAAAACTCCTTTAGACAAAGCTCGTGAAAGGGGGCACAGTGAAGTAGTAGCTATTCTTCAGTCTCCAGGTGAGTGCAGTTTTTAATTCCATACCCTTCCTAGTAGAAATGCTTATATATGTTAAGTAATTCAATTTTAGAATTTTACTCTATTAAGATTCATTTTCAGAAATAGTATTTTTGACCAACCTTCCTTAACCTGTAAAGTACATACAAAAACCTTAATATTTCAGATGTTCTTAGGGGATGGGGATTACTGAAGATACTGCTGACTGGGCATGAGCAGTGCCAGTGGTCCTGCTCTTCAGCTGTGGAATGGAGCTAGACTGGGATTTTGCTGTGGGTTCAGAGGATGTCAACTTTGGTAGCTTCTCTGACATCCTTTCTTTCTACACGGGAACTGCACTTTACTGTTCGTGAGGCTTTTGTAGCGCTGGAGCCACAGGTGGTTATGTGTTCGTATTTAGTTCACTTTAAGGACTTTGAGCTTCTTCTATAAGCAGTCTTTGGTGGTACTTGTTATCAAACGGTTTTCTTCATGAAGCCTTGCACAGGTAAATTGTGTATTTTTAGGAATGCATATTCCTGTTCAGGTACTTAGATGTTAGTAAAGAAAACTCTTAAATTTATTTGAAGGGGTTTTTTGGTTGGTTGGCTTTTGCCATTGAAAATTCTGGGGAAAAAATATTTTCTAGGGGACTGGATGTGTCCTGTTAACAAAGGAGATGAGAAGAAAAAGAAAGATGCAAACAAGGATGAGGAAGAATGTAATGAACCCAAAGGAGATCCAGAAATGGCACCCATATACTTGAAAAGATTATTGCCTGTGTTTGCACAAACATTTCAACAAACTATGTTGCCTTCAATAAGGTAATAGACATGATAGACAATTTCCCTGCGTATTTTGAATTCCTTAATACAGTCTGTTTAAAAAAGCCAGTAAAAATGATAACATCTGAAAGTTTAAGTAATGCAGGTGACACGTAAAAATATTTCTGTTTGAATAGAAGTGGTGGTTTGAAAAGTGTTGCAAGTCTAATTTTTACTTAGCATTTTAAGTAGCATTTTTTCCTTTCTGGGGAAGTGGTGTCTTGGAAGAAAGATGTTTAGTTAGTCAGAAGTGGGAGAGAGAAGCATACTCTTGACTATAACAGCATGATGAAACAATACTATGTTCATATAGTACCTTGTATAGACTGCGTATACTGTGTATTTGGTTACAGCTGTTTGTAGCCACTATAATGAAAGTACTAATTTAGGGGAGGAAAACTAATGAAGTGGTATCAAGATACATTCACTGGAAAATTGGAAGGACTGCAAAAAGCTGTTTTAAAAGGCTTCTTAACAGCTTAAATGTTAATCAACTGGAGAAGATGCCTCTTACTGAGAGAATTAAAAGAATGTAGTCTAATTTAATACTTAAAAAGGAATACTGTGGGTGGCATAATGGTTGTGATAAATTGTGTCTGACCATAACTTCTCAGCTTTTTACAAATACAACATTTGCTTAATCTCTTATTTGTGTTCCCAGTGTTTATAGGTACTTTGAGGGCTAAAAAGACACAATAAAAAGGGACTCTAGCAGAGAGAGACTCTACATGAGCTGATGATAGGAAAGTTAAACTAGGTCATTTTAAGTAAGGGAAATAAGAAACTATGTTAACAGTCTGTACATGATTGACTGTTGTTGCAGATTGTGGAAAGAATTAGTTGGCTCTCTGTATTTTAAAGTTTTCCTTATGAATTAGGTAAATCATGTTTTTGAAAGTCAGTCAAATAAAAATTCAGCTTTAAGCATACAGAAGTGATTGGCTTCCAAATTAATTGTAGTTCTTAATATGGAAAGCTGCATGATCTAAGTAATTTCAGACTTTGAAACTCTGGGGACCTCACTAAAACATGGGAAGTATGTGACAGAAACAGAAGGCTGGATACCTGGGAGGAAGATGAAGTGTGCAGAAGTGAATTGCCATCACTAAGAGTGAATAAAGACAGAATGTAAATAGRTTTACCCAGAGAAGGATTGAGGAGAGAAAAATACATTAGACTCATAGTGCTGTAGAATCAAAAAAGATCAGTAGGTGAATTATTCTTAGAGATAATCTAGGGCTTCTTAACAATAACCAATTCTGGTTCCAATAACCAGAACTGGAACTCATTTAAAAAAACTTTTTGTTTTAAAAGCATGCATAAATGTAGTTCAAAAGCAGTTTGTTTTTTTTTTCTTGAACCTTTTTGTTGCTTTGATTACTGCTTGCTTTATCTTTGTAAGAATTTTTCTTTGCCTGTGATCTTTTTTAAAGGAAAGCAAGTCTTGCCCTCATTAGAAAAATGATACATTTTTGTTCTGAGGCACTGCTGAAAGAGGTTTGTGACTCTGATGCTGGCCACAATCTGCCCACGATACTGGTTGAGATAACAGCTACAGTTCTTGATCAAGAGGTAGGAATAATATGTTGTCCTTCTATGAAACCAGTGCAAAAACGGGGGTTAGGCTCATTGATTCCACCTACTTATTAATAACTAACCCTGAAGTATTTATAGCATCCATCTGTGACCATGTGTGAAGTTCAGCATGTAAAGATATTATGAAGTAAGGAATGTCCTTTATTATTTCCTTTCCACCCCAATGTATTACAGGATGATGATGACGGCCATTTGCTAGCCTTGCAAATCATAAGGGATTTGGTGGATAAAGGTGGTGATCTTTTTCTAGACCAACTGGCTAGACTTGGTGTAATTAGTAAAGTGTCAACTTTGGCGGGGCCGACATCTGATGATGAAAATGAAGAGGAGTCTAAACCTGAGAAAGTAAGTACAGAATCGATAGCTTTATTTGTTCCTGTAAAACCAACACTTCTAGTACAATTTTCACTGTTATGAAAATGTCCAGGGGAAGGTAGTTAGATACATAGGTTATTAAATTAATGCTTATTTATGCCACTTGTTTTGTTTTTGTTGTGTTTCTGTAACTTTATTTTCTGTTAGCACGTTATTATCTGCTGAGTTTTCCTATTTATATTTACTTGTGATCAGGTTGATTTGACACTTGTTTTTGTCTGGTGTTTTGAAAATGACTGCTAAACAAAATGAATCCTTTCTGAACAGAGTGCATCTCTTTCAATGTACATGCATCTAATAATTGCAGATGTTTTAAACATTGTTATGGAATATATTAAAAAATAAAAAAATTTCTACATAATGAAAACCTTAAGTGCATATTGAAGTTATTTACCAATTTCCAGGAGTCATATTACTACTGACCACTCAGATGAACTGAATGGATAACAGGCCACTTCTGTTATCCATTCAGTTAAGACTTATAGTTAAGCCTTAACTGTATCGTTAAGCTTTTTTAGTGTGGGTTTTGGGTTGCTTGGGTTTTTTCTTTTTTGATGGTTTGTTTTTTGTTTTTTCTTTTTTTTTCTTAATGTAAAGCTTTTTTAGTGTTTAGGTATTAAAAAGCTGTATGGACATGGTCCTGGGCAGCTGGCTCTAGGTCGCCTTGCCTGAGCAGGGGTTTGGACTAGATGGCCTCCAGAGATCCCTTCCAACCTCAACCATTTTGTGATTCTTTTCTCACAATACAAGTTTTGAACAGAGGTTCAAAATGTCCCAGTCAGTAGGCTGTTGTTATTGTTGAGTCGATAAATCTGTATCTGAAAGGAAACTTAAAAGTATCTTTCTCCATTAAAGAATACTTATAAAGATACATTTTACAGACAGAAGAAGTATAGTTCCTATACTTTTGGTTTGCGTAATTCTTTTCTTCCTCAAGCCTTTTTAAAATGAATTTTGTGTTGGTTTTTCTGTTGGTTTTGTGTTTTTTTTTAATGGATTGGGTTTTTTTGTTCTAATACAATTTTATTACAGGAGGATGAACCACAGGAGGATGCTAAAGAACTGCAACAGGGTAAACCGTATCATTGGAGAGACTGGTCAATCATTAGGGGAAGGGACTGCTTATATATCTGGAGTGATGCTGCAGCCCTGGAGCTATCTAATGGTAGTAATGGATGGTTCAGATTTATCTTGGATGGAAAACTGGCCACAATGTATTCCAGTGGCAGTCCTGAAGGAGGATCCGATAGTTCAGGTAGTTTCTTTACAATTAAGTCCAAGTTAAGTTTTGAGACTGTTATATTTGTTTATATAATTTGATTTGAGCTATTTTGTTTTGCAGGAATTGGCTTACTAAATAGTAAAGGATGTAAACAGGTGGAAGGTGGTCAGTTAATTGTGATGCTTTTTATCAGATAGCATGTGACCATAACTTTACTTCCTTGGTGAATTGTGTTAAGTAAACATCTCGCCAGTAAAAGTGTATTAACTTCGTTTTGTTTTGACTCCTCTCCATGCATACTTAATTTTTTCACCCCAGTCATTAAAAGCACTTTGTAGTGGCCGTCCCAGGAAAAGCAGGTTGAAATGGCGATTTGTTGTTTGCTTCTAGCTAGCAGAAATTGCATGTGTTTGAAGACAAAGTAATGGAAAGTTTCTCATCAAGACTGGGAAACAAATTACAGTGTCTTAATTGTTTGTCGGAGAGAGGTTAAGGGAACAGACCTTATGCGCTGGCAATATACAGGTGGTTTTAATTTTCTGTACAGAATACAAAACCTGTTCTGGATGCAGAAACAACCCTCCTTTATTGTTTCATCTTTTTTGCAACAGTTTATGCATTTATGAACCAGCAGACATAAAATGCTTTGCAATATTATTATGTTTTCAACAAGCCATTGAGTGAAATAACAGAACATATTATGATTCAGGATAGAAATGAAATGCTAATGACTTTACCCATCAATTTTGGGACATAAAGACAAAATGTGATGTAGTGTGTTTCTAGATCATAACACAGCTGGAAACCACTTCTAGATATTTTTTTTTTCCTGGTCAGAAAATGTATCCTTGCATTCTTTTTAGCAAGGTTAATACCTTAAAAGGTAAACAATTTCTGTGTTGAGATACTTGTTTATCATACAATATAATTTTAAGAAGATCCATGAGGTTAATTTCTTAAATCCTCATAGCCCCTGGATGCCAATTCTGCTTTCTTCCTTCCAAGTGATGTGGATATGGGGATGAGATTTCACTATTTCTGTACAAGATGAATGGAATGGGGATGGCTCTCATGAATTTTGAGTGAAGAGAACTTAAAAGAAGTCAGATTGAGAATTTAAGATGTGTCTATTCATATCAGTCTTTTAAAAAAGATTGAATAAATCCCAAGTTTTTGAACAAGATACCTAGCATGGATATTATGGAAGGGAAGGAGCTAAACTAGGATTAAATGAGGCTTCTTGCAACTTCTTGTCAAATAGACATCTGCTAAGAGTGCTGACATTGCAGTGTAATTTGCCTGAACTTTAACCATTAGCTCTAAGCGTGTGCAGCAGCCTCTTTACTTAAGAGATAAGAAACTAGTATTTGTTAACTAAAATTACTAGCATACAGTATAGACTCAGAACAGTATCTCTAAGTCCTGAACTATACTATATGTTCTGCTGTCCTAAATCATTACTGATTAATCTCATGGTATACTTTTTAGTAACTTCACAACCGGCAAAAATATAGAGGGTTGAGTAATGGAATTTGTTAGTGTGTATCGCATGTTGAAAGTTGGGGTGGGAGGGGGAAATAGATATACTATGAACATTTTGGAAGGTCTGTACTCACCCCTCTCCACGTTAGCTTAATACTTGTTTTGTTTGAATTTTTAGAGACAAATAAAAGTTCAATGCAAAAATTGAAATTTAATGGTAATTCTGAATTTTTAAGTGAGTCTCAAAATTCTGTCTAAGGGAACCCTAAATTATTCCCAACCATGTATAATCATTGCACTTACTGTATAGCATGTCACACTGAAAATTCGTTAAAATGTAGTTATGGAAATTTGGAAAGGTTTAATTAACAGAATTTTAATTTTGCATATGAAATTTAAAATTCTTTTTATAAACCTTCTCTTTGGATGCTATGAATTTTAAGCAATAAAGAATGTTACGCCTCAAAAGTGAATATTTAATTTTGCATAGAGATTATTTGTTTTTGTATTATACAACAATAAAAATGGCAAATTTTAAAACCGTAGAGCATAAGTCATTGCAGCAAAAGGAAAACAGCAATTTTACAAGTGCATCGACTACCAAAGTTATATTTATCAAATAAGTGTGCTGAAAGATGAGGATCCGTGTTAACTTTGAAGTTGAGATGTATCTTTACATTAATGAGGTTATTGCATTTTTATTTCATACGGAATTTTTATTTTTTAAATTATGTACTCATCAAATTTTCTGGAGTTATGCTAATTAACACTTCAAATGTAGTGTCCAGCCTTTTAATTACTACAATATCAATACAATTTAATTAAAGCTGACATAGTTGTTTGGAATAATTTCAGGCTAGATAACCTACATATCCTAAAAGTAGGATATGATCCTGTTTGTCATCTATTAAATAACTCCATATAAATATTAGCTTTTAATCAAGTCTCATGTAGTGCCATTAGATTTTTTTTTTTAATTTCATGTTTTTCTCAGAGATATAGAGGTCCTTAAAATTTCTGTAATAACTAAAAAAGAAATAGGAACATCTGCATTGTAACTTGAATTAGCATCTTGTTGCTGTATTAAGTAATGTATTTCTTACTTTCTCTGAGGTGAATGTAGAGCTTCTACAAGGAGATGAATAACAGTTTTAGTATAGCATATAAAAAATTGTTTTGGGTGCCTTTGTGACAATCTGAGCAAATAGCTATTAGCTCAAATTTGCTTTTAGCACATGTTGATTGTCAGACTCTCTAAAGTTTTGTCAATCTTTTTCTGGTTTTTATATGGTTTCAACATCTTTTCTCCACTTGCTTTAAGCTATGAAGTTGATTGCTGTTTTCCTGTTGGAGGATTCATTTTAATTTCCTATTTCTAAAAACTCACTTTTGAGAATAGTTCATGCTGGCCATAATGAGATAATTTATTTTTGCAAATCTAAAGGTTTATCATGGATTTCTTTGATCTTCCTATCATAATTGTAAAGATTAATTAATACATCTGTCAATAGCACCATTCAGAAAGAGTTGCATTGTCCACTTTGATGCGATTGTGGAATAAATCACTGTTGAAGTACATAAATATGCTGGGAAGAAATTTATAATGCTTTAAGACCCTTAATTTCAAACTTAATTTTGCATTGAATGTAGTCAGTTGTTTTGCTCTTGCAAAAAAAAAATTGTTTGAGATACATGATGGTGGAATCAGTTGTTGGAAGAAAAAAAAAATGTTTGTTTCCTTTTAAATAGAAAGTAGGAGTGAGTTCCTTGAGAAGTTGCAAAGAGCTCGAAGCCAAGTAAAACCATCTACCACAAGCCAGCCAATTTTGTCGGCACCAGGCCCAACTAAACTTACTGTGGGAAACTGGTCACTCACCTGTTTAAAAGAAGGAGAAATTGCTATTCACAATTCCGATGGTCAGCAAGCTACAATACTGAAAGAAGATCTGCCAGGCTTTGTGTTTGAATCTAACAGAGGAACAAAGCATTCATTTACAGCTGAAACCTCTTTGGGTAAGTATGTAGGTATGTGTTATGTGCAGGTAGGAGCAAGTGTATATGAGGTAGTTTATCTATTTGTTGCTTCTCATACCTGTGAGAAATTGTGACTTTTCTAAAAATGTGTTACAGGGTCGGAATTTGTGACTGGCTGGACAGGCAAAAGAGGAAGAAAGCTGAAATCTAAACTGGAGAAGACAAAGCAAAAGGTTGGTGAGCATCTGTGAATTTTATACTTAGAATTTAATTGAGTTTGTTTTATTTTATAACATGTTTATGGAGTTTCCTCTTAGAGGGTTAAAATCTTTTCTGATTTCAACTAGATACAATTTTTTGCTGAACTTGAAGGGGAAAACTTCACTCAGAACAAAGCACTTCTGCAGGTGCTTTTGTCCAGCAGTCTTAGTAAACTCTGTGGTCTTCTAGAGGAAAACAAATTTTCTTTTAAAAATGTAAGGAAATCGAATCCTCCTGACCTATATTTGTATAATTCTGTAGGTTTTTCTTTTTCTTATGCAAAAAGAAAAGATGTTATGATCAATACTACAGTTGTATCAGAGGCATGTGTTACTTCTATTCATTACATTCAGATACTAATTTTAGACTGGATATCGTGACAGATGGGGGATGAAAGTCAACAGTCTGTATTGTAAGAGTTGTGGTAGTGAAGCGAAATGTGTAAATGCCCATATTGGAGACTTCTGTAAAATTATTCTTTCTCTTTTCAAACTGAGGGGGAAAAAAGAGGAGCTGAAAAATCAGGTATTAAGCTTTTTACAAAACCACAAAATAACACTGTGTTCTGTGGCCAGTTGATGCCAAGGGCTCAAGCTAATCTTCAGTCTTGACCTCTCTTGCAGTTTCTAACAGTGCAGCTAATACGTTTTGAACCAAAAATCTGCAGCATGTAAGGACACTCATGTCTGAGGAAATGTGACACTAAATTGAAAATTAAAATACTGTGTGAGTGAATGAGGATAGGTGGAATGATAAAAGAAGGGCACTGTAGCTCCGAAGGTTGTGAAACATATTATTGTAGGACAGACACATGATGATAATGAAAAAAAAAGATTTTTTGGGGAAATTTCTTACAAGCAAAATGTTGTTTAATAAGAACATATTTTATCAAATCTGTATCTTGTTTGATCCATACTTTGTAGAAAAAGTAATTCTTGGTATAAGGTCACATAAGGACTTTTTGTGTGAATTGGTTTAAAGAATGTGAATAGAGCATGCAGAAACCATGCTAAACCCCCTTAACCTTACCTCTAAAAGGATAACGAGATCCATGATACAATTTTAAAGAAACAGATTTACAGATTGAGAGTCCTGTCTTTTCTCCTACCTTTGTGCTGTAATTTAATATATGATGGTAAGCTTAGTTTCCGTAAGTTTCAGTAAGATTCTGTGTATTTCCATTTATTTCTCCTGTACTTTTTATCCTTTCACAACCTTTGCATTTCATGATATATGATAGGCTTCAGTTCTTCCCTATTTGTTTGTGACTGTCATGGACTTCTTTAAAAAAGATGACCAAGTTTCTAGTATCTTGGAGGATAATAATAGTCTCATTACAGTAAGGTATGACTTACGATTATCAAAATCCATTTGTAGGTACGCACTATGGCGAGAGATTTATATGATGATCATTTTAAAGCTGTTGAAAGCATGCCTCGAGGAGTAGTTGTAACGCTGAGGAATATAGCAACACAGTTAGAGTCCGCATGGGAACTTCATACAAGCAGACAGGTAAGTGTACCTCCTTCAATTTATAATGTGTGATGTCACTGGAAATCACATAGTAACGTTCAGACTAGTCTGTCATGATGTAAACAAAAGTTGCAATATGTCTGTCTGAAATGTGGGGTTTTTAAATGCATGTAATTCTAGTTATGTACTTTACTGGGACATTATTTTTCAAATGAAGCAAGTGGAAGAACTGTTACCTTGTTTCACCATAATTGTCTTTTTGTCTTCCAGTGTATAGAGGGAGAAAATACCTGGAGAGATTTAATGAAGACTGCTCTGGAAAACTTAATTGTACTATTGAAGGATGAGAATACTATTTCTCCATATGAAATGTGCAGTAGTGGCTTAGTTCAATCGTTGCTTACAGTTTTAAATAATGTGAGTTTATAGAACATGAGTCTCTGAAGAAAAACTTTCTAAAAAAAAAAAAAAGTAGGCGTGTGCCTTAATTTAAGAAATCTATTATAAATGTGGCTTTTTCCCGTCTTGATGAAAATCAGGCAGACTTGCTCTAGTTAGTGGTCTACCCATTGAATATATGCTATCACAATAGATGACTTTAGTTTGAATAAGCCATTAAAAATCTTTAGATCAACACTGGTCAATTCTAATGGCTGATAGCATTTAGCTTTTCACATAAAGATTTTAAATAGGGAATTCAGTGAGACTAAACAGATATTTTTGCCAGTATAAAGAATGAATATATTGCTTTGTATTAGAAGTAATGTATATTTTTTTTTTTCTCTTAGAATGTCGATTTAGATGTGAAACAAGACTGTAGTCAACTGGTAGAGAGAATAAACGTTTTCAAAACAGCATTCAGTGAAAATGAAGACGATGAAAGGTAAAAACCAAACCAAAAAAACCTTTGCATTTGTGAAGCAGTATGGTATGTTTAAAGTAATTTAAAGACAAAGGAACTGTTCTTTCCATTTCAATTTGTCGTTCTCTGGAATAGAAAATTGGTCTTAAAATTTTGACAGCATCTGCTGTTGAAGTAGCAATTGAAAATTTTACTGAATTATTTCTATCTGTAAGAGTCAACTATACTGAATGTACACCTGTTGACAAATATAAAGGTGACTTTTGTTCATCACTGTGCAGACTAATATTTTTCTTACTGTGCTTACATGTGACTAGAACAGATGATATCAGTAGAAATAGCATGCCGAGATATTTGCTACAGCTGGGTACTATTCTATGAGATACTGTAGAATTTTTTTTTTTTCCCTCTGTTGTGTGGTAACATAGTAACTGTTCACTTTCACAGTCGTCCAGCAGTTGCATTAATTCGGAAGTTGATAGCAGTGTTAGAATCTATCGAACGTCTACCTCTCCACTTGTATGATACACCAGGATCTACATACAATCTTCAGGTAAATGTAGAGTGATAACAATATATCATACTGAGTGATACACAACTGAGTGCTATATGTGGATTTCAGGATTGCACACATGAAGTCTGTATGAAGCATATTCTTGTTCTTTACCCAATTCTATCCACCTTTGCAACAGACTTTTTAGCATTTATTTCCTCTAACACTTAACCATAATGTTTGGGTGTTCCTCCACTGTTGCTTTTACACTGTGAAGTGAAAGTAAATTTTGATTGAAGAGATGTGTTTGTTCTTTCTTTTGTCTTCAAGTATTGTTCTCTTTATATGGGAATATGCCCCCTAGTAAGTATCCTTACTATGTGAAGGAGCATTTTGTTGAAGACAATTATAAGACATGATGACTAGGGCTGGGCTATAATGGTTAAAAGGGTCCCTTCTAGGGCTGTGTGCTCATTTGGTCATACAAGACACCTGCAGGATCAGCAGCTTCTTATAGAGGAAAGCTGCAGTTTGGCTAAAAGTATTACTTGTTTTTGTCCAGTTTGTGTGGAGTCTTAATTTTTTCTATTTGAAAGCACACTTCAGGATTTTGCAAGGTAAGTGAAGTGTGAATACTTCTGTTTTGATGTTAACTTATTAGAAAATAGTTGCAGAAGGTTGCAAAAACACTGCTGCTATTGAATATTTTGAAAAGGCATTTTCAGTTTTTCTATTATTGTCGTTGCTAGTCTACAAGATTCGGAAATAAAAGCTATGAAAAACCATGAAAAGTGAGAAAATATTAGCTTGAATGTGTAATTGACTTACACATTGACTGTTATATTAAAGAATTGTTTGGTTAATTGAAAAAATTGAGTACTAGGGAATTACTTTTTAAAGCATTAAATTAGAATATAGTTTGCTTAAGTTGCACAACAGAAATACTCGATACGCCACTAAAACTGTTGTAGTGAAATACATTGCTTTTCTTAAAATTACAAAACCTAAACAGAAAAACCTATATTAATGTTTAGCTACTCTTTCAGATATTAACAAGACGCTTAAGGTTTCGTTTGGAACGTGCCTCAGGGGAGACATCTTTAATAGATCGAACTGGTAGAATGCTAAAGATGGAGCCGCTGGCAACTGTTGAATCTCTAGAACAGTATCTCCTGAAAATGGTGAGCAACATACCACACGCAGAGTTCACAAGGAATGGTTGCATTCTGCACCTCTAATACTTGATTTCCTTTCATTCATATGTAGGTAGCAAAGCAATGGTACGACTTTGATAGGGCTTCATTTGTTTTTGTACGAAAACTACGTGAAGGCCAAACGTTTGTGTTCAGGCATCAACATGATTTTGATGAAAATGGAATTATTTACTGGATTGGGACAAATGCAAAGTGAGTTCCCTCAAAGCTAAATATTTTGAAGTCAGACACAGTAAACTGATCCATGGGGAGGGGTGGGGAGAGAGAATTCATAATGAAATTGAATCTGTTACAAATTTTTTAGGAGTGGGAGATATCTTTGCTTTTACTGTTGATCAACAGAATTACGCTTCTTTTTGCTCTACTTTCATATTTTTCTATTATTTATCTCTGAAGTTGTGTTGAGAATTTGTTTGTATGCTTACCTAAGAAATGAAAGGGTGGGGAAGTTTGGGTCTTTGTTTTTGTTTGCTGTGGTTTTGTTAGGTTTTGTTTTGTGTTGTGGGTTTTTTGTTTGTTTGTTTTAAACCACTGTAGTAAAGTGGAACATCTCTAAAGTTATCTAATTATCTAAAATTATATGAATCATTTTGGTTTGTAATAAAATCAGCTGTAATGTACAATTTACAGTAAATGTCAAATGTTACTGATACTTGTTTTTTTAATATAAGTAGTGATTGAACAGTACATTTCTCTTTTTAATATAGAACTGCATATGAGTGGGTAAATCCAGCAGCCTATGGGTTAGTAGTGGTTACATCTTCAGAAGGAAGAAATCTGCCTTATGGCCGTTTAGAAGACATCCTAAGCCGTGACAGTTCAGCTCTCAATTGTCATACTAATGATGATAAGAATGCTTGGTTTGCCATAGATCTTGGCCTTTGGGTCATACCATCAGCTTACACATTACGCCATGCTCGAGGTTATGGACGATCTGCTCTCAGAAATTGGGTTTTCCAGGTATCTAAGGATGGACAGAACTGGACTACTTTGTATACTCATGTTGATGACTGTAGTCTCAACGAACCAGGGTATGTCAGTGTGTTTTATCACGTTTTATGAAACTGAACTCAGTTAAAAACGTACTTGACTGTAGATTAATTTAATGTAGGTCTAATAACGTAATTATATAAAGAAATGGTAGCTGATCTAAATTATCAAGGATGGGCTGGAAAACAAGTGATTCATACATTCTCTGTATGGTTCACATAATGGCATTTGTGCATTTCCATCATTGTAAATTTTGCATTTGATATTTTTTTGGGAAAACAGTAACACCAGCACTCATCCAGAGTTTGTCCCTAATGTTAATAAGTTTTAGGTATCTTGTATTCTTGGCAGTTTTCTGTTTTTATCCATACATGATCAGCATTATGATTTTGTTTGCTTTAGTACTGAGGTTTTTGGTTGTGCGCTTTTTTTTGGTTTTTTTTTGGTCCCCCACCCACACCCCCTTTCTAATAAATTTAAAGGTCTACAGCAACGTGGCCTTTAGATCCTCCAAAAGATGAGAAACAAGGTTGGAGACATGTTAGAATAAAACAGATGGGAAAGAATGCCAGTGGGCAAACACACTACCTCTCCCTGTCTGGATTTGAACTTTATGGCACTGTGAATGGCGTGTGTGAAGATCAGCTGGGTAAGAAAAAGAATGTGTACATTCTATTTGTTCTCTTAAAATGCTAATGAACATACAATATAAAAATCAGTGTGAAAAAGCAGGTTAACTTTTGCAGTGGAACTTGCTTAGAAACTTAACTCAAAATTATTCTCCACTCAATACTTCTAAGTCTTCTCATTTCAATTTATGTTTCTTGTAGGAAAAGCTGCTAAAGAAGCTGAAGCAAATCTGCGAAGGCAGCGACGTCTGGTTCGTTCTCAGGTGTTGAAATATATGGTTCCAGGAGCTCGTGTAATCAGAGGAATTGATTGGAAATGGAGAGATCAGGATGGAAGCCCACAGGGTGAAGGCACCGTTACAGGAGAATTGCATAACGGTGAGAACGAATTGCCTGAATTTGTAAATGTCTGTAGCATGATTGGTTCATGTGTAATGCGTAGCAAAGTATTTCCTTTGTAGTGTCTTGAAGAAGTTGATAAAATTTTAAGTATTTTGGGGAGAAGGAACTCAAATAACACAACTGTTGTGGTCCATTTATGAAATTCCATTTTAATGCATGTAAAAATATTCTTGCTGTAAATGAAACTTCTGTAGAGCTTTGCTTAATTAAAATACCAAATTGTTATTTAGATATCTGTTACAAAGAAGAAAAAGTACATGAAGGTGGTTGATGCAAACTGATTAATTTAGCTTTGGGCCTGCAAAATCTATAATTACCTTCTTCATTTCTTCTAGCTTAGCATTTGCAATATTTTTCTTGACTTTTGTTGTATCCTGTACCTTTCCTACCTTGCTAGCTTCATTGGGATCAAGTTGTTATTTAATTAAAAGCATGAAAAGTAATTAACTTATGGAGCAAAATAAAAACCTGCAACAGCCAGGGAAGTCAGTGCTCAGGAAGCTAAGATATTGAAGAGGCTTCAGAACAGGTGATGATCTTGTCAGCTGAACATGCTTTCCACCTTTTTCCACCTTTTTCCCCCTTTCCCCCTATTTTGGGGTATATAAGACTTGCCTTGTTTCTGAAGCATCTTCAGGCACTCTTAGGCTCATTGTTAGCGAGATTTTAAAGTTTCTTCTAGTTTGTTGAGTTGTCAGCTCTCAACATGGAGAAATGTCCAAAGTACAATGTCTTAAAATGTTTTGAAACTTTTAATCTTATTTAAGCCATTCAGTATAGCTTATAGGGAATTCTTCCGTCATCTGTATGTTGTTCTTATCAGATGCAACAGTATCCATAGCTCCATTCTCACTTTGAAGACTTTAGGTATTATTGGTGAGTAGTATTCTACTAAATCAGTGTTTTCGTTCCTATGTTCCAGTAAAATTTTCCCACTTAAGCACAGGTGAAATTGAGGTTCATTAATCAAATGGTGATGCCAAACAATGTGAAACATGTATCAGCAGACTCTGATTCCTGACACAGTTGTCTTTCAAATAGAATTTTGAAAATAGCATCCAATTGACTTTTTTGTCATTATTCACAAGCTTAGACAAATCTTCAGTTGTTTTGGGGCTGTAATGATGGAGCAGTAAGACTCCAAGTACATAATATGTATTAAAAAATTGTGCAGATTTAAAACTATTTGTAATTAACATTTTAAGAACAGGAACTATACAAAACAAGAAGAGTTATTTAGTTATGCTTTTACAAAATACCCTGTTCAGATATTTATAAAGGGGAAAAATGATACTGTTTAACTACAGTATGGAACTTAGTTCCTTTTTTTCCCCGTATTTGATAAGAAAAGCAAATAAACTGTAGAAAGGAAGAAAATCAGACTGACTTCACAACTTTACCCTTCAAAGGTTTAGTGACATGAAGCTACTCAGATATAGCTTATGAAGATGGAATAAAATCATACAAGAATAACGAGATCTAAACCTGCTCATGGGGGGACGAGATGTCTCCTTATCATATCTGAAAACTTCATCCATTTTTAAATACTCTTCTTCTAGAGTGATATTTCTAAATAGAAAATTGCCTGTGATCTTCTGTTTTGGTCTAGAAGTGATGACTTTTGGGTAGTTAAAGGTAAAAGTGCACCTGACAGTACTAAAAAGAATATTTTACTTCAAATTAGATCTCTTCTATTTTATTAAATAAAAATATGTGTGTACATCTGGACCTGACATCTTATTTTGAATTTCTGTCTGAGGTTACAGAAGATGACTAAGCTTTTGAGATTTTATTTTTAGAGAAAATGTGTATCAATTAAAACAGTGACACCAAGTTTTGTTACAGTTAACATTCAATTAAGAAATACTAGAAGGAATTTTTTTAGGTGACTCTGAGATACATACTCAGACAAGCTAAAATAAATTGGTTTGTCCCTATTTCTGTCCTAGTTAACTAAATTTTGCATGTTACCCTCATTATTGCAGATTTGTTACATTTAGCTGTTTAAAAAATACTGGTACTCTAAATGATCATTTAATAAAGGAATAGAAGAGTAGCTTCTCTTTTCAGTGTTGTTTTGGCCCTGGTATAAAGTTTCATTCTATGAAACATTCTTTTTGCAACCCTGAAATCTTACTTGAAGTAGTCCTTACCTGACTGCCGTAAGACTTTTTCCATGAATAAGAAATACTTGTCTGTGTAAATTAGTGAAGTAAAAAGCTGAGTATCAGTAAATTAATTCTTTTACTTTATAGGGCAAGAATAAGAAAGCTATTCAGTTTCGTAAAATGTCTTCTGTCGGGTAAATATGCTTATCCACAAGCATCCAACAAAGAAAAACATTATAGAATGTCCCTGCAAGAATTATAATTTCTTGACAGATATTAATAAAGTTGTTATGATACATTTTAATATAAATTTCTGTTATTAGAGAATCTAGTAATAAAATTTTGAGAGATCCCAGTAGGTCAGGTTCCTTCCTGAAGAAAACTTTACTTTTGGCTGGATTCTGGGGCCCTGAAGATAGAGGCTGATCATGCTTGCCGCTTCAATGTTAACAACATTTTAAAATACCGAAGTGTTTAGATTTAAACATTTCCTTTTTAATTGGCATTAAGGGTTATTTAGTGATTTTATTAATTCAGACATGCAGCCCTTATGAGAAGCTGATCCCACGTTGTGGAGCTACTGTCTGACACGCTCCTGTCTGCTTTCTGCTGGATCTCACAAACTCCTGTCCCTTTCCAGGCTGGATTGATGTCACCTGGGATGCTGGTGGCTCTAACTCTTACCGTATGGGCGCAGAAGGAAAGTTTGACCTCAAGCTTGCACCAGGGTACGACCCTGATTCAGCGGCATCACCCAAACCTGTTTCATCCACTGTTTCAGGCACAACGCAGTCATGGAGCAGCTTGGTGAAAAACAACTGTCCAGACAAGACGACTGCTGCTGCAGGCTCCTCAAGTAGAAAAGGAAGCAGCAGTTCTGTGTGTAGCGTGGCCAGTAGCAGCGACATCAGCTTGGGTTCGACCAAAATGGAGCGGAGATCAGAAAGTGTAATGGAGCAAAATATAGTTTCAGGCACTGACGTCCATGAACCAATTGTTGTTTTGTCTTCCGCTGATAGTGTGCCTCAGGCTGAAGTAGGGTCATCTTCCAGTGCAAGCACCAGCACCTTAACAGCGGACATGGGAAATGAAAATGCAGAGAGGAAGTTAGGTCCTGATAACTCAATACGTACTCCTGGGGAGTCCAGTGCTATATCCATGGGGATTGTTAGTGTAAGCTCTCCTGATGTGAGTTCAGTCTCCGAACTGACGAATAAAGAAGCAGCTTCCCAACGACCTCTGAGCTCTTCAGCAAGTAACAGACTCTCAGTCAGTTCTTTGTTGGCTGCTGGGGCGCCAATGAGCTCCAGTGCAAGCGTTCCTAACTTATCATCTCGAGAAACTTCCAGCCTGGAGTCCTTTGTACGAAGAGTGGCAAACATAGCACGTACCAATGCCACGAACAACATGAATTTAAGCCGAAGTAGCAGTGATAACAATACTAATACTTTGGGAAGAAATGTCATGAGTACTGCAAGTAAGTAAGCTATGTTTGTTTTTAGTTGAAGCTTGTGTTGTTTCTTTGGCTTTCATTAGACTTAAAGAAGTTTGGATTCTGTTGGCCTAATAGAGAAATGAACTTACAGCAGCCTCGACCTTGCGTGTACCTGTAGAACGGATGAAGAGCTCGCAGACTTCATGTCAGCTGGAAAGTGTTACGTTGGCCTGTGGGGTCAGATTACACTGTGGCACCATCAAATAGAAAATAATTTGAATTTGATATCTATTACATGATTGGGAAGAGAGAGAGTATGGTTTAGATCAAGAGGCTGGAAGACGAGCAGCAGTAGCTAATGGGGGATACTCTTGCTTTCTGATCTGTGTAGGTTTTGCATACTCACCTTTTATCTGCCTGTTTCTGTTATTTTTCCATTTTCCTCGGGAAAGGCAGTTTGTGCATATTGTGAAGTCTCTTTGAGCTTAGGAACTAAAAACATAATAGAAAGAAAAAAGTAAACTGCAGTGTGATGAAATTTTAGTAGATTCGTGCATTCTATCAGGCTGAATAACTGAATGTATTCTAATACTACGTATGTTTTCTAAAGATGGTATGGTGATTAAAGCTTAGGTTCGGCAAACTGTTCAGGCATATTAAGTGTAAGGAAGTTTGTAGTTAACAATGATTTAAATGGGATTATGTATGTGCTTTAGCATTTGCACGTTCTCAGATTATATGTAGGGTCAAGGTATTAGCAGGTAAGTTCTAAATCTGCTTGTTGTGAGCAAGTTCACTCTTCTGAATTTTCAGCATGCTCCCATCAGAGTTGTTACCCAACCAGCCTTGTTAGGTATTTTGTTCAGTGGTGGTGATAGTATTTTTAACTGGAGAGCTGCATTGCATGAGGTAGGCAAGTTAGAAAAAGTAAGATTACCCAAGCCAGAAAGAAGCACTCAGTTTCTTGTTAAGCTTTCCATCCTTTTCTAGGACTTCTGTGCTTCCTTATTTAAAATGTGGTGTTTGCTTCTAGCATTTCTGAATTTTTTTAATAGTGAGTGTTTTCTTTTTAGTTGAGGAGGTTTTTCACGTATTCTTACATTCATATTGTGATAACAGGAGAGTAATCTTTGCAGCCTACATTAAAAATGTAAATAAGATACTCAAGGGAAGATTTCCAGTAATTGATCCCATTTTAGGCAGATAGTCAGTGCCTCTGGTTCTGAAGTAGTTTTGTGCTGGGCAGAGAGGCCACCTTTGAAAAACATAGTAAGATACTTCAACAGTTTGGTTAACAGGTTTCATGAACGTTTGATATCATACAGTGCTAAAGTTGGAACTAAGAATGTGGCAAATTAAAAATTGAATTTAATATTAAAATATATTCATACTTTAAAATTATCCCTCATGTAGGAATTACTTTGTTTTATACATTTTCTACAAATAGAAACTGTAAATGAGAACTTGTGCCCCAAAAAGAGATCAGAGACTAAATTTGAGCAGTCTCACTGAAGTTATATTAGAGCATTGTAAAAAGCTTGGGTGTTTTGGCTTTTTTTTTTTCCCATTTGTTTTCCTTTGGCCTGTCCAGGTTTAAAAACAAACAAACAAACAAAACCAAAACAACGCCCCAGGGAAGTCAAGTTTGAAATCATGATTAGTGATACAAGTCTCTATGGATTTGCTGTAGTGGTTGCATTTAAAAACATCAGTATTTGCCAGGAGTTAAGTGGTGTCTAGGGTAGCCAGTTTCAATTTGTTCTTGAATTCAGAGCAAATGAAATGCTAACACTTAATGGCTTTTTCTGTTTGTTATAAGAGCAAAGAGTTTACTATTATTAATCAGAAGTGAGTGGAAGATACGAATACTGAACAACTTATTTTCAAGTTCTTAAACAACAGAAGAAAACCCCTTTGGATTGGAAAATTTCCATGCTTTCAAAGATGAGCATAGGCTTATTAACAACCCTAAACTTAAATTTCACTCTCTCCCTCCCCACGCATAGAAATAATTTCAAGCATTATACCTGCTCGGTCACCTTTGCTGATTTTGTTTGTTTGTTTGCATTTTTATATTTTTATTTACAAACTGTTACTCAAGTTCCTAGGGGGGGGGGGGGGGGGGGGGAAGAGTATCTGACAAACAACAAAAATAGGAAGTGTAGCATCTCTTTTTCTCAGAAGGCTACCAAATGCATTTAGGGGAAGAATCTTTGTTGTATTGTGTCCTTTTTCAAGGGTAGTAACCTTTGCAAACATGATAATAATAGTCTGAAATTCAGAATTTAGATTAATTTTTTTTTTTAAGAAAGCAGTAACTCAGTTTACATAAGCTGCAATCATGAAAATGTTTACTTTAAAACTGCAAAACTTGCAGTTGATAAATTTTAGAAAAGGTAGATAGAAAAACATAAGGTTTAAATTTAAGTATAGGTGACCCCTCAAATTTGCATGTGTGAACATGTGATTAACCTCCTGTGTTTGAAAATAAGGATGTGAGAAAATGTTTTGAAGATTGGGATGTAAATGTGTAGTTGCACATAGGTATAACTTATACTCAGTTATGTACGCTATCTGAAATTCTTCCTATTGAGTTTACAGTGGATTGAGTCTTGTTTCAGTTGTTAAAATACAGTAAATGCATTTTAGTTATTTGAATGTGCTGTAAGGTAACTTCTTAGTTGTTACTTGCTTATTCTGAAAATTATTTATATAAATCATCCAACATAAGTAAGGTATTCAGTCACATGTTTCGCAGTACTGCCAACTCAGGCTTGTTGCCCATCATGAACGTATGTGCTAATRGTTATGTGAAAGGTAACAAGTAAGAGCTGCTTTAAGAGCTTTAGAAAAATGCACAAAAATCACAGGTGTCACATTTGTCTTGTTATGTTCTGTTCTCAATTCATTTATATATAGTTAAAATGTTTTCCCTGCATAATTTTAATTATATTGCTGTTTAGAGGTTAAATTACATTTTAGTCTTAAAGACAGACACAGTACTGGAATAACAGATTTCAGAAATACTTTTCATATGTTGAAAATGAAATGAAGTAATTTCAGATTTACAGTGGGATTTGGGATTTATTTAATAAAATTATTTGTTCTAAATGGGAATATGCTCAGAAGTGAGCATCTGCATTGCAGGGTGCACTTTTGCACTGGGAAAGCTTCTCCTTTAGTCTGTTATTCTTTATTGTAAAATAACACATTACGTCTGGTAAGTTTTCAACTCCAAATATATTTTTCAACACAGGGCTCATGCATGTAAATTGTACTCTTCAAGTCATCAAATCATTTATTTTATCTTACCATATCTTTATCTATAGCTTCTCCTCTTATGGGTGCCCAAAGTTTTCCTAATCTGACTACAACTGGTACCACATCAACAGTGACCATGTCTACATCCAGTGTTACTAGCAGCAGCAATGTAGCTACAGCAACTACAGTTTTATCTGTTGGTCAGTCGCTTAGTAATACTCTAACTACTAGCCTAACATCAACATCTAGTGAGAGCGATACAGGTCAGGAGGCAGAATATTCTTTATATGGTAAGTTTCATTTTTAAATGAACATAAGCAGACTTCCCATTAATGATTTTTCCTTTTCTCCCGTTGTTATGATCTTCTCATGTATTAGTTTATTTACGGTAAAGTATTTGAAAGTTGAGCTGTTCATATGTTACTAGTTCTGTAAGGCAGTAAGTAAAATAATGTTAACATAGCAGTATTTCCTTTTGTTTTCAGGTCTTTATTTTCAGCAGTTGCTATCCCACATTATTATTATTTTTGGTATAGTTTATTTAGGCACTTAATCTTTACCCTAATCAAATGAGTTTAGTATCTAACGTAGTTTGCATATGAATCTCTAGTTAAAATCAAAATGTTATTTCTCATTGTGTTGTATAGGCATGCTACATGCTCAGTGTGAGGTACCTCGTATTACTAGTGATTGAAAAGTATCCGCCATTAGGCACATTATACACTTAAAATAATATGTGAGGCTCCAGGTATCTCAATACCATGATAGTAATTGCAAAAAAAATGGAAAGAACACAGAAATGAAAATGACACGGAGAATGGAATTATATGATTTGAGGAACAAAATCCAGAGTTATGTGGGCACTATACGCTAGAAACAGACATTAGGACAGAAGTTATTTGCAGGATATGAATACTGTGAAAGAAGATTGTAGTTAACTAGGTTGATAATATCTAGGAATTAAGTTGATGAAATGAAGTCAATAAAAACCTGGGCTAGATATGGGAAAATACTTCCTAATATAAAGTTTATTGGATTGTCAGATGTTCTTGAAAGAAAAGATACTTGATTTGTTTAAAATTTGATTGGATTATGATTGTGTTTTGTTTTGCCTTTCCTATAGCCCATTGAAATTGCTTGAAAAATATCTGGTAGTTTCAATGGATATTGGAATTGAGCTGCTTGGAGGTGGTCGATTAAGATATCTGCATATGCCATCTCCCTTTATTCTTTAATTTTTAAGTCTCACTTTATATTTTGTTTGGGTGACAGGTCTTAAAATATATCATAAAGAACTGGGCAAGTAGAGTTACCTTAGTGTTTCTGTTGGGGCATTGACAACAATCAAAGGGTGTTTGGGTGGTATACATAGTTTATATGTGTGTAGAAAAATGTAAAAGTTCAAAGATTCATCCCAGTCCACCTTGGATTGCAATGAACTTCTTTTGTGGCTTTGGGGGGTTGGTTTTTAAGTCTTAGTACTGGGTGGGTCAAATTGAACTTTATATCTATCTTCACCTTCTTGTTACAGAAATTAATTAGCAATTGAATCTCTAAAAGTATCATTCAAATGTTTATTTTAAATGTCCTTTACATTGTAATTTGAGGTCTAAGCCACACATTCTTAGTGGAAATTACATCACTAACCTGTTTTTAAAATTAATTAAATATAGAATCAGACAGTATAGATTTTTGTATCTTTTTTTGCAGTCTTTTGTAATTTAAAATAAGTGTAATTATAAAATGTTTGATATAAGCAAATGAGAGACTGATCACTCTTGCTGATCACTTTTAATTATACAAGTGTTAAGTGCTTCTGTTCTTAGTTATGCTATTGGCTAGACCCCTGGACTTTTTGTCAGGTGTATGCTTTTATTACAGCTTTTAATCTTATTATGCCATAAGCAATGTTTTTGTTCTGTCTTTTCTTGTTTAAGTGAGATTTGTTTTTTCACTCTTCCCAATGCTTCTGTTCTTTAATTTTCAAAATTTTGCTTTAAAAGTTATTCTTGTCTTTTGTTCTGTACGTAAATATATATATATGTATTATAGATTTTCTTGATAGCTGCCGAGCTAGTACTCTGTTGGCAGAGTTAGATGATGATGAGGATCTACCTGAACCAGATGAAGAAGATGATGAAAATGAAGATGATAACCAAGAAGATCAAGAATATGAGGAAGTTATGGTACAGTATAGTTAGCATATATATCTTAATTGACTAACAGATGCATTAAAAATCCACAGGTGGTTTATTTGTTTCTGTTTGTGGTTTTTTGGTGGGGTTTTTTTGTTGTTGTTTTTTTGTTTTGTTTTTGTTTTTTTTTGCAATATGGGGTCCTAGCTGTAATCTTTCCATTAATTAAAACAAACGTGTTTAGATTTAGGACTACTAGTTTGGAGTACCTATCCATTAAGACTCTAAATGAAATGCCAAAGTTAAAATCATGTTATATTTTTCAGGGGCTGCAAATTGAATGCTGCTTTACGAAGACAGTTCATTGTCCCTTTTCCCCATTCTTGCATATATTTTGAGTATTAAGAAAGCTGTTTTCTCATGCATTCAAATGGGTCTGATAAAATTGCAAGACCTCACTAGACAGGGCAGCTAACAGGACAGTCCCCTTTCTGTACAAATTTGATTCTACCACCTTCAACATTTATTCCAGAGAAAAGTGTTTTTGAACACCAGCATACCCTGAGACTTTATAGGTCAGAATTAACATATTGAAAACAGCCTGGGAACAAGCTGACAGACAGTAGAAATGGTGGATCACTAGTTCACTGACTGATGAAATGGTATAACTTCGTGGGTAGGCTGCTGAATTTTGTAATGATACAGTTCTGGGATGTGTTTAACTGTAGACCTGTGTGAAGCAAACTGTAATAATTTAAGTATGCTAGAGGAAGTACCTTAAAAAAAAAAAAGGACAAAACCCAGCGGGTTAGTCCATATAGGTCTTGCCTACGTTATTGTGAGTTCTGGCTTTTCATTTCGTGGTTCTTTAGTGGTATGAATGCTTGGTCTTCTACTACCATTGAAGTGATCAGAATGGATATTGCAAGGTCTAAGAGGAAAAATATAAGACTTCACTAATGATAGTTTAATGTTTATTACATAAATGTAAATACTGTTTTATGGAATTATAGAAACTTTGTCTTGTAATTAATATGCACAACTTTTAGTCATTTGAACCGAAGTATTTAGCACTTTAACCTACTGTGATTATGCATTTAATAGAAACTCAAATACATTACTAAATATCGTTATTTCACCTTCTGCGCAAAGATATGAAGTTAGGAATGGAAAAGCCAGTATTACTTAAATGGACCTACAATGCAAACAACCACCTTAGTTTGTAGATTGTTGATCACTTTTCAGAAATTATGAAATGGAGTTACTATTGTTGTTCATGGGAAGAAGTAGAAACAGCTAAATTAGTGTTTGCTTAAGATTGCACAGCAAGAACCAGATCGGGAAAAGAAAATTTTCCTTTCTTGGGTTCCAGTCCTGTTCCCTCTGATTTACTATGTAATTCTTCTCAATGAGGAGTTAAACAGATTAAAAACTTGTTGTAGAAAAAGCAATTAATACTTGCTAAGGCTTATTGAAAATTAGATTTCTTCCAACCATCATAGTTCCAGTGTTATGATATTTGATTTAATCTCTGGATAAAACATGTATACATTATGTATCAATATACATATACACTTTCACACAAAATACTTTTTGGCTTCAGAGAAGATAATGTGTTTATTCTGACACCATTGGTTTATTTGAATCTTTGATATTCCTAAGTTTGTGGAATACACAACATATCTGCACCAAGTCTGCTGGTCTACAGTACTCTGTATTTCCCTATGTTCTGGTGCTTCATGGAAAGTTTCATTCTTTCCAGAAATTGTTAAATACACCTGTTGTAAGGTTAGCCCATTTATGTTGATTTCTGTGTATCTGTGGCTTTGATAATTCTCTTGATTCCTGCTTGACCAGTTAAATGGAACTAGTACTGTTACGTGCCAGCTTTGATACCTTTTGTGTCAATTTTAGTTTACATGACTGGTCTGTTCCCTAAGTAACTATTACATTTTTGATCAAATGATTCTTTGTAGCAGAATCTAAAAAAACAACTACGTTTTTTTAGGAAGAAGAGGAGTATGAAACCAAAGGAGGCCGTAGAAGAACATGGGATGATGATTATGTATTGAAACGGCAGTTTTCTGCTCTGGTTCCAGCTTTTGACCCAAGACCTGGTCGTACTAATGTTCAACAGACAACTGACCTAGAAATCCCTCCACCGGGTATGCAAGACATTTGTGATACTTGATCTGGCTTTAGGATGGAGACTCACTGTTAAGGGCCCATTGGGCTCTGGGGATCCTATCACTGTTAACCAGTACCACACGCTTTTGTGCTGTGTGGCTTTTCTCTGTTTGAATAAGTTTCATCTACTTCTGCAGGTCCAAGCATTATTGAGGGAAAAGTAAATTAAATGCCGTGTAAAATAAGCATACTCATGAATTTAGCTTGGATTAGTGATAGATTTCTTACTATGTCTGGTTCCACCTGCAGGGAATAATCTGTCTGTTGAGCTACCCAGAACAGCTTTGGTTGGAGAGGGTTTGTTGAAACAGTCCAAAGCAGAGGCAAGGGGAAAGCTAATAGAGTAATTGAGCAGTCTGTACGACCAGCAGCATAGCACCTGATCTTGCTCCTTAGTTCATTCTCGTTTAGCAGTGTGGATGTAGTCAGTGTTCATTACAGAAAGAAATATGTAGGTTTAGCTTATGTAGAAACGAGCCGTTGTTGATTTTGATGAACTGATTTAATACACAGGAAGGTACTGTGCATGAAAAGAAGAATGCATGTGCTGTGTTATTAAAGAGGATGTTAATAAGATGTAAGGATCAGTAGGGATTTCAAATGTCTTATTAGCTTTACTCGCATAGAGAAGTGCTGCACTTAGAGCCCTTAGATATAGTTCATAGTTACAACTCAGTATCATCTCTTTGGCATGTGTGCAGGAAATCTTCACGCTTCCTTATTGAGCCACTTTATTAATGTTTAAGCCAACTTGTTATGCATTATGTATTTTGTCTTAATGGCTTCTCAAATGATTTTTCACATGCAGGTACACCTCATTCAGAACTCTTGGAAGAGGTTGAGTGCATGCCTTCACCACGTTTAGCACTTACCTTGAAAGTTTCAGGTCTTGGAACAACTCGAGAAGTAGAACTGCCCTTAACAAACTTTCGATCTACCATCTTTTACTATGTACAGAAATTGTTACAGCTTTCCTGTAATGGCAATGTGAAATCTGACAAACTTAGACGTATTTGGGAGCCAACATACACGTAAGCTCACAAGTTTGTTATTCTGTGTAGAGAACGCTGTGACTGATTAGGAAACGGGTGTGAAACAATGTTAAGTTTGTCTTCCTGCTCTGTAGGAAGCAATGCTAGAATTAGTTTTTCTTGCATCTATGTCAGGATGTTCTTATTGGTTTTAAAGCTAGTGCTGTGACTACAAAACAAAAAAAGTCATAACCTCTAATGCTCAACTGTGACTTGTTAATAATATTTCACAAGTCAAGCAATTGAGCAAGAGAGCAGAATTTGGTCTGCTTAGGGATCTGCTTGGAAGAATCCCATGGGGATATAGTCCTAGAGAGAAGAGAGGTCCAGGAGAGAGGATTAATTTTTCAAGGATCACTTCCTCCAGGCACAAGAACAATCCATCCTAATGTGTGGGAAGTCAGGCAGAGGCTGTAGGAGACCTGCATGGATGAACAAGAAACTCCCAGCAGAACTCAAAACACAAAAATGAAGCATGCAAGCGCTGGAAGAAGGGTCAAGTGACCCAGGGGGGCATATAGAGACATTGTCCCAGCGTGAAGGTATGGGGTTAGGAAAGCCAAAGCCCATCTGGATTTGAATCTGGTAAGGGATGTGAAGAGCAAAAAGTTAGGGAGCACTTAAAGAAACAGGACATACAAGTCCATGGGACTCAGTGGGATGCACCCATAAGAGCTGGGCACTCTCGATTACCTTTGAAAGGTCATGGTGATTGGGAGGCATTTCTGAGGACTGGAGGAAAGCAAGTGTCACTCCTATCCCCCAGAAGGGCAAGAAAGATCTAGGTAACTACAGGCTGGTCACCCACTCCTTCATCCCTGCAAAGGTGATGGAAATAGTCCTGGAAACCATTTTCAAACAATGAAGGACAAGGTGATTGGGAGTAGGTGGCATGGATTTATGAAGAGGAAATCATTCTTAACCAATCTGATAGCCTTCTATGATAAGATGACTAGCTCAGTGGATGAGGAGAAAGCAGCAGATGTTATTTTCTTCAACTTTAGCAAGGTTTTCAACCCTTTCTCCCTCGTTGACAAACTAATGAAGTATGGACTAGATAGTGTCTGAAAACTGCCTGAACTGCCAGGCTTAGATGGTTATGATCATTGGTATGAAGTTGAGCTGGAGGCCAGTCATTAGTGGTGTACCCCAAGGGTCAATACTGGGTCTAGTACTGTTTAACTTCCACATATGAGCTGTATGATGGGACAGAGCAGATGCTCAGCAAGCTTGCTGACAAAACAAAACTGGGAGGAGTCATTGTTGCACCAGATGGTTGTGCTGCCATTCTGAGAGACCTCATCAGGCTGGAGAAATGGGGAGACAGGAACTTCATGAAGTTCCATGAAGGGAAAAGCAAAGTCTAGCAGCTGGGGAGAAATAACTGCCAGTACAGGCTGGGGGCCAACTGGCTGGAAAGCAGCTTGGCGGAAAAGGCCCTGAGGGTCCTGGTGGACATAAAGTTGAACGCAAGCCAGCTATGCACCCTGGCAGCAAAGAAGGTCAGCAGCATCCTGGGCTGCATTAGGAAGGTTGAGGTAGGTGATCTTCCTCCTCTGCTCAGAGCTGGTGAGACACATCTGCAGTGCTGTGTCCAGTTCAGGGCTTCTCAGCACGAGAGAGACAAGGACACTGGAGTGGGTCTAGCAAAGGGCCGCTAGGATGATTAAAGGGCTTAAAGCATCTGTCATACAAAGAGAGTCTGAGAGATCTGGGACTATCTAGCCTGGAGAAAAAAAGATTTGTGGGATCTTACCGTTGTGTATGAATACCTGATGGGAGAAAGTAAGGACGACAGAGCGTAGACTCTTTGTTGCGACAAGTGAAAGGACAAGAAGAAAATGGCTCAAATTGAAACAGGGGAAATTCCATTTAGACATAATATTTGAGCAGGGTTATTGGACTAGGACTCCAGAGGTCCCTTCCAACCTTAACTATTCTCTCTACCCTAACTTGACCTTACTTGCTTTATAGTAATAGACGGAAATTATAGGACTATATGGTTGTGTGTATTTTCCATTTACTACACCAGTGTAACTTCTGTTATACTAGAAAACTAACCTATGCGAAAGCAAGAACTGCAGTAAGGTGGTTGCAGGTTTTTTAACTTTGTATTTCAGATTTCAGCAGTGCTGGTGTGTTGCACCTATTTTCTGAGTTACCTTGTGTCAAAAATTGTGTGCTGTAACAAAACTGTTTTCTAGTTAGAAAGCATGAGAAATAGTTGTAAATGTGCATATCTCCTAAGTTAATACACAGCAAACTACCCTAGAACTTCAAAATTTCAAAGAGCTGGTGCATGTGTAGTGAAGAACCTGAAGTTGGTTTGGGAAATTTGCACAATGAAGGTTGTTTTGATTACCCAAACCTTGCTTAAGGAAACAGAAATTAAATACTTTGCAAGATAAATATCGACATCATGAAAATTAAATATGAGTTTAAGAACTTGGCTGCATCAGGTTATCCCATATGTTCTGTGCAGCAAAGAGCAGCTGCTATTGCTGGTTTACATCATGTTATCTAAATGTGATTGATGTCTAACAAGTCAATGTATAACTTCAGAATTTAGAGGATGTGCTGTGAGTATGAAATATTAACTCATTGTTTTGATATCTAGAATCATGTACAGAGAAATGAAGGATTCTGATAAAGAGAAAGAAAGTGGAAAAATGGTAAGACTTACTTGTATGCCTTTGTGTAGACTTACTTCTGTGCCTTTGTGTATGTTTTTGTGGCTGTTTAAACAAAAGCAAAACAAATCTTTTTTGAAATGCTACATTAAAAAAACTAACAGTTTTCAATTACTTAGAGGATATGAGTGAGTACATTTGTAAATGCATGCTCCTTTAAAAAAGACAATATGTAATGCATGTGAAATCTTAAAGACTTTACAATCAGGAAAAACCAATATTTGGTGGTTCCTGTTGTAGGGTTGCTGGTCAGTAGAGCATGTGGAGCAGTACCTTGGCACTGACGAATTACCAAAGAATGACTTGATAACCTACCTGCAGAAGAATGCAGACTCAGCTTTCCTGCGCCACTGGAAATTAACCGGCACTAATAAAAGTATTAGGAAAAACAGAAATTGTTCCCAGCTCATAGCTGCATACAAGGTATATGTCTGCATCCAAACTTTTTTTATTATGAATGGCTGTGTGCTTTGTTTTGCAGCTTTAAAGATTCTTGTGAAGGAGGGGTATGACATGGGTAGGAAAGTTGAATGTTCACACGCCAATATCCAGTTTAGTTTTCGCTGCTCTTTTTTTTAATGTCTTCTGTTAAATATAGTTGTGTTAAAATGCATTTGAATCATGATTTGAACCATCCACACTTTAGCTAAGTGTTGAGGCTAAACACAGTAAACATTCTGTGGTTTGAATGGTTTGAAAAACCATTTTTCAAATCATTAACTTGATAGTAACACACAGAGTTTTCATTCTTAACAATTCTTTTTTTACAGGATTTTTGTGAACATGGATCAAAATCTGGATTAAGTCAAGGGGCCATTTCTACTCTTCAAAATTCTGATATCCTTAATTTGACAAAGGAACAACCTCAGGCCAAAGCTGGCAGTGGGCAGAACTCCTGTGGAGTAGAAGATGTTCTGCAGTTACTTCGCATTTTGTATATAGTTGCCAGTGACCCTTACACAGCACGAACTTCTCAAGAAGGTAAGTTAGTTATCTAGCAGAGCTTCTTAAATGATTTAATGAAAAAAAATAAAGGAAAATTTTTCTCTTGATATTTTCAGAAGGAGATGAGCATCCTCAGTTTAACTTTCCACCAGATGAATTCACAAGCAAAAAAATTACTACAAAGATTCTGCAACAGATTGAGGTATTACATTAATGTATTATGCACAATGTATATATGTAATATTGTTTTAAGACTCTATTCTTCCTTACTTTGACTGTTTGAAATTACTAGCTTTTTTGCCATTTTGACTTTTGAATTGTTTCATTGAATTGTTTCGTATGACATTTACTTATATTTTGGATGAGTAAATTCTGTAAGAACAGGCTAGTCTGAATAAAAACATACCAAGAAAGAAGTTGTAACAGAATTGTATCTTTTGGTTATGAAGCGTAATTTTTTTTCTGCGCCAAACATCAGTGGTACTGTGTAGTGTATGGATGTCTGCCTGATGATACTGTAACAAAGGCAATTAATTGTGTTAGGGTTCACAAACATTTTATTGTTTATACGTTCCACATAAAGCTTTCAAAAATAGCATTTAGAAAACATAATATTGGTACTAAGTCAGTTAGAGGAAAGGAAAACTTTAAGATGTAGTTCTTCAGTAGAACTACATTTTCTTTAACAAAGATGTAAAGAAGATGAAGATTCTTGACTTGCTCGGCTCTTGTGTGCTTTTTGAGTTTGGTTTTTTTTTTTTTTTTAATTACAGTTAAGTTGCCCTAATTATTCATTAAAAAAGAAGTTCAGTTTTTCATGTTCTTTTAAAGGCTGTTCAGGCACCTTGAATATCTTTGTAGTAATAATTTCTGCAGTCTTTTTTTATTATACTTGTATTTCATAAGGGACTGTAGTAATATTTCAGTGGGGATCATCTTTACTACCACCAAGTTTCTTTTGTGTCTTTTGGTATTGAGGAGGTAGTATCTAATCACTTTTGAGTGAAACTCGGAAGTAATTCTCTCCAGTTAATTGTATACTCAGATCTCCCCATGGTGTTTTGAGTAGTACATATCCTGGAGGTTTACTACAGCTTTTAGTGTGTTTGTGCCAAAGCACCCTGTGTCCATTCTTGAGTCCTAGAAACTCTGTGAACTTCTCATAGCATTTAAAAGGTATGGGGGGGAAGTAGCAGTTGCTGAGAAGGAGGAAATTTGCTTAAGCACAGGTGAAAACTCCGTACTTGGGTGTACTGTACTTAGTTACAAACTTGCTGGGACAACCTGAGTCTTATATTGGAAACACTTTATTTTTTATTTTTTTTCCTTGCGTTAAACTACAGGAACCCTTGGCCCTAGCAAGTGGAGCTTTGCCAGACTGGTGTGAGCAGCTAACAAGCAAGTGTCCTTTCTTAATTCCATTTGAAACAAGACAGTTGTACTTCACATGCACAGCATTTGGAGCATCAAGGTAAAAAAAAAAAATTAAAAAAAAAGACTGCTTCCTTTTTTCTTTTTTTTTTTTTTTTTTTTTTTTAATATAATAGTTTTTTAAGTTGCTAATTCACAGAAGGACCTTAACCTAACACGATTAGATAGTAGAAAAAAAGGGAAGAAGATGGAAAACTTCAGAAAGACTTTCGGATACTTGAAATATTTCTTGTTCATTGTGTTAGAGGTTTATGATGAATAGCCTACCTTCTGTTTGATATTATTCAGGTATTCAAGAAATTCCTTTGAAGAAATTGCATTTTTCAACTTCAGCTGACAACTTGCTTGTATACCCCTAACTAGGTTATCATATCAGGCAGTAATTCAACTGGGTTGCAATTCATTGCATAAAGGAGTAAACCACAAAATAAAAAAATTCTGAAAGTAAATGTGAATTAAATATTTTTTGAAAACATACACCAAAGCACAGATCTTTTCATTTTTATAGTTCCTATGGTGGTTTGGTGACTGTTTTGGTTAATTTATTTTTAATTCACTAAAGTCTTACCAAAATAGACAAAATCTAACAAATAGATGCTATTTCGAAAGTTAGTATTAGCGTAACAAAACCAGACATTAAAACATTCAAGCATACCCTCTAAAGTCTTTCATTGCCTAGGAATCCTTAATATTTTGATTGCAGCAGTGATTACCTTGAGAGCATGTAGACAGTGTAAACCTTATTGCCAGCTTACTTTCATGTAAGGAGAAGGAAGAAGTAATTTTTGTGGGTTTTCTTGGCTGGTTTTTTTCTTTGTTTTTCCAAAGAGGAAGAAAAGTGTAGACAGCGAGTTGCAAAAATTACTGTTGTGTCTAATATGTAGTAGAAATGCCTCATGAAGAGTGTAAAATGAGGTATTTAAAAGGAAGAAAAAGGAAGAGAAGAAAAAGTGGTGTCTTGCAAGACATCAATTTAAATCTTCTTAATATGGAAAAATTGAACTTTTACAGAAAAATGGTCCAGAAAACTGGACCATGTGTGTTTAGTCTTTTGTTTGGTTTTTGTTTTGAAAAAAGGTCATGTTTTAGAAAAACCGTGTTTTAAAGAGATCCTTCAGGAAACATTGCATGGTATTTACTTGGTAAGTAAAGAGCTTTCTTAAGCTCTTAAAATATTGGAAATAGTTCTTAAAACTCATATACTGTATGTAACTCTGTGTGTACACACACACGGGCATGTACACTCTCTGTCTGTATCTGTCAGGACATTTGACCGTACTTGCAAAACAACCAACAGATGCTTGCTTTGTAGATAGTTTATTGCTGCATAGATGACAGTGCATACAAGAATTTCGAACTTTGACTTCATGTAAGTACTGCTATTAGAGGCGGCCGTTCTTCCTTCACTGATATGGGTCTATATGTGTATGATTGCTCTTCAGCTTTGGTTCTGTGTTTCTCTAATAAGTGTGTAAGTAAATCTTGCTGTAAAACTTGGTCAGTATCAATGAGGTGATGTACAACTGCCTTGCAGTATATAATGGAAGTTGTAGTATGTGTCTATAAACAGTTTTGAGCATCTGTGATTAAAAAGTACTACAGTAAATGCTACCCTCTGTTCATTCCACTGATAATATGAAAACTATAGTAATTCAGATCAAGAATTGTATGTTTTCATTGGTGCTATCTATTACATCAAAAGTTATGGCTGGCCCTTCATAGTAATTAAAAATTATTTAGTTTGCTAAACTCATAAAATACAAAGCAACCCATATTTGGGCATTTTGGATATTTCTGAGAAATATTTCAGTATATAACTTTAAAAAAAAAAAATTAGGAGGAGGTAATTAGTACTTAACAAGGTAACTTTTTCTTAGTGGCCACTTTCAAGTTTTCATGCTGGTAGGCATCGAAGTTTTAAACACTGGTTTTTGGGGTTTTTTCCAGAGCAATTGTATGGCTACAGAACAGACGTGAAGCCACTGTTGAACGGACAAGGACCACAAGCACAGTGCGACGTGATGATCCAGGAGAATTCAGAGTTGGACGCCTTAAACATGAAAGAGTGAAAGTTCCGCGAGGTGAATCCTTGATGGAATGGGCAGAAAATGTCATGCAGATTCATGCAGACAGAAAATCTGTTCTAGAGGTAAAGCATATCTGCCTAGCAGAGCAAGGTTAGATAGCTATTTCTAATGTACTAGCTGGGATATTGAATATCCTGTTCCATAACCAACACTAAACATTTCACTAGGATTTTCTTTTATTATTAACATTCCTTATGTTTTTCTAGGTTGAGTTTTTAGGGGAGGAAGGAACAGGCCTGGGTCCTACCTTGGAATTTTATGCATTGGTGGCAGCAGAATTTCAGAGGACAGATTTGGGAGCTTGGCTTTGTGATGATGACTTTCCAGATGATGAGTCTCGTCAGGTATATTTCAATTTGCATTCTAGACTGAGTACTTGTGTAAAAGAAAAATGAGCTAGATATCCAGGAAGGGAAGAACAGCCACCTATCATGGTCGAGAATGACCACTCTGCTCGACAGCTTGCTTTCTTAGCTGTTCTCTTTTTAACGGAGAAGTAGAGTATAGTTAAACAGCRCAGATACACAGTTAAATTCACCTTTAACAGTGTCGACTTTTTTTTGTGTGTCTCTTAAATCAGGTTGATATTGGTGGTGGATTGAAACCCCCTGGCTACTATGTACAGAGATCATGTGGACTCTTCACAGCACCATTCCCACAAGATAGTGATGAACTTGAAAGAATAACCAAACTCTTTCATTTCCTTGGAATTTTCTTGGCTAAATGCATTCAGGACAATAGACTTGTGGATTTACCCATTTCTAAGCCTTTTTTTAAACTCATGTGTATGGGGGATATTAAAAGTAACATGAGTAAGTTGATATATGAATCACGGGGTGACAGAGACTTGCACTGTACTGAAAGTCAGTCGGAGGCTTCTACGGAAGAAGGGCATGATTCCTTGTCGGTAGGAAGTCTGGAAGAAGACTCCAAATCAGAATTTATTCTTGATCCACCAAAACCTAAACCTCCTGCCTGGTTTAATGGAATTTTAACATGGGAAGACTTTGAATTAGTAAATCCACATAGAGCTAGGTTTCTAAAAGAAATTAAGGACCTTGCAATTAAAAGGCGTCAAATTTTAAGCAACAAAAGTCTGTCAGAAGATGAAAAGAACACAAAACTACAGGATTTAATGCTGAAGAATCCATCAGGTTCGGGGCCTCCACTTAGCATAGAGGATTTGGGGTAAGAGTTTTCATATTTATTTATAAGCATGCAAACAGTGTAGTGCTAGAGACAAATGTCAACACGTATAATTAAAAATGAAAATTTCTTCATTTTAAATAGTATTGTTGCAAGGGAGGAATCACTACAGGTGCAACAAGATCCAGTTTGCCATCTGTGGTTATATTCTTGTTCCTTAGTTTGAGGATTTCTCTTCTCACTTGCTCAGTTTCCTAATGTTTAAACTTAAATGTGACTGCACTGCAATGCTGTATGACTCTCTGGAAACACCCAAATGCTTGTAAAGACCTTTAGAAAAGTGTGAATCAGTACTTTCTTTGCTATGATAACTATTGAAATTTATCAATTCTTTTGGAGAGCTTTTAAAGAGGACAGATTGAAATTTCAGGTTGYGTTAATAGACACGCAGTGCAGTGTTTGAGTCCATCTTAAAGAGAACATTTGCTAACTTTTAGCAAATGTTAAAGACATASGAGTACTCATACCTGTGTCAACTTGTGTCAGGATGTCATCTTTTGTAGGTTTAAATTATTTCTTTTGAAACAACAGTAGTTTTTCTACCGTTAATATTATAGGTTATTTGTTAAAATCATATTGTGCCACAAGGATTGCATACTCAGAGTTCAGTAATTGCTTATGGCCTTGTGGACTGTAGCATGACTTGCTACAGAGAGAAAGCAAGTAGCGTCACTGAAGGGCCTAAATGTCTAATATGTTAAGTGGCTGTATAACTTAGTGCTAGAAATTAATGTAAAGAATTTTTTGAGTTTGTGAACTGAATTAAACAGTTTGAGTAGTTTTGAAGCTGATAACTCAAAGATAATCAAACTCTGTGAATCAAGTCAAAATAAATAGTGGGTGAGTACACGCATGTGCATACCACAGATTTGAAACGTGTTATCTTTGTAGTCCATTACTAATTGTAGTTCTGTACTGTGGTACCACTGTTCATGTATATACAAAATGATCCACAAACAATGGTTTGAAATGTAGTGAGATGCTTTCAGGTGTGTGGGGTGCAGTTTATAAATCTGGTGTATTTGCAAAAGCAGTAGCAGACTTGTTTGCAATTAGTAACTCTCTTTGTATTTTGAAGTCTAAATTTTCAGTTTTGCCCTTCATCCAAAGTGTATGGGTTTACAGCTGTGGATCTCAAGCCAGGTGGTGAAGATGAGGTAAGGAAACAACCTCCCTTTACAATTTAAACAGCTGTTAAATTTTTACTGTCTCAGCAGTAACTCTAATGCAAAGTGAATTCTTACAGTATTTGTGTATTGTCTTTGCAGACCGTAACGATGGATAATGCAGAGGAATATGTAGACCTCATGTTTGACTTCTGCATGCATACTGGTATACAGAAACAGATGGAGGCGTTCAGAGGTAATTTTAAATATGGCAGAATATATATGCAGTTAGGTGGACTAATTGGTGTTTAGGGTGTGCTGGTTTGAAGTGGTGGCATAGAATGGCTTTCAAAAACAAACTTTTAAATTAAGAATGCAGTAGATAAGGTATTAATTTCATAACACCTTTGCATTAGTTATGCCATTTTTAATCTTGAAGAGGTTCTGTTTACCTTAATTAAGAAACTGTTGATTGATTCTGGTTTGATGAAAATATAATCGAGATGCTAACATTATTTTCTAAACATTCTTTTGACTTATGTTTATAACTGTATCTTGTGTAAATTAAAGATGGCTTCAATAGAGTCTTCCCAATGGAGAAGCTGAGTTCCTTCAGCCATGAAGAAGTTCAGATGATTCTTTGTGGAAATCAATCACCTTCTTGGGCAGCTGAGGATATCATCAATTATACTGAACCTAAACTGGGATATACACGAGATAGGTACTTATATTCCAAGTGATTTTAAAATAGTAGCTAAAAGATACGTTAAGTGACAAAATGTCCAGAATGTTCATTAGATGAAGACGCCAGATTGGATGGGATTGGTGGTCACTGAAGAGCAAGTGATTGTTGACAACTACATGAAATAACCATGTATGTTACAACAGACGGGTTAGAAGGTACTTGGTGTTTTTGTGATGAGATGATAAAAAAATTGAAAATATTAAAATGTGAGCAACTAGTGGAAATGTAATGGCAGCTAACTAATACAGGCTATTAAAAATAGTATCTTAGCGTTTTGACTTTTGTTTTTGGTGGTGGTTATAATTTCTGTTCAGTTAGGTAGAGTTGTTATTTGTCTCTTTCTTCTTTCTCTTCAAGTGTAGTTAAAAAAGAGAATGTAGCGTGCAGGGAACAAACATACTGGTGATTGGCTATCAGGAGGTGGTCTCGACGTTTTGGGGTTTGTTCAGGTTTGGGTTTTTTTGCTGCTTGTCATGTTTGGTAGCAATAATACACAAATTACTTCTGGAACTGTGTTAGTATAAGCATGCTGAAGGATCCTAATCAGTCCAAGATGCTGTGTGGAGCGATTCTACTATTGGCCCTGCCCTGCATGCAAAGATGCGGCTGAGATTACAGTGCCTGATACCCGAGGGTGTGTTCCAGCAGGCTGTGCTTTCTTCATGCCCTCTCCTCCCCCTCATTCCCTGGGCTGGTATGGATGAAAGCAGCGGTATCTGGAGGATTCCTTGAAGATCTATTGTAGTCTGTTACATTTTTCCTATTTTTTTCGCATGAGGGCCTTTAACAGGATTGAAATGAAATCATATATAAATTGAAGTGGCACAGAAAAAGTCCCAAGATATAGTCAGTTGGATTTTTCTCATAGAATAGGTTTGAGCTCTATCTACTTCTCTACCCATTCATACACAAGATATCCAAGTAACATTCCAAGGTTAAGTATGGAGAAAAGTTATTTACCTGCATTTTTCTGTGTAATACTCAGCAAGGAGATTAAGGAAGTATTTTTATGGGTTTTGTGATGTTTTATTCTTAACTCAATACTGCACAGGCACTAGAATCTTACAATGACTGCTTAGACATGACTAAAGATCGTAATTGTACTGTCTCAAGTTAAGGTAAATTAAAAAAACACTCTCTTGTAATGTTATCATAACTAATTATTTTAATTTTTTTTAAGCCCTGGATTCCTTCGATTTGTGAGAGTCCTGTGTGGTATGTCTTCAGATGAAAGGAAGGCTTTTCTGCAGTTCACCACTGGTTGTTCAACACTCCCACCGGGAGGACTGGCAAACCTACATCCCCGGCTCACTGTTGTACGCAAGGTATGGCTGCTTCAGGTTGCCCTGCAAACCAACTTTTGTTTTGGCTTTTGAATATAATCGTTGCTACATTAAGAAGTAACGCTGATTACTTTTTTTTTTTCTTTTTGGTTTTTAATTTATGACACTATGCTAAACTTTCAGTACTAACTGCCGTTTCAGGTCTGTTCTGACTTCATATTTGAATATAAAAGAATTAACATACATATGAAGTAAATATATTTTTAAGTTGGTCTGTAGCTTTCCTGATGCTACTGTTTCTTGACAGCTGGTGTTATGTATGCAGTAAATGCTATGAATTAGAGGACCTTACAACTTTTAACTTCCGTATCRAGTGCTGTGAACAAGTGCAGTAAAAAAATGTTCTTTCCTTTCCTCAGGTTGATGCTACAGATGCAAGTTATCCATCTGTGAATACGTGTGTGCATTATCTAAAGTTGCCTGAGTATTCTTCTGAGGAGATTATGAGAGAGCGTCTGCTAGCTGCTACGATGGAGAAAGGCTTCCATCTCAACTGAGCCGCTGACTGCAGTATGGGACGTGGGAAAGTGTTTTTTGATACTAGCGAAGCCTCTTGTGTTTGTGTGCAAAAAATATGATCTCCACGCTGTGCTCTGATGAGACTTGCCTTTTTTTTCACCTGTGAGGCTTTAGAAACATGTGGAATAAGTTTGTTAGCTGCTAATGACAAAATAAATCCTTGTAACTACACAGCCAGCAAGAAATTGGCACAGAACACTGTGTGATGCTTCAAGGGCTTGCACAACTGGAAATTAAGGTGGTTCTGTTTGACTGTTCCGAAGAACAGATCATCAGATTTTCAGTGTTCACGGATACAAATTTCTAACAGTGTATTTGTGTAAAGTTTGTCATTTAATACCTTGTACACTACAGTTGCCATCACTGATCCCTGTTTTGCTGGCTTTAAGCTAACTGGTCAGAAACTTGCTTCCTTAAAACTTAGAGTTAATGGGCATCTCCAGCTTTTTCTCTTTTAATGGTGCCTGCACTATTGGAGTATTTTAGTGGGTTTTTGCATATAATCATGCACAACCTTTTTTTTTTTTCTTTTTTCTTTCAAGTGGGAATATATTTTGATTTCTCAAATGCCCTGCTATAAAGATCAAATCCTTAAGTGTGTTTGTGCAGCTCAACAATAAAGCTATTAAAAAACACTGGTTCCTAGTGCAAGGCACACTTAAAGCAAGTTTTACTTTTGGTTGTATTTTCTTTGTATATTATAAACATTTATTTAACTTGTTGCAGTTTGAAGTTTAAAAAAAACACCCAATGTGTAAGCTCAAAAGTAATCATTAAAATGTTTGCAACATATAGAACTGTCTCCTCTGAATACCTCATTAATATTTCTTATGTTATTAAATCTCTGTACATGTTCTGAGCAATCTGCCATACTTTTTTCAAGGTTTAAAAGAACTACATGGCAATAATTGATCTCACGAACTCATCTCTGCTCAAATCTATTACACAGTGCAACTTTTTAAGAACTAGTCTGGCAGTGAGAACACTGCATGCGGTAGTTTTTGGTGCTCTTCAGTGGGCCCGTATGACCTGAGGTTATAGTTCTTCATTATATTGGGATAAAAACTGGGTCAGATGATGCAGCTGATTCAGCTTTACTTGAGATGGGAGTCTCTGTCTTGGTTTCGGCATGTGGTATTTATTGGTAAAAAGTGGCTTACAGTAAGATAAAGCAAGATGCTAATATGTCTTTAAAAATATTGAAGTACTTAATACCAGAAAAGAAAAATTACTATTTTAGTTGAATCTGTGTGGTAAGTTTTTTTCTGTGCCAGTTCTCTTTGGTAACAATCTGCTTGGACCGCTGCTGAGGGCGGGCTTGCCAAAAGATTTTTGCCTTGCACTTACAAATCATGTTGATGGCAGATTTCTTTTCATAGCATTATTCTTAGGACTTTACAGGCATCTTCTCTGAAATTTTTCCCAATGCAAAACTGAAGAGTTTTGATGGTGGAGCAAAACTCCACCATCCCCAACTCCTGTGACTATCGTGCTTCAACAAAACAGTTGCATAAACCTTGTGTACAAGTATCTGCTCCAGATCCAATGTCAACTTGTTTTGCTGCCTGTGTTAGTATTTCAAAGCTCTGTGGACTGTTCTCCCACACTTCACTGTCTGCGCCTGAGACCCTGGTTTCTCAGTGCAATTTGGATGTGACTCTTACGTGCTTTCACACATAAAGCTCACGCAGTACATGCTCTTTCAGTATCGAGTTGTGCATAGTGTTGGTGTGGAGGTTATGAAGAAGGARACAGATACCTTAATTCTAGAAAGGTAAGTGAAAGTAAGCTTAGATTGCCGACTCCTCAACGTCGTATAGAGGTATGAATCGGCATGTTGTACGCCTGTGAATACAAGTTAGCGTAGGTAGCTACATCCTCCTACTCCAGGAGGAAGATTTGATTTGGTGCCCAGCTGGTACTGAGGAACTTGCATATCCTTTGCTACTCATCTTTTGTAAACGTTTTAATCACGATGCATGGATGGAATATACAAGAGAATAAAATACACTGGTGTGCCAAAATAGAAAATATTTTTGTGTAATTTATGAAGCCAACATCATAAGAGATGATCAAACTTTTTATTTTAATTATCTTTTATTAATGTTATAATATTTAAGTGCCAAATACTTCTAGTTACAACTTACACAGTATGCAGGAATACTAAATACATCTATACTTGTTATTTACATTTCTTTTGTAACCATGACTTACATGGAAAAAGGAGTGAAACCAGCTTTTTGCTGAAAGCTGAATCTAATTTAAAAGTGGTCATAAAAGTTACAGAACTTTAATTTACAGTACATTTATATGAAAATAAAATCAAGTTGGTGCTTAAAGGAAGTATTGAAACTCAGTTTGAATTTATATTTCCACATTTTCTGTCTTCTCCTAGGTCTGGCACAATGCTACGTAATTCAAAGTGGTACCTAGGTGGTCATCCATTACTTTATCCTCAGTCAATTTTAAAAAATGTTGACTGTTGTAGAAAGATTTCTGCTGTGTCAATAAAGCTGCATCTGAAATTGAAGGTTCCACCTTATGTTGAGCTGTATCTTTCCGTTAGGTACATAGGGTATAGAAGAAATAAGAAGTATTTTCCAACTAATTTGAATATTGCATGAGTCAGTCTTACACCATCAGAAAACTGCTGTCGGTACACTCTTGATGGTTTCACCATCTTTTGTAAAATGCATCTGCCTAGCTTTCTGCCACTTTGTCAAGCACAAAGAGAGGGGCAAGAATTCTGTTCCTGTTTGTTTCCACGATGCAGCCATTTAGCACCATTTCATCCAAAATGATGTGCACTCTGTCCAAATTGAACATGATCTAGAAACATTTCAAGTTAAGTACATTTTGACCAATATGAAGACAAATCTTAGGCACCTTAGTTTTTAATCAAAGTTTACAAAAATAGGTATTTCTTAATTTATTCTAGTTTATTTGGCTGTTTATTTTAATAGGGCTAGGGAAACGGTTCAACTGATGCTTTTTTGACCACAGAGATGTCAAAAGTTTGTAGCAGAGAAGTTGAAGCCCCAGCAGTATCCCATCCTGGAAGATTACCACCTAGAGTAAAAACAAGGTAAACTTGAACTTGGATGTAGGTAGTTAATTCTACTGTCTGCCTGAGTACCAYGTATTGCTTGAATATAAAATGTTATCGAGGGATAACAACCTTGAATGTGAAGATGCAAATATTCTGCATTTCTTCTTAGAAAAGTAATTGTCAGTCAAATTCTTAAAATTTGATTCTCAAATTTTCCTTACCGTAAGTTGCTAACACTATTTGATTGGCTTGAAAATAGCTTAAGAGGAATATGCTGATATGTAAAGTTGAGTCATCGATCTAGTAATAAATCTCAAAAAGAAGAGCAAAAGTAAATAAATGGTTCATATTTTAAATACTTTCTAAAAGATATTTATAATCTCTAATGTTTAGCTAAAGGCAAATAATGCAAAACAATATGAATTTGTACTGTTGTGATATATGAAATTTGTCCGTAACCATGTTTGTCTTCCCTTAACTTTATCTAACAGCATCTGTCTCAAAAAAAATGATGACAGGCCTTACTCCGGTATGAAGCGGCAGGCATTCTGCATACATTAGTGTTTTGTGTATCCATGAACAACTGCGAAGGGTTACTTAGTGAAAAAAAGACTCTTCTGTTGTCATTTATCACCACAACTTGAAATGGAAGTAGGCATAGCAAAAAAGCCTGCTGGGTACATCTGTTCTGCCGAACTGACATGCATATACATGGGGAGGCGTGAATAGCCCTTCATCTCCACCTGTGGCCGCTCTTCAAAAACGTGTTCTTCCCTGTGCTCAGCAGATCAGCTTTGCCTTAATTTCGCTCCTTCTAGTTCTTGCCTGTGTATTGAGGAGTGCTGCAGTGGAGCTAGCAAGATACTTCACAGTAACTTCTAAATACATCTTTCAATACTTTGTTCCAACTTCGATGTAAGTCTCTGGAGTGCCTTCTCTGCCCATTATGCTATTTTTGATGCTATGGTTTGAGCTCAGGAAGACAGCTTGTATTTATGTTAGTGGACTTCCATTCTAATCAGTGGAGTTGCAAGAGCCAGGGTTTTAAAGGCATCAATGTCTTCCTCTGCTCAGCATGATAAAGCCTAAGTCTCATTTTTTGAACATGGCTCAGGCATTTAAGAGGACTGCTCTGTCTCACGAGTTCTGGTGGATCTCGCCCCAGCAGTCGGCCCGGCTGCTCTGCCAAAGGGCCGGAACAGTGGGAGTACCGAACTGTGTATGACCAGCTGAGGAGCCACATATTTGTATATATTTGTTCCTCCTAGGTGGCAAGTGCAAGTGGCGGGGAGACAGCCTTAAACCACCAGAGCTGCGACGATGCGAGCACATGGAAGTGAACCGTCTTACGTCTGAATTCAAGAAATGGATTTCAGTTAAGTAACATTGAACATCCCCATGCCTAGTTTTTTACCACCTGGCTTTGAGAAGGGAATTCCTTAATCTGAGTTAGGTGCCGTATTTTCCCTGCATTGAGTGGTGAAAGCCAAACCCGTGGAACAATTCAAAGGTTCTAGAGAACAGGGGCTGAAGCCAGTACTTAGGAATGCAGAGAGGGATTTTTCTGTAATCCTTTCTCGCAGATTCAGAAGCCCAAGTCATTATTTCAGTAATGCTGACTGAGTTCATCTCTTTTTAAAATGTCACAGCAAAGATGCTGCCTGCATGAAACTGGTAGAGGATGGAGGCTGAGCCTGTCCTCGGCCTGGGGGGGTCCAAACCCGCCTTTCTCTGTGGGCAAGCTTAGCTGCACCTGCTGCCTTCTACTTACGGTTCTCCTGCTGTCTGTAAAAGTTCTTGAGTATGACGGTCTAGCCCAGTGATGAGAGAAGCTTAAGTTTCTGTCCCTGTCTTGGTGATTGATTCTGCTGCGTACGTTAAAGCAAGAAGAGGGCAGAGTATCTCATGTCAGCCTTGCCTGTGACCACTCTTCTAAGAGATGAAAAGTAGAAGCTTGAACTTGCTCAGGCTGAATTGTGGGATGAACCTGTATGTTCCAGTTGATGAGAAGACAGCTAGCAGGCTGTCACCTTCCTCTGCCATTTCAAATCGCTACGAGTGCTCTGGGCTGAACTCAGTGCTATATTTGTGTATATTTGTGCCGAAGGGTAAGTGATGGTATCGCTGCTCCAACAAATGCATTCTGCTTGACCAAGAGCACAGCATGCCCCCAAATAACTTTACTACTAGTTACCGTTACGTGAGGAAGAGAAACTACGGCTGTCAACAGGATCTTGGGTATGTCCATGGCTCATCAGATAGCTTCTAAGTTGCTGGCCTAAACTTAGCCACCTAATTTAATTCTAAGTTGTATTTCAAATACCAGACTTCTTCCTGAGTCTGACCATAGGCCTAAATTGCTTCTAAAAATCAGACTCRTGCCTTTGACTACTGAGGCGCGATACTGTCCTTAAAACTTGAACAGTCTCAGTTTCTGTGGTTTCAGAGACAAAGGTAGTTGTTTTACTTTGCTTGGCAGATAAAAGACTCAAGACAAATTTCTTCCTGTGGTACACTTTTCAAGTAAATCAGTCTTTACACAACAAAATCCTAACTTCTCAGATTAAAATATTGATTCCAGTRATGTGAGAATTTTTAGGAAGACAGCTCTTCTACTGCTGCTTAGTTCACCTCTGGCACTGCTCTACATAGGGCAAGAGGCTCTGTTAATGAAGTTAGATAACATTCCATTCAGGTTTCAACAAGTGATAAAAGCCAACTCCTCCTGGCTTTTAATTTTTACACTACCACTGATTCACAGTGCTCCAGTTCCCACAGCGGAGTAAGAGCTCCTGCCTGTCCCAGCCTTCCTCTTCCTCTGAGAGTCCCAAGGATCTAAAACTCAGAAGACTGGATAAACCAGGATCAGTGATGATGCAGCAACTTGCCATTCCCACCTTATTTTTCTGCATTACCTTGTTTAAGAAAACATTTAAAACACCCTTAGCACTGCTCTTTCCCCTGCTGCATTTCCTAAAGAGCTGATACCATGTGAAAGGAAAACTGCACCCCTACCAGTAAGCATCTTGCAGCTGCTCCACTCAAACCCAACATGGGTTAATGAGACGTCAATTCCCCTGCAGGGCCATTCCAGGTTATTTCAAAACTGGCCTCCTCCATTACAGAAAACAGTGGTATGATTTCTATCCATCTGCAACCCGTTAATCTTGCAGTCGTCATTCCAGAACCAGTGATTTCACCTGCAGTTTGAATGGGGATACTAATACCATTCTGGAAAGATCTATCATCTTGATTTTGGAAGGTCCCAAAGCATTCTTTACCCGGCTTCCTTTTTCAGTTCCCTTCACGCCTCCCTTTACCATGCTGTTCTTGGCAAACAGTCAGATCGCCCAGGGAGGAACCTTGGCTTTCTTCCCCTTCCTGTAAGTCTCATGACTATCCTCTGCGGTTCCATCTCGTCATACACGCACTGCTTAGCCATTCACGTCTGAGTGCCCTGCCAGTGAGGGGTCCTCAGCAAGGCTCATCCTCCCACCTGTCACTTGTTTGGCAGGTGTCCCCAAATGTCAGGGTTTAAAGCCCTGAAGACATAGATCCACACCCAGCTGAAAAGCAGCAAGGCAAACCAGTTTGAGGAACTGGCAACAGGAAAAAGCTATATTGGGGGTGTGCGCTGCCACGTGCACCACCCAGAGCTGGCATTTAAGGTCCTGCTTCCAGGAAGAATCCCGGCTGCCCACAGAAGAGATTAAGGGACTTTCACTAGATCCGTGCAGAGGCTAACATGGAGGAATTTTCAAACAAGTGTGCAGAAGAAAACATGTATTAGTCTCTGTATCTGTAGATAAAAGTCTGTAATAATAAAGTTTTCAGAGCACCCAGCTAGGAAATACTCTTAACAAGTTGTCAGCCTAGGCAAAAGGTGAGCCCATACTGTCTTCCGTGTACAGATCTCAGTCAATGCTGTTGTGGCTCCGTACCTAGCAGTGGAAGTAAAGGGCACCTCCTACAATCGGTATTTAAATGTTATGCTGGCTTTTGGTAACTGTAAGAGCTGCCCTTATTAAAGACATGAATGGTACTTTCTACTATCACAAAGACGTTTTACAGCACATACATACTAAGAGGAGGTAAGTGTGCCACAGCCTTGGGTCTCCTTCCCCAGAACATTATATAGGCAGATAGTTAAGCAGGGGAGAGGGGAAGGAGGAGGGAAGGAAAGGAAAAAGGTACATTTAGGACTTGCATGTGATAAACAACTTCTTCATATAGAGACATTTTAAGATATCTCAGGATTTTCCAGGCAAGTAATTAAGGGTGTGTACAGGCTTAAAGAGATGATAAAGTGCAGCCAACACCTTGTGAGCAGGTAACACACCCAGGAGCACAAACAAAAGCTTTGTAGGTTATAGCATGGGTACTTACGGGGCAGATACTTTGCTACTGAATGTACAGCATTACAAAACTTTGATTTCCATCCTGGACATTCATCTTCAACTGAAGGTTAGTTGGAGTTGCTTCTTTTTTTAATCGAGAGTCACACATTCTGACTTTATCTTTGCTAACATTCGCTTTAAGTAACTTTTAGCCTATCTAATGGCAGGCAAATTTTAGACACTGAAACCCATTTAGTGCTTTCTGACCATTTCTTTCTCAAACAACTATGCTGACATTAAATAGGAGACAAATGGAGCCTTCAAGTTCTGTGATATTCAGCAGTTTTAAGCTAATCGTTACAGGTTTCCATTTCATCCACTTTTTTACAGTACAAACTGAAGTGTATCCTTATAAATGCTCAGAATAAACTCACCACTCAATTTTCTTACTACTTAAACGCACTGTATTCTGAAATTGTTATTCCACGGGGGACTGAAGAATACAGTTGATTCACATGAAGCATTCCCTGTATGAAAGCTTTTTATCTATCCTAGGAGCAGCAGCAGCTAGTTGCAATGGAATGTAATGTTTTTTTTGGATCAAGACAACATTCTTCAAATGCTCGGTCCTAGAGCACCCTGTCTTCCCCCTCCCCTTCCACAAGGGGAACGTAAGTATCTGTTTCTTCTATAAGTTAATAACGCATCTTCAAGTAAGCTTTGCTTCACCAGTTCAAGCAATAGAAAAGTCAACTTTTTGTAATTTTAGAAACTCTCATGCTTACCAGCATGTCATTCCCTACAAAGCTGCTCTGGTAACACTTGCGTTTTTATAGTCTCTTTGTCAGCATCACACCAAGAAAGTAGCTCCTGCACCATCCAAGCTGGAGTTCTAGAGGTACCGAAAATCCCACCCACTTATTTCATACACAGAAGTGAGGCTCATCTACTGCAATTAACACATTAGGAAGCAACACCTCTAGGACAATTTCAGTACTTGTTCATTCAACTGGCCCAACAACACTACTTACAGGTATTTTAAAAACAAACCAAACAGCTGTAGAAATGTTATGTCATGCTGTCATAGGTACCCTTAAGCATGTGACTGACTCAGAATGAAAGTGGACATCATATAATGCCTAAATGCTTTACAATTCACACATAAAAGCTTCTGTAAAAACCATGGCTACTCTAGAGTTAGAGTAGTTACTTAATTGGCTAGTAGCTAACCAGTGTTCATTTTTGCAGGATGCATGAGACAGATATAACTTTGCAATTGTTCGTGCATTGTTCAGCATCACACAACCTGTGCCATACATACATATAAATATTACGTATGGATCCTGAGAGCAGGATTCAGATGGGACCCAGCCTCTGCCTTGCGCCCAAGGCGCTCTTCCTGAGAGCTGACTCCAGACTCAGGCCGCGATGCAAGACAGGATGCGGGTGCCCTGGGTGAATTCGGGTGTTTGGACCTAAATGACAGCTGGATCCCGCACTAGCAGGAGCTGCGTTGCCAGGAAAGCTGGGGTAATGCACTGGGGCTGGGGAAGCTTTAAGAACCAGTGCACATGCTGCAGGCTTAGCACGGACTCCAGGGACATTTCAGTTGTGTGATGGTTTCAGCCTTTAGATTTAACTGGGGTTTGCTCTGTGCATGGCTGAATAGCCTTCAATGATTATAATCTGTTTTTCGTGTTTTTTGATTTCATGTAACTTCCTACTATTTTTTTCATGTTAGTAAACACTACTTTCTACATAGACTAGCCACTATCACTTTTGCAAAAAGCTTCCTACGGATCTGTACACAAAAATAATAGCACAGAGACAGGAAATCGTGACAGTTTTCCGCCAGATACTCCATATACAAAGATTCTGTAAATACTACTTGGTGTTCGCCATTACAGACCTTCAGCCAGTACTTCCTCCATCAGATAGTTTGCATCCAAGCTAACTGTACTGAACGTAAGAGTTAGCTTAAGACTGTTTGGCAAAGGAAATAGTTTAATCCAGGTGGGGATATTATCTTACACACTGTGAAAGGCATATTGATGGATTATTGCTTGCACTGCACTAACATCTAAGACATTTGTAGTCCAGATCTTACATTGTTCTTCTGGGCCTGCTATTCAAGCTGTTGTCAAAAATAAATACAGTCCTGAACAGCCCACTTCTTCCTTGTTACACCTCTGCTTTACATTTAACGTTGAGGCTATCTCACTTCATTTCAACTATTTTATCTCTCAACTTATGAAAAGCTCTTTTTCCTAAATGGGAGAATTACTTTTTACATATATAGACGTAAAATGTTTTATTTTAAAATTGCTCCTGAAATGTATAATGTATAAAAGTGCATTTCTGAATGGAAAAACTATGTACATCATGTATATGTCATACATGCTGAGGAGAGACATATCAGACATGAGCTTTTCCAAGATTATTTCAAATAAGATAGTAATGTACACTCCTATTTTCCAAATATTTATATTCACACCCTCATGCAGACGAGACCCAAGTAGCAGAGGAATTTCTACAGGAGTCTTTCAGACGCTGTATTGCACCCATTGCAAGTGTTAGTGTTAATATATAATGCAACTTCTCTAAACAATGCAGACTAGCACTCTATGCAGAAGTTTGCAGGATATGCAGGAGCCTTTCTCAGCTAGTGAATGGGCTACTGGTGATAACTGTAAGCGTGTAACTACAGGAAATTCCTCTCGGTATGAAAACGATGACCGGAGGCAGGCAGAATTTAGAATCATCAGTACTCCAAACAATCTAAGATAAAAAGAATCAGGTAATTGCAGACTCAAAGTACACCATGTGGAAACATATGGGGCTATTTTTATGTATAATTACTGAATAGGTCAGGTGAGTCTCTAATTCAGCAAAGCTCATGCACAAGTACACATAGTTCTAATCCTTAACTATAATAACTGAATACAAAAAAAGTAGTTATACAATCGCTCAGAGATCTTAAAAGTCCCTTCATGCTGAACTTTCATTATTGCTCTTTTTTATAACATAAGTGAATTTAGGAGTGTATACTAATACCACAGCATTTTGTGAATTTCAGGAAGGAAATACAGACAGTATATATACACATAGATATACGTACATATATACTTAAGTTCAGTAAATGAGAGAGTTCCAGCATGTAGCAAGCATTAAAGTATTTACAAAAGTGAAATTAATTATTTCCTTTTGGTTTTTTTCAGTAAAGAAGTGAGAACAATTACAAGAAAAATTACAGAATTTTTCTATGTTCTTCATACGTACTAATTCTTAAGTAAGGTAAATAAACTAAATTACTTTAAAGTATTTGATCCCAGGGTGGCAATTGTATTTCAGGTGTATAACTGAAACCTCTTTGTACTAGTAGATCTGCATTTAACCAAGAAACATAGGCATAAGGATTGCTGGAGCAGAGTGAGCAGGCAGTGGGATTGGAAGAACTGAGGAGGAAGATGACTGCGCTACATTTTCCTGGTTTAATTTTCTTTGAGTTCAGTATTGTATTTTATTTACTTGCTATTTGTGTTTAATTATTCAGGACTGTATTTTAGTATTTAGTATTTGTTCATATTTGGGTTTAGTTCATTTTTTTAGTTATATTTTAGTTAATACCCTGCAAATCCTACACATGAAAATACAGCTGTGTAAGAGGGGTGGGGAGGGAAAAGAAAAAAGTATCTGTATCCTAAATTTCCTCCTCCCAGACCTTTCTCTCTTTCCATTGATATAGAAAGTAAAACTCACCTAGACTTTTGTGAAGCAAGATCAAAGGGCAAACCTAATCTTACAATGATGCTACTGCTATTTGGCTCAAGACACAGCTGTAACATTCAGTTCTTACTATTACAATCATTTCAATATCTATTTTATTGTAAACTTAAAGAAAAAAGTAAAACCCTGAAGTAATAGTTAAGCCTGAGTTCCCTCATGAATATAACTTTTCATGTCTAGGTGTTAATGGCACCTAGTTCTCTCTAAGCAAGTCCTCCCTGTCTTAATTTAAATGGTACCAGGCTTATCTTAAACGGCTGAGGATTTAAATAGGTGACTCTCATGAACATCAGCCATGCATTCAGAAAGGTGCCAAAATAGTGCTACTTGCTGTAAGTGCAAAATTTGAGAAACCTCTGCATTGTCTTGACTGTTTGACAGTCAGTGCTATGAAGACAGTATGAACTGGAACGTACACCAGAAAGAGATAGATAAATGGATTTCTGATACTGAAAAGGATACGTCTAATTCACTCTGCAAGGAAAAGAGATAGACAGCCATTAGTTACAGTTTGATCTCTCACCTCATAGTCATTAAACATTACACATCCCTTTAGAGGATAAAGAAAGTCTTCAAAATGCAGATACAAAATTTTAGGGCAATTCAGATTTCTGTTCTGGACTGTACAATTATATGCTCTTTCCTGCAACACTGCTTTGCCTTTTATGTGTTACCTGCCTCTGTAACAAAAGCTAATGTCCTGAAATTTTTACTTAGAAAAACCCACTGAGGTCACCCACAAGTAACAACTTGAATATACACAGTGCCATCTGACTGAGTAGGTGGAAAACCAGCACCTCTGATCACAGCAACTCCAGCCCTATATTCTCTCTTCCTCCTTCTGCAAAAACAGGATGTTAATGCCAAGTTTACAGTTTATATAAAAACACAGTTAAAAGTATTGCTGCAGATCACTTCAACAGCAAAATCTAGACATTGTATATACCCATGGCTGTGGTAGCCGTGCCTGGATATATTAGCACTTGGACCCTTAGCACTCCTAACTATTACTCCAGCCCCAGCAACGCAATTCTTCACATAGCCATCATTTCCCTTCTAGTCTTGACTTGGATTTACACCAAGTAGTTTTAGTCATTTGACCAAAATGTCTGAGTTACAAGCCCTTGTGGTCTCTCTGCAGTCAACAGAAGAGATGGGTACCTTCAACAGTTGACTCAGCACACTTGAGGCATGACTCACTTTCTCGAGATACTCATCGGTCTCCACTGCCGGTATGAGCTTAGGATGACCAAACTTCTAACTTAGGTGCCTCAGTTAAATGTCTAAATTTAGAAACAATTAATCACAGCCTCAGCAGTTAAGATCTTGCACAGTCAGGGTGGAGCTTCCCCAGTCTCTGCTGAAAGAGGGAATCTTTATCTGCTACTGAGGGAATTTAGTTTGCTAACATGGTTTCCATTCACAGTCTAATCCTGGAGTTTTAGGCAGAGTTCCCACTGGTAAAATTGCTACTACTTATATGGTCTAAAGATGCTCTAAACTGGACTAGTTCTAGTCTACAGGCCTCTGCTGAGTGACCCTGCCATTCTTCAATCAGAAATTTTTAAAGGCCTAATCAGTTTGAGTTTCCTCAGCATGAAAAAGCAGTTGAAAACATTGAAATAGGTATTCTGAACAGTATGCAAAGTTTTCCCTGGGTAGCCATTATAAAAGTGAAGGTGACTCAGAATTACATCTCACAAGCAACTTTGAAAGCTTTCCTCCTAATTCTGTTAATGTTTGTTCTGATATTTGAATTCAAGCTCTGTAAACTCCATTAGATAAAAATAGAGTATGTGAGAATGTTTAAAGCTCATAAGCCTAAAAATAATAGATGACAAAATGTCCTTCTAGAGCAGGACAGATGTTCTTTCCTTTCCCAGAGTTTTGTCTCTGTTGGCATCATCATAATTTGGGATTCTGCTAAAATTCTGCAAATCCTAAACATTAATCCATAATAGTACAGACTTATACTTTCTTGTTCTGTGGTTTCTGTCAGAAACCCCAGCTAGAATTATAGCCCTCTTCTTCAGTGCTCTGTCATTTATCATGTTATATGCTATTAAAAATAGAACCACGGAATGAGATTTCTTTAACTACTCCCCCTTTTTGGTTCCCTTAGTTTCAAACCTTAAATGCTATGGAAAATACAAACAACTCTGGTATGACGAATTCAGCAGATTTCTAACAACTATCAGTGGTTGGGTTATATACGTGGTCAAGGAAGTACATATACTACATTTATATGTATAAGAACTAACTCTTATTATTTTTGCTCTGCCTCAGCTGAAGAAAATAAAAGTTAAGAAGTGGTTGGCAACTATTAGGTCAATTAGATAAATAAGATGTGACTAAATTTTGTTGTGCATTCCTGTGCTTCCAGGATCAAATTCCATTCCTGGTTATCACTGCTTAGGTTGGGACTGCAATCATAACAATTTTAAGAGACAATTCTGAACTTAGTAAGGTCAGAAAGGGATATACTCGGTACCAGCAGTTTCAACAGGCTGGTGCAACGTTAGTTGAGATAACAGCCTAAAACATTTGCCAGGCATCTGCATAGTGAAGGGTGCAGATGACTTTTTCAAGCATGTCCTTGAATTCACAGAGGGAGCTCTGCCATGTCTGCTGTGGTACTAGTACTGGGAAACCAGTTACAGACCCTGCATACTCATCTCTTGTATGTATAATTACCAACGTAATTCCCTCAAGTACATGGACTATGGAGGAAACTGTACCCAGTCCTCTTTTCTGAGAGGGATATCCAACACATTTCAGCGTAGACAAACTGAAACTGTGCCCAAGTATGATTTCAGGCAAATTTGTTTATAAAGGTTATTACAAATCCTATACTAAACAGCACATGTTCTAACCAGGATTATAATGCTGCATTTTCAAACTTTGTAAAAACAAACAAACAAATCTCCTACCAAAAGCAGCAGTGTCATTTTAACTGGAGCCATGTCTGATGTTGAATCCTCAACAAAATGACTATCTGTATAATAGCTGTTTTATCAGATATCCACTATTGCATGACAACAATACAGGGAGCACAAGTACAGACTGGTTTTCGAGGTTTCATTTGCTCTGTCCCTCTGATCTTGTTCAGTGAGAGTGATGTCAGCTGCCTGCTTAATGCTTACACCACCTTTATCATGAATGAAGTATATTTGGGAGATGTAATGCTAAGAACTGCAAAAAAGAACTGTAAAGAAAACCCTCTTTATTTCTTTAAAATATATAAAATGCCAGTGGCTAATTTAAGAGTAGATGACCCAAAGAAACCCCTGAGTATTAGCATATAAAGCCATGCTTTTCTAACAGAAAAATTTCTGGTATTCCTTGCCTGATGATTTATAACCCACATATACTTTTACTTCTCTGAAAAATCAACTAATACTGCTTTTTTTTTTCCTTTCTTTTTTTTCTTCTTCTTTTTTTTTTTCCTTATAGTGGTAATATTCATGCTAAAGTATCCAAAATTCTAAATGAATATGAAACAAAAATTTTCTCCTCTGATTTATTCCCTGAAATGACATATTCACTAAAGCTTTGAAAGAGAATACTTCAGAATAGATTCAATGTCTCACTCACCACTCTGCTGAAGTATTTGTCCAAAACTTCCACAAAATTATGAATTAATTCATATACTGCCATCTCATTCTGAAATTAAATTAAAAACAAATGAATATTAAACAAATAGCTAGAAAATGTAATAGTATTCTTTGTGTTATTTCAGTTTGTGGTGTATGAAAAGCAACTACAAAATATAAGAAGACCTCCAATAAAGTGCAGAAGCTCGGGCCACCATAGCGAGAGGAGGTGTGGTTACCCAGCAGAGGTACGGAGAGCAGGGGCGTGCGCCGGGGCAGAAGCCTCAGGCCAGCCACCCAAGTAAGCACTGCAGCACCCAATGGATCTGTCTCGCCGGGGCTGCTGCCATCCCACTGCCTCCTTTGTTCCACCACCACCCAGGTGCTGCCAGTTAGCTAGACAGGTACAGCTACCTGGGCTATGCCTACCCACGCTGAAGTAGCACCGGCAGCTGCAGCAGTATAGGTGGGCGATTTTTGTGTGGTGTAGCAAAGCCAAAAGGATTTGTCCAAAATTGCATGCCATTATAACCCTGACTTGAAGACACTGTGGTAGTCAGCAGCTACCTTCCACACCGCCCAATTAAAGTCTCCAGTAGCAAGCTTTGAATTAATTTCTGAGAACTGGGAGTCAATGGAAACACTAAAGCCTTGCAGGCTCAGCCTGAACAGATGAAATAACAGTACTTGCCAATTTTCAGCCAGATACTCCCCCCCCCCCCCTTTTTTTTTTAAATACAGTAAATCGGCATCTTTCTAGCTGACTGTATGGGAATTTTTTCTTTGGCCGAGGAGGTTAAAAACAGTGAACAGTTGGGAAGTCACCGCAGATGGGACAGCTGATCCGGCTGTAACGCTAACATTTGTTGAAAACCCCCACTCTAATTTATGTTAATTAAACATAAATTTAGAAAGCAGAATCAGTATAAGGCTCATGAAGGCTGCCTCACGATAACAGTTCAGTCTACTGCTACAGAATGAAGTCAAACATACATTTTCTTCTATACCTCTTTTTATCCCACAGAAATAAAAACGTCTTTTTGCAATGACTCCTTGAAATTCTGTAATTGCTATTGCAAAATTCCATGCTGGAAAGAGACTTTTCTTGCCCATGAGTAGTACTACAAGCTCTCATTTCAAGAGTGTATATAAGTTCCTACCTCTGTCTCATTGATTCCAACGACTACGAAAAGGGCTGCATACTGCCGGTATACCAGCTTAAAGTCCTTATACTCAATGAAAGAGCACTAGGCAGAAGAAAAATGAGTCAAACATAGCAGCCGCCATGTAAGCATACGACAGTATTAAGTACAGAGTGCTCAAAGAGCCTAAGCTTTCATGTTAGTAAGGCTCACAAAGAACAATGGATTTCCCRAGATCCACCAAACAATTTTGACTTGAAAGAAATTTAGTAGGATAACTATCCCACAAAACTTTTCATCTACTGGCAGAAAACATGCTACTGCTTTTTAAATGGAAAAACTGGAACAKACAGAATAGAAGTAACTTGTTCAGGGTTTTAAGGCAGCCAATACTTCCCCTAATTTTTCATTTGGAAGCACTTCCAAAAGAAACATCTTCAAGGTAATTATCATATTTAAAAAATGATCGACATTTTTATATAAAAATTAAGAGTATTAGATTTCCAGACCCAGGGGGAAATTCCCATGTCTTTCGTAATAAGCCAGAAGCCAGCAGATGGTGCTGTTATACGCTGCTTTACAAGTCGCCTCCTTTTTCTTCAGTATCATTTTCCTCAGTCCTTGAAATGGCAGCATACCGTTAGCTCTTTTGGTGAAGTTTCTGTTTGGAGACGCTCTTGCAAGCAGTATGGAGGTGACTATTTCTTTAGTCACCGTCAGTTCTGTGAACTAATGTACTTTATAGGAACTGCTATTTTTTCTGAGGTTTTCTAGAATGAAATATGAGGACCACCGCTCAAGGACACAATTAATGAAAAATAAAGCAGCTCACTTCAGAACACAAACCAAAAAACTCCACTCACAGTCCAAGTCACAGATTTCTCCTCCAATGCAAGTCAATGTGCTCAAAAGTTTTGCTAAGTTTGGCACTTTTCTTAAAGAACCAATGGCTCAATTAAGTGAGCCATGAAAATCTCAACTTTCATCTAAGAGATTTTCCAACTTCTGAGTTTTCTGACTTTCTTGCAGAAAGTGTGAACACTTTTTTTGAATAAAAATGCCTAATACAGAAACCCMAAAATTTGTGTTTCCAAAACCCACTGTGTTTTAGATGATAGTATTTTCATGATTCGGAATCCTCTCTCATAAGTTTTTTGTTTAAACTTGGAGCTGTCACTACTATCCCTACTACCTTCTAGCAAAGCAGCAGTAATGTCTCTCTACTGATCTCTACCAGACAAGCAATAACAGGATAAAATAAATTCTTCCTGGACTTCTGAGCTTCTTCAAACAAACAGAAGGAATCTTCATGACAGTGATATACAAAACTCCAAAATCCCTGTAAGCCTCAGAAAAACATATTTATTCAATGCAGAATAACAGTTCAACTGACTGAAGCCCTAATCTAGAAACACAATCTTTTTCTTCATGGGTATAAATGAAATAATGACCCGCAATGGCAACTGATGTGTTTTCAGAATTATTGATATGAAAGATGTGAGATGTTGATAAAATAAAATGGCTAGGGGAAAAACTACAAAACTTACCTGGTCCTTTGAACGGGAGAGACAGTTTTTGATTACTTCAGCTTCCAGCATTGTCCGTTTATTAATTTCTACATGCTCGTAATATCTAGAGAGCCTTGTTTGACCTTGTTTGTTTACCATAAGAAAAAATTTTATCATTTCTTTTTTGTTGATCTCAGCGGTAGATTTTAATATGGGGTGCAGGAAGCAAGAAGAATATTTCTGGGAGGGGGAAAAAAAAAAAGTAGTATACACAGGAGTTACAAAAGGCTTCCTAAAAGCTAGCCAACCCAGATCCACATATATTTAAGGCTGAGTTTATTGCCAAAACACAGAATATAGGAAAAAAATCTCTAATCTTTTGCATGCATCCCATGAGTAAAACTCCATTTTTTCCCCATACAAATAATCACAAACTATCTAATAAATACTAGCTTTCACATTATCAGGCAGTTTCATTTCTTTGTAGAATTTGGGGAATTGGAAGAGTAAACAATTCCGACCATAAAAAAACTAACTGGTTTGAGGACATTATCAGAAATTTGCCCAATACCAAAACATAAGATTAACACAGCTCATAACAGCAAAATTGGCCTATGAGGCTTTTTTTTTTCTTTTCCCCTCTGACTTGTATTTAACAATTTCATCTACACCATCCTGACATCAGATTGAAGGGAGAGAGGACAAAGTGAAATGCATGGGCCACTACACATGCCCATTTCTTTAATGCAGAATGAGTGCCTCCTAAATATTTGGGTATCAGCAGTATCAGCACACATCTTGAGCTGGACCAGGAGCCGCTGAAATCTGTTTTCTCCCGACTAATTTCCCACACTGACGCGAAAGGTAGATTCTGCACTTAATGAAAACTAAGCATGGGTCTTTGATAGCTAAGGAGAAACTTGTTCATGTTAATTACCCAAAACAGCTTAATCTCAATCTAAATAAATATTAATCCACACAACACCACTGAAATATAGTTGTAGAATATAAATACGCCACATGCAATGTATAATGAAAAAGGCTATTAAAAAGAGCACAACATATATCAGAATCTGCTTGCTAAACAGCTGAAATCTTTCTGTTTTGAAAAGCATGCAAAAAAAGGCAAGCTGCAGATGTAATTTTTTGAAATAGAAGTTCTGGGTTATTTTCTTTAATGCCAGAAAACAGTCACTGTAATGTTTTCCATCTGACTCTCTACTTGCATCACAGATTTATTGGCCCAAATGCTCTTGAGATTTATGCACTGGAAATAATTCAGCAACTACCGCAAAAGCTATTTCTTTATTCCAGTTCTGAAGAGTTGCTCCTTACCTGGTGCAAATATTTTCTCCTAAGGTCTCTCAGCTCCTACGAGAAAGTCCAAGCTGAAAAAAACATATCAGGAATCCACAGAACAAAACAGTGTAGCTCTTTATGTAAAAACAGTGTATCTTAATGCAGAAAAGCGAAAGGGGAAAAAATACAAGAACCAAAACAGGTCTCTGAGGCAGCAACCTCATAGACATTTAAACATACGCTGATTTTTTGTAACAAGGCAAGCTGCATAGATGCTGCCTCATATTATTAGCAACTTGAGTAAACTGACTATATACCATTCATGGGTGATAACATCTAAATCTTTCATGACAATGATATAAAAAATCCCAATATATTGTGCTGACATTAATTATTGCTTACTTCTGATTCGTATTGGTCACCTAATTATTTTCTGAGAGAAAAGCCACCTTTATTATCATCACTTGGATCTCAGGAAAGCGATCCCATTTTCCTCAGTGTACTGTGGTTTACTCCATATACAAAGTTTAGATTTCTATACTAAATGTATCTTCACTAATCAGACCTGATACTCAGAATTAATTTCTTAACTAAGTGACACCTCCAGGGAATAGAAGTCCAGGATGAATCCTCAGGACAAGACAGTCCATTTGGAATCTCAGAGCTTTCTCACCTCCACCAGGCACGGTGAAGTCTCCTCACGCCCAGAACAGGAGCGCGCTTTTGTGGATTCACTCCGACAGAAGAGCCATGGACGCTGGTCAGTGCTGCTGCGGTGGTGCACGTGGCTTGTCCACTGTGCCCCGGGCTTCTGAACTAGCACAAGTGGGTCTCTGAGAAAGAACGAACCGGGTAATTAAGACAAAAAAGGGCCCAGATGGAAATGTATGACGGAATGTTCACTGCTGGATGGCAGCTTAGACTGACATCTATAATTAAATGGGAGAGTACCATCTATACAATTTTTCTGCATTTAATACGTGGCTTTTTTTCCCCGTTCTATTTTGTATTGCTGCTTGAAGTTAGAGTTGCAGTAAGAAGAGATGTCTTAATATTTTGAGGCATAAAGAAAGGTAAAACAGTGAGATGACTTAGTCATTTTTTGATACAAACCTTCCAAGAAGTAAGGATAAGAATGAACGACTCCTTCCAGCTCAGAATGAGGCACTCTAGCAAGGGCCAACCTCATGAGCAAAAGAAACCTGAAGCTTTAAAGCTACTTGAAAAAAGGTTGTGGTCTGAAAGAGGAACAACCTAAGAAATGCTGCCCATTGTTTTAATGAAAAAAACAGCAAGCTCAGACACAGGAGACCAAAAGCTATGCACGTTCTTCCTACCAACTGCAAAACATGTCTGTCCAAGCTAAACAGATAATGACAGCGACATAGACAGCTCTTCTTTTTTCTTATTAGTTTTATGCTTCATCTTGGTGTTTGGTACTGCTGAAGCATGAATTAATAGTCTTCTGTTTTGAATAAGTTGTTTCCAAGCTATTTTGATAATTTAGTCATAAATGGTACTGAGGAGCAAAAGTCCTGTTCTCAGAAACCAGCAAGTTGCACAAATCCATTCTAGAAGAGTAAAAACCTGAGGCTTAACATGTCTGCAGATATTCAAGTGGGACCTGAGAAACGGAGGACAGTAAAACTACCTCAGGAGCACTGACAGAGCTGTTGTACTTTGAGTTACTGTTAAGCAATATATAACAGAAAAAAATATATGAAGAATTGATACGTATGGATCCTACTGCAGGATTGGCCCCTAATCCTAATTACTCCTTTATTAACCTAATCTTTCTACATGGTTAATCCCTTTCTGATGTTAGGACTATTGTGTCTGCGTGTATTCTTGGGGAAGAGTGGCTGGAAAGCTGCCTGGCGGAAAAGGACCTGGGGGTGCGGGTCGACAGCCGGCTGAACATGAGCCGGCAGTGTGCCCGGGTGGCCAAGAAGGCCAACAGCATCCTGGCCTGTATCAGGAATAGTGTGGCCAACAGGAGTAGGGAGGTGATTGTGCCCCTGTACTCGGCACTGGTGAGGCCGCACCTCGAATACTGTGTTCAGTTTTGGGCCCCTCACTACAAGAAGGACATTGAGGTGCTGGAGCGTGTCCAGAGAAGGGCGACGAGGCTGGTGAAGGGTCTGGAGMACAGGTCTTATGAGGARCGGCTGAGGGAGCTGGGGTTGTTTAGCCTGGAGAAGAGGAGGCTGAGGGGAGACCTTATCGCTCTCTACAACTACCTGAAAGGAGGCTGTAGAGAGATGGGTGTTGGTCTCTTCTCCCAAGTAACAAGTGATAGGACGAGAGGAAATGGCCTCAAGTTGTGCCAAGGGAGGTTTAGATTGGATATTAGGAAAAATTTTTTCACTGAAAGGGTAGTCAGGCATTGAAACAGGCTGCCCAGGGAAGTGGTGGAGTCACCATCMCTGGAGGTGTTCAAAAAACGTGTGGATGTGGCGCTTTGGGACATGGTTTAGTGGGCATGGGTACTGGGTTGATGGTTGGACTCGATGATCTTAAAGGTCTTTTCCAACCTTAATGATTCTATGATTCTATGAGTAGGTGATTAACAACTGTAGGAAAGAGGTCCATTCACTAGTCATTTCTGTACTTTCCCACCAGCCCCAAAGATAGCTTCCAAAATTTTAGCCAGAAATTTTGCTCATATAAATGGCAGCACAAACACACAGTTTTGCACAGAAGCACTGGAATAAATTTACATGTACAAATAATAATTTTTTTTAAATTTAAAAAAGCATGCAAGCATAGGTGTGGAATCTGACTTTGAGAATAACACCAGTGTTAAAAATATCTTAAGGGGTTTTTTACTTCCTTTAAAAATAATTCTGAAAAAAATCACTTGTAGAAATAAAAACATTTGCTTGCACAATTTAGGCAAAAAAAGGAAATTACTGAGTTTTGTTTCTAGTAAACAAAGTTTATTTCTTCTCCTTTCATCTCAGCTTTCACATACAAACAACATGTTAAAATTAGTTTTGCATATCTAAGATGTAAAGAAACCTGTGAAGTATAATAAACAAACAAAAAGCATATCTGTGCATGTTGATGGGTGGAGAAACTCCCATTCCTTCATCAAGTTCTATGTATTTGAGAAGCTACCTTTTATGATCAATAATCAGTACTCTACTTATGAAGATAGCTCCATTTCTTCTGATAGAACTCTTACGTGCTTTTCTGTGCGTTCTCACGCACACGCCTGCGTGTATCCATGCACATACACACAAATTAGGATGCCTTTATGCCTACAGAATCAAATGGTTCAAGGGAATTGGTGACAAGATGCAAGCCTTTCATATCTCTGCCATTATTTTGCTCATTTTAGTAATGAAAAGACATTACTATCTGAAGGCTGTTTGTCAGAAATGAATAGGCTGTCTCATTCCAGGTCACCGGACAACTATCTGCATCACAAATGCACTTAGGAACAGAAGATGGGAAGGGACTATCCAGATCCTGATGGACTGTCAAGTCCAGCTTTCCCCATCACAGTCAACCATGCATTAGAAATTTTGTCCAGAATAGCCTACAGTATATGCTTCGTGCATAACCGATCCACAAAACACCTATGAAACTACGACAGAATGAAGACTCCCTAGAAACAAAAACATCAGAAGGTATCACTTGGGGAAGACGTAAAAAGTCTTGAAGTTGCAAACTTCCCTTCAAATGAAGTTACCTTCCAGAGTGACTGAGCAGCACTCTCCTTTATTTCCTTTACAAAATATCTCTTCTGTAAGGATAATTTGGCATGCACACAAACGACATACAGTTTAACTACTGTGATTTAAATATGCGTTGTTACACTGTGTTAGATCTCAGCCTCATTAAAGTATCTCTCACAGATAAGTATCTATGAGAGAAAACTGGTATCGTGACTGGCTTGTGTGACTCACACTGGTAGATTGATGGACTATGTAGTCGTTGATGACTTACAATACGATGGCTTTAACTCCTTCTAAACCAGCACATACGCAGAAGACTAAGGATCCGGGCTCATGAAGAGAGATGCTTCCTGATTTTACTGCCCCCAAGCAGGCTCATCCCCCCCTGCCTGTACACATAACTCCAGCCTTGTATTTCAAGACAAACTGAAACCTGCCTGGTTTGTTTCAAAATGCTGAAACAGAAACCATGATGGTTCAGGAACCAGGCTTCCAGGACATGCCAGCTCTGTAGGCTGCAGAACCGCATGAGACACCTCAAAGTAAGTTGTCCCTGTTCGTGAGTCACACTCCTAAATGCTGTCTTTTCAGATGCTGGTTGAGACCTCTTAGAGAGGCAAAGCCTGCAATACCTGTTCTGCAGATAAAAAGGTCTTAAGTCTCCAGCGTGGCCAACCCAGCAGATTCTATATGCAGTAATATAAAACATATTTTAAACACAATTTTAATTACTCCTCCAGTAGATACAAGCACTCAACATTAATTTGTCAAAGATTTCACCAATATTTATACATACTCTGACACATAAATTATAAAAAAAGAAACACAACCCGAGTTTGAGACTTCTTGCAGTACAGTTATCATTCAAATTAGATTTGTGTCTCTCAAACTAAAACCACTCTAGTCAATGTCCACAGATTTAGAAGCATTTTAGTTATTGCACTATAACAAAGTTCTGCAACATTCTAGGGCTCTCAGCTAAAATGTAAATAAGGGATCAGATCTAGCAAACAAGAAACGCATGACTACATTTTTACAGATCTGCTTCATCAAGAATTAAAAATAATTGTTAGATAGAACTATAAGCCAATTATTTACTGCACTGTCTGACTCTAGTTGGTTTTCTGGATGCAGAGGTCTAGTTGCACTTTATGTATGTACTAAATGTAGAACAAAATGGGTTAAACTGGAATTAAAGCATTACTGAAAAGAAAAATATTACTAAATGGTAGAGGCACAAGCAGGTGACCGCACGGGAACAAGTATTTTTGAGGTATATACTAGGCTATGAATTTATTGTACAGAAGCATGTAGCAAATGAAGACCGCTCACATTGTTGATACCCTTGCTCTTCCTATTTTTGTTCGGACCATAGAAAAGGCTTTAATAAAAATCACATGCAGTGTTATTAATATTTGTCCACGATATTAATTATTGTTGTATTCTAGATCTTATTACTGTACACACTATAATTCATCCAAAGGTGAAACAACTATGTCTATGTGGCTTTAAAATAAAATACTGTCTTCAACTTCAGGATCAGGGATTTTAAAAAAGCAACTAGGGAAGTCAGGGAGGAAGGAAAGAGTAAAAAAGTTTTCCTTTGCTGTTGAGTTGTTAAAATGCCGGCTGAATATAGTAACGGAATTAAATTACAGTAACTCCCATACACTCAGGAATGAGGAATGTCCTGTAAGATTGGAGCTAAACAAAAGGCTAAACTGGTTATGAGGTAAGTCTTAATTTTTAGTAATGATTTGATACTGTCAGTAGACAATGAAAAAAATCAGCTGAGATGGAAAGGTGTTGGATTTAGACTGGCTAATCCGTATGGAATCAGGAAGACTGTAGGATGAAATTTTAGTAGGAAATGATTTAATGGAGAAGAAAGGAAGGGCTGGATAAACCAACTGAAATATCAATACACACCTGAGGAGAGATTAGTAGAGAAAGGAAACACCAGTACTGAGACAAGCGGTATTTATTTTTTCAATCATTAACAGAATTCCAGCTCTGTCAAGAATGAGGCCTGTTTAGGAAACTATCCATTTTCTTACTGAATGAGTACAGCATGTAAATATTTTGAAGAGAGGCAAAACCAAACTCCTACCTTACTTACAGTGGGTGACCTACAGATCATTTCAAATAGGATGTGATAATAATTTGTAAATATTGCATTTCAGAGCAGTATACCAAACTACAGCACTGCTATCACGGATGTCTGAGCCAGACAAAATAAACCAGTAATTTCTTGCAAAGCCTTCCTCACGTGAAAAAGACTTTTGAATAGCAAACATTGTGCACTTTCCCTTCTCATCACGGAGCGAATACATTACACACATTCCTTACCACTGAGATACCATGAAGATGACCATTCATTTAAAAAAAGATTAGCCAACTTCCAGAGACATACTATAAATTTAAGAAATCTATTCTAAAAATCACCTCCCACGGGGCAAATTCAGCGCACCATTAAACCTCTCTGAGTTTTAGAGACTTAAGCGTTTTAACCCCCAATTTGCCGTTTGCACGCCGGTTTAGGAAGCAGGCCCAGGCCCAGGCCCAGGCCCAGGCCCAGGCCCGGCGCCGCCGCATTCCCGCGGACTCTTCCGAGGGCGTTTGACACTCCCGAGGCGCGGAGCGGCGGCGGCGCGGGCGAACCCAACCTCCGCCGCCTCAGCGTAACGCCACCGCTTCCGCTTTCCACTTCACTGCGGACGGAAACCGCGCGGCCGCGCTCCCCCGCCGCAGCCGGGCCCGGGACCGCCGGCCCCGACACCATCCCACCTGGGGCCGGGCCGCGGGCGGGGCGGGGCCTCCCCCCTCCCCACGGCGGCGGCTGCCGACGGCGGGCTGCCCCGGGACGAGCGGGGGCAGCGCGACAGAGACGGAGACAGACGGTAGCCCCACGGCTGTCCCCTGGGCGGTGTGCCTCCACCTCAGCCCCGGGAGGGGGCTCCMGGCCCCGCTCCCCGCCCGCTCCCCCGCCCCCGGGGCACGGCGCTCACCTCCCCTCCTGCGCACGCGCACGCCGCCGCCTTGCCCGGCCGGGAGRAGGAAGCCGGAGGGCGAGGGGAGCGATTTCCCGGCATGCGGCGCGCCGCTCCCTCTCCCCTCCCCGCCCGGCCGCGGGTGGGTGGGCCGACGGCTCGGCGGCTGTAATGGCGGCTGGCGGCGGCTCGGCGCTGCTCTGACACCCGGATACTGCTCGGCGCAGCCCCCCCTCCCCGCGCCCGGCCCGCCCCCCTCCTCCCCGCCCCAGCCAGCTCCGCTCGCCCCCTCCCTGGCCCCTGCTCCAGGCCGCCGCCGCGGGACGAGGAGGAGGGCTCCCCGCAGACAATGGACGAGCACCCCGGAGCCGGAGGAGGCGGTGGGATGGCGGCCGCCCCGAGACCGCTGCAGCCACCGCCGCAGGCGGGTGGGAACATGAACCTGCAGTCGGGTGGGGGCTGCGTGGGGGCCGGAGCCGGCGGAGGAGGAGGAGGGCAACAGCAGCAGCCCCAGGGCCCCGCGGCCCCGGCTGGTCAGGAGGCGGCGGCCCCCCCCGAGCTGTCCCGGCCCCAGCACTACACCATCCCGGGGATTCTGCACTACATCCAGCACGAGTGGGCTCGCTTCGAGATGGAGAGGGCGCACTGGGAGGTGGAGCGGGCCGAGCTTCAGGTACGGGGGGCGGGGGCGGGCTCTGTGCGGGGCGAGGCGCGGGCTGGGACCGGCTCGGTGGGCTCCGGGGACCGGGCCGCGCTCGGGGTGCGGGAGCAGAGCTGCCCGGGCGAGCGGAGCCCGTTGGGCCCCTGAGGCCGAGCCTGTCGCTGTGACTCGGGGACGGTACCTGGGCAAGGTCCGGCGGGCGAAGCGGCGTCGCCGGCCGGCGGGGCCGGCGGAGGCGCAGCCCCTCACGGCCTGAGCTGGGCTCCTTTCCCTGGGGCAGCCATTTTGGTTTTTAGCATGGCGCCCGTCTGGGCTTCTGGCTCCGGAGGCAGTCCCTGCTCCGCAGGCCTCTCGCCCGTACTCGCGTTGCGAGGCCCGGAGGACGGCTGGGGAAGGGCGGGCGGGCGGGCGCTGCCGCGGCGCGGGGCTGCTGACCCTGCTCCCCGCCCGCCCGCGGCAGGGCGAGCTGCGCCTTGACAGCTGCGATCACCTCCATCAGCACAATGACTCCAGGGCTCTCCGGGCCGGCGGCTTCCTCAGCCCTGGGTGCGGGTTATGGGGAGCAGGAGCCTCCGGGCCTGGGAGGGCTGGCGCCTCCCCGAAGCTCAGCGAGCGGGTGCTTTGCGGGCAGAAGAGGGAGTTGCGAAGGGGCATGAGCGCCTGCCTCCCGAGCAGGGAGAGGGCCAGGAAAGAGTGTCCAGGTAAATCTCAAGTAAAGGACTTGGCCAGCCACGCTGGTTTGAGACAGGTCGAGCATGTGCTCGCTTTCCTTCTGTCTCCTTTCTGTGGAGATTTCGTATGGAAGAAACAACTGCTGAAGAATAGCGAGGAGTTGATGGATCTGCAGCATGGTCATTTTAATATACATAAATATATGAATTTCATCTCAGGAACAAAAATTGAATAACTCTTCAGGGTGGAGAGCAAGTACTGCAGTTCTAGTATAGATCTCTTGCCATTAATGTTTGCTTTTAGTAATAGAAAGGATACCTCTACTAATTACTTTTGCATGCATAGGCTGTTAGAAGTTTAGGTACAGATTACAGAATCCACTGAATGTGAGGTATCCATATAGGAGTCATTATTCTTTTATAGGACAGAAGTATAGGCAATAACAGTTAACAAACTTCACTGCTTCCAAAGAATTTTTGGTCATTTTTGTATTTAGTGAATGTTTACTGTCTTGAAGCGGCATTCCATCAAATTGCACTGTAATTAGAGTTTTTAATAGCATGCTGCAACACCAGCCAACATTTGTGAGGTATTTACTTTCAGATTTCAGAACCAAGAACTATACCTGAGCCTGGGCAATTCTTTCAGCACTTCTCAGCTCTACAACAAGCATGTAATCTGCACTATTTTTGTTACAACTATAATTAAGAAAGAATTTAAAAAAAACACCAAGGGAAACAAATGAAGAGATTTCACTATTTCCTTCACTTACTGCCTGGCTTACCATTTTAAGCGTTGTGGAACGGCTGTTTTTCGAATCAGTTTGGTGGACATTTGTGGGCATTTTTAGAGAAGAACAATTGACAGTTTCTCTTGTTTTCTCTAGCGTCTTAGTAATATAGCACTATATTTATAAATAAGTTGCTTAGTGCCATTCATTAGCAAACAAAACCATCTTGACATATTTGTTTTATGTATAGGCTTGTTACATTAAAACGAAGTACCGCATTCTGTAGTCTAACATAAAGCTCAGTTCAGAGACTGAAAGCTCTCTCTGACTGAAAACGTGCTGCTATGAACTCATGTGGCCTCTAGACACCCTGATGTGTTCTTGCCAAGTCTGCTGCTTTTGTTTGTAATTGCTGTTTGTCATCCATGGCCATACTGTTTCAGTTGCTTATTTCTGAAGGTACTGTAGTAGTTCTGACCCTGGGTATATATGTGTTGATTCACTCTACCTCATGTGTGCATCAAGTCATGGGACAGAGACCGCATAGTCACTGCACAGTGTGTATGCATGAGGGTGGGGTTTTTTATAACTTTGGAAGCCCAGGACAGAAGGCGGGGAGGGGATTACCCTTGGATTTTAAATGTCAACCTGTACAGTGGTGAAGACTGATACAGGAATGTGTTGACAATATTTTTGGAAAAGGTGTGTTTACCAGGCCTGTGGGTTTTTTGTTGTTCTGCAACTCAAGTTGTAAAGTCCCACTATATTTTGTGACTGATAAAGCCTTAATATTTTGGACCCCAAACAACAGTTTTGTCCATTGAAACTGCTGAGAGTGTTATTCATCTGTGTAGTACTGTGTACAAGCGTGAGTTTTTTGATGATTGAGGCCTCCCAGGTTGAAAGGAAAAAAAATAATCTGTAGCATGACAATAGATAATTAATATGGAAGTATGAGAGTTGGATGGTTCAGGTGCAACTCTCCTCATGCAGGTAATTTCTTCCATCTTTCAGGATGACAGTAAACTCTCTAAACATTGTTTCTCAGTGCTGGCAATTACAAGTTCTGTCTAAGTTAACTCTGTAACTTCACAAACGGTGTTTTATAAAAAGTATGTGGAAAACCAAATGACTTAGCAATATGTGTGATTTTATGTACCTGTTCTGAATTTATTACTTTTATTCTTCCAAAGAATGATATACTTATCTGCGGTATGAAATCAATGGGACTCCTGAGTGATTTCCCTACCCACCCCCTTTTTTTTCCTGCATAGTTCAAGTGACTGGAAGAATTGTCCACCCCTAGTAAGTGTTCTTTGCATACGGGGGTGATGGTGCAGGGAGAGATGAACTGCAGTAACAGTTTATTCTTTCTTGGATCTTGTAATGAGCTTCTTGTTCTGTTGTTCTACCTGTCTATGGGACACGTTTTTGTAATGAATATAAGGTACACGTTGCTTCATCGTCTTGGGGTTTATAACACAGCCATAATGACTGACAAAGGGTCTCAACCCTTTGGATCTGAAGAAGTCCTGTACTAGTAGACTTAAGTCTATGTTCACATCAGACTTTGAATTTTAAATGTTAATAATTTTACACTATCTTTTCCAACTATTCAGGTGCATGGCTGTTCTGTCTGTGTGCACAAGTGAAGCAGCATAATTATTTGCCAGACCGGTGTGTGCTAATCAGTATCAAGTACAGAAATGTCAAATATCAGGAATGCAGTACTTCAACCATAGTACACTTTTTTCCTTTCATTTGTAATACTGGCTGCCACAGTAACTTTTTYAGCATTTTCTCACTGCTGTGTTGAAAGGAGATAGTCTGGCCTTGCATAGGGTGTTGATCACTTGAAGTAATAGGCTGGATCTGTTCTATATTCTGTGAACTAAAAGAATTATTTTCACTGTAACAATGTTGTGTAATTGTAACTGTAACATTGACCTTTTATACTGAAATAAATGCGGTCTGTGTTTTCTAAGACTTTTACGCACTTCAGAGGAGTTACAGCAAGCCCATATTGTTGGATATTATGTATTTGTTAGAAATAATTGTTTCCTTTAGGAGGTGAGTGGCTCCCTAGTCCATAAAAGAAAAAGAAACGTGGATGGGAAAACATTTTGGAGATGCACTACAGAAACTCTCAGAGAAGGAAGRTGAAGTTGTGTCAAAAAGGAGCATCATAGGAAAACTTAAAACTTTTTGGGGAAAATCAATAGAGTTCCACTTTCTTTTGGGGCTTACAGGCTGGTAATGCTTGGCTGGAATAAAGGTCTCAATTGCGCAGTTTCTTCACGTTTTCTCAACTAGATGAAAATGAGATGTAGTACTCTCTGATACTTCAAAATCACACAAGAATGTGTTGAGAGAGATATGAGTAGATGCTGCTTCCAAATGTTTTAATGAATAGGAAGAGTAATTAAGAAACATAAATACTCAGAACAAAGTATATACAATTTCAGTATAAACAATATGCATCCTTTTAAGTAACTCAAACGTGCATAAAGATTAATATGGTTGTTAATACATTTTCTATCATATAAAATGACAGCTTTAGTGACATACAACTGAAGTTCCTAGTTTATCTAATTTTACAAATGCTCTTTTTCCCAACTATTCAGTGACATTAGATAACATTTTGTTATCTAACATTTTGTGTTCTTTACATAAGTGTTTAAAAAAAAAAAACCAACCCACAGATTTCAGATTTTACTTGCATGCTTCTCTTCTTTTTTTTTTTTTTTTTTTTTTTTTTTCTTTTTTTCTTTTTTTTTCTTTCCTCCCCTTCTCGTTGGAGGTGGAGAGCAGCTCACTAAAGGAATTTTATGAACTTTGGGAACTTCATAAATATTGCAGAATTACATCCCAATAGGATGTTCTTTTAAAAAAAAATAATAAAGATGTGTATCTTCCTGGGAATCTTTCAGATTTGAGGTCATTATCTAAATTAGGTACTTTACATGTAGTTGTAAATATATAAACATGTAAATGTGTTACTACCATGAACTAGATGAGACCGTGTTCAGAGGTAGATACACTCGTGCAGTGTTTCAGCATTTTTCAAAGTTTCAGCATTTACAAAGTGTAGTAAGAATCAATTGCTGAAATACTTGGCTATATGTAGCTTGTTTTACTTTGTTGCAGGTTTGAAGGGGGGATAAAGTTGGGAATGTTTCTCTCTTAAAGTTGGAGGAACAATTAATTTTTCTGATAGTATAGACTTCAGCTTGCTTTTGGCAAGAAAATAATTTGTTTTGATGATAGATTGGAAATGAAAGCGGTCATGAGGGTTGTAGAATGGTCACTAGTTTATTAAGGAAARAATCAGTGTGTCTGTCAGCAGCTGGGAAGCATGAAGTAAAATTAAGTATTTTCAAAAAACACTTAGCTTTTCGGGAATTAGTGGAATTTTATGCAGGGGGCTATTGTAGGTGCTAAAATGTTCTTGGGTCAAAAAATGTTTGGATGAGTTCATGGAATAAAAGTCCCTGGGGGGTGTCTAAATTCAAAGATACTACTTCTGGCTGAGGATACTTTTCATTTACAAGTTTTTGGAGATTTGGAATGTTTTCTGAGGTTTATTCGTCTGTCTTTATGCTACTTCCATGGAGCTGCCTGTTTGCCCATGGTTAGAAGTGGCATACAGAGGTTGGTGGTCTGTTGGTCTGACCATACATAGCCATTCTTATATTCTCATGACCAATGAGGTAGCTTTGAAATGCTTTGGTTTTGTTTGAAAATACACTTAGTGCTGTTTTGATACTGTTTTGCTTAAATAACAAACTCTGATTGATATCAGGGGCATTAATTGTGATAGAACATGCAAAGGTTACAGGCAGGAAATGCAGATGCTGCAGTTGTGAAATGCACAGTGTATTTTAACCACATGCATTGTTTATCGATTGCATTCTAGATGGTTGAAGGTGGAAAATATGCATAATTGATAAACTGCTATTTCATTGGGTCTTACAGGTGTATCTCAGTATTTATTATGAAATTAAGCTTAACTAAYTACTAAAGCAGTCCTTAAAAAAAACCCAAAGGATACTTAATCAACACTGACCGGAAATAAAATGAAGTAGGTTGTAAAAGTTGAACATTCTTGTTTGTGATACTTGTAAATGCCATGAGGTATGTGGGTAATACATGTATCTGAAATGGCTAACCTCTGTTCATGCAAGCTGTTAAGGTGCTTGCTGTAGCAGGGGTGCAGAAGTACCTCTTTGTACAAATAAATAATGTTTATTCACATAGTAAAGTATTTGAGTATTAAATACCTTTTTTTTATAATGAAACTTTTTTCAGTATAAAACAGCATACATATAGAAGTTAGAAGCCAGAAACTTCTGTTCATTAATCATTTTTCTAAGCTAATGGTGAAAACAGCTACATATTTTTTAGAGTTAAGTCCCTTTTGCAATTTAAAGCACTGAATTAAGAGTATTTTGGGTAGAGGGCAATTAGATATAATCAAGGGTTTCCCTACTGTGGCTTTCCGTAAGTCAACTGTGTTAGAGGCAGCCTCTGGTAGAACTTTAGATGTCTGTTTACTGAAGGTTGAAAGTCTGTTCTTCTGTGTGTGTATGGGTAAATCCTGCCTTCCTCATAGGCTTCTTGGCAAGACTTCCAAATTGAAAATGTGCAGAGCTGCTTCCTTTTTGTGGATGAACAACCTATACAGAGAAGACCTGATTGTAAATTAAAACGCGGCTGCTATATATAGCAGAGCTTACCCTAAAAGATATGCACACAAATTTGAAGTGAGGAGATTTCTTGACATAGTTCAAGGTAGATAGGAATAAAGAGATTTTTCTCCTGTGAAAAGAAGGTAGGTACATTGTTAATATTTCATTTATTTCACTATAAAATTGAGATACTGTTTGTGGCTCTAAAGGATTAGAGTGTTTGTTATAAAAAACCCCCAGTGTTTTCACTTTTCTGTTTATGCCCCATTCCTCCAATTTTATTTTTTTAAACAGTTGATTTACATCTTTAACATTTCTATATAATTTCGTTGCAGTATTCACCTCATAGAGGCAAAAGGCAATAAAAGAATGCAGGACATTAAGTTACATAAAGATCCATGTAGAAATTGAACAGGAAATACTTGGACAGCGATGAGGTTTTTGTACAGGAAGATATTGATCAGTATAGTAGTTGTGTAATTTTTTCTGGAATGTTGTTCCTAAATAACTCCCTTCTATCAACACTTAGGATAAAAGTGTTCTTACTGTGTAATAATTGCTCTTTCATAAATGATTATTTGGAAGAAAGTCACTCTTACTTAGAAACAGTGCACAGAACTGTTATTTCATAACAGTTACTCTGGTGAGGTTTTCTTTTAGACCTGCCTAAAAGTATGTGGCAGATAAGTTATATAACACTTCTTGGGGAAGAATGACTTTTTTTTTTTTTTTTTTTTAAACACTGTACATATATTTTTATTTCTTAGTTTCAGTGCTATCACGCCTATGCATATTTAGTGGCTTTTTGAGAAATCTCACTTTGGGGAATTTTTTTGGGGAGTGAAGTATCTGGTGGTATAATAATTTCTTTCACACCGAAAGTAGGTTTTGAGGTAGTGGTGGGTGTTCTTCATCCTTTTGTCATTTAAGAAGTTGGGAGAAAGTTATAATGATCTCTTTTTCGTAATTGAAGAGAGTGGCTAGGGAAGTTGGATCCTCTGTGGATTTAACAAATCTTCAGGACAAATGTATGACCTGCAAGAGCTTTGTTTGCATATGTGATTGTCATTTTTTGTCACTCAGACTGTTCTTGAATTATCCTAAGCAATGGCTCAGCAGGATACTGAGTTTAATGATATCTTCTGCCTTCATCTGTGCAACTCCAACAGGTATTAAGAGCTAATTATGAAGTTGGCTGTTCTTCAGGACCGGTCCTGAACGTACAGTGTGAATTCAAGCAGTCTGTAGTTTTTTCTGCCACTATAAGATTATTATAAAAACGCTGATTAGAGGTAACCTGCTGTTAGCAATTAAGGGTAAAAATACATTTTTATGGGTTCAGGATAAATTCCACTTAATGTTACTGAGAGATAGAGTGCATTCTTAGCCTTTTTGAAGGTATTGTGCATGTTCATGTATATATTTGTGTTGAAAAATCCTGCATATGTTTGTTCTAACATTCTGAAAAACTGTGCTGCTCTGAATGCTGGTTGAAATGATCCTGAAATAGGGAATGAAATTCAGAAATTCCAGATGCCTGAAGTTTTTTCTGATTTTTTTTTTTTTAATGGGTCACTTGCTGTAAAGTTTCTTCCATTTGCTCACCTGGGTTTCTCTTCACCCAGAATACGGTCATTCCTTAACTGCTGCCAAATCTGAGGTTGATAATCCTATAATACTCCTTCTAGAAGAAAAAAACAAACAAACGAAACACTTGGCTTTATACCAGTGACCGCTATAAGAAGCTGGAGAAAGCTTGATTCTAGTATTTAACTCAGAACTGTAGTTTGTTTCTATGTAAAATAATCTTTGTCTCAAAATACAATTTTCCAGGTGAATACTACGATCTTTTGCTTGATACGAAGTTTACCAGCAGACAGATTCACTACATTTGCTTGTATTTCAGATATCACAGTATATCAAAGTAGAGAATAAGAAGAGATAACTCTTTTAAAACACTTGACAATTCAAGAGTTGTGAAACTAAAATTGTTCTTTCTTTGAGGATAAGGTGCTTTAACTCCTGGACTCTGGGGTGCAGGAACAGAATCCTGGGATACACCTTGAGACCCTGAGAAATGAAAAGATCCTGCTCTCAGAAGTATTTAAGGAGAAAACACGTAAACATGTTTCAAGTTTTATAAGACCTATTCTCTTTCATAGCTTTAGCAAGATTTGTACAGTTGAATTGGTAGAAGGCAGGATTACTGGCTGTGTTAACTCTCTGATAAAGTGGTGTAAATTAGAGAGCACTGGCACTATTCTGTGCCAGGAGGCTAGATTAACATCTAGGAGGTGCAAAATACCCATTCCTCATCAACTTTCTGTGATGCCTCCCTTAAAATACCTTACATTATTTTAATTGTCTTACTCTCTTGTTTTTCGTAACTTTTATTTCCATGAACTTGATTGTATTCGATTTTGTTATTGTCAACATTGCCATTGCCTTAATGATACAAAGCTCTTTAAGCTCTGTAATACTGTATTCTTTTATGTATATGCAGATGGCTTCTTATATTCTAGTTCTAACGCTTTAGTAGTTTTTGCCTTCTCCTGTCTGTTCCTTGGGAACGTGTGTTACTGACCTGCAGCTGATGAACACTGACGTAAGTGTTCATCACCAGAACAGTCTAGGTCAGTTCAGGTCACTGTGTTCAGTCTGCTGCGGATTATACTTTCCCCTTCTATATTCTTAAATAATAAATAGATGTTCCTGGTTTTGGAAAGGAAATGTAAATTCTCGAGGATGTTTGCCACGCTGTGATTTTTCCTTCCCTTTCCACTCTATAGTGATTGTGAGGACCTGCCGCACTACAACGTGTGCAACTTCACTCTGATTTCTGTGCTCTTGTACTACAACTACTAGTAATAATAAAGAAAATGAGCTTAATATTCTTACTTCTATTTAGTATTAAGTGTCTAACGAAGCTCTAGCTGTGGCACTTCATTATTAGCTGTATAACTTAACAGTGTAACTTCATCTTAATTGGAGTAATGCACCAGTATAGTGATGCTGACAGTAAAGATATTTTTAATCTTATCAAATTCAAATACTGTGTTTTGATGTTACTGTCAGTGTATAATTAGGCTTACTGGTTGTAGTGGTGACTTTCTTGGAAAGAAGACTTTTTTACTAGCTTAGATGTGTTCCAAAAAATGCCCAGCAGTTTAAAAGACTGTACATGAATCTCTTTATATAGAAATGGGCTGAGGTGTGTAACTATTTTTTTATTTTTAAAAGATGTTACTTGCAAGGTTCATGCATTTAGGAGAAATGTAGAAAATATAGATGATGGTGACRGAATGAGAAACTGCATCAGAGGATGGACTTGTGCTGAAATAAGGCTGAGTTGCTTTCCTCCAGAACTGCTGTGAGTTTCCTGCTAAAAGTAATTCATAAAACCCCTGAATGATCTGTGTCTTTATAAGTGGGAGCTATAAATACAGAAATTGGGAAGTGATTTCTGTCTTGTGATCTGTGCAGAACTGGCAAGGTCAACATCGCAATATAATGTCTCATTCTTTAGTAGTAATTTTGAAAAGAATGCTGAAAATTTGACATAAAAACAATTTGAGGGCTTGAAATAACATCTTGAAGAGTGATCCATTTAGAATTCAGTCTTGTTGGCTAATCAGAAGGAAGTCTGAGAGGTAGCCTTATGTCCTGGTTCGGGCTGGGACAGAGTTAACTCCCTTCCCTGTAGCTGGAGGGGGTGCTGTGTTTYGGGTTTGGTAATGAAAGGAATGTTGATGGCCCATTGATGCTTTGGGTGTTGCTGGGTGGTGCTTGCACCTACAGCCTCCCCTGCCCTTCGAGGTGCAGGGGGACCTGGGTGGGGAGCATAGCCGGGGTGGTTGACCCAGCTGGCCGATGGGGTATTCTATACCATGGGACATCATGCGCAGTAAAAAACTTGGGGGGAAGGGGGGCTCTGGGGGTTCGTCTCACGCGGTTCGTTCAGAACACATGGGGGTGAGCAGTTGCATTGTGCATCGCCTGTTTTGTATCTTCTGTTATTGTTATCATTGTTATTACTGTTCTACTTTGTTTTATTTCCATTATTAAACTGTTTGTATCTCAACCCGTGGGTTTTCCTTCGTGTGCTCTCCCGATTCTCTCCCCCATCCTACCAGAGAGGGGGGGTGAGCACGCGGCTGCGTGGTGTTTAGTTACTGGCTGGGGTTAAACCACAACACCTTATTAGGTGCTTCCCTGGGTTTAGACGTATTCAGATGCTTTTTAATAAAGTAGAAAATTGTTTAGTTTAAGGAGTATGACACAGCAGACTGGAACTTCACCTTAAAAGAAAAAAAATTATCCCAATGAGGGGGTGTAGATAGTGTGACAGATGTATGTGTGAAGTCGGGTAACTGCTTGGTTTTGATTGTTTGGTGTTTTGGTTTTGGTTGGGTTTTTTTGGTGTGTTTTTTAGTTTTTAGAACAGCCAAAGAAATAATCAGGGAACAAGTGTAAAACATACTGAAATAATTTTTGTACAGTGAAAAATTATGAATCCTTTCTACATGAAGACACAGAAGAAATATAAATGGATTCAAAATAAGCCATCTATTACTCTGTAGTCTAATCTACTGCTATTAAGTTTATATGTTCTTTCCATGCTTATGGAAAAAGGTGTCACTCTTAAGGTGTCATACTTAAATGAAGAACTGGACCCTTGGAATAAGCTACTGAGGAAACTAGGGGATTTCTTTTGTTTTGTTGGGGTGATTTTTGGGGGTTTTTAAATCTTCGGTCAAACATTTGATTCAGTATGAAGGTAACTGAATAAAATATGGTCTATCTAAATGTCAGACTGCTTTAATTGGTCATCTTGTCTTTTAAATCAATTTTATTTGCATCACTGTTAGTTCAAAAACGTGCTTTCCTAGGTTCTCCCACACCAGTTATCCTGTTAGAGAAGCTAGAAGACTACTGTTTTCCGCCTGGAAGATAGGAAATTTATAGATGTATTTTTAGTTGACTGCACTGCTCTTCTGTAAAACTAAGTCTCCAGCACCTTGACTCTGAGTCACACATGAATCTCTTAATTATATGATTGAAAAAAAAAAAAGTGCTTTATATTGCTTACTTTGGATAGAAAAGCATATTCTCCAAATTAAATTCCAGTAAAATATGTGTGTATATAAGTACATACAGCCACACAAATGCATAGTTTGCTTATTTTCAATATCACTTCCTTGGCTTTGTGTTTTCTAATCCAATTACGGAGAAAAACTGCAGTAGTAAGCAGGAATTTGATCGTGAGAGTACTGTAGATTAATCTTGCATATTCACAGTATTGAATGGCTGTCTTAAATGAAAAGGAAACCAGCGTTATCTGTACTGTAATAGGTGAAATGTACTCAACATAGCTAGTTTCTGCTAAGAAAGGCAATGACCTTTTCGTTTATTAACTAAAATAGAGACCTAATCAGATTACCGATAGCCAGTATCAAAGTACAGTAGTTTAGTAGTTTGTTGGTGGGTTGTTGAATATGCCTGTCCAGGGCTAGAGGCTGTTCTTGACAAATTAAAATCAGAAGAAAATTCTAAGACTCCCAATTGCAAAATAATCCTGGCCTTTCTTTAGGAAGTTCTCTTACAATGGTTCTGGTTGCACTGCACTTTAGTCTGTGTTTCACAATCAGTTTGTGCTGTAAGTTAGAACCATCACATAGCGTTGTGTGTAAATTGCAGACCTGTCTATAGCACCCTTACATCTGTGTTTCAGTAATATATAGAGAAGATACAAGCATGTTCAACAGTTTATCTTGAATTTCTGATTATTGTGGTATGAGTAAATATATATGAGAGTTTGGGTCTGGGCAGAAAAGTACTTCAGAGACTTCAAAGTCAAGTAAAATTTTTTTAGGGATTATTTTTGCATTACTTTACATAGAACATTTCATGAATAAACTGACATCTATGATGATGCTAAATGTCTTCAAAATACTTGCTGTACTGTGGTGTATAGCTGTGATGGTCAAGACTATTTCTCAAGTGGTTAAAACACAATCTCATCTGTGGTTACAGTGTATTTTGCTGTTGCTTATCGAACCTGATGGTTGGACTCTGGCTTGTCCACAAGCTTGTCTGTGTCTGTTTTCATTAGTTTGTCCAAAGAGAAGATACTGCTTACAATCTTTGCTTCCCGTAAGCATTTCATACTGGAATGATTACAAACTGTTCCAAAATAGAAAGTTTACATAGGAAATACTATATACAGTCTTGTTAATTGAGGGAGGGAGCACTTACAGTTGATAGCTGATATTTTTGGCAAGAGTTCAGCTTTTGACATTGGTGTTGCAATTGTGTTGTGGGTTTTTTCCAGCACAGACGTTTGGAAAATACCATTACTTAATTGATTTTAAAGGTGCAAAACTTCAAAAATTTCTTATCAAATGGTAGTCTAATAAGAATTTCTTTTAATCTGTGAAAAAAATATTAATTTTTGGCTGCTGTATGTGGCAAAGAAAGAATGAAGCATTGAGTCTGCAAAAACACAGGACACTTATTATGTTGTCTATTTATTCCCAATATTTTGTGAAAGATTGTGTGACAGTGAAAGTACTAGGCCTGTGAAAGACATGTTAAGGAGACGGATTTGTTTGGGTAGATGCTCTCAAGCTCTGTTGTGTTAAACGGTAAAGAAATTAATTTGTGAGGTTTCTATCTTTTTTTTTCCCCTTTTTTTTTTTTTTTTTTTCCCTTTGTATACTCCTCTTACTTTATTTGGTAATGTGTATGAGAAGCTTTCAGCAGTGATCCATTTTGGACATTAACAAAAGCTAACTTTGATGTTCGTGCTATTGTGAATATTGTGGCAGAGACCTGCTAGGTGGTCTGATAAAGAAACACTAACTGGGAATGAATGTAGGATGTATTTTGTGTTAAATTTTGGCATTGACCAAACTCTGTATTGGCAGGTTAAACTGCATAACTTCCTGCAGTTTTCTGTAGTCCCATTGAAAGTGACCATATGTTGATATGTAAAAATATTTAACATCCTGTATTAACTTTTATCTGTAAAAGGCACATGAACACTAATATTCTTATTTTATTTATTGGAAAAACTGATGTGAAATGAATTAAAGTCCTATAGCAAGTCAGTTAAGAAAATGGGTGTAGGATACTTAGTTTTATTTTACATGACTTGATCTTCAGGAAGTACATACTTTCTTGGGGACGGATACTTATGTTTCCACGCAGTCCTAATTGTAGAGAACTTAGTTTGATTTGCATTTGTTTGCAGAGCTTTCTTAAATTATTATTAGAAACATGACTGCCTCAGAGTCTTGGGAGTTTGTGTTCAAATACGTTTCATAGATTATTCAACCTGCTAAAGGAATGCAGTTTAAATATGCTATCCAGACCCTTCATAGAATAGTGTTTATAAGTAGTAGGAAATACTTTTGCTGCTTATGTTTTACTTGACTATTTAATTGTCTTGAGTGATGGCATTCAATTTGATGTTTGAATGGGAAGATTGTAATTTCTTAGTAGAATTATATTGATATTGTTGAAGATAGAATCACTTGGAGGTAAAAATGAGAGGACGCTTTTGAGGTCACAATGAGTATGTGTCTGGTTAGGTGATCTAGTACCTCCAAGCATTCCTGTCAGTTGATACAGGAAATAATTATGGCTGTTTAATGGCTTTCAGCTAAAATTTGCTGGATCTTGGGTCTGCTTTGATTGCTGATGTTCTTGATGATTTGCATGTGAGGTGCAAAGGAAAATGTAGATTTGCTAGTGGAGCAGTCTTTAATGATGCTAAAATAAAATGCCTGCAAAAATTGTCAGGTGTGTGGGGAGAAGGAGAGCTGGCATATTTGGGACAGTGGCTGATATTCTGACACTGTGGCGTGGAGCATTTTAGTAGTTCTCTTACAGTATGTTGATGATAATGACCAGATTAACTTAACTTTTCCTGGATCTAATGTAATCATTCAATCTTGTATAATAGGATCTTTTTCCAAGAAGATGACAGTTCTTTTAAAAATTCCGAGGCAGGAACTTGCTTTTCTGAAGGATTGCTTCTGGAACTGAAATAGAAAAGAAAACCTTATTTATAAATTAAACTGTGTTCAGTATTTTGTAAGTTTTAACTGAAACGAAATTTTAGAAGCCTGTTGTTGCATAAAGAACACTTGAGTACAAGAATGGTCAATGAATGATAAACTTCTAAGGCACTTATGTTTGTTATTCCAAAAAAATTGTTTTGTTTAGTTTCTGATTCTTAGACATTACATTTTAGTCTTTGAGGAGAATGGTCTTTGTAACAGAGTTTGAATCCATCGTTTTTAGTGGCTTCTAACTTTTTTCGGACTTGTAGACTCAATTGACTTCCCCCCCCCCCCGCTGCTGGCTTCTGTGTACTGGATAGAAGTCTGTGGACAGTTGGTTTACTTAGATTCCAGGCCATGAAATTTAGAAGGTGTTAGTCTTTAAAAACATGTCCACGAGTTGTATGAGTTTTGTTACTATAGTATTCCTAAATACCGTATTGGTTAGGAGAGTGGCTATAAAAATCCTAGCACAAGAAAAAATGATTCCATGAAAAAATTCTAGTAAGGAATAGTGACAGAATGAAGACAGTCTTATACTGAGTTTAAGTTGTGACTTAGAAGTTTGACCCTAGTATAGAAGAGGAGGAAATTGAAGGCTGGATTTTCTGTAAGTTGTTCAAAGAAGCTGATGAAACTTTACAGTACTTGGCGCTGCAGTGAAAAGAAGCAGACTTTTGAGTCTGAATGACTGGGAGTGATATGGTGGTAGTGGAGAAGAGGAAGGACAGATTCAGGGAAGGAGAGAGTTTTGCAAGCCTGATCTTTGCCACACCCATTGCAGGACTGAAGGGGACTTATGGATAAGTAAATTCTCTTGTATGTCAGTTGTGTCATTAACCTGCCAGATTGCTCCTTAGAGCTAGCTGGGTTTCTTGTGTCCACCATTCTTGTGGGACAGTTGCTCAAGGATGTCGCTTTTCTAGTGGTTAGGAATCGCTTTTGAAAAGTGATCGGAGAGTGATTGGATGAGTCTTTGAAAAAAGTATCAGCTGGGGAGCAAGAAATGATCATCAGCTCAAATGGAGAAGATCTATTAAAAGGGGAACCTTCAGGAAACATCGTAATACCATTGCTACTTTAAGTGCAGTAGTTACTGACCTGATATTTAACTGACTGTTCATAGGGTTCTGCAGAAAATTATCTTCTTTATTTGCAAAAGTTGTTCGAATGTACATTAGTACTAACTAGTTGTTGAAATCTTTTTTTCCACATCTTTAACCTGGACTTATTTTATGAAGTAAAGGTTTTCTGTTAACATACAGGAGCTGGTTTAAGTCTTCCAATTATTTTGTTTTTATTCTACAGGATTTTTAAGAGGTGTATCTTTGAAACATGTATGATCCTGATATGAACAGTGACACCTGTCTCACTGCACAGCTTACTAGACAGAGAATCTTGCTTGAGACTTTAATTTGCAAAATAAAGATTGATTTATATATATTTATTTAAAGTAGTCAAAGTATCTTTTTTCAGTCCTCAGTTGACAGTTTAAGGATTAATTGTAATTGTAATAAATGTATAGACATAATCAGGTCTGTAAGGATACCCTAAAACTCTTCTAAATGCCTAATGCTTTTACATGCATGATGTTTTAGATGTTCTGAATGAGATRAAGTTTCAGACTGTTGAAAAGCGAAGGTGAGGAAGACTTCTCTTATGTGGACAGGAACTAGAAAATTAGTAGCTATGCTGGTGTGTCCACTCTTAAATTGCTGTTATGAGTCAAATCTTGCACCTCCCCAGTATTTTTTAGTTTTCCAAAACAGTGTTGTGCTTCATCTTCGGCATAATAAACATCTAAAAATGAAGATTAGGTTAGTCTTTTTGTGTGATAATAATCTTGTGATTAAAACAAAATGTTTAAAAAAAAAAATAAATCTTGTTTTGAGTTTTGTGACATGCCCTAAGTAGGATAAGCATGCACTTATGTGAGCACGGGGTATGTATATTCAAGCTGCTTCACTGCATTGCATTTCTTTCAAAAATACTGCAGGCCTTTCCTTCCTTCCTTCTAGAAGTCTGAATGGACTTTAGAAAAACAAAACACATGCGTTGCAGCTGGCATTGCTTTACATGTAGTTAAATTTTTTCAAAATACACTTCTAGAGTCTGAGAGTTAACAATGTTTACAACTGAAATGGAAAGAAAGTATACTCACTTACTGAGTGCATTCCAGTATTGGTAAATCCATTGGAATTTGATTGTTTGAATTGTATAGGAAAGTGTTAGTGTTTCAACAGCATAAGGTAAGCCAGTCTTACATGCTTTACCATTCAGGTTTTGTGCCTCTTTCCCTTTGATATGTTTTGCTAGGTTTGAGATGTTGGACAAATATTTCAAATACTGCATATCAGGATTTATTAATAAAATAAGACTACGAAATCCTATATGCAGTTGTTATATAACCTTTAGGTTGCATATGCAATTTTACCTGCCCAAAATGCTGTAATAACGTCCCTCCTTTGTCCCCAATGGCTAAGAGAAATATGTTTGATCAACATAAAGATTGTCTTTAAGTCAGGCTTTTCTGTGCAGTTCAGGCAGTAAAATGCAGCTTTAATATGAATGCTGCTATTGTGGGTAATGCTGTATGAAATGTAGAACAATTCTTAAGGTTTAGGACTTTTCAAGCTTCTTTAAAAAGAAGGAGAAAAAAATCTTCATTTTCTTCCCAGAAAATGTTTTTTTTCTTTAAATTTTGATTTATCAATTTCTATGTGAAATGCAGTATTTTTAATAATTTAAAGTTACGTGGGAAGTTCTCTAGTAAGTTCTCTACTTTAAATCTTCTGTTACGCTTTGACCAAGCCATGTAATTGCATGCTAGGGATGTGGAGTGTTGGGGTAATCGGTGATTTACTTACTCCTACTGTTAAGGAAGACTTCAGTTTCTTATTTAGGATCTTGGAGGTTGTTGGGTGAGAGAGTATTGTCGGGTTTGCACGTGGTCAGACTTCCTATTTAAAAGATAAAAACCCTTCCAACTACAAAATGTAGTGCCAAAACCAGGACATGCATGTATGTCTGAAATGCAACACGCCATTTAAACAATATTAAGTTTACAAGGTCTAGACTATTAGATGTTAGAATTTTTATTTGTCCCCTTCTATATGTCCATTCTGTAGTTACTTAACCTCAGACAATTCTTTTTCATGGGATCCATACTATTCAAGTAGCTGTTCGGTAATTCTTTCTGTCATTGTATTCTATCTTGCCTAGTTTCAGGCATTATTTCATGCATCCTTGCACAAATACAAAGTATCTGTCACTCTAACTGCTTCTCAGAGCTCCCTGAATTCACTTTCATAATAAAACTGGGAAAGTTCCTGTGGTGGTACTCTTATTTACAGCTGAGGGCCAAGGTGTAGGGGGAGRCGAGAGTTAGCAGGTATCACTGAATTTTGTAGAAAGATAGTGGATCTCAGAGATTCATGAAAATACCATAAATATGAAAATGGACAGGCTGGTAGAAGAGGAGGAATCTGCCCTGAAAAAGACTCTCCTGAGCATGTTTGAAGCATAGCCCTGTCTGTGGAGAAAAATATCCTAACAGAATCTGTACACAACTAAATTCAGCTGGATTTTTTTAAAGCCATGGGAGGCCATATTGTTGCTGAAAGAACTAGTGTTTTATACATGTACTCTGAAATAGCGTTTTCTCTCCCTTAAGAAATGGTCTTGCTAATATACTTTTAAAAATACATTTTGGTTGAATTTGTAATTTAAAAGAGTTAGGGCTTGTCTTGTATTTGACTTTCTTAGTCTGTCTGCTCTTGTTTTTGCAACTCTTGTGCCCTGGACATGCAGGTTACGATATCATGGTCAGTTTAGGCTGCTCTAAGACCATGTTGTCACTGAAAGGAGCTGTTACTTCAGTATCCTGTTTGCATCCGTTGTGCCAGCCTAAGTATTCCCATGGCTATACAGAGTAGGATCAGGAAACTGATGTAATTCAGAACTGAATAAAAAAAAAATAGAATGATTTCCTCAGTAGACTTAACGTGTGGCAGCAGAAGCAGCTAAGTCAGCACAGTAGAGGGAACAGAAATAGGAGGAGGAGGATTGCTCCTCTTAGTATCAGCCTGCGGACTTACAAATTGGTTTAAGACAATGGAAAGAATTCTGTCGTAACTGGGAGGGAGGGAGGGTGAGTAGCAAATTATTCTGTGCCATTTTGTTTCCCGATTTTAGTGCCAGTCAATCTTTAATCATCAGTATAGTTATAAATCATATCGAATCTAGCTCTCCCTAGAATTGTTTCAAAGGAAAGGAGTATCTAAGGATTGAGAAAGTTGTATTATGTAGAGAGCATTTCTTAAGCGTTTGTGTATGGAACCTAAGTTAGTACAACAACCCTGAGGGAGACTGATCTGTTTACTTTATCTGTTTTTATTGAACCTGAGATTTACTGCTTTTCARAAAAGTCGGTGTTGGGAAATTGTGTGTTAATTCTCAGGGCTCATAGTCATGCAATACGTCAAGTGATAGTTTTGACACCCCTCGTTTCTCAGTTCAATACTTAAGGAAGCAAGTTGATTAATGTAATTTATACAGCAAATCTGCAGTGATCTTATTCTTGTTTTTTTATTGAGGGTCTTGATGACTAAGTGTTCTTAAGTCTAAATTGATTTTCCATATTTCTAAAGATCAAGCTCTTAACTTCTGCATAGATAACTTCTGTTAGGTTTTAGCCATGTGACAGTTACAATGGAGGAAAAAAAAAGGAAAAAAAATCTCTAAAATCAATCAAATGTGTATACAAGCAGTTACAGAAAGTGATGCTAAAAGGAGTCTGCTAATATTGACGAAAATGTCAAAAACCCAACTACAAAGTGCGTTCTTGTGTGGCAACCTTTCTGTTCAACCTTTTGGACCCTGTGGAGATTGTTACAAATACTRTTGTATATAAAAGATGTTTGAGGGCTTTTTTGTAGGGTGGATTTTTGGGTTTTGTTTGTTTTTATTTTTACATTATTTCTGTAGTATATTGATTCTCAAGATCACTTAGCTCATTAACTTGTCTGGTTGAAAAGTATGAGATCTAGGCAATACCTAGTAAATGTGGAAACTTGATTCTGCTTGGCCAAGTACTCTAAAAGTATTTCCAGAAGAAGGAAATAGTTTGGCTGTGAGCATTTAGGAGGCAGACGCCTCCCTCTATGTATGGTCATGGCTATTTTATTTTCCTCTCCATTATCAGCAAACTGAGCATGAAATTAAGGCCCAACAGTTGCAGCTGGCAACTAAGACTTATCAAATAGTTATAAAAGGGTGATGGCCAATGAAAGAAGACTAATAGAAGAGGAGAAGTCCACCACTTACAGAAGACCTGAGTTTTGGAAAGAGTTGAGAACTGCATTCAAGTCAAAGAGCATAAGAGCTTTCTAACTTTCCTTAGATGATAATTATCAAAGTATTTAGTTCTGGTTTTATTTTTGTGAAAAGAGTCTGTGTGCATGCAGTAACTTCCAAATGTTTGAAGTATGGTGTTGTGCATATGTGCATGTGACATATTACTTTTTTAAAAAAACCCTACTTTTATAACTATTTTATGTGTACTTTTGTATTTATGTGTAAGGACGCTGTTTACTTTTTGTTGTCTTATCCTTGACTAGTGAAAATTGGGATAATGGGTTGGGCTTGTGAAATTGTCTGGTCATTTGCTGCCTTAGATATTAGAGGAGTGCAATTTACGTATAATTATAGTTTACTCCAGAAGGCTGTTAACTTTCTGTTGGATTAGAGTCAGTTTTATAGTATTTTTTAGAATCGAAGTAACATAATTGCAGTTAAGTATAGTTGTTGGGTTTGCTCAACTCTCTCCATCCCCTTCCATTGGGAGCCCACTGTTTAAAATAGCTGATTCTGGATCTTGGTCTCTACATTTTATTTTGAAATACCTGTGCAATCATTACAAAGTCTGTATTTTTTTTTTTCTTCTCTATTACCATGCACTGTTTGGTGCATTACTCTTTCTCACCAAGTGGCAGTGGTTAGTGGAGAGTGCTTTCATGACAGACTTTTAACTGAAATACTCATAACTTCCTTGTTCTCACTAGGATTTTAAATTTTAATCGATTAAGTCATTAGGTAACTAATACAAGGTGAAAGAACACATTTTAATTTGGCTTACCATTGAGCATAAGGCCAGAGGGGCTAAAATCAGGGCTGATGTGTGAAGTTTTATATGGTGATATCACTTAGTCTTGAGAAAGGAGCAATGCAAGAATGCTATCTTCCTGGTTAGGCTGTTTCAGGCTCTAACCACTGAGAGTAATGAAAATGTACAACCACTCCCTTTAAAAAAAATCTTCAAGGGTAGATTAGGTGCTGATTATAGCTGTGCTTTTTTTTTTTTATTGTGCCTCCTTTAATAATGAAATTGTGTTGTTGATCTTAAGCTCTGTAGAGCAATGTGGTTTCTACTTTACTCTCCTTATTCTATTCTTTTTAATCCCTCTTCCAAGAAAATTTTATATTGAATCTTGTCTTGAATTAGCTGCCCAATGACTTCAGTCAATTTAAAGTCATAATGAGGACAAATGAGTTTATGGTTTCCTGTAATGATGGCCAATCCAGTAATATCATTAACTGTTTAAATTTTGTATTCACACCTGCAAATTCCCTTGTCTTCCSTAGGATTTTGGCTTGCAAAAGACAAAATATAAACCCTTTCACTTTGCGGTGAAGAGACTACTTTTTTCTCAGCAGACTTACTACCTTTATTTTTCAACTACCTTAAATTTTTACACTAGACTTTTTGCACTAGTTGAGATAACAAGAAATTCGATAGAACATACAAGCTATCTGCTAGGTTAACAGGCAAGTAGGAAGCTTCATTGCTTCTTTGTAAGTTAGGTGGGCAGTATAATTGATGCTTTAAAAAAAAAAAAAAAAGCATTATTTTTCTCCATATAGAACAGCACACTAAAACCAATTCTGCTGTGATACTCTAACCTTCAGCTGTCTTCAACAGCAAGTAAAATGTGAATCCATAAAATATAGTTGTTTCCTGTATAATGGATTTGTAAATTCTGTATTTGAATTCATGTATCCATTTCTTAATCTGTTCAATATACTGTCATTAAAACTAAATGCCTTAAGTATGCTGTGTACCTATTTTAATATGGCTTTGGAAGAATATGTATAACAATTTATGCTAACAATGCCATAAGAAAAAAAATGTATGCATATATTAGAATGTTTCATATGATTGCTGTTTGTGCATTCTTTTGGAGTTTACTATACTAACTTTAATACCTTTATTTCAAGGCAAAACCCCCAACATTTATGAACAGAAAATAATACTCGGTCTCTAGCGCAGAAATATTTTTGTTGTTAATGACTGACTGAAGNTTTTTTTTTTTTTTTTTTTGTCCTTCCAAGCTAGACTTCACTGCTTTGTTTTGGGAACAGAATGGAATAAAATCTGTTACCTTTTGGTTTTTTGTGTTTTCAGGCTCGGATAGCGTTTTTACAAGGGGAAAGAAAGGGTCAAGAAAATTTGAAGAAAGATTTAGTGAGAAGAATAAAAATGTTAGAATATGCATTAAAACAAGAAAGGTAGGTATTACAAATTGTTCAGCTTTTATCTGACCTGGACGACTTTTAGTCTAAAAGTTCCATCACGTTATGTAAACTATCTTTACTAGATGATTTTACAGTTACTTTATGTAGACTGTTTTTATGGTTCGTCATCCTTACAGTATGTTTTCTCATAAACTTTAGTGTCTGCTATGGTAAAAGGTTGCATAATTTTCAAATTGTTTGGACTTATGTCTTAAACACAGAAAGTTCGAATTGGACAGTTTCCCTTTTCTGAGTTAGAGTAATGGTATACTAATTAAGAATAAATGGTCCAAAAACATTTATACCTTATTACTATACCTTTACTTGCTCTTCAGTGGTATTAAACTTAAAAGGATGAAAAATATTATTCTCTTGATTCCCTACAGCTCTTTTGTATGTCTTGCATGATGAAAACTATATTTTGTGGCAGAACAGAATTCTTAAAAAGTTAGTACTACATTTTGAAGTATTGTTTTTTCATGTGGTAGATGCTAGAAGTTCTAGTATTTTCTGTAGCATTAATTTAATGCTTTAAAAATTAAAATTCTATTCAGTCTATGCAGGCTAATGTCCTTCGAACCTACATGCTCTTCTCTTGCCTGGCTATTTCATTTGACCAAAATTAGTAGTTAATTTTGCAAAACCAGTAGGAAGATAATCTTGTCATGTGCCTATACTTTCAGTAGTGGACTCAATTCTTACATTTAATTTTATCTTGCTCTTAAAAAGCAGCTGAATCCAACAGTGTAAAAATCTTGAGGATCAGGCAACAAAATAGGTAGCCTTTATTTATTTTAATTTGAGGGGAACATTCCTGCCAGAATAAACTTAAAATTTTGTAGCAAAGTGTAGTGAGGCTTCACCTGGACATTAAGTTTGTTGTCCAAGAGTAAGTATGTCTAAATATATTTTACATTATGAATTAGTACTATGAGTAAGTGACTAGTACAGAAATAACTTTGATTAGTTGGTTTCATAATAAAAACTAATATTTTGGCAAGGATGGCTACATTCCTCTGTGTGAAGTGTCCAGTATAAAGGTGCTTCAGAAAACAGTGTATGTTCATACAGAAAGCCGTATCAGCACATCATGTGTTTTCTGGTGAAGTAATAGGCAGAAAGGATCTATTTCTTCATTCAGCCCTGTCCTCGAAATGGAAAGTAACTCAAGGTTTCCAACCAATGTTAGACTAAAAGTTACATTTTTATATCATACCGGTAATGTGCAAGTCACTCTGGATTCAAGTCAGATGAAAAGTATGCAAAGTGTTCAGGTATGTGTACTCTTCCTTTGAAGAACATTGAAACATATCAAAGGAATAACGTGCTGTTATGGCAGACCCAAGTGTCTTGGGTTTATGTAACTTTCTAAAGTTGAAGGAAAACATTTTGGTTATTTTGGCAATAATAAACTCTGTGTGCTGCACATAAAGACTTTCTGCAGATGCAGATCATAGAATCATAGAATCATTAAGATGCACACGATAAAGCTGTGAGGATTGCCTACTTATTGAGATAAATTGGAGGCAGTTAATTATAGCTGGAGTGTGAAGATATCATATAACAAACACAGAATTTGAAGATGAATGGCATTGGTGAAACCTCATTCCTGCTTTCCCCTGAAATGCGGCTGCCTTTGTAGTTTGACTTCCCATGAAATTCCAAAATTCGTCTGATGGGCAAGAAACTTGTAATCGTATGTACAACAGAAGCAGAACAGCAAGAACATACAGTTTGCTTTAGTTCTTGTGGCTAGTGGGTACCAGACGACACTGCATACTTTTCAAGAGGAAAATCCTTGCTTAAGTCCCAACCAGAATTGTCATGAAGGTTGCTAAGAACAGGAACTGAAACTCTGGGGTTGATTGGTGAATGTGTGGGAAGCCATGAGGAAGTTTTCTCTACAAATGCCCAGTAGTTTGAGGAGTTCTAATTGCGAAAGTATGATGGATTGAGTAAGGAAAGCAAGCGTGTACTGACTTGTCAGTAAATCATCCAAGACTGATAGTATGTTAGTTTCTTGGTTGTTGCACTGAATGAAGAGTTCATGATAATAAACAGGGKTTTTTTTGCCATTGTTCCTCTGAGTGAAGAATCACAACTAAAGAATGTGAAATGAAATGAAAAGAAACCAGCCGCAAAGCAAAATAAATTCTGGGAATTTCAGATATGAAAATTGTTGACAGCAATTTTCAGTGTTGCACCTGATTTCCCCACTGCCCCCTTTCTCCTCCTGTTGTTGCTCACTCCCTGATGCTGTCAAAAAGTTTCAGGCAGTGAAATGTCACATTATAGGGAGTCAGAAACAAACTCATTCAGACAATGATGACTGTTGTGATTTCTCAGAAAAAGTGTATGAAACAGGACATCAGTGTGTAAGATTAAATAAAATGCAGTAGTAGTTAAAAATAGTTTTGATATTTCTAGTATTTATCTCTAAGTATGTGTGCAACAGGTGTGATAATGTTTTGGAGAAGTAAAATGTTGTTTATTATTTTAATGTCCTTAAATATTTTGGTAGTTCTGTATGAAATTTTGTAATAAAATTAGGCCTTAAGTAGTTATATGTATGASATTCTTTGTTTGTAGATAGTGGATGTTCCTTTATGGTGAGTTGCAGATCCAGCCAGATTTCTTCTCTTGTGTACTCTGAGCCACTTTACTCTAAGCTTCATTAGCATAGCGCTGTGGTTAAATTAATAAGACTTGCTGAGGTCATAAAACTATTTTGACTTCATGGGGTTTGGACTGGAGCAAGTTTATATCCTTGCAACTGAGTGGTAGGATTCAACAGTTAAATAGCAGCAAGCAGTTAAATCAACCTAGGGTATTGTTTCTCCTCCTCTTACTTTTTCACTCATGGAAACCTAGCCTTAGAAGAATAGCAAGTCAATATTCAAAGGTTTCAGAAGGTGCCTCTTGTAGAATTCGATCACTGATTCGTCAACAGCACTGTAGCTCGTTAGTGATTTTTAAGATGTGTAATAATTACCCTTGTTTGTGTGACAATATGGAAAGAAATACATGTGCAAATATATAGTTTATTGGAATTTAGTAAGATTAATTTCTTACTGTAAAATTGAAGTTGAGCATCAGATGTGATGGGAAAGCTGATTTCATTACATGCAGCAATATTTTGGCTTATTTGTGATGGCTAGTCATTGCTATAATTTTGGATCAAATACATCATTATCTTCTCTAATGAACAATTAAAGCAGAATTTTAATTAATGTTTTGAAATTGTAGCTCCAAAATGGAACAACTGCTCCTAAATAGTATTTGCCACAGCTCTAAATTGAACAAATTTAGGTTGGCTTTTCAATTACAGTGCTTTATTGGCTTCAATTATGAATTGAGCAAAAACATTTCATCAGCTTTATTTAACTTCACAATTTTGTAATTATTTTCATTTTGAGTTTTTTTTTACCCCCAAATATACAGTACTTTATAGGGCATATAAATCATAGTATGTACACTTTATCTGTAAAGCTTGGTGGAACACTGCCCTGTTACAATGTGAAACAAAGCTTTGTCTCTCGGTTTAAAGAAGGCACCTAGGGTAGAGAATCTTACTAGTTCATGGATGAAATATGAACATATTCACAAATAATTTAAAAAATTATGATTCTATTTACTTGGCAGTCAGTCAGATTCAGGTCACACAAATACCTAGCCTTCACGGGAGACTTAGAGTTTTTTAGTTACAATGTAACTGCTATGAAATGCAGGATTTTATCTTACTATAAAGGGTCAGTAGTGCCATCTACTGACAGTTTGTTAATGAGACTGTTCGTAATTGCAATTTTAGCAGAAACTTCTGTAGTTTAGAAGAAAATCTTCTATACCATCAAATATATCAGGCAGCATTTGAGATTAACTTTTACCTTCAATTTGGAAAATCTTGCAGCAGTGATTCAGCCATTTGAGACATGATTTGTTGGAAGTCTTTGGTTTTGTCCAGCACATGTTTCATTACATATCTTTTCTCGAGAAGTTTCATGTTTGAGAGTAGTCTTTAAAATTGGTGGGAGCTAGATATGCTTCAGTTACTCTGAAAACTCTGGTCAAATGTTTAATTTAGAATTACAAAGACAGCTGTATTTTATAGAGACATCTTTAAAATGTGGCTGCTAACTTTTTTACAGAGATCTTTCACCTTGGCTCTACTGCAGAATGTCTAGAGCGCTTTTCTGAGATTTTGAGTATTTTTGCAGAGGATCTATGAGGCAAAAGTCAAATCGTCAAAGGTCTAGGATAAAGTTAGAGAATCCCAGGATATCAGTGTAGGTAGTTCATGTGATGTTCCTGGAGGTAAAGGGAGCTGAAGACATTTTGATGGGCAACTTGGGTAGAGAGTAAGATTTGGAAGGCTCATGCATACCTGCATGGAAATAGTATCACCAAGACCGATTTTTTTAAAGAAGTGTTGGAGAAGGAGAGGTTAGGGGATCAGAGATCAGGAGATGGGAAGGAGTGAGGCATGTTTGCATAGGTGGACTGAGCAGGAATTGGAAACTAAGCCTCCAGTCAGTGAGGAGGAGAAAATCAGTAAGAGAATACATGTGATGAGGGAATCTAGCCCTCTGACATGGTTCTTCAGAGGGAAAGTTCTCTATCATAAGCAAAGACAGAGCAGGAGAGAAATTGAAGGTGGCAAATAGACAGGAATCCCAAATGTGAGCTTCATCCATCGTAGTGCGATTGGCTATGACAGTGCTACAACTGAAAAAATAATCTCTGCTAAATAGTTGAACCTACTGGTTTTCAGAAGGTTCTCTTAGTAGCTGACACATGAAAAAACCCACATTCTTGGAGAACATACTAAACTCTCATCTATAAGTTATTTGATAATTGTGAATAATTGTAAGAAGGTTATCTCAAAACTGTATTCTTGAAAGACTAGAAATAATTGTATGATGCAATAATTATCACAACAGTTTTATTTGGATAAATTGTATTGTGTTAGTATGGTTGTTTTAAATGGAATAGTAGAATGTTTCGAGTTGGTAAAAGCATTGTATGCTAATTTGTTAAACATTTGCATACCTTTTCAGGGCAAAATATCATAAATTAAAATATGGCACAGAATTGAATCAAGGTGACTTGAAAATGCCAACTTTTGAATCAGGTAACTTTTTTACAATAGCCTATTTTAGTATAATTTGTTTATACACTGTTCTAGACTTGCTCTGTTCAATTTATTGCAGCTTTCGTGATTCCCCCCACCCTTTCTTAGGCGTGTTATAGAGAAAATGTCTAGGAAAGGTTTGGTATTGGGTAAATATTGTTTAATCTGAAAATCAAAACTAATTGACCTTTCCTTTTTTGAAAGAGCTCTGAATGTCGAAGAAAGCTTTAACTAAAGCTACACAATTCCTTATCTGGCTGCTGCTTCTCATTATTTCTTATAATACCCCTTCTTGAAGGATTTAACTTAATATTTTTTTGCCATTGTGCCATCCATGCAGAAGGAAAGCATAAGTGCGAATAAACATAAGAAATACCATTAGTTTTTGGTGCTTTTTTTAGGATGCTCGTTTTTAAAGAATGAGGAAAAAAACCCAAATGTACTGCATTGGCCTGGAACAAATGTTACTGAGCTTCTGATTTTATCTTAAATCAAGGAAAACAGTCCTAAGAGAAAAATTAGGCTATCCTTATTCATACTCGGGAATGCATCTGATTTTGTAATGTATATATAAAGTGATTGTAACAGTTTTGCTCTTCACAATATTGCAGATAGAGGAAAGCATTTTTCATAACAACATTGGACTATTTAATAAGCAGAATTGCATGTGGCTTCTCTTGAAATGTAGGTCTTTGGGAGGTTGCACTGTTGGCCTATATTAGTGTAATGTGCCTTAAAATGGTGGTCTACATATTTTTACACCCATCCCCCCACCCCCCTTTTTGGATTTGTTTTTCTGCTTTAGAAGTGCCACATTTTGGGTACTTTATACCCAGTTGAAACTAGAGATCATTATTCATATTTCTTGCTTGATGGGATTTTTCATATGTGTTTAAAAGCAGTATAAGTTAGATGTTAAAATCTTTAAACTATTAGTTTGTACCATGTTTTATAGTCTTTGCCATAGTGAAAGTGCAGTGGGTCTAGATTTTAATTGTTGATAGTAAACTGATGGAATTTGTGTTAAACTTGACATGTTTGTTTTCTCCAAATGCTGATACATGTCACTGCTTCTCTTATTTTAACTATATTTTCCATGTTGCTTTCTAAGTATCTCTGCTTTGTGAAAGAGATATAGCCTGTTTTCTTAGCAGTAACAGTTCAGCTGATCAGGGCAAGGTTTTCTTTTGTGTACAAGTTAAATATTTTTCTAGTTCCTTTTCTGCATGTTAGGGGTCAGGATTTTTTTAACTAATTCTCTCCTGTTAAATTATTTGCTTGATGCTTCAGCAAAGAATTAGAAAAAATATTTTTTAATTAAAAAATACTGCATAAGACTGCATCTAATTTAAAGCTTGTTTTTAAGATTTGCTTTTAGTTTCATGGGTGTCTTTTTAAAAGTACATTGATCTTTTAAAACAAAAACAAAACAAAACAAAAAAACCAACTAAGACAGAACCAAAAAACCCACCCAACTATGACACTGTATCTTTCAGAAGAAACCAAAGATACGGAGGTTCCTGCAGTACCTCAAAATAGCCAATTGACCTGGAAGCAAGGCAGACAGTTACTAAGACAGTAAGTAACATTGTTGAATATTGGTGTATTCAAACTTTTCCCTGAAGTATAAGGAGCTGTATTTACAATTACTCTATGAAACCGAGTAATTGAGGTATGCAAATAATGGTTCATTTTTCAGGACTTTGTAGTCTTGAGCTTTAAGCAGTATAGTGTAAGGTTTTCCATATCAGATGGGTAGCAGTGAAGCTTATTTTCCATAAATGGTATAACAGTGGCATTAATTTTCAACGGTCAATACTAATTTCTTTCCTTTTCCCTCAAATATGCTTTCCCCTTTCTTTCTTCTCTTAATGCATCTAGGTATCTTCAGGAAGTAGGTTATACAGACACAATATTGGATGTACGCTCCCAGCGGGTAAGGTCTTTGCTTGGGCTCTCCAATTCAGAACCAAATGGTTCAGTAGAGACAAAGAACTTAGAACAGATACTCAATGGGGGTGAATCTCCTTCATCAAAACAAAAGGGACAGGAAATCAAAAGGTAAGTGAAGGAATAAGAAATCCATAAAGTTTAAGTATGTTTTACTTAATCATTGATATGTACTGGTCAGTTCACATTGAACTTTCAACTCTAGAGTCGCTGAGCATCTGTGAGTGTAGCTGACTACAAATGTGTATGAATTTAACTGAAATTGATTATACATAGGAACATATGTATCTATATTATGTACATATATATATTATACATACCTATTATGCACAGGAAAATATATAGTGTATTGAAGCTGAATTTATGTCATATAACCACTTTGGAGTTGTTATTTTAAGGAAAGATTCTGTTGAGTGGTGCTTTTATAATAAGGAGTTAGGCAGCTATAGAAACTTCATAAAACCATTTCTTGTTTTGCTAGTTTTAGAGCTCTTAAGCTGTTAGGTAGCAATTAATCTGATTAATCTTCTAAAATCTCTTCTGCAAGTAAAACAGATTCTCTGTTAATGTTTTTATTTATGTAGGAATTCTGGTGATGTTCTTGAAACATTTAACTTCTTAGAAAATGCAGATGACAGTGATGAAGAAGAGGAGAGTGACATGATAGAAGATATTGCAGAAGGAAAAGAAAAGCACCGGATAAATAAGAAACACAAAGTAAAAGACTTTTTTAAAAATTTTTATATATAGATCTGAAATCCCCTTTAAAAAGAGAAATCTTTTTTTTCCAGATGATTATAAATGTGTCATGTTAAAATGTTTGTTGTTGTACCTTCATTATCTGAATGGATTGTAAGCAGGTGCGTTACTGGTAAATTTGGTGGTTTAGTTAAAATATTACCTTGCAGACTTGAAAACAACCAACCAACCTTTTTGCAAATGTGAATTAATTGCTGAAAGAGATAACTGATATGGCCATCTCAGCTTCTCAGCATACTTTGAGTCCTTTTATGAGGCAAATTTAGCACAATACAATGTGCATCCTTTCTGAATTTTGGAGAAGGCAAGGACAATTCCTTAGAAGAAACTAAATTATGTAATGGGAAAAAAAATCGGTTCCATGCCAAATACGTGTTTATTTCTCCCTTTTATGCAGCTTTTTACTAAATATGTTAAAAGCCTAGCTAGCAGAAACTTGTCTCCAGTAACCTTCTGTTTAAGGTTCAATTAAGTTTTATTCTGTTTTATTTTCCTCTTCAGTTTTCCATTCTGTGAGCAGCTTTCTAGGTAGGATAGACTATTTTACCTGTTCCTTTTTAGTTCTTTTTCTCCTGTACTGGAAAAGTCTCCCTGTCATTGGGGTTTCTTTATGTAAAGAGGTTGATTTATGAACGTTGTCCTGACAGTTTTATTACTTTTTGCGTAGTATTCTGTAGCACGATGGCCCCTCTGGCTGCATTGAATTTTCTTAAATAGCTAGCAGCATTAGCTCAGCTTGATGAGTCTTAATTTCCCAACTTGATTTGTCAGGAAGAATTTTCCACCATACCTTTGGTATTAACTTGTACTTCTGGTAAATAGATTAATAAGCAATTGGTTGAATCTTTTTTGTTCTAAGGCAGTAGATAGTCTGATAAAAAGATTAGATAATAAGTAAATTTCCAAGCACATATGAAGACATTACACTTATTTTTTGACTCTTGACAAAGCTTGATTTCTATAGAAAGTAGAAGGATCATTTGTAGTTATCTTTGTAACAATTGTCTCTTTCTGCAAAAGTGTAAGAATGTCATAGAAATAAAACATAACCCCATGTGGAAATTTTCTTCACCTGCAGAATGAAAGAAAACTTTTCACTGATACCTTGCTAGGGGGGTGTTTTGTTTTGTTTAAGGTGAAGGTGTGGTAGAACTAGTAAAAAGCCACTTTTCTGAAAACACCATATTTTCCAAGCTTATGCTCAACACTGAAATAGAACTGGAAAGCAAAAGGGGAAAAAAGGCTTCTGGACCAGTAGAAAACACAGTTTGTTTGTAAAGCTTCTCTGCAGAGCTGTTGAAACTGCGAGAAAATCAACAAAATTTTCCAATTGATAGGCTTTAAATAAAAAATGAAGACTGGGATGTATAGGATTGTTTTTGTTGCTAAACCGAGTGTCTATTCTTTTCATTTCCTAATGATGGCTAGACTGTGCTGCGCTCTTTTTTTTTTTTTTTTTTTTATAAGCAGCTCTAGATCTGAATATATTGCAGTGTCTTTTTCTGCATTTCACATTGAAAAATGTTTTCCCCTGCAACCAAGTACTCAGTGAGAGTAATCTATATCACTTCTAAATATTTGAGTAGAAAAAACTGTTCATGATTCAAATGCAGAAAAATGTTTATCTTCTTGCAGATTGGTAACGAAGGTTTAGCAGCTGACCTTACAGATGACCCGGATACTGAAGAGGCTTTGAAAGAATTTGATTTTTTAGTGACAGCTGAAGACGGTGAGGGAGCTGGAGAAGCTCGAAGTTCAGGAGATGGAACAGAGTGGGGTAAGATGCTAACAAAAGCATTTAGAAATAAAGGAGTACTTGTTCATGATAGTACATAAGAGTTGCAATACCTGCTAAGATGGTATGGATGTGTGGATGATTGTGATGATCAGATGCTGATGCTTAGATAATAGCGTATTGGATGCTGAAACTTTCATATATATATGAAAGTTGCCACAAATACAGTTATAGTTACATTTGTTTCAGGTTTTGGTTTTGATTCCAAAACTGAAAGAAGAGACTATTTTCTTTCTTGAATAAGAAAGGCTAGGATTCTGAATGTTTTTATACGTAAATTAAATTTGCTTTCAAATCTAGATTTTTTTTTTTCCTTCCCCTGTTTGCTTCTGATCAGGAGCTTTAAACTTTTTATGCTCAAGTTAAATGAATTTCTTTGGTGTACTTGTAAAAATGGGCAATTAGTATATTTAGTTTTTCTGGCTGAGACCTTTAGATGTTATTGCTAATGTGGCTTGCATTAGTAGACTGAAATACTTTTGTACTCGCCCAACTATTTATTTATTTATTTATTTTAATTTTAGAGTAGATAATAAAATTAAGTAGGTTACTAATTTGATGTGAAACAAAATACATTGTCAGAAACTCCTGGAACCTACATGTTTCAAAGGAAGAAGTTGAAAGAAGGAGAAAATTTGGGTGGGAAAAAGAATAAGGAACTAAGTAATTCACATCTGCCTTGAAATGGGAAATTGACCATCTTAGTTTCTGAACTGTGCTACAAACAGTTTTGTGGTTGCATACTGCAAGTCTTTCAGTCTGAGGCCAAAAAGTGCCACTAGATCATCTTGTTTGACCATTTTATGTCATTGAGACAATGAATTTGTCATACTTAGATAAACACCTTGGTGAGCAAACAGAATATAAAGGTCTACAGAAATCAAAATACTGGCACATCTTCCAGGAAAATCATCCAGTCTTCCAGGAAAATCATCCAGTCTTGATTTTGAAGGTACCAAGGATTAGAAAGCATTCCTTCCTGGAAATTAGTATCAAAGGGTTAGTCACCTTTATTTTTAAAACTCAGTCTTATTTCTAGTTGGAAGATGAAGCCGGACAAACTGTTACCTTTAGTTTTGGTAATACCTGTCTACTGTTAGAAGCATTTTAGTTGCTTGGTGTTGTTCCCCTTTGAAGGCGATGTTATTTGATTAGTTTTTTGGTCATCTTTTTATTTAGCCAAACAGGYAAATCTTTCGGTGTAAGACGTCTCATAGGCCCTGAAGCCAAGGTTTTGTCTTTGATTGCAACATCCCTTCAAATTTATAATGATGCAGAAAGTTCTGGTTCTAGCATCAGTCTTACCACTATTGTATATAGAAGGAAAGACAGCTTGATACTATAATTCACGCAGTCAAAGATTTATCCATTTTTTCACGTCAGACTGCTGAAACTTACTGAACTAGCTTGTCTGTTGAAATTCCAAGTCATTCCTTTCCAAGATTACTTTCCAGTGTGTTATATCTTTGTCGTCTTCTCAGGTAGTTACCCAGAATGGGGGTATTCTGATTTATTTGCAACGCTGACTTTGCAAGTTAAATTTTTTCAAACTTGTTTTCGAGCAGTTCAATTGCTGTCCCAAACTTAAAAATAAAATACAATAAAATTTAAAAATCTATTTTAAAAATCAAATTGACCCACCACACTTTTCAGAGAACAGTTTGAATGTCTTTTATTACAGTTTAAGTGAACCCATAGCAAAAGTGAGGCAGAGCGTTTTGAGAGTTTGTATATACTTGTGACCGCTTTCATGTGACAACTGATTTAACTGCAGTAATTCCACTGTTACCAAAATGCTCATGTCTGAGGCAAGGAAGTGGGGAGGAGGAAATAAATATAAACCTACTTTCATCTTAAAAAGTATGTCTTCTGAGTTTTGCCGTATAAAGACAATATCCATAAATTTGTTGTATGTTTTGTACTAACTTACTATTTAAATGAATCAGAAGACATACTTCCAACTCTAGTAGCAATGCTTTTTTCATAGTATGTCACTGATTTTAGTACAGCTGTTCTTCCCTTAAGTGGATGTTTAAGGATACAGTCTATCAGGTCTTGGGGTTAAGTGTCACATTTTTAAAGATCAGTGTGTAAATTTGAAATATTTAATGTCAATGCTTCTTTATTACCTATCAAAAATAACATTTCAAATATTGTCCCACTTAAATGCCTTCTAAAATAAAATAATACATTGCCTAAACCAATTTATTTTAGCCTGTCACATTATTTTGAACTCTGTGAAACTGTTATTACTTGAAACCTCTAGGTCCATCCATTTATTTATCTACGGGGAACTTCATTTAAATGAATACTTGCCATTATGTTCTAAACAATTGCATCAACCATCAGCTTCAGTATTTCAGTTATATTTCATATTTTTCTTATCTTTGTAATGTAAATAGTTGCTCTGTTCTGTTTTCTTCCCAGCTGTTTTAGTTTTCGTGTCATTGGCATCCTTCTATCACTTTCTACTCTTAAAAAGATTTATGCTCTCTGAAAAAATGTGTATTTCCTTTTAATGCTTTTATTTAGTATATGGAAACCAAACTCCTGATGTTTAGGCTCTAAACCTATTGCCTAGTTTTGCTTTATTATTACTTTCAATACTTAATTGTCTAAGTATTATCTGTAGGTCTAACTAAAGATATGCTAAAATATTTAATCACCAAATTTGATAGTTAAATTTTTGCTATTGGAGACTTCTGCAAACCAGCCACTGAGTGTGGAAGTTTGGGTTGCTTTTTTTTTCCTTCCTGTAATATGGCTTTTTATGAACACATTCTTTTTTAAGTGCTTTATTTTAATATACACTCAAGTTTTCTGTCGTGCGACATGTTTTACTTAGGAACAGCTTATCTTCAAAATAGTGAAAGATGAGCAAATTCAAACAGTGTTAAATAAAGAATTAAAGTATGCAGCACATTCAAAAATGAATATACATTTTTAGATTAGAAATTTATAAATGCCTTGTGGTGATATGGATCTTTTTCTTGATGATAGAACTTCTGTTTGCTGAAGCCAACAGGAATAAATACATATTATATATTATGTTACATATCACAGATATTATGTAGTCTTTTTATTCTGCTTATTATTTCATTGACTAACTATGTGTTCATCACTGAATTTCTCCTCTCCATGGAACACAAAAGTTCTGTTTACAGATGGATCATGAGTCAGAGAATGACTGACTGTGCCCAGAATTCTGTGTCAGAGTGTGACTGGAACTCAGTGTCTCTTGGGTCATCTTTTTAAGTAAAATAAAAAAAAAAAAAAAAATCCTTTCTCCACTAAATGGTATTGGCTAGTGGGCATCCTGGATCCTCTGCACTGGCCTAATGTCAGTTTAGTGTGGGTTGTAAACACTGCAGGCAATTTGAGGAAGTTCACTACTAGGAGGGAATTACGGAGGTCTTCTAGTTATATGGCTCTGTTCTGAAATAGCTAGGTATATCTAGGCATACCTGAGAGAAACACTGCTGTTTTTTTTTCATTGAAATTCATTTCACAGCCTCTCTGGTTAATCAGAGTTAGTGTTTTATCTAGTTTTCTGTTTACGACCTACATTTCAGCAGCCGATAGCATTGTTTTTGAGTATTTAATGTTTGCAGGCTTACATTCTTCCTGTCCTCTGTTGACTGAATGAGCCCAGTTCCTTCAAGTTCTTTGTCTTGATATTTAAATGCCCTGTTTGCTTTGCAATCTACAGACATTTTCTAAACTTCTAGTGTAGAACACAGACTTGACATGTTACTTCAATTTTGTCATCGCCATCACTGAATTATGTGGACTACTCCTGGTTTAATACACCGCACCTTTTAAAAACATACCAGAATGACATCTTTGTTATGGTTTTGTTTTTGTGTTTGGTTTTTTTTTTTTTTTTTTTTTTTTTTTACAACAGCATGACATTGCTGCTATGTATGTTCAGCTTCTGGTTCAGTTAATTCCCGAATCCTTCTCTGCAACACTGCAACCTAGCTCATTATTTTCCTTTTATTAATGGTGCTTTGGATATTTTTTTTTAAATGTTCTTAAATGAATTTCCTTTCACTGGGCTTTAGGGTTTTCTTGTTGTTTTTCCTAATTTCCTTCCTCTTTTGGTTGAGCATATACTCTGACTTATCTTTCTGTGCCTCTTGTATTTCCTGACTAATCACTGTTCTTCTCTGTCAATGTTTTGGCCCTGTGATCATAAAGATTGAGGTCTTTGTGTTTGTAGTTTGGTAGTTGTAGCTGCAGTTTGGTGTAGGATGTCATTGTTCCATTCCCCTCTCCACAGTTCTTTGTGGACAGCCCAGGGGACTTTACCATTATGCATCCCGTTTCGTGCCTTTGCCACCCTTGCCGTTTCTATATTCCACCTTTTTGATCAAGATTGTTTCTCTTTGTCATTGATCGGCCCTATTTGAGTGATGGTCTTTTGGCAGATGCATCAATATCCTAGGATACCTTCTCATTTGTTGTCATGTTTTATCGTGAAACTTGTACTTGGAATAACTCCTGCTGGTTTGCATGCTAAATGCATGTTTCTTTGTCTCTGCTGTGTATGGCTCCTCCTCTTATGCACTTTCATGACTGTAATAGTTATAACTTCAAAAATTGCTGTTTTATGAAAACACTGCTATCGTAGGAATGATTGGAAGTTGGGAACTGAGGAACTTAGGTTTATTATTTTGTCTAAAGAATTTGTGAGCGTAAGATTAACTGGCACACAAACCAAGTTTGGCTGCCTAGTGGTCTTTTAGCAAAAGTCCTTCTGCAAATGTTACATTTACCTTGTCTTAGAAACTTATCCTTTCACTAATTCTGTGTTTCCAGAAATATTTGAAATGGATGGTTTAGAAAAGTGGAGACTTGACTTTTCTTGGAGAATAATTTAACTCTGCAATATTTGTCAAACAGAAAAAGACATGTCTTCTGAAACTAATGTGGAATGTTGTATTTCTGCTAATTATAATTTAATTGCTGGAATGCAGTGGGATGTCAATTTATTCACTTCTGTGAATTAGTTTTCTTCATCTTTATGTAAAAAGCTGTATAGACTTGTTTTTCTGGTTATATGTAGGACCAAGGTTTGTTTCTTGTGCATGTAGAATGAGTGCGAGAGGATGCATGGTGGTCTTCATGAATAAACTGGCACTGACTTACTCAGCTTGCATTTTATGAGTGATACAGCATGAATACTTTTATTTGCTTTTATTCAACACTGGCTGAATAATTTCTTAACACTGTCTTTCTAAAGATGCAGTAATCATTTCTGAACACCAATGAATTTTTGTGTATTTTGAAGTATCTAACATAAACAGTTACTTATGAAGCTTAATTTGTTTGCTCCTTTGTAACAAATTAACATACAATTTTCAAATATGYAACTGATATTATACAGTGCCTTGGAAAACTGTATGAAATGAGACTTAGTATTTTGTAAACTTAAAACTGAGACTGCACCTTTAAAGTAAAGATTTATTRAGAACTTTTATTAATGCTCTTATACAGCTATGATAGTAAATCGCCAACAGCTTGCATTGCCAATTGCTGATTTTTTTTCTTTTAATAATATGCTGCATGTAGACAAAGATGACCTGTCCCCAACTGCTGAGGTTTGGGATGTAGACCAGGGACTAATAAGTAAGCTGAAGGAACAGTACAAGAAGGAACGAAAGGGGAAGAAAGGGGTAAAGAGTAAGTGCAGATTCTGAATCTTGTAATGCAACGCTTTTTTCGCCTATCTATATAGAAGACATTTTTTTCTCACAAGTTCTGTTTTTGTTTTTTTTTCATTAAGCATCATTTTCTGTAACGGGGGCAACCAACTTTAACTTTCTACCTGTTGAATGTGAATATGTCAAAACCTTTGACAGCCATTTCCTAGATGAGAAATGTTAAAAACATAAAAATTTAAGGTTAAATAGGTGAAGAGAGCTAAATGGTTTGAAATGTGAGTGTAAAAATAATGAACATCTGGCATTTTGAGGATGTGCCTACTCTGAGAAGTTTTCTGAAAAATTTGAACTTTATCTGCTTCTTAAGCTATAATAATATGGTACTGTTATGGATTTTGTTTTTGTTGGTGTGGTTTTTTTTTTTTTTTTTGTTTCTTAACATGAGCTTGAATCAAGTGATGATTGCTATTTATGGGTTTGTAATTATTTTTACAATCTAAGGCAATGACAATAAAAAAAAGCCTGTAATGTAAATATGAACTTTTTTGTGGCTTTGTTTAGGATATAATCTTTATTTTATGGTGCCCTTCACTCTCCTGTGCTGTTATCACATTTTGGTTGACACTTCTTTACTCTTAAAGAGTTTTCAAACCTATTTGAACTATGTAACTAAAACCAAATTTCAATATTGAAATACCTGGTAGAAATGCTTTTGTAACTTACGTCATCAGCTATACAAAGCAGGTAGTGGACAAAGTGTTACTAAATCAGTGCCACTGTAGAGAAGCTCCCTTGATTGCAGTGTTTCTGTTTTGAAAGTATATTATGACAGTTTCTGGCAATATTTAGTAAAAAGTATTTTTTCCTCGATTTGAAAAATTGTGTGAATATCTACTAACTAAGTGATATTAAAATATAACACTTCATGAAGAATTCTGTAATTATTAAGATTTGAATTTACTTTGTAACATCTAACAAATTAAAATTCAGTTAGCGCATGTTGATTGTTTTTTCAGCAATTTTGCATGACTCGCACATACACACACAAACAAATATAAAAACTTTTAAGTAAAGATTTTTACCTAGTCTTTGGTTTGATTAGAACTTACCCATTAGCACCCAGATTACTAGGGTATCCTCATTTAACATGTAAATCAGCAGTTGACACCAAATTCATATGAAGTATTTTGTAGGGTTAGAAACTTCCTTTTAATACTAAAATGGACTTCTTTTATTTGAAATTTTCTTATTAAACTTCACATTTTAGACTTTCGGAAGCACAAAATGCCTGCAAAATAACAGCAAATGTTTTGAATTCTGGGGAAAAAAGGAAGTAATTATTTAGGGGATTTTTATATTTCTCTCTCAGAAGTTGTGCCTTTAGGTTATCGCATACAGAAAGTTCTCGAAACCGTACTTTTGTTTCGATTCTAATCTTTTTGCACCCACCACACCAGTGAGTTTCTACTTTTTGGCTTGTGCAAAGTAAGTAGATGTAAAATAGGGACAAGTAGTGTTGTTCTAGAATTATAAATTCTATGAGAAACTCTTCTCAGGGCTCCAGWTTTGTTTTAGTGGCATTATTTTGGCTTGTCTAGAAAGGATTTCTCTTTCCTGCGCTTGTTGCTTCCTTGCAATCAAGAATTTCTATCATCTTTTTGGTTTTCCATCTGTGAATCTTAAAATTTCCAGAAAAGGAGCATAATTCTCACCCGTCAAAAATAACTACTTTGCCAAAAACTGCCATTTTAATGGTCTACATTGCTGATTAAATTGGTTGTAACCATCATTTAAAATAAATAGTAATTATTCTATCGGAAATGTCCAATTGCAAAATTTCGCTTTGCAAGATTATTATGAAAACTTTCCTTCCTGCTGGCTTTCCTGCAGTTGCTGCAAACAGTAGAAGATTAAGTTTTGTACCATGAATGGCATGACATGTTGGCCATCAGTTATTATTTGACATATATTGTCTTTTGACAATGTGTGTTCTGCTATCAGAGCTTAAAGGAGTATTTTCTTCATCTAAAGTAATTTTGAAACCTGCTTATGTTCACATAAAAGAATATTTAGGAGACAACCGTGTGACACAATGCTGTAAGGTCACATAAGTCACTGTTTAGACTTTCAGGTTTTAAGTTTAAATTCTCCTTTGGGAAACAAAAGCTCATATAGATAGTCTTACAGGGTGGTTAGTGGGATTCTGCACTTGCATCATGTTTGTGATAGTAGTTTCTGATTTAAAAATGAGATAACTCCACACACAGTAAAAATATGCATTTAAGGTTGGACAGGTTTGTTTAAATTCTGTTGATTTAATTTGTAGACTTTTTTCTCAGCTTTTTTAACATTCTGAGACTAAAAATAGTGTCGAAGGCTGCCTTTATTCCTACTTATCATGTCTGATCATTCATTAACTTCATTCTGAATATTCATCTCTTCCTTTGCTCTTCAGTGTATTGTCAGACTTCTATCAGAATTTATTTCAAGCAATATCAGAATTTATATGCATGGCAGTATATATATATCATCATAAAGATCAAATAAATGTGCATTGACTATCACCTCTTGCAATACTTTGAGGACAGCATAATAGCGCAGACATTCTAATGGGTTCTTTTGTTGGATGTGCATCTAGTAACTACTATAATCTACATTTAGACTGTTGTCTTTATAACGGGGTCTTCATGGCCCTGGCCCAGGTATGGTAACTTTCATTCCAAATGTAGAGATAAATAAGTAAACAGAAGTAGATTTGATTCTATTTTGGTACTTCTGTAGTCTGYATTTATATGGGTTTTTTTGGGTGGAACACCTTAATTTAGGTGATCTTCTGTCAGCACATATGTTTTCATAGTGTAATACTTTTTTTTTTCCCCTGTCATGATAGTCACCATGTTATGTGGAAATACTACTTTCTTATGAAAGGATCTTAAAAAACAAACAAACAAACAAAACAAAAAAAAAMCCAAACACCCCAAACAAAAACCACCCCACACGTTAAATGCTTTTATAATATCAGCTGTAAAATAACCCAAAACCTGTTTGTTGAAGAGTTCTTACATTAAAAAAAAAAATATACACAAATCGACCACAACCTATTCTGGACTTCATTGTGATAAATAGGTAAGGAATTAGGTTTGATTTCTATAAAACCAGGCTTACCTTTTACAGTAATATGCTGAATTTAAGGCCAATTTCTTGCCCAAGTTTGGTAAGATCAGTTTTGGCAGGTAAATCAGGGGAGGACTGTTTTTCAGATATAGTCCATCATATTTTCAGCACATAATAGTGGAGATGATGCATACCTCATTTCATACTATCAGTCCAGAGTAATGTGTTCTCAGCAATTTGAAAGCTAGTTTTCCCATCTTAGATTGTATGTGTACATCACTGTTAAAATGAAGATAATTTTACTGATTTTTCCTTAGTTTCCTTGAAACTTCTCTCATTTTTTACTTTCCTGCTCTTTTCCCTGAGTCTAATTGTTCTGTATTTATGAAACAGTATCTGCCCCAATCACTTTGCTAGCCTTGGTTTCTGGGAATACGGTGTAATAGGTGGTAGGCATGAAAACAGATTTGGATTTTAGCATCTTCATTAGCATCACCTGTTGATGTAGAAGGATCCTTGTGTTATATTTGGACTTGGGCTATTACATCTTGGAGCTAATAGAAATCTGCTTATGGCTTCTCAGACTATGGATTCTCAGACTACAAGTTTTCAGCGCGGAATATTCAATTACCTTTTTCACTTTAGATCTGTGAAGGAGGATACACTGAGATGGGATTGTAGGTGTTTTGCTTTTGTTCATAACAGGTTCATGTTTACTGATTTTGTTTGTTTGTTTTTGTTGCTGTAGTCTTTTTCTTGAGGGTAAAACACAGTCATCCAGTTTGTGCCTTATGCAGAGACAGCACATTCTTATCCTTAAAAATATCTTTGTAACATTTAAAATATGTCAACAATTGTATAAAGGTACACTTGTACTTATTTGAAAGCAGAAATCTGCAGAGTCTTCTGTGGTGGTGGCACAATCTTAACTGTTGACATTTTTCAGCATGAAATACAGTAAGTTGTTGGGAACAGCAGCTGCTCTTTTGTAAACTTCAGAAATAAGTTTCTCTCTGTATTGTATGATGGATTGAGGGCTATTCTGAGGTTATGTCTGAAGGACAAGAAGTGACTAAACATACTGAAAAACATTAAAAGGCAAGGCTGACAGTCCCCTAATCAGTGATGTACTAAATGACTGGCTGGTTCAAGGTAGCAGACCGGGGGGCCACTTCTAGTTATTTCTGAGTGCGCTCCGAGACAACCTTCTCATGCCCATATTTTTGATGTGAAAGCACTTCCAAAAGATGCTTTCAGTTTGGATGTAAATAAGAGTTTATAAGCCACTTCTGGCGTTTTGCATGCATGTGTTGAACAGTTCATGCATATCGACTTGGAGAAGACAAATGGGTTTCCTTTTGGAAAGCAAAGGGTATATTGAAGTAGACAGTTTATGGTACCAGTCATGACTTTCATCATGTCGTTTATTGATTGCTCTATAATATCTTCAAGAATGTATCTGCTCCTGGTGGCTGGCTGACGGCCAACTGGAATAAAGGCAAAAGGAAGCTTTGTGGTCTGTATGGTAGAGACCTGGCCATTTTAAGAATGACTTTTTTTTTTTATTTGAGATCTCATCTGCTGACTGCAATTAAGTATTGTACCTTTGAAATAAAATCCTGTCAGTCTAGTGGCTATTAGTTGGTGCAAAAGAGATTCCTCATTTTTATTATTTTACACTCACTTCACTAATATCACAGGTTTCTAGACTCACTTCTACATGAGAGAGAAATGGAACTTAAACACTCAAGAAATCTGTTCTGTTGCATAAGGGAAACTTTTGGAAGCCATTTTTACTCTTAAACAACTTCTGGGTAGCAGCCTTTGTAGATTTAATTGGAATACTAAGTGTTCCATAAAAGAAAGAAAGAAAAATGTCAGAAGCGCAAAAAAAAAGTATAGGGTGTTCTATATTATTTGGCAACATGAAAATATTTTGCAAGTATTAATGAGAATAGTTATATAGCATCCCTCTTGGGGTATGCATGTGTACTTTTGCTATGGTTCTGCTTCCAGAAATGTTTTTCATTGTCATCCTTGTCTCCAGAGAATTCACTTATTGATGGATATTTATTTTTAAACACATAAATTTTAACCATTTTTTTGTCAGTAAGATCTAAATATTGAAATGATCAGATATTACTTGAAAGAGTGTCTTTTAGTGTTTAACTGTTTAAATGAAGTTCTGCTTTTGCCAAGTCATCTGTAATTGTTTACCTTTTACTTTTTTGAGAATGAAGACTTTGTTTTAGTTTTGTTTTCCTTTTAATGAAAGTGGTACATGTCATCTCAGAGTATAAGAAATTGTTTCCTAATGCTTACTTTACTAAAAAATGGACATATTTGAAAATTATTTAAGTTCTAATATGCCCTTTTAAAGATAGTAAACRCATTTTAGCAAGTTTAAAAGCATAGTGTTTGGGGGTAGGGTGGTGGTTTTTTTATTTTCAGTTTTCTACAATATAGCTGCCTGCAGTCTCAGGAAGGACTCTTTTATCGATTAAAAGCTGGTTATGTCTTGCATCATTGTGGATCGTTTTCTTTAAAGAGATTCTGTCACTGAAATTTCATTTTACGATTGAAGCTTGACTTCTTGACGTGCAAGCTGTAAGGTGGAAGCAGGAATGAATTTATTAATTAAAAAAAAATTTAAATTATAACATACTATTCTTGTTTGCTAGTGTCTACATCATGAATTTAAGGGACATATAATTCAGTATGCTTTGTTTCTAGATGCATGCTTGTATAATAACGGTAATATATACCTGCAGTTTCATACAGTGGTGGAAGCATTCTTGCTTTTGTGTTTAATAAACACTTTATACAATCTAAATACCATTCAAAAGCAGGGAAAGTTAATTGTTCGTTGCACCCCCATTATGAGTTGTCTGTGCTTTTTCCCTCATTTTTAAGCTTATTTTTTATTTGCACTCTGTTTTTCAGTGTTAACTTGTTTAGTACAGTTAAAGTTGTGTAATATTATTAGCAAATGTTTAATTAGTATGTATTTTGTTTAATCATTAATGTTCTTTTAATATTTAGCTTGACTTCTCAGTAGGGCTGTAAGATGATTTTTTTTTTCTCCCACAGGAAATTGTAGAATAGATCTACAAAGGAGTTATTCTTTGATTTAGTGAATTAAAACTGTTTGCATGTAGTTTTCAGATTTGATGCATTAACTCCTCCTTTTGATTTCCAAAAGATCAATTTTATTAATATACAAAGACAAAAGCAAAGCATTGTATTTATTCTAAGGAGGTCCCATCAGTAATTATTCTTGTTTAATTAGTTTAATGGATTTTATACTTCAGTCAAGTCAAGCGGTAGCAATCAAATGAATCATTGCTGCTGACGTTAATTTACAGGAGTCAACAGGACAAAACTTCACGACATGATAGCTGATCTGGGCGATGATGAGATACCCCACATCCCTTCAGGAATCATTAATCAATCTAGGTCACCCTCTTCTAGAATGACTGATCATGAAGGTGCAAGAGCAGAGGAAGGTACAAAAAATTCAGCTACTTATTATATTTCAGGACATTTCTTTTAGAAAGCACACGCCGTAATTTACTGTCCCCTCTATAAAGCTTAATGCATTTGCAGATTGCCACATTATTATTTTATTTTGCAATTCCTCCCAAATGGTTTTATGAGAATATGGCTTCAGTTTCTGTGGCTTATCATAACGCACCATTATTTCATAAGTATTTTTAAACAACTTCATGTACAGCAGTGTGTTCTGAAATTATTCACTATTAAAACCCTGTTTGCAGACCACCCCCTGTTAGCAAAACCTTTTACAAATAGGGTGTTACTGATTGAAGAGAAAAAAGGTGAGTATTAACATTTGATACACAGTTTGCATTTTAAAGTGAAATTTAAAAGTGGTTAAGTTATGAGACTAATTTGTCTCTTTTCCTCAAGTTTAATGTTCTCTTTTTTAAAATTCTCTTGGTCTATATACACAAGTGTACAAAGACACTCTATTTCTTTACAAAGTATTGGTTTCAATTTCAGGATTATCTTAGGCAATGGAAGTTAGTGGCAAACTATTATCTAAATAGTCTAAAATTTTGTATTCAGCTTTAAGTTTTTTGTTTTAAAGGAATGATTTTCCTTGTATTAATTTTGAGATTAGAATACCAGTATGTAAATTCTATCCTTGAATATTCATTCAAAATATTCCGCTGAATTCAGATTTGGCTCCTTTATGATGATCTTTGACCCATAAACCCTGGCATGGTATCAGCTATACCAGAAGTGGAAAGAACTTGCGTTATTACTGATCCTGATAATCTGTTGGTTCTCCCATTCTTCCTTCACCCCTGCCCCCACAAATGCCTGTCACCAGGCAGGCAGAAAAATAGAAATTTTGCAGGGAGGTTTTTTGTTGCTCTCCCAAACGATTATTTTACAAAAGTGTTTGTCTTCCCACCTTCTCTTTTACTGCCTTCCTTTTTCATCTTTGTTTTTATTTATGACTTAAAGATGAACCTGTATCAAATTTACCTGTGGAGTGCAATTGAAAAACCTACTGGTGAAGTTCCACTTGCTGAAACATGTGGATGGTACGTTTAGACTGAATTTAGGTTTAGTATTTACATGCTTTAGGTTGCCTTTTAGCCTTGTTTAGGTATTAAGGGCATGTGACCCTACAGTTACAGTTCCCTCAGTCTGTCTTCGGCTATTTTTCTTAGGCCATACATGTTGTGCAAAGGAACACATGCCCTTTGCCTGTTCAGGACAGGCCATATAGCTGTTGTCTCTTTTAGAGACTTTACATCTAAAATAATATTGGACAAAGCAATCTTTCTGAAGAAATAAATGGTAAATTTGAATTTGATAGGGACTGACTTTTATTGCCTGGTTCCTGTACCACAAACACTGTGCTACACTTCAAATAAAGATTGTCCACACTATTTTCAAGTAAACTGTGCATTCAGGATTATATTTTCATGCTATTTAATGTGTTCGTGTTTTCAGCTTACCAGTGTAGTTTGGGCTTTATTCATTACGAGTAGTAGTATGAATATCTACCATCATATCTGCTAATTGTGGTTTCTGCATAACTTTTAAACTTGAATATTCAAGTGTAAATTTTGCTGTTTGATCAGAAATTCTATCCTGAATAGTACGTGGCTTTTTTAAGCTTTTGTCTGTACCGTATGGTGCAAAGCTGCAAGCGAACAAGCTTAGTGTTGTCTTTTGAATTCCTTCGAGGTCTGTCTTTTGTTAACAAGGCCAAATACTTCATTATCATAAAATGCAGATTTTGCTCAATTATTTATTCAGCTGTGGTTTAAAAGCTAAGTTTTTTGCAGACAACTTTAGGCTTTCTTGCTGGGACACACTAGCCTATGCTGATAAATGTTCTTGTGACGGTGCGTAAGGTTTATGCTACACTCTGAAGTGTTGCAGTTCTGAGATAGTGGTTAATAGTTTTGTTTTTATAGAGAGAGCAAAGTGTTATTAAGCTCACTTTTTTCTTTTTTTTCTTGAGGGGAGGAGGGGGTTCAGGGAGGAAAGTAAACTATGGTTCTAATTGGCTGGGAATATATCTTTTATATCTCTAAAGGTGTGGGTTTTGGTTTGGGTTTTTTTTTTTTCCACTCTCAAGTGCCTGGTTAAATATGATGATAAGATTGCTATGCTGTAACTATGCTTTATAGTTTTGGCCATAAGAAGTTGGGGGTTCCATTTCACCATATTGCATGACTTCCAGAAACAGATTCAACTGCAGCATCAACTCCATCCAGTGTATTGTACAGAGAATTATTATTTTCACGTGTTGTTTTTCTTCTTTAATATCTATAGATTGTGGGGGTGTCAATCTATAGCTTGACAAAAAATAGCAATAACAGCTAATTGCTTGGGCATTAACTGCTGCTTTTGGTGTACCATGTAGTAACTTTTTGGAAAACAAGATTAAGATGTTCCTGTTGTATAATAGACAAAAACAGCATGTATGAACATACATATTTAATTAGAGATTAAAGCAGTCTCAGTCTATACAAATATTACTGCTTGATTTTGACTTAATTATGTATGATGTCAAGAACTTGTGGGTAAGAAGTGCTGGTTAGGATTGTCCAAGCAAATATTTAGTCGTATTTTTTTCACCTAGTTTCACCTATGAAGAAACTTGTACCATCACTTACATTTGTACTTGGTATTTATTGATTGCAAGCTCAGTTAAACATATATATTATGCTATGAGGATAATATTGTACATGTGTGTTAGAAAAATACTTGGATTTTTGTTTTAAAGATGAAAGGTATTCAGTAAGTAATTTATTTAACTTTATCATTTACATATATGTATTGATGCAATGTTTTTGATATATGGAGTTGTGGGTCTGTTTTTAGTAGCTATAACATCACACATCTTTCACTGTATTACTTTTCTGTCTTTTCTTTTTATAAAAACAGCTTGAAACCATTTTTTTAAACTTCTTTGGATATGTCTTATTTTAAAATAATAAAATGTGCAGATAAATTAAAATGTAGTTATACAACATATATTGGCAACTTTAGTATTGAGAAATATGCTTCTAAATTTCAGATGGTATTAATTTTGGAGCTTTAAATAAAGGGATGTTCGCTTCTGCAAATAAAACTGATGAATTTATAATATAGACTCTTAATATGGTAGTGTTCTGTGGTAGTGCTTCATTTTTAGTATAAAGCATATGAAAGTTGATCTGTAAAGGACAGATGACATTAATTTCACAAAGAATTAGTATGACAAGTTCAGAGGCTTATCTAAACCGTGTGGGCCTGTCCTAAAGATCAAATAGGAGTCACAGCATCACAACAGGGATGGAAAGTATCCTCAAGTTTAAAATGAGCGTATTGCCTCCTTTCCCCAGTGATCAGCAGCTCTGTTCTATAATGACTTGGGAGGTTTGACTTGCAAATGGATACTTGTGTTTGGGAGGCTGGGACCTTGTCAAGACAGTAAAGGCGAGCCAGTTTTGGAAATTTCAAATAAAAGTATTGGAGTCTTGGAGACAAAAAGAAAAGGGGGAAAAAAACCCCTAAACCCAAAACCAACCAAACGATGACAATGACAACAAAAACCCTAAAAAAACCTCCTCTGTTTCTTTTGTTGCCTTTATCTTTTTTTTTTTTCCTCCCACTCTTTTTCTGTCAGAAAAGAACCAGGAAAAATTTGATTTCTGAAGTAATCGAGGGGGCTAATTGTTATTCATTTAAGGATTTCACAATTTAAGTTCGCCCAGAGAATTTTTTGTGATGTTATTTTATTTCTTGCTTCATATAAAGTATTGTTTGTATCTCCTTTTATGCTCAGCTCAGACACTTTCACTAAGAAATCAATCCTTAGAAGCTATGATCTCATCTAATAAGCATGGATGACTGGATACCCTCTCACCCCCCAAAAAAAAGCCCAAAACCCAATAATAAGTGAAATAGGTGGGAACATGGAAAATAATAAGGTGTTTTCTAGGAATATGGCTTTTTCTGAAATATGGGTGGTTTGGAATAGACTGTCAAATTGTGTGTTTTAGTAAAATATTAATGGAAATGAAAAGCTTATTCATGTAAGGGCATGGTAAGCTGTTTTGGGCTGTTAATGTAATGTAGCATTCTGATGAGTTTACCCCTTTGTATGGATTCTGAATGTTTTTAAAAAGAGGTGATTGTGCGTAGTGAGAATAGTACTTGCTCTTTTTATGTAATTGTAGGAACAGCAGTCTTTATTCTTACATAGATTATATTCTTAGTTTCTCACATACAGTTGTGTTGCCTGTGCTAATGTTGCATTTTTTAATAGTACAATAGTTCTCAAGCATTAGAACTTGTTTTATTCTTGATAAGTGATTTTCTGATCTAGCTGGGCTGGCTCCTCTTTGTGTAGCCATAGCAATGATACCAGCCATCTATAACTTTACACCTGGTCTTAAATTACTTTTCTTCAGCTGGAGTGGAACATAACTAGGTTACCATTCAGATAGTGGTGATACAGAATAATAAAGATGCATGTTCAAAACAGGAATGTGTTGATTATTAGCCCTCTTGTTTGGAACTATTTCTGTAAGACAAAAAACAGGATATGGATGTTTTTCAGATCTGGAAACTTCATTTTGTCTGAGTTTTAAGGTTTTTCTGAGAAGATTAGAAACAAGGGGTGGCATTAAAGGAGACCCTAACTCTCTCTGCCAAATCAGTGAAATCCAAAAGTCAAACAAGTTTAATTTTTAAAGATGTCAAATATGATTTAACATATTTTGCAGATGTTTGCACTTAGCTGAAGTTCACACAGCTAAAGTTTAAGTATTCTACCTAACAAGTGTCGCAATTTTTGCACGGAAGAGAATACTGATAAATAAAAACAGCTTCTAAAATATGCCAAAGTATTACAGTGTTTAAGCCTTTATTCCTATTCCTTACTGCAAAATTTATATTTGTGGGTAGAACGAGATACACAGAGTTGCTGAAGAATGTAAAGAATATGGGTAAATATTTGAAACTTTATTTTTCAGATGTGAATTGAGAATGAGTGGTTATATATAATTTGTGTTCATTCTAAATTAATGGTAAATGKTAATGAGATGTTAAATTTTAATTTGAGGAAAGCACAGCTAGCTAAGATAAATATCAGTTGAGTGTATTTTAAATTAGAATCCAAAATCATGCTGAGAAAGCAAGATTAATTAATATTAATTGAATGATTCATTATTGAATTCATAATTTAATTATTCATTAATCAATTAATGAATAACAGATATTTTTGGGTTTTTAATCATCTGAAAAAATCAAAATAGAAGACATGTTTTGCAGGAGGCCTTTAGCCCGGGAGATAAAAAATACTTACACATGCAAGTAGAGATATTTGACTAGTATAAAGTAGAGAGACTTATTTGCAAATGGATAGAAGGCAAATAGCATGGTGTAGTAAATAAAATATTTAGCTGAGAATTTGGAGACCTGGGGTGTACATTTGATATTGCAATGTAAAGTAATGTCAGTCAGGTCTCTTGTCAGTAGTATTGAACACCTCTGTAAAGTAAGTTGAAATCAAATGACAAAGCATGATATAAGAATTGTTTRTTTAATGTATGTGTGTGTGTTTGCACATGTGTGTGTGTCGTCATGCTCTGTTTTTTTTTAGTTGAGGCAGTATGTAGTACATACAAGTTCAGTTTTAAGCTCTGCTTTGCTTTTAAGTGATGAATAATGCAGTTTTTCATCAGTTTGAATTATTACATTGAGACTTAAAGAAACTGTTTTGTTCTTTGTAGCTGAGCCAATAACGTTTCCACCTGGAGGAGGCAAGTCATTTATTATGGGTTCTGATGATGTKTTGTTAAGTGTACTGGGCCTTGGAGACCTTGCAGACTTGACAGTAACAAATGATGCAGACTATAGTTATGATGTAAGTGCAATTTTATTTTAAAATTCTTTATACAGTTTAATTTAATCAATAATATTTGGCTCCCCTCTCCCCCACCCTGAACATTACAGATGCAGATAACAGAGGTTTCATTAGCAAAAACTATTACTTGGGAGGAGGAGGGAGCACTGTGTGAATGAGCTAAGTAATTTGGATAATCAAAATTAAGTGAGATGACTTATTTATTTTCTACTTAAATTAATTCAGATTTTGTCACTGGGGGAATGTGTTATGACATAAAATACAGATTGACATCTTAACATGAATTTGAACAAAAATGGCAATTATACACTGATACGAGGTATTGAGAAGACATGGCATAAAACACAAATATTGTCTCCCCTTTGTGTTTATGTAGTGTTAACAGCATAGACTATATATAGTAATATATTTCAGGTGTAAGCTTTTAGGGTGTGTTTTTATTATAATCCAGAGTGTTCTGACATTCCTTTGACCATGTCCATTAAACTACTACCGATAGTGTTATATGAATTTTTCATTGGCTAGTAACATTTGATGGCTGGTTAGGGAAGTTTCAGGTAAGTCTTACATATTGTATTGTATTTAAAGTGTCTTGTGGGTTTGGGTTGTGGTTGGTTGGTTGTTTTTTATTGTTGTTGTTGGTAAGGTACCTCTCTGTTTCTGTAACTTTCCAAGTTAGATACATGGTGTTTGTACTGGAAACCATTATTAGGGGTTTTATTAAAATCTTAGAATCTGCAAAGTTAAGAAATAAATTGTTTATAGCTTTTTACAGGGTCCGAAAATACTTGTGTGTGACTGCACACCTGTTTTTTTAATCATAGTTGTCCTTCAGTATTTATAACTGGTAGGATTATTAATTGCTGTAATGAAGTAAGAGCTAATACTGCCATTTCTCCGTTATTGCAGGGTGCTATGTTACATAGTTCTACGTCCTGAATAACAAATGAAAATGTTAATTATCTATCCTTCTATTACTGGACTGTATAAAAATAAATGRAAGAGCTTTTTTAAATATTTGGAGTACTTTCTAAATTTGTATAATATATCATCCTGTTCACAGTAAAGATTAATCTTCAGGTTGTCTGTTTCATTTCAAATGACATAACACTTCTGGGAAATCAGATAACTTAATATCAGAGTTCAATTTCAGCTCTTTGCATCTTTCTCAGGATTTTGCCTTCTGTCTAGCTGAATCTCTTGTGTAATCACATGTAAAATGTGTCTGACTTGAGGGTCATGTACAATCATTTAGAAAATTATCACTAATTTTTTTTTTTTTTACATTGCGGTGAAATCTATGAACAAGTGGACTTCAAAGAAAAGTCTTTCAAAAGCTTAAATTGTAAATGCTTTAAGGCAGCTTAAATTTGAAACATCCAGAACAGCATGTTCCTAACTACTACTCCTAACTAGTATTAAATTCCTCTGGGAATTATGAAGTTGATTAGTTTGGAGGGTTGTTTTACATAGTGCTGTATTTACTTGGTTGAATATCTTCTAAATGCTTCTGTCTGTATCTTCATCAAAGAATTAAGAAAAGTTTGGTTTAATGCTAACTTGCATGAGGAAAAATATTTATTTTAAAGCAGTTTAGAATCTTAAATCAAGTTTAGAATCTTAAATCAAGCTTCTGAACTTGTCAGTTGGTTATTTTATTTTCTTTAAGTGTTATTCCCATTTTACCGACAGTAAATATGAGGCATCAAAAAAACTAAGTGGTATACTTTCAGTAGTGAGGCAGCTACAGTTGTGAGATTAGATCACAAATTATTTTTGCAGTTGCATTGCATTCTATGTCTGTCCTGTTCCCGAGTTCAGAATTTTGGAGTATCAAGGTCTGGCGGGTCACACTTGCCTTTCATTAAATTTATAAAGGTAACGTGACAACATCTGGCTCTTAAGGCACATGTTTGTAACCCCAGAATTTTCTGATTCTTTTTTCTTTTAAAAATCTAAAATATTTGTTAAGCACCCTTCTTTCCTTTTCTGCCCACCAAAATTCCAAGTCAGCCTGTATGCTGGACAATTAATGCATGGACTAATTAGTATGATGACCCTTAGGGTAGATCTGCAATATTGTATTTTGCATGGCTCCATTCTTGGTTGGCTATTTTTAATGTCATGAGAATGATTACCAGTCACAACTAATAGCATAAATTGCAGTATCGGTACAACTCCAGTAGTAGCAGAATACTCTATCTCTCTTACGGATCATTATTATCTGTTGTTCTCGAATTAGCTCTTCATTGAGAATTACTATATACATAGAAGGAACAAGAAGTTCCTGGGCTGAAATGATAGCAGTCTGGAAGAACAGTAAGAAGAAGCATCACTATTCTTGTACTTTTTATTAGGCATTTTTGGTTGTTTTTAGCTACTGCCAGAGGCTTATGCCAAGCTGGAAGTATCTTAGATCAAAATAATGCAATCATTAATATGTTCTGATGCCATAATGGCAAATATATGCCATACTTCTTTCTATGCTAAAGAGATTGCAAGAATGTTGTTGATATAAAAGAAGGAATTTGTGATGTCTCTTTCAAGAACTCTAGTAGTGTAGGGAAAGTTGGTCTGTAGAGGATGGCCTGTGAGAGACTTTCAGAAACAAGATTGGTTTTGAGGAAAACGTCATGCTTGACTGCAACATTGAGACTTTGCAATGTATTTTTATCTTTTGCGAAGTACAGSTTCTTCATAAAACAGTGTGTAGCCATTTTGCTTATTCCAAGAAGGAGGACTATTTACAGGTGAGCCAAGACAAACTCAGGAAGCATCACAATGAATAATATAGTTGACACCAACTGATGAAACTGGTTCAGGAGAATCTGTAGTACTTGTGACAAACCTGACAATACAGTTTTCTGCATCACTCTTTGTACAATAAATAGAACATGGAGTTGCCTTTGCCCTTGGGAAATTTAAAGCAGAGAATAGAGGTGATAAATAYGCTAGTATGAAATACAGCCTGAGCTAATAAGGAATTCGCAGCAGAAGGCAGTACCTCACAAATTTGTTGAAGGTTTGAAGGTGTCAGTGATCCTGTAGATGAAGATAATCTTATTGCTTCAGTGTAGTTGGATTTTCAGAATTTTCTCATCGAGACCCTTCGTTAGAGGCTCTTTAATTACAGCTTGTTTTGGGAGGTGTGTGGGGAGAGGTTATCTCATGCTTTAATCTGCCTGATACAGGAGACAAGGTAGAGATAAATTTTTGCTTTCTTACTGGATCATTCACCAAATAGGAATGAGAAGTGATTGACCATAATTGTCACCTGGTTTCCCTGCTTCCTATCCAGTCCTCCTTTCCCAGTGCTCTTAGCGAATCTGCTGTCTTCTAAAGCATATCTGAGAAATGCGTGGTGGCTTCTGACTTCGTGTGTCAGAAGATATAAACTTGAGGTGTCAAATAACACAGATGGAAAGGATTTTTTTATATTTTTATTTAAGAAGGGAATCTCTGTCCTGTCGTGGATCTAAAGAGACTGAAGTTCAGATGCTATTAGTTCTCCATCACAATGTTCCTTCAGGTTAAAAATTCCGTGATAGTTCTTAATTTCTGAAGTTGTTTCCACGTAACTGTGGATGTGCAGTAAGACCATGTCTTACCTTGTACCTATAATACAGTACTTGTAGGACATCTTAACCTCATGCCCCTGTGAGCTTAGCTGAAGCCACCTCCTTTTCCAGTAAATCACCAGATAAGCAGATCATGTTAAGCTGTTAATGTTTAAGTAAAACAAACAAACAAACAAACAAAAGAACAAAAAAAAAACCCAAACCACTTAATATTCCCACTTCTTGCATTTTGCTCCCAGTAGGTCCATGCTCTTCAACTAGCTTGTGTGAGCCATTATAGTGCATGAATAAATAAAGCTACAACAGGGTTCCACTAGCTTTCATGTATCACTCCTTGATGAGTGAAAAGGAGTGATCTCCTTTTATTTAAAGGAGAGGATATGCGGACAGGATGGGGATTAAGTTTTAAATGTTAAGAATTTCAACTATAGCTGAAAATTTTTCTGTATGTGAATGATTTAGTGCACAAGTTGTCCACAAGACTAGTCGTCTAAGTGATAGATACTGTTAACATGGTACAGTCATCTCAAGTCATGTCTTTTTCGATATCTAGTTCTTTATATTTACCTCAGTATGTGTAGTTGTTTGTACCCTGAGGGTGTAATATTGTTACCAAAACAAATGCTCCCATTTGTATATTCTTGGATTCCATAGCTRCACAGGATGGTGGTGGTTTTCTGCTGTAGGACTGGCTGCAAAATGGAAAATCCTCATTTATCACAGCATCTAAATTTGGAAATCTCCAATCAGTCCCAACATTATCAATAAAAAAATAACATTAAAACATTAAAAGACTGACTAGAGTTACTAATTATTGCTTTCTAATTTCTCTGTTTGCTGTAGATAAGTAGTTCATTGAGATAGGGAAATAACGCATCTCCTTACTATGCTGTAAGGATTCTGTTGACTGCAGGGGCAAGGAAGAGCTTCCTTCCCTGGTGTCTTTTTGTTGGTTGGTTGGTTTTTTGGGGGTTTTTCTGTTTAGCTCAGGTGTAGTTTCTTTCAGTCTAGTTTGCTGGTGGTTTACAGGCAGAATGAATAGGTTGCTTGTCTGTGTTCCCATACAGACAAACAAAATGAAGGCAAAAAGGGATTTTTATTAGGTTATATTGAGCAAGTATTATAAAGCAGGCATTTCCAATTCTGATTGCTACTCTAATCTGTTTAGCAATTTTGTGGTATATGTTTTTTATTTTGCTTTAAGTTTAACGATATTTTGTAGTAAAGTTTTTTTAGGATATGTAGAGTGTTTTGTGTCTCCTGACCTAGACAGGTTTTTGTTTGGGTGGTTTTGGGCGGGGGAACAACTACTCTTTGTTTTTGGTAGACCCTACTATTCTAAGCATCTACTCTCTGGCTGTTTGCTGATAGGGGACTAGGATCAAGGATTCAGCTGATCTTTCTTGGTCCTGTTTAGTAATGTCTACCAAAGTTTAGGGAAAAAGGGAGAGGGAGCTAGTGAAGCTGTATGGTTCCATAGTCTGTCTTCTCACGACTTTATCTTTTGGCATTTACAGTAGACCATTAAGACTCAATGGGGCAGTGTGTCCATGCCTTCTGTTTTGAGAGGCTTTTGAGATGTCACGCTTCAGAACATTGATACACAGTGTCACATTTTACTTCTTTTCCATTACACCACGGCCCATTTTGTATCTCACATTTATCCTTTGTAATCAGCAAATCCCTTTTCAAAGTCCTTGACTGTGTTTTTATGAGGTGTGGATTTTTTTTTTTTTTTTTTTTTTTGAAATATACTACTGGTTAGCTTTTTTTCTTAGAGGTTGCAAGGATCTCTTTTTAAAGATGTGTCAGTTGTTCTCTTACTCTTGCAGTAAGGATATCAAGATTCATTGGAAACATGGATGGGGGAAAAGAATTAAACAAAAAAAAAATTGGCTTATATATAACTAGATTTCTAGGAAGGTGTACGTGGTGTCTTCTAAAAGAACCRAGATGTTCAAGTCCATTTTAAAAAATTAAGGCTTTAAAGGTATACTTAAGATAGGAAATGTACCTTGTTTTACGTAACTTSTGTAAATTCTGTACCTTGCATTTTAGCAGATTCCTCTGAACTGCTGAGAACGAAATTACCATCACAACAGCCTTTTAATAAAAAATATTTAATGAACKCTTTTTCTTTTTTTTTCTTTTTTTTTAAATAAGGAACACTATTCAGTCCTGGTTTTCTTGAATGACTCTTCATCACAACTGTTATAGAAATCAGTGTGGTGTGGATGCACGTCGCACCCAAATAATCAAGGTTTTCTGTCTAATCTGGGACATAATGTGCTAAAATTAACCATTGCTATTTCAAAAGTTTGCCTTCAATTTCTTTAAGCCCTGGATCACCACAAGTGCATGAGGCAACATGAGTTAGCTAGGTGGATGAATACATTACAAAATGAGGCTTAAAAACATTGAGGGACTCTTAAAAACATTGAGGGACTTTTTTTTTTTTTCTTTTCTTTTTCCTTCTCTTGTCCACTTTAGATTCAGGGAGGTGAATAAATATGCAGTGTGGGCTGAAATCTATCAAGTGTAATGCAGAACTCCAGAATTCCACTCTGTTCCCTGAAACAAAAGATTATTCTTTTTGTGAAGCTTGTATATAATATGCAGTGTAGTGCTAAATAACTTAAATCTCAATAAAAATATTGCAGTATTCGGTATACTCTGAAGTAGGAAGACTGGAAACAAAATGCTTTGTTATGAAATGTGTTTACTGGATGATATTAAAAAAAAAAAAATCCAGATTACATGTCTGGTATAACAGGTTTCTGTTGCTTGATCTGAATTGGGCATAGCTTGCACTTAGGCCAGAAATTTACATTAGTATACAGGAAAATCAAATGTCTGCACATCTGTAACTCAGAACAGTAAATCTTGTTGTCTGAGCTTTTCTATTTATTTTGCTTAGATAGAATCGAATTTAGTTTGAGTGAGTAGCGGTAATTCAGTAGAGGATATAGATTTGGTCCAAGAATATTTATTACAGTATATGTTACGTTATGATCTGATTTTTATTTTTAGTCCTGACAGATATAAGGTACTAAGATTTTATTAGCTGTGGGAGATTTTAATCTCTTAATAGTGTTGCTGAAAGTAACTTGGGATACTGAGAGATTCTGGCCTACACTTGAGAAACATGCTGTAACAATTACATGGTGAATAGTGTGTAAGGCAGAGGATAGGATTAGTTGCCATTCAATTCTTAGTTTGCTAATTTTGGTCATCTAACTGAAGTCAGTTTTCTAAACTCCCTTTATAATTACTTGAGAGGAAGAGAGAAGTACCTGCACATGTATTTCTCCTTATGATGGAGCCTTAGGACAAGTGGGGTGTAGTCTTTTAAGGGTCTACTTTCTGTATAATATAAATTGTATTCAAAGCTCTAAATTTGTCTCTTGCAGTCACTAGAAGAGTTTGAGGTTTTCTGATAACTTTTCTGAGTTAACTGTAATTAATATTAAGCAGCTGTAATTTTTGTATTTTAGCCTAACAGTCTATAGGTTAAGAGTATGAATTGGATGTTCACAATATATAAACGTAAAGTTTGTATATATTGCTTCACATACTAAGTTATTGTCTCACGAATATATTTAAAACTCATTAAAGACTTTAAAAAATATTTATATGTAATGTTATGTTTAAAATCATGACAAATGTGTATTGAAATTTGGATTACCTATTTCTGTGTACTTACCTTCACGTGTAGAAGTGTGCAAGAATTACTTATGTTTCCTGTCATTCTCAGTCAAGTAGCTCATCTGAGGAAGATCACTCACTAGGGACCTGAAGCTCATTTTTATTGTGTTTAAGTGATAAATGAGCTTTTGACAGTTGTAATCTCTTCCTTGGGTGCAGAGAACATGATAAGCAATGAAACCTTTATCTTTCTTCAGGGAAAAAGAATTAAAGTATCATTGCACAAAAGGATTAGAACCAGTTTTTGAAAATCAAGGCTTCTTGTCTCTGTATTCAGCATTGTACTCCATTCCACTCTGGGACAAAAGAAACTATTACAATAGAAAAATTTGCAGACTACCTTGCTTGCCAGAGAGAAAAGTTATAGATGCATCTAGACAGATCAATAGCTAAATGCAAACTTAAGATTGAACAGGTAGTAGCTGAATAAAAAAATAGCGTGTTTTCCTAAAATACAGAGAAATATATATTATACATATTTTTAAACCCAAGATAAAATTACTCCTTTCCTTTTCTTTTTTTTAAGCTGCCAGCTAATAAAGATGCCTTCCGAAAGACATGGAACCCTAAGTATACGCTACGCAGTCATTTTGATGGAGTGCGGGCATTAGCTTTTCATCCTGTAGAGCCTGTGCTGGTTACAGCCTCTGAGGACCATACTCTCAAACTTTGGAATTTGCAGAAAACAGTTCCTGCCAAAAAGCAAGTATATGGGTTTTTATGAAACATCAATTTTGTTTTAAATKCCTGTGAAATTGGTTAAACTCTTATATGTTTTCAGAGTTTTTCAGTAGAGATTTCATTTGGTATAATAACTCTTCCTTTTCTTTCAGGAGTGCCTCTTTAGATGTAGAACCCATCTACACATTTAGGGCCCACATGTAAGTGTTTTATGTAATTAATGCTTGATAAATGTATTGTCATTATCTCATGGATTCGTAAGACTTAAAAGCCACAAATGTGTTCTATTTTTACATCATATAGACAAGGTCCATTATACTTTGTAAAAACAGGTAAAGACTGAGTCCCTGTCATGAATTGCATAGTCCATGATAAAACAAGAAGTGGCAAATGTGGTTAGTTGCAGTGGAAAGGAGAGACTGTAGAAGACAACAGTGAAATCACCTGAGTGATGCCCATGTCTTGGACTGTGGATTTGATAAATAGTATGTGAAGAAGATAAATAAGGTAGAATTTATTAGTCTTACCTAGTATCTTCAGATACAGGTCTGAGAAATTAAAAGTACAGATGCAATTGTCAGGACTGAAAAAAAACCCCACTGAATGCAGGTTCAATGAATGAAAAATCAGGAGATCAAGCAAGTGACTAGGAGGGTTCTGAATTTTTTTAGGGGCTTGAACCCTTTTAAGTTAATTAAGTTAGTTAACTAAGAGAGAGAATTTCATTGCCAGGATAGGCCAAAGTAGTAGATAAGGCATGGATATTAATTTATTCTCCCAGGCCTGGGAGAACATGATAATCAGTGAAATAATTGTTGTAATCAAAAAGTTGATTAATACCTGAGTAAAGTTCTGATAGCTACAGTCAGTTCTCTTGCAATGTCAACCCAGGCTTCATCCCTTCCCATCTCATGTTTGCCTGCTTTGTGTGTAGATGTGGTTCATTACACACCATAACAAATATTCTCATTTCTGATTGCGGCCCAGCCCAAGATCGTGGGAAAGCAGATTGCACAAACTAGTCTGAAACAAGGAAATATCTTTGTTGTGGCAGATGGTGGTAGTGAGCTAACCTGAATTAAACAATGTTAGTAAAACTTGCAAGTTGAGCTGGGACTTGTAAAACTCCTAGTGATTTTTCAACTTGCATTAACTGCTTTATTTACTGCCTGAGTTTCAGTTGCTAATTTTGAATTCTGCTTCCTTCCAATAAGAAGGCAAGACAAAAATGTGCCGTCCATAGCCAGTCACAGTAGTTTGAGTGTATTTTGCTTATATAACTAAAGATGCAGTCTCCAACCCAGTTAGCAGGTAAGCTTCACGAGAGATCTTTGATAAGCGTTGAAGTGGATAACACTTCCTGTGCTGGCCTCGCCAAAAAAAAAATTAGCAGTTTGTATTAGGAAATCTACACATACTGTCGTCACCCTCCTCCTGCCCTTAAGCCATTTACTTGCTAGGATGTAGTGTCTTATTTTTGCACTTATTAGCTAAAGTGTAAAACACTCTTCCCTAGGGCTGGGTGACTAATTTGTCCTCATGTTTAAATACAAGTGTTTTTTTGAGTGATAGAGGGTCACTGACCAACTGAATTCTCCTTCAGATCTTCCTCTGTCTAAATTTGTGGTATTATTTAGGCTTTTGTTACTGAATACCAAAAGATAAGCTTTGGGGAAGTTTTGATACACAACTGATCCCCACCSTGTGACTTCCAATGAGACTGCTAGCAAAGTATTTTTACTATTTTTCCCCTCAGGTAGGCTTTGAGCAACGTTCCCTTTCAGCCCAGCTTCGTTCTTTACTTTGCCAAATACGTAGGTGGATTCAACCAATAGTCTTCCTTTTCACCATCTTCAAATATGTAAATCTAGTTTGCTCATCTGCACTTAAACAACCAGTGAACTCCTTATATCCTGAGCATGGCCCATCAAATCAGCCAGGCATCTAATACTGGGGATATGGTTTTACAATACAGTTAAACCTGGCTTAGTAGTGCATCCAAAAGAGTAGACCTGCTGCTTCCTTTGGGCTACAGCTTGTGCTTGTCTGCTATCACAGCAAACAGGTTGAAGTTAAAGCAGTAAAAGTCTAACCTTGGCCAAAAAGTACGCTTTCTGGGATCATTTTTCTGAACCAGGTTACTGGAGCATAGGTTACTGTCAGTTCCTAAAATAGGATGGGAAAATAGTTGGGGGGGCTACAACCACCTCTTTCAGCACAGCTAGCTATTAGATTGGCATAGATGCACTGTAAAACTCACCATTTGTAGGTTTAGTTACTGTTGCTTCTGAGAAATAAGATTATGTTCTCTGAATTGCTTGAATTTGGATAGTTTTAGTTAATTTGTTATGAATATTTTAATACAGGTTGGTATCACTTGTTGAGACTTAAAAAAATTTTAACAGAATTGTTTCTTCAGAGTTTGAAATTTTTTTTTGACTACTTATTCCAATCCAATTTTATTTTGAAAGTAGATAGCTAATTTTCACTTCTATCCTGTAGGAAGTATCAATAAACTTCTTTTCCTCTGTCTCCCAATAGTGGACCTGTATTGTCATTGGCAATTAGTTCCAATGGAGAACAGTGTTTCAGTGGTGGTATTGATGCAACCATCCAGTGGTGGAACATGCCTAGCCCTAACGTGGATCCATATGATACCTATGGTGAGTACCTTTTAGAAGATAAACAACTCATGACAGTTGTCTTCAACGTTAATTTTCTGCTTAATGCTAATCTGGTTTCTAGAGCTTTTGTGAAATGTAACTGCCATTTATCAACTAAATGGTGTGTTTTCAACTTTTTGTGTGTGGTAAATATTATTTATTCCCACTTGGCTTGGTGACGTACTTTTTATAGAACTGTAATAGGAAGACTGGCAATTTCTGAGGTTTGAACAGTAAAGAAAAAATTAATCATAACTTACTTTTTAAGAAGCATGCTTACTACTTTGAACCCAAATTCCAGATTTTTGAATGATTATGTATTTATTCTGATAGGAAATTCTCAGAAAACTAAGGTAAGTGTACTCAAATTCTATGTCCCATGTTTCTGATTTGCATCTCAGTTCCCATACTGATGTCTCTAAAATTAAAGAGCTGATAACTGCTTGGAAAACTGTACATCACTCTCCTGCCATTGATGGTGATCAGCATTTTGTGTTTAGTGTAATTCTAAGGGTGCAGTTCCATGGTTGACTGAAGTTTGAATGGGACAGAGTCAAAATTTCTTCCTCTCTCCCTTGTGTCAATGTAATGTGTGAACTAATACAACACTCAGGCTGCATAATCTGTAGCAGTGAGATGGGGAGGGATGGGAAGCAGTGCTGTCTTACACCAATTTAGGAAGACTGCTACACCCTGTCCCTTAAATTGTGCCTCTCTGCTAAAAATTTATTCAGTATTGTCTAATCACTAAAAATAGTCCGATTTGTTCATGCAGGTAGGATTATTGGTATAATTTTCATGGGCCTCAGACAGAACTGTCTCTACCCAACTGACAAAGTTATTTTTAAAAGAGAGAGCTCTAATAGGATGTTTTTCCTCCCTAATGCTTGTTAGCAGGGCTTTGGGTTGCAAGACCACCTTGGTTTTAATTTCCTGCAAAACTAAATGTTAGTGATTTATCTGGCTTTATTCCTTTCCATTTATCTTTTTCTCTCACTTGTCTACCAGGCTTTGAGTAGAGAATAGATGAAAAACCCCTCTATAAAAGACAACTATAAAGTATCGGGGAAAAGAACATAAGAATGTGTTTACCTGTTCCACAACAGAAATAGTCTTATTTTAATTATTAGGGTGCTTGAGAGCTTTAGAGCATGCCCCTGTGTCAGCAGAGTACGCTGAGTAAAAACAACATTAGGCATCAGTGTTTAAGTGGAAAGCTGATTTTTGTTAGGTGTTTTTGCACCTTGTACAGAGGAAGGGCTGTGACCAAGCATCTTTTAAGATGGTGAATTTGAAGGGAAGAAGCAAGTGCCTCAGAGAGGAGGTGGTAACAAGTGTGTGTCATTCTGGAAAAAGGGATGTAGTTATTTGTGGGTTTTTGTTGGTTGGTTTGGTTTGGTGGGGTGGTTTTGTATCTTTTTTCTTTTTTGGTGGTGTTTGGTTTGGTTTGGTTTGGTTTTGGGTTTTTTTGAGAAAGCTGGCAGCAGCAAAATGACTTCCTGTGTAATACTCTAGCTGTTGCTTAAACAGGAAGGGCTGGGGGGATATATGACAGTTTTATGTGGAATTTAATTTATATTGAGGTACAAGAAATACTTATTTAATGTTTCTTCACTAAAAGGGTTTTATCTCTGAACTTTTGTTTTTCGCAGAGCCAAACGTTCTAGCTGGCACATTAATTGCTCACACAGATGCAGTCTGGGGTCTTGCTTACAGCGGTGTAAAGAATCACTTACTATCTTGTTCAGCAGATGGCACTATTAGATTATGGAACCCACCAGAAAAAATGCCCTGTATTTGCACTTACAATGGAGAGAAAGGTAAGTTTTTACAGTGGTTTTGAAAATCTGTTATGAGGCAGCTGATGATGCGTCCAGGCTCATTATCTCCATTTATCAAAACTAGGTAACAGGACTAAAGGGAAGAGATCTTTTAATAAAGTAATCCTGGTGCTGTAGCATTACTCTAAAGAAGGGAGTGAATTCCTTCTGTAAAGTATGAGTATAAAACAAACTAAATATTTAAACTGTCAGGAATTTTAAGTGTTTCGTTCTTTCTAAAGACATTTTTTTCTCTTCTCTTTATAGAGCATGGAATACCTACATCAGTTGACTTTATAGGCTGTGACCCTGCTCATATGGTGGCATCTTTTAACACTGGCAGTACAGTCATCTATGATTTAGAAACGTCCCAGTCAGTGGTAATGCTTTCATCACAAATAGAATCTGGTAAGTAAAGCTCTTTTGTATTAAATATCCATCTTGGATGAGGTACCTTTATCCAAGTTTTATTATATGGTGAATTAAAAGAAAAAGTTTTGCTCCTCGCCTGCATCATGCAATTTGAAAGTTGGTTAGATGCTTAAAGATGCTTGGAACAGACACAACGGAGAAGATTGTGGATTAGCAGGATTTGAAAGCGGTTAGAGATAGTGAAAGCGACAGTTTTTGTTCTCTAAGCTAAGGTTTCTCAAGAGTCAGTTGTCTGAATTGCATATTAAAACACAGTTTACATTATATAGCCTTGACATGGAGGATATTAAGATAAGTAAATAAGTGAATTAAGCAGAATATTAGTTTGGTGTAGAATTCTGCACAGGTTGTGATTAAACACTCTCTCCTGTGGAACTTTTAATATTAGAAATTCTGTTGCTATGAAGATGTAGCTCTTTAAGCATCGTATGTATCTGATGAAACTCTGGATAAAGGAGCCTTCTTTTCTTGAACCTATGAAAGTGTTCCATAAGGAAAATCTCCACTTTCTGTTCATTCCTTTCTTTGAAATGAGATCTAAAAGAGTAATGCAAGGGGAGAATTTGCTTCTCCCCTCCAAGTAGTCCAGTTTACTTAGTGATTATATTTACAGTGTTAAGTAGCTTATATAAAGACTTCAACACAGGTTAAAAAATTGTGTAAAAGCTATATTCTAGGCAGCTTGTGCAAAAACTGGCATTGACAGAAAGAACATCACAAATTGGAGAAATACCTTTCCTAGTTTGAAGAGAGAATCTTAAATGGAATCAACAGAAATTAAGCACAGAAATGAACAAGCCTTAAAACACTGGCATATCAAAATAAGAAAATGTTTTTTAAAGAGTATTCTAAAAACTTCTAAAGAGATTCTTAACCATTCATTGTTTCTTTAAGTTGAAATAAGACATAAACATATCTGACAGAATCGAATAGGTTAGGTTGACTTCAGTTATTTGGATTCTGTCATGGTGGTTTTTGTTGTTGTTGTGGTTTTTTGTTTGTTTGTTTTTTCCCCCAAGCTAAATCTTTTTTGATGTGGAGGTATAAGAAGTGTGTGCTAAATGCCACTTGGCTAGTGCTGCCCTGCAGTACTTGCTTGGTTTGTTTGCTAGCTCTCTTAAGAATCTTTCATGTGTATAAACCACTTGTACAGCTTTAACCTTACAGTACATTGGCTAGAGTATACCTGGCTTAGCCCCATCCTGTAAAACAAGAAGCTATTATTTATTCATTAGGAAATTCATTGATGCTCTGCCCAAAACGTTATTTATATAGTATCAGTTAATACAGTAAGCTAAAGTATAATGCTAAAATATTCTCATTTTAACTTTAATCCTTTCTTTAAGGCAGGTGAATATTTTTTTTTTATTTTCAGGTGTACAATCAAATAATCATATTAACAAGGTAGTAAGTCATCCCACACTTCCTGTAACTATTACAGCACATGAAGATAGACACATCAAATTTTTTGACAACAAAACGGGTAAGGATAAAGAGAACCTAACTTGTATGTATGAATATGTTTGAAGTAAATCTGGATGGACATAGGGAGAATCAATTTGTAGAAAACTTACTAGTGATGCAGTTTTACACAAGAGAACTTTTGGTATTCGTAAGATTAAACCTCTTCAGTACCCTTTCGATGAAATAGTGATATCTGTTGCAACTGTGACTTCAGCAGTCAGAAAATACTCTCTCAAAACAGGGAGAGATAGTTGTGAGGGTCAAGAAGGTCCTCTTAAGTTAGCGCTTTCTCATGTATAGAATATGTCTGCCATTTTCTTCCTGTCTTCATAATTTCCATGCTTTTGACTCTAAGCATGTATCAGTTATGTTTTTCAACTCTCAGTAATAAAGAATATTGCTTAGGGCAATATTAGGGCAAGAAATAACCCTGAAGTCATTATAGTATTGGAATTCGCTGTTATACTAAAGTTGCTGATTAAGCTTATACAGCAGAAAAGGAACTGGAAAAAAGAGGAGAAAGAAGGGTATAGGAAAAACTGCACAATCTGTCATGACAAAAAGGTTGGAATAATTGTAAGAACAAACATAGATTTCCTATTCATCAAATTATCAGTCACTTCCTGCATGTTATCCTACCAAAGTTGGAAGAAAAAAAAAAAGCAGCGTAAGCTGACTTTTAAGTATGCACATGTGCAACCTCCTGTTTTAAGCGTGTTTGGTTTAGTTTGGGTGGGGTGGGGGGTGGTGTTCTTGGGTTTTTTGTTTTTAAAAGCAAAAAGCTAAGACATTTTTTCCCCTTCTCACCTGCCATGAATGTATGTGTTTGAATTGTGGTTATTATATGTGTTGCAATGATTGTCCTGAAATTAGAGTTTATTACTTTAGAGAAACAAAGATGTAGAATAAGGAGAAAAATCTTGCATGAACAAATAATTGGGTCAAAGATAGGAAACAGAAGGTAGAAGAAAATGGTCATTTTGTGAAATAAAGAATTACTACGTCCTGGTGGGATCAGCAATAGTTTAACATAATATGAATCATCTGGACAGGGGACAGTATGTTGACAGTTTACTGACATTGATTAATTCAGGGTATTAAAGATGAAGGTTGATGAGGAAGAACTGAAGATCTTAATAGACTTAAGAGCAGGCAAATTAAATTCCACGTGGATAAATGTGAAATGATGCATGTCAGGAAAAACAAATTTCGTAATATAAAATAATAATCACTGGGCTGACTGTTCTTACTCAAGGTAAAATCTTGGAGTTACAAGAAGAGGTTGGATGAAAATGTCAGTTTGGCACTTAGCAGTCAGAACAGCAACATGAATGTTAGGAGGAGGGAAAGGAATAAACAACAAAAAGAATCATTGTTAATACCTTTGTAYGAATTCTTTGTGTATCCACATGCGTACTTCGTGTTTCGCCAGTCTCCCTTATCTCAAAAGGAATATAACCAAATTAAAATGTTTCGGAGAATGGTTAAAAAGATGATCAGAGACCTTCAGTAGCTTTTAGCTTCTTCAGGAAGAATCTTAGAAACTAAATAGGCTGAGATTCTTCAGGAAGACAGGCAACTGGGCAAAGATGATATACCTTCTTCGTGTTAGTCATGGTCTTAGAGGAATTTAAACATCCAAAAAGCATCATGTGATGCTAAAAGATGTTATTAAGAGTCCAGGAATGGAGGCCACTGAAAAGAAGTGCATTTAAGAGTAGTTGAATGCAGAGATAACACCTCTGGTTTGTGACATAAGTGAATAGTTAATTATTAGTAGCTGGAGAGTATTCTGGACAAGTATCACTTACTGCCTTGTTGCCTTGTTTTTATTTTCTTCCGTGGTTTATCACCAATAGCCTCTCTCCTAGCAATGACAGAGTTAGATGGACCTTTGGTATGACTCAGTAAGTCTCTTTGTAAAAAGCTTCGTCAACACTTTGTCCTACTGGGGCAGGTATTAAGACATGTAAGGGACTAAAAATTGAGGTTCTCACCCAGTCATTTTAGGATTGGTCTTTGTTGTCATTGCTACCAGTAAAGATTCCAGATGGATAAAAAGAGTGCTTATAATGGGAATGCCTTTTTGAGAGTTGTATGTCATTTACCCGTATGCTTATACAAGAGTCTGCAGTTGAAACTTAATAATTTCTAATGCAATTGTATCATTCAGATATTATTGGAATCTAAATAAGCATGTTATTCTATATTGCATTTAATGGAAACGACATTTTGAAAGAAACAATACTTCACAGGAAATTCACTGTTTATTTTGCTTTTAGGTAAAATGATCCATTCTATGGTTGCTCATTTGGATGCTGTCACAAGTCTAGCTGTAGATCCTAATGGAATCTATTTAATGTCTGGAAGTAAGGTTTTTTTCATATTCTGTATGATCTATAAATTTTGCATTTGTGATACACTTATGTGTCTGACAAATCTAACTCTCTTTTGTCTTTTTTTTCTTTTTTCTTTTTTTTTTTTTCTTCTTCTTTTTCTTTTTTTTCTTTTTTTTCCTAAACAGGCCATGATTGTTCTATTAGGTTATGGAATTTGGACAGCAAAACATGTGTGCAAGAAATAACAGCTCATAGGAAAAAGCTGGATGAATCAATTTATGATGTAGCATTTCATCCGTCAAAAGCATATATTGCCAGTGCAGGAGCTGATGCCCTTGCCAAAGTATTTGTGTGACATAGCAGAACAAACCTGCGTCATAACAGCAGGTCTGTTTGGACAAAAAAGAGGGAATGCGTCACTGCCATCAATGATAAGGTTACCAATAAGACACTACATCTGATCTGCCTGGGTGAAGGCTTTTATGTGGGGCAGGTATAAGTTGGTGAAAAGCCACCACATCTTGAACAATGTCAGGCTCATTCATTTAACTGTAATTACTGTATTTGGGGGGGTGGGGAGAAATACAAAAAAGAAAACCAGTATTTGTAGCCTTGACTGGATATGAACTGAGCGTATGTCTGTTCTTAGGTGTCTTTAAGCAAACGTGGAGTCTGATCTTACAAAAGACTTTATTTTGGACTCTGTGTGCTGCCTTAGGGTTAGGAATGTGGTGCTCTTGTGGGGGGAAGTGAGCTCCAAGAGTAGCTTTCTTTTCATCTCTTAGTAATCTTCTGTTTATCAGTTGAATGCCACAGATTCCCCTTTTAAACTCTTATTTTGCTTTAAAGAAAAGGAAATTTAACTTAAAATATTTTAGCATTAGTTGCACAAAATGTTTGGATAAAATTCTAGTTTTTATAAGTCTTTTTATATATTTAGCCTGTCACAACAGTGCTCAAGATTGTATTGATAATGTTTTTCTGCATTATAGAACCCTAAAACACAGAGATCTCACTGACCCGCTGCCGTGTAACCACACTCTTCCCTTCTTTTGCCTAATACAGCTCAGCTAAGTCCTTGCATAAGGATGCTAATTCATCATCATCACATAACTGTCTTCATAAATAAAGGACTGTAAAATGTGTTCAAATGAAACACAGAGGGGTTAACACCCCTGAATGAACTCTTAAAAAAAAAAAAAAAAAAAAAATTAATCTTGGCATCCTATCACTATGTGATATTTTGTACATCTTACTGTATTTACGAATTTATTTATCAAGGATTACCCATCTTGCTAATGGCCTATTGTTATTTATTTCACTTTTTGTTGGTCTTTATATCCTTTTATGTAGTGTGTTAAAGGGCCCTGTATATCTATTATGGCACTCTTTTTGAACAGTCTAAAATAGATGAGGAAATGGGACATTTGATAATTCTAAAGTTGCAAACAAAGAATTTCTTTTTCCTCTGGTTAAGTACCTGGAGTGGAGTTGATTCCAAAAAATAATCTTGTTTCAGAATTTTTGGAGTGAAAAATATTTTTATTTGCGTTTCAAATAGAATGCAAAAGTAGTTGATTCAAGATTCATAAATCTGCTGTGTTTTGACTAGTTATTCCCTGCTTTTATTTTATTTTCAGATGTGCTTCAGTTTATGGTGTAACTAAAGATTTTGTTTGTGTAATGCATGATTAATACAATAAAGTATTTTTTCTAGTCTTCCACAAAACTTTTCTGATCAGTTTGCGAGTTTTGATGAGTTTTGTAAGGTTTCTGTTTTACAAACTATGAATCAGCAAATTTTTAAGATTGTACCACATAGCAAAAGTACAGCTGTTGAAAAATAATGTATATAAAATGCATATAATAAATATTAAATGGTGTACCTGTATGTTACTGTTGGCTACATTATTTTGTGTTGCACAGTTTGAAAGTGTCATTCTACAAATTACTAAATTAGGTCTAAATTTTAGCAAAATGACCATTTGTTTATTATGCTTATAAGCTGCTTTGCTTTTGGAAAATTGTAATAGTTGTCTGGATGTCAACCAACTGTTCAGTTTCAAGCAGCAGTACACACATATAAGAACATGTTTCCACAGTATTTTTAAAGATTTTTACAAGAACAAATTGAAAATTGTAGTGTATTTTTAGAGCCTTTATAAGATGATAATCATGCTGTTTTTCAGTATGTCTGTATATGAAATGATTCTCAAGTGATTTAGGAGCCAGAAAGGTACTCTGGTTTTATTTCAAACTGCCACTGAATCTTTGTGTTGAATTTAAAAAAAAAAAAAAAAAATCATTTTTAAATGCTTAAAATTTGCCCATATGTCAAATGTTACCTATTAACCTTTGTCCATTTCTTTACAAGTCCTCCAATAAAGATGATGTGCAAAAGGGCAATCTTTTTGCAAAAGGCTAAGCTGCAGGTCAACATTTAGCTACTCTGTGATGAGTCACTTTCCTGACGTCTATCAGCAGAAACAGAATACTACAATATGAATCTTAGAATTTCATGTAAAAGTAGTATGTTTAGGTATAAATTACCTTAAGCTGGAACATGTTCCTATAAGTGGTTGTAACTGTATTGTTCCATGTAAGTTTCCAGTTCTGCAGTGGGAATGTATCTCATGCCATCTCATGTCAAGCAAATTAGATTAAAAAAAAAGGAAAAAAGGTGCTCATGGTAGGCAGAATACTGCAGTTATATTCTGAAATTAATTTTGTTTTAGTAGTAATGTTACATTGTTTGAAATGTTACAGTAAATTATAATTGTATAGAAATTGGAGAATTTTGTCCTTTATCATGAAGATTGAGGTGAGGCCTTTCAGTAACTGCTTGTAGGACACTAAGACTTTACTTTTGAAAGTAACATTCAGCTGATTTGCACTTTTTGTTCCTTCCAGTCTAAAGCATTCAACTAATCAACAGATAAGAGAGTATTTGAATTTTATTGGAAGTAATTTCATAATCGCCTTTTCTGAAGCCAAACATTGTTTCTGGCAGCTTTTCCAGACTGCTGCATTTTAATGCTTAAATGAAATGTGATTGTTTAATAAACATTGCCATGCATAACATTTACCTTTTTTTTTTTTTTTGAATTGTATTAAAATTGAAATGGTAAAACCAAAAATATTTGCTTATTTTCCTTAATTGAAATCTTAACGGTCATCTTAGTTCACTAATGTATAGTGGATCAAATGCTGTAGTGAGGCTTCATTTATTGAATATTGACAATAATCTCTAATACAGTCTTATTGTGGGGTATAACGTGCCAAAACCTTTATTTGTTGTTTTGTTTTTTAGAACACAAGAGCTGTAGGACTGGTGATGGGGAAAAAAATGACAGTGCTGAAATAAATGTTTTCATTTAGCAAAAACACCTCAACTTATGAAAAGACTGTGTTACTTCTCTGTTGCAAGACCCAAAAGACACGTGCTTAGAACMTGAATGGAAAGATACCTAAATGTGTTTAATAATACATTTAGCATTTAGGGTGTGATTGATGTAACAGACTTACTCCTCATCTTGCTTTTTATTATAGGAACTGTTTTAAGCAGATGAGTGGTGACTGTAGTCCAGCATCTTGTCTACATAAATATCAAATACATCTGAAAAAGGGTGTAACAAGCCCTGATCAAGAACCTTCCGTAATTTAGAAATCCTAAGGAAGACTTTATTTGCCAGGAGATAATTGGTAGATATTCCTAGGGGAAAAGCTCTGTGGGCTTGAGGATACCTTACAAGAGGCTGTCCATGTCTCCTATTCTATGTGAATTGGTTTATTTTAAAACAGATAGCGCGCTCTGTCCTGGCATGCTCTTATTATTATGTGCTTCTTCAGCACTTCCCATCTCAAATCAGTGGAAAGCTTCTTGGTCACACAGTGCTGACTGCTCTTCCTTCTAGCTGCCATATCACATAAAAGGTGTCTCAAACAAATGCATCCCAGTTGAGCAACTGCAGGGAGGCTAAATACATAGATAAGGTGGTCTACACAAATCCTGCTGGGAAAATGAGTGTAACTTTTTTTCTTCCCAGATAAGGTACATGGCGTGAAAAGATGACTGACTCTACCTTTTAGTTGTGTTTGGTTTCACTACAGTGTGTATATGTGTGTATATATATGTATTTATGTTCTTTTTTTAATAACTTTTTAAAAAGAAAAAAATTAACAAAACCAGAAGGCTCTGGAATTTTTTTTAAATGCTACATCTGAGGTAAGCATGAATGAAGGTTTAAGTTCCATATTTAATATTTGCTCTGTTGATACTCGGAGAATACACATCCTTGAGTTCTATGCAAACTAAATGGCTTATATTAATATATTTTTAAAAATAAATAGTTCAAGTTACAAAACATTATAAATGTCATAAAAATACATTGTTTTCTAATTTTAACATAGAACCAAATTGTGATTGACTTGATAGTGGGAAACAACGTGCTTTCTTTTTAGTCCTCCCTCTTACCTGGATATCTTAATGGCCCCCCACAAGAGAAGTCATCTAGACTTTCTGAAAGTGTGCATATAGCAACAGAATACTTATATTTTTTAATATTTACAGAGTTTAAGGAAGTTAATTTAACTCTGGTGAGATCCCTAGTAATGAAAAGGAAGCAATGTGAGACACGCGAGGTCGTAAGGCTCTTGTTTTCAAGAATCACTGAACCTCTGACTTCAGTGCTGTAAAAGTCTCTGCTGAAGACAGTATACTGGAAGTTGTTGATGCGTACTTCAACGCTATGGTTTAATTTCTTTAGATGCACATCAAATGGAACAGATGTCAGTGAGGCCTGCTTTTTTTGTGATCTAGAACCTTATTAGGAGATCTTTAATTTTCTAATTATTAATTCCCATCCATCTTGAATTTGGTATTGATAACATTTCCTCCTGGAAGGTCACATCTAGTGTTCCAGCTGATCTGGTCTAGTTTTCCTGAAGCAAAATAACTGGGGAGGCCAACCATTGGCCAACCCTTAGCCGTCCTAGCGTACCGACATTGTCTAAGAGCAGTGCTGGGGCATTTAATGTGGCAGTAGAAGAATTCTTGCTTTGATTGTACGTAGTGCTATAACATACTGTCAGAGTAACACTAAATCTCTAGCATGCTCTCTTAACTGGAGGAGGAAGAAGAACTGATTCCTGCAAGCATATGGCTCCACTTTATGTTCTCTGTTGGGACCCTAAGCTATTGATGGTTGTTAGCTATTGACCTCTAGCAAATAGCAAGTAGCAACTTTAACCATTTAATATCTTCATACACAAACAACTTTTGATGCTCTCATTTTAAATTGATTCAAATTAGTGGRTTTATTACAGAATTAAAAACTTTCTAGACTAAAGGATCAGTGCTGTGAATTTATATTTGTAAAACTGAGACTACAGGTAGGAATTTAATAGTGATCTTGTAATAGCTGTGTGGGTTAAAGTCCGCCTCTTAAACCAAGTATTATTGAGAGCTGTATCTGTTTTAGTGAAGTGCAAAAGTATTGATGTCACCCTATTCTTTACAAATGGCGTTAGTCCTTTGAAAAGTGATGGTCTTTCAAACAAAAATAAAGCTAGCTTAATTATTATGTGGCTTGTAGAATTGTTCATTTCTATCACAAAAGATATGGGGTGAGATTTATAATCTTTTAAGGTGAAATGCTTCATTCTACTTCAGAGAGTACTGGACACCTTAGAATAAATATTTCACTTGGTTATCAAGAAGTATTTGCTTTTGGGATGTCTTGAACTTGGATGTATTGGAGACCCTTTAACCTGAAGGGAGAATACCACCATAAGAGAACGATTTGCAGCTTTATCCTCAGGTTCCTTTCTGACAAAAAAATAAATAGGATTGGCTATGTGACCAATTTTTTTAAGCAGTTTTCAATGTCACTTGAAGAGGAGCTTTTTGCAGCTGAACATTTTTGATAATATTATAAAGATTTTTAATTCTATTCAGTCCTAAGCATTCATTAGTGCTAGCTGATGTGCTAACTTGTTTCTCCCATCTGCTTTTGTCTCTCAACTCTCAACTGTTCTTGAAAGCTCCAGAGGCTTTGAGAAACCTGTAGGAGGAAAGAGTAGCTCATATAAATGTTAGGTCGTGAATCTATGTGTGATCTACAGAAATACGTGAACTCCTTGAACTCGTGAGTTGCGGGGAGGGGTTTCTAGGCTGGGTGCTCAGAGGTGCAGGCCCACCTGCTGTGGGTGGGGCAGCGCCGATGGGTTCACCTGGCAGTGCCACCTGGCCAAGGCAGTAACGGCCCCTTCTGGAGAGGGGACGGAGGGGGGCCGCCGGAGGCCAGCAGCAAGCCGTGAGTAGGCAGGGCGGGAGAGGTGTTGCCCTCCGTGCCTGCAGCCATTTCGGTGTTGGTGGAGAGGAAGAGCTGCTCATGTTGTCCACTGTCGGTCACATACCCCTGAGGTGTTTCCCTGGGGCTTCTCCCTTGCCTCCACCTGCAGCTTGACTTGCTGTGTGACCGTTGGGAGCTGTGGCTTCTCCTCTGGCCACCGCCCTGGGGCGATCCTGGTGAGGCTGGAGGCTGGGCGGGGGGAGCGACCGATTCCATCTGGGCGCTCCCCAGACCGAGCCTGGGAGCTGACGGGTTTTTGCTCATGAAAGGTGGCTGGCCAAGGGGACATGTTTTTCCCTTGTGAAAGGAGGCTTGGCCAAGCGGGTTGTATGCTGTTGGTGACTTTCTGGTGACTGGCCTGGCTTTTTTAAGCAGATTTTTTCCTATGGTTTCAGGTGTCTTTCCAGTTGCTCTTTCATACCTTGAAATGGATGGATTTTTTGTTGTTGTTTTTTTAATGAATATGTGGGGTTTTTTCTTTCCAAAGAAAAAGCTTTTCTGAGGAAAAAGCTTCTCATTTGATTAGAGGCATCTTGCATCTAAGCTCTTGTCAGGCTTATAATTCAGTGTGAATAAAGAGCTCCTGCTTCATGCAGAAGTAATGTCTTCCTTCCCTGAAATCTCAGCAATAGCTGGGAGCAAAAAAAAACCAAACCCAAACCCTTCAGGGCCCTTGGGAAGACGTGCTGTGTGCGGCAGGCGGGGGGGTGCCGGGCGGACTGCCGCGGCCCGGCTGGGGAGAAGCATCGGGCCCGGGGAGAAGCATCGGGCCCTGGGAGAAGCGGTTGGCAGCTGCGGGTGCTGGTGGCAGGAGCTCAAAAGCAGAAGCTCTTGCAAGGTCCTGCAGACACACTGCCTGCAGCGGCAGAACGTTGAACTCTCTGTCGTGGCTCCGTTTTATGTGCCTGGTGCTTTTGGTGGACTGGTCAGTAGCCAGACGTTTCCCCTGGCTTGCTTACCTGGAGTTTTTCTGTGTTACTTAGARTACCATTGCATCTTAATGACAGCAAATCTTTTTAAATGTTTTTCAATACCACTTCTTTACTAGGGCAGTTGTTCACAAAAAAGGAGCTGTATTTTAGCTTCCTGAGTTAGTGCTTTGACCCTTTTGCCTTTGATAACCCAGGTGACTGATTCTGCCAGTCTTAGTAAGCATAGTTTTCTGTTAAGATGATTTAGTTAACAGTTGTTGTACAGAAGAATTTCTGAGAGGCTGGAAATACTTTCCCCGATCTGAGTGATCTAATACCTGACAGTTTCCATGGTGTATATGCATTACGTTCTGTCAGAAACTTTTTGTTTTGGCAGACATTTGGGCTTAGAGAGGCAACTGATCATGGTCACTTTCTCTTAATTGTGCATGTTAGTCTAGTCTCTGTTTAGATTTGAGAAAATCAGACCATTGGGGAGTGAAGTCCTTGTTGATGTACTCACTACCAGCATGCTGTGCTAGCTGGTTCTGTTTTGTTCTAAACCTGCTCCTGGTCCTCTCCAGAATTAGGAGTTCAATAGGACACAGTTGTGTATCTCACCTCATTTGGAATATTTAGGTGGGAGAAAGCTGTTGTCTTCCCATCTTCCTTTTCTGAGCAAATAGTATATTATTAAAATACCCAAGACTAAGTGTCAGAGAATTCTGGAAATTACATAATTGTGAATTTGGTTTTGATTAAAAATGACCATTTTAATGGTATAGATTGTTTGATTTGAAACTTAACAAAAATGTAGTAGTGGTGCTAAGTTAGTATGTAAGTAATTTTTTCCCATCTAATTCAAATTATTTTCCTAAATGTTGCCAGTCTTTGCTCAGTCTTTTGACTTCTTGTCTCTAACTTGTATTCTTTGGCAGAGAATTGTTTATCATATTTGTAACCTGATCACATACACCAGGGCAGAAAAATAGTTCTTATCCCTTTGCTTACATTCTACCATACTCTGATTGCTGTTAAGTAGTAAAGGCTGCATCTGACCTCAGCGGAGGTTGGAAAAGTTTAATTAGCATTTGCTAGCAAAAACAGCTACGCAGGATTCTCATGCCCGGTGTCTTAGGAACCGGTCCAGTATGAAGTTCGGCTGTAGGTTCAGTTATACCCTGAAGCTGAGGGTATCTTCAAACCGACAGCGCCTGGCTTCCAGGAGAGTGCSCGGGGCGTGAGGCTGGGCTTCCCGCCAGCCAGAAGCGCGGCTGCCGGCTCCCTGGGGCTGTGGCACACCCGCTGGCCCAGCAGCGCTCTTCCCCGCCCTCCGCCTGGGACGGCTGGAGTTCAGCTGGCCCTGCTGGCCTTTGCAGGCTGCTCCGGTGCTGGGATGTAAAGCAAAATAGTAAGGACACAGTATTCATTTGTATGTAGACACAGATGAATGTAAATAAATTTGAGAGTAACAAAACAATAAATATCCTTCAGGTAATGAAAATGGCTTATGATCAAGGATACGTCACGAACCAAACGAGAGTTTGAAAGGAAAGGAAATTTTGATCCTAATGAGATCAAATTTAAACTGGGCAGCGTGCTTCAAAGCAGAGATTAAACCCTTGGATTTTATCATAGACTGCAAATTTTCAGGACCTATTCTTCCTTCAGCTGAAGCCAGAGGCAAAATTCCTGTTGAAGCCAAAGCGGGTAAAAGAATGTGTGCTCCGGTTGATAGACATATATTAACTGGAAAGTTACTCGTACTTAAATTATAAACTGTCCAGGTGGTTTGTTAAAGATGCAAGTTGATCATCTTTGACAATGTGCTCAGGCCTTGCATGCAACAGGGACATTTTCTGATTTTTGTGGCTTTGATGCTCTCTGGACCTTTCAGCCTAATGAAAGGAAGGAAAGTGCTGAGAAAGCTGGAATCTCTGCATTTAAAAGCAGTGACTTTGGTGGAGTTTCATAGTGATATTGAGAGTTGCCCCATTAGAAATATGGCTTAAAATCAAGGCATAAAAAGTTGTCGCTGCTTTTCTTCTTCAGAACAGGGGAAAAGAAAATACAGTATTTGTATTGTATGCTGTCATACTTGGTAGAAAAGATGACCGATGTGACAACGCTAATATGAATTGCAAATGGAAGTAATTAAGAACATTTATGGGAGGAACAACTGTTCTGATGAAACTATTCTACTTCATATGTGCCAAACCCCTCCTGTTCTTCCTCCTCTCTTCCTGCCTCAAAATTACTTTATAAGCTGTAGAGATGTATAGACATTCGCTTGTCTGGTTACTACATAGCTCTTCTTTATTGGCATTGATTTTGAAAGGCAAAGTAAATAGTTTTAAAGTGATTATTTTCTCTTAAGAATATTAGGATGGTCTTACTTTAGGATTTTTCTTGTTCCTTGCTGGTTCAATATTAATAGTTTTACAAGCAGTGGTAAAGGTCAACTTCTGAGACCTGTTCTTGCACTCTGCTTGAGGTTGTAATATAAAAGATTTTTGCTACCAGGTCGCAGGTCTGGCAGTATGAAGACTYCTCTGCAGTTTACTGACCTTCAGTCCTGGACTGTATACCTGCTTTTCCTATATACTGCACTTGTCAGACAAGTGTACAGCTAGAAACCATCATGCTATCAAAAGATGTATATATGAGGTGAGTCATGGTCAGAAAAGGATCTAAATGCCTAAGATTTGTGTGAGGTGTAAAATTTGAGGTGTCTTGGAATTGGAGGCGTTCTCTGCAGAGCCTGGGGCCATGCCAGCACCTTGGGATAAAAATTCTCAATGAATGACCTGCAAGTTCAGCAGGGAGCTGCTTTGTACAGACACAATCTTTATACTCCCTGCTGAAGTAGCATGCAGGAGAGAGCAACCATGGAAATTTGTCTATCATGTCCTTTGTGTGTGTAATCTGACTTGGAATCTCATCCTGGAGATAAGCATTTGTAACATTTCCTTCAAGGACTGAGAAGGGCATACTGCCAATGTAAGAGGAAGTTGTGCGCTTCTTTCAGTTATAAAATATCCTTTGAGTAAAGAATTCACCCAGGAAATGTAAGTGACAGATTTGGTGTCTTCCTTGGTCTTCTGGCAGTGAACGATTCCAGTGCTGAGGCGTATGTCCTAACCAATGCATGGCTGTAGGTTGCAGCACTTACTAGAAGTTATCATGGTACAAAAAATAATCTCAATTTTTTTAGGACAGCAAATTAATAGAATTTTTTAAATTTAGATTGCTCTGGGACCTCCACTGGGAAGGATGAGTTTGGGACCATGTTAACTACTATTTAATGTAAAATTCAGAAACAGCTCTGGGAGTTGCAGTAAGTATGTAAACCACTAAGCTTAGAATCTTCTACTCTTTTCTGAGTGAAGGAATCTTAAGTTTTTTTGTGCAGCGGTATGTCATCAGCAGTGAGATTGCAAATCAGAGGCCCCCTGAGTACTTTCCAGGGAAGTAGGGCATAGAGAATCACAGAATGGTTTGGGATGGAAAGGACCTTTTAAAGATCATGTAGTCCAGCCCTCTTGCCGTGGTTTTCATCATATAGGTTTTCATCAGTCTCACTAGAGAACAGAACTGATACCCTGCAGGCCATATTCTTGATTGATATGAATTTTTTCATTGCTTGAACCTGCAGCAATGTTCCCAAATGGAGTTTGCACAAAGGGTTGTCAGTGCAGCTCTGTTCACATTCTTTGTACTGCTTGGTCCAGCAGCATAAAACGGAACCCTCCTACAGTGGCTTTACCTACCTTCTTACCCAAATCAGAACTTCAATTCACGTCTGCTACCCTCTTCCATGCTGTTCTTCCTCCAAACTTACCTTCTACTTACAGCACAGGCCACATCCTTTCCCTCCTGGCTCAGTATCTCACCAGGTCTCAATCCTTTTATCCATATTCCACCAACGTTTTTTCCAGATCAAAACTGTGCTCACAAATGCTTGCTTCCACATAAACTCTGTATATTTAAAAAAGTATTTTCTGTACCCATGGCTTCCTACCTCAATGTAATCAGGCTATGTGAAGGCTGCAAGTAATGTGTCATCACCATTCCTGTGAAATGGAAATATGTGGACATTTAGCTCTGCAGGTTTCTGTGTTCCAGAGATCCAGACCTGCTTTTGCCTTCATGAGTGAAAAACATGAGTAAAGCTGCCTCCTTCTTTGCAATAGTAAAAACAAAGTGGGAGAGAAAAATGTGATTCTACTAGCCGGCATGCGATTTATATTCAGAAGGTTCAACTAGCATCATACCTAGTATGAACAATGACTAAAACTTTGATATTGACTCATTCAAATTAAAATATTTGTATAAATAGTATCCTTGCTATTTGAGGATGATTTAGGATTTTTTCTTTTGCAAATTAGGATTTAAGATAATACAGTTAGGGAAGCATCACATGCAACTTAAGCTATACTACATGAGGTTCATCATAAAAAGACTTTTATATTACAGGATATTAAAACAGCAGCAGTCCCAGTTTTCTTGCAATATATATTTCTATAAAAAGTTTATAAACTAAATGAATTAAACTTTTGCACAAAGTTGATACTGTATATGAATTTATACAGCAATAGCTGAATGCTCTTATCTATAAACACATAACAAAATTAAGGATAACAATAGAAAAATACAAGGCATCTTTGTCATTCATGTTTAGTATAATATATAGCCAGTCATAAGTTAATAAAAAATGCACAACAAAAGCCTGATGAATACAATCCCTTCTGTGCCACTCCATAACTACTATGAATTTTACAATCAATAGCAGGGGGACAGGAAAAAAGGGAAACCCTAGACTGGTAGGGAAAGTGCTGTTTTGTTTTCTACTATATATTTTACTTGCAAAAACTTTATTTTCTAAAGAATACTTGAAGTCTGTTATTCACACCAGGAATCTGGAATAACTCGGTGAATATTGCGTCCTTTTAACCACATGCGTGTAGGTATAAATATATCAACACATTACTAGGTATGTAATCAAATTAAAGCCTTTTTTCAAGAAAACTATTCTTTCATCTTCAGCGAACCTCACACATCTTTAAAGATATTTTTACTAGCATTAGGAAGTTGTTATTCTGTGAGCTACTGAATCCCACTACGTGCCTGCCTACCATCTTCTTTTGTAACCATGTAATCTGATATAAATCAGTTAGGTTTCAAGGTTTGAGATATCTTTGGATTTGAATTTGAATGCTTTCAGTTCCCAGTGTGTGGTCTAATTTAATCAGCCCAAGATTCCTGTCTCTGTCTAGCCAATAACAACTTTGTAAAACCAAGACAGTACAAGGCAGTAGACAGGAAAAAATCTGGTTATCATCAGATATATTAGGAATATCACTGTTAACTTCAGTGATGTAGGAAGCAGTAGTATCAGCTAATATGTTAGGATCCAGATCCTCAAAAAGAACTACTGTACCTTTCAAAATCTCTGCCAAAAGAAGCGAACGACATAGATCTAGAGAAATCTGTGGGTAGAAATTAAAAGTTTTTTGATGTAAACTTTGCCAATCAGATGGCAATAGCAAAACCTCAACTAGTAAAAATAGACCGTTTAGCTACAATCTGTCATACCTTGTCTTAAACTGCCTGGCAATAATGGATGTTGTGCAACTGAAGCACTGAAAGTACTTCACGCTATCAGCAGAATTCCTTGAAAAGATACAGAATCGTAAGCTACAGAAGGCTCATAGAAGATAGTACCGTGTATTTAAAATGATATTATTTTTAACTCATAAGAAGACATCTAGCAAGTAACAGCAAAAATGTCAGAGCTGTATTGTTTCCTCTGCTGCTATCTGATAGCCTTAAGTGCACGGTATGCATAGCTTTAAACTTGGGGATACTATATACGTATTGAAAATAGTAGCTGTTGGCCAAATTCTGCAATCCAGTATTAAGTACAACTTCTAACAAGCTCACAAGAATCCTTGACTGACTACAGAAACAAAAAGTAGCCCTTCTTCTTCCCTTGCATTATGACAGTATGTATAAGAATAAAACATCTGTACTTTAGAGGGACCATTTCAGTTTCATGATTTTTAGTTTCAAAGTAGTAATATCCAACAGCAGGTTTTTGCTTTATTGTTTAGAGTCCAAAAAATCTTTACAGATGCCTCTAATAATATCAGGAACCATCTGCTCCAATCCTGTGAACTCCCTAGTAAAGAAAGTATGAGATTCTCTTGGTTCAGAAGCCATGTCTTTCAGATCATCCAGAGGTGCCCAGGCAACACCGACAGAGAAGACTGTTATTCCTACAATAAAAAAAACAAACAGTTAAGACCATTTTGCCTATGGATACAAGAAAAACAGCCATTTCTACATCCATGAATTAATCTGGATCGGAAAAGTGTGTTTCAGTATCTGCAGTCTGTCAAAGATGATTAGATTTTGCCACTAAATATCAGGAATTAGATTTGTCTCAATAAAAATCCTGAAAGAAATATGGGGTATCTCAAGAACTAGTGTTTAGTTGGTTTTGTAGTGACACGTATGAATGTAGTAGTTACAATGGCAGTCTTGAAACACAAGTAACACTGTGTATAATGATTTTGAAAATAGATTTGGATCCTTTGGATCCTTGGCTTAATGCCTTCAAGCATCAGCAGCCCAGTAAACTTTTTGGCCAAAACTGCTTATTTCCTTCCTAGATGATGATGGAGAACAGGAGTCATGCTGTATTGGATGGCATCACTGATTGGAGCTTCACTACTTGGCTCGTTATTTTTAATCTACTAATTTCTCTCCTGTTTAGGGAAATAAGACTCTGTATGTTTTTCACTAAGCTGCTGTGAGTGTGTCTACTCACACCTGGTTCCATAGCACATAGGTTTTTTCATCCTAATGGAAAACAGTTCCTTGGGGCTTACATTTTGCTGAATTTAAAACAGGTATGATACTTGATTTGCTCACTGGGGCTGTATTTGCAAACTTTAAAATCTTAACCTTTACAATACAGCAGAAATAGGATGAATCAACTTCCACCGCTTTTAAAGGTACATCATTTACCTGCTTTTTGTGCAGCAGCAGCAGGTCCTCTAACATCATCGTAAGACTGACCATCAGTCAAAACAACAAGGAAATTTTTGTTAGGTCCATCTTTCACTGGCCCAAACACATTTCTGGTTGTGAAAGAAATGGCATCACCAGTAGCAGTGCCACCGCTCATGTAGCGAATGTTCCGGATAGCCGAGAGGACCTTTTCTTTTGTGGTGTAGTCTGTGAAGCTGAACTCGGTACGCTGATCGTATGTGAACTGCACAGTTGCAATCTTGGAACCAATGTCAGAGATCTCAAAAGCCTTTGCAACGTTGCTGATGAATTCAAGCACAAGGCGGAAGTTGCTGTCTCCAACGCTGCTGGAACCATCTATCAAGAAACCGATGTTGACAGAGTTGTAGCATGTCTTGCTACACAACATCTGCTCATGCGAACACAATTTTTGGACAAGAGGTTTCACGTATTTCGTAGTACCAAACCAGGTGGGCATCTGGTAAGAGAAGAAGCCGTTGTTTCGACAGACAGCCTGTTTGAAAACAAAGTCAAGAAGTGAATATTGGCACAGTGGCTGTGTGGATAATAATCATCAGACATCTATGTGATTGTCTTTCAAAAGTAGGTTAGAAATGGAGCCTGATGATGGGTGTTTGGGGTGGGTTTTTTACTTGTTTGTTTGTAAAAAAATTGAGGACAAACATCTGCAGTTGGTGAAAGCTATAATATAGCTGATTTTAGCCAATAATAAAGCCAACCCTGCYGCCAGATCTCTGGAAATTTCAAATAATTTCACTTTATTCATAAGAATTGTAACAACTGGAAATGATAATTATGAAAGTGAACTAAGTCATGGCTACTGCATATACAAAGGATTGAAAGTTCTGTATTTTTGCTTATCCACTGAAAATTAGGCTTCTGTGTTTTCCCTTTGCACTTGGTAAGCACTTTATTTTTTTAATCTATGATGTCTCATAAACACAGACATACAGTTTGGTAGAAATATAGCTCCAGGTCATTCAAAGTTAAATTTCTTTTTCCCCTGGATTCTATAGGATGCATGTGAAGTGCAATGTAATTAAGAAAAGGGTTAAATTTAAAATCAGCTCTCCAAGGTGATAACTAATTTGACTAAGATCGAAATGCAGAAGGGGAGGGCAGGCTCATGGCTTTCTGTGACTATGAGTATATAAGGGTGGGACCTGCCTGCAATAACACCGGGGTGGGCAGCAAGCTATCTTGTGCCTGGAAGCAGCAGAGCTGTAGTGCTTCATTCTGTTCATGCTCTGAGCTGTGAATTTTGTGCTGAAATTAAACATCTAAAACCTCCCTGTGAAAAATGAGAGGTTTTCTCCCTGGAGAGTAAGTAAAGACCTAGTAATTAGAAAGCTCATGTGAGGGTAGAAGATCTGTGTTCAAATTCCCACTCTAATTCATCCAGAGCAATATCCAGAACTCATCATCCAAGATGAATGGCTTGCATGTGAACTTGTTAGGATGTGTTTCTCAATCTTTCTTGTCCCCTTTGTAGTGAAAGTAAGTAAATAATCCTCCATAGAGCAGGTGCTGAAATACATGCCTCCCTGTCTGCCGTTTCACGATAGGGGATATCATATCTGTGTTTCATTGCCTTTGACGTATTTAACCATACCTATGATGGGGGAATCTCCTACTCTGCAAATCTCCATGTAATTGCAATGTCCGGGAGCTACAGCTTGGCCAAGACTCTGAACTGGGAGGGCAGCGAGATAGCACTTCAGTACCCTCAGCAGTAGCCCCCTTCAGCAGGAAAAAACCCAGTGTTTCTTTAGGCTTCTAGTGATATTCTTTTAAATCACTTATAAGCAGGGAGAGCTTCAATGGCATTTTTGAGAGAGTATTTTAATTTTTTATATATATATACCTATATATAAAAGAATTAGTTCATTAAGATTTTAGCATGAAGTAAATTCTCTAGAATCATACCCATGACTGAAAAACATATAATGATATTCTCTCTTACTTTGTCAACAAAACCAATGTCTTGTACCATTCCCAGCTCCTCTGTTGTGGGTTTCGCTACAGATACAATGAATACATTGACTCCAAATTCTCTGGCCACTATGCCGGCTTCTTCTATATCATCTGAGGGCCAGCCATCTAGGAACACTACAATGATCTTGGGAATTCCTTTGCGTGCTCCGTTCTCTAAAGAGAAGAATTTCTGAGCTGTGTGCTTCAAAGCTTTCCCTAGTTTTGAAGAGAAAAAGAATGTAAAGAAATAACGCAATTACATTTTGATACCAGTTTCCTATATGAAATTGTGCTGGATTTTGGTTATGATTACAGGTCTAACCCACTGTAAAAGCAAAATAGTGTCCCAGGAAATTTGATAATAATGAAGCTTGAGCAACCTATAAGTTAAAAACCAAAAAAATCTCAAAAAAAACAAAACCAAAACCAAACCACCCCCMCAAAAAAAAAAAAMCACAGACAAAGCCGAGGAAGAAACCACTGACATTGTTTCACCCACAGGTCTGGTTTCRTACTAGGAAGTAGATGGATTAGTGCCTGCCAAATGAACTGGAAGGAAGAAAGTTGAGGAGCCATTTAAATTTAGCTTGTGAAATGCAATGTATTTGGAATGCTCAGTTTCCTCATTTGGCAAACATCTCTTCACAACCTCTTACTACTAATTCCAAGATTATTCTAACTCTTTAATTAGCAACTCAACAAGAATGAAATGCTAAGCCTTTTAGATATGGATTTGTCTCAAGATATCACTCTGTTACTAGTGAAAAGTTGATTACTCTTTAAACGCAGGAAGTGATATTTGCATTTCTACTCTAATTCAATGTGTAATAAGCAACCCTAACTTCTGGAAATGAAATGGAAGATGTGGCAATGTTCTAGTTGAAAAATCTTGAAACTAAGATGAGTGTGGCATTTCAAACACTTTCTTGCCTACCTGCATTATAAGTACTTCAGTGTGTATATATATGCATACTTACATATATTAAAATAAATATGTATTTGGAAATGTAAATAAATGATTTCTATTTGCATGGAGGTATGAACTCACCTGTATTAGAATTGCCTCCTCTGAACCCTAGTTCCTTTATGGCAAACAAAACTTCTTTTGCAGCAGTGAAGTTTTTCAGATAGAATTCAATTTTTGGATGTTCACTGTAGAAACATAAAACAGAGTAATAAAGTATGTAGTTCACTTTTCATACCACTATGGCACTAGCAAGCTAAAATACACTTTGAATCATTTTGTTCTTGGTAATATACATTCTTCTTTATATTTTTTAATTCCTCAAATAGAAGTAGGATCCTCACTTAGTAATTCTCACAATCCTTAGAAGAGGAATTTTGGGTAAATTAAGAACAGATTGATTCTTATGCTTATCAAGCAGCTGAAAACATTAGGTTGAAAATAGATACAGGAAAAAATTTAGAACATGCCTGATGTTAAACTAAATGCATTTGTGTAATTGAAAATTGGCAGGTTTTCCACTATTTGTATGAGAAATGCCTTGGTTTTAAAAAATTCCTGTGAAATGCAGACAGTTTGAGCTATTTAATTTGAGAAGTCTTAAGGTACGTTAGCTACTGACTCCATTTAAGAAATGAAGGATTTTAGCTACACTAAGTTTCCAGATTTCACTTTTGATTTATAGTAGGAAACAAATTTGTCATGCGAAGAGTAGAAAGAAAAACACCTGCAGGTCAGAGAGCTGCTGCTATGAATAAATGGCCTGATCCTGCATCAGAATCGCTAGAATGAACCCCTGTGCCAGGAAGGGTTGGTCTTCAGTGCTGCATCTCATGGCAGAATAACTGTTAAAATGGTACATTTTGAAACATAAAGATTATTGCTTGTAAGACTAATTTCTAATGAAGAGTTGAATGTTCAAGATGCTGAACTGATTACTCAGTTTCTTCAGGAATTGTTCCTCACGTTATAGTATTTAAACCCAGGACAGCAAGAGTGAGGCTCATTTCCCCTAGATTTTGATGTCTACAGTGGACAGACTGGATTTTTCAGGATGGAATTCATCACATCCTAAAAGAGGCATCCAAAGCAGTTCAGATGCTTTGTGCCATGAATGTGGTCATTCTTTCTAGTGACTATAAAAGCAAGCCTAGGTCATTAAATCAGATGCAGACATCTACTCTGCAGTTGTCTAAAGGCAGAGGAGAGGAACAGACTTTCATGATGAAAGATGCGATAGAGAAACCCTGTGTTAATCTAACAGATGTTACATCTTCTCAGAATAAGAGAGTTAAAGGCTTCTTTGAGCTTCCTTTATTCCAGAAGCAATAGCCAAAGTGGTTAAGCCTTGGAAAACTGCTACTGCTGAGCACTACCAAACTGAGCTGTGGCTCCAAAAAACCTTTTACCAACATGTTGGATGTTGCAGCGGCTTCCAGATTGTTTTGCAGCCTGCGAACATACACAGTAGTATGAATAGTCTTAAAATAAAAAAGCGACCATTTGTAACTATGAAAATATTAGCTGTAGTAACCTACAGTTTTTGTTTTGTACATGCTGATAGCCATTTGTGACAGTTCTCTCTGTACAATTTTTAAAGAGCCATCTCTCCTTTGCAGAGTGCTTTCTGCCGTTTTACTAAGATGAACTACAAAACTGTCAGTGGCAGAGGAGCTGTGAAAAGTCCGGCTGCTCTCTCTATCCAAATATGGAGTATCACAGAGGCAGAAGATGATCAAATTTTTCATGCCTTCTCACATGGACATCTCAGTGTAGCACAGAGCAAACAGTACTACAGCTGGAAAGAGTTTGCTTTCTCTTGCTATTCATCTGCCATTATTGAGTGAATACTCTTCTGCAAAATAGGGAGTGATGTATTAATTGATTTCTCTTATTAATCACTCAGTTATATTTCGTATAGATCTGTTCTTACCTGGCTTGTACAACTCCAACGTGAGGCCCTTCTGTTCCAATTCCCAACATCACAGCTACTTTTCCAACAAAGTTTTTCTGCAGATTAAATCTACGTTGGCCGATGTTGTAACTTCCATCAATGAGAAATGCAATATCAGCTTTACAGTCTGTGAATATCCAAAATAATTCGAGTTACTTAACACCAAATAAACATTAGGATTTTGCTTTGCAAAAGTTAAATTTGTGGGTTCCTACCTTTGTTTCCAGCCTTTTTATCAAGTGGCTTCTTAGGTCTTTTACCTTCAGTGAAGGAAACAGCATGGATCATTTAAGAACAACAAGATGAACAGCCAAAAGTGAACCAAAAAAACCTCAGACTCCAAGAATTAMATTGCAATCTATCTGCAGTAAGAACTGTCAGTCGGTTTAATTATTAAACTTGCACTACTACTGCTTTGCTCCTCAGAGAATATTCTTTTTCAAATGAAACAGTTTAACCTTCCTTGCTACACCTGCCTAGCTAATTACTGAAACATAGAAAGCTGGGTGGGTTGCTGTAGCTTACCATCCCAAGTGCTACCATTTCTCAGTTAGCAATCCTGCTGTACAGTGCACAGTTTTAATGGTTTGGAAGCAAACCGTGACTTCAACTGTAAAGCAAATGGTCTATTCACAAACCAGATCCAAGTGCAGTATTTATATACCACTACCCTTCATAAAAACTGATCTAGCCTTTTACTGGCAGCATTTTCTGTGAAGAAATTCACAAAACATCTAAATTTCTGCTATGTAAGTCCTGACAGCACTCAGCTGTTCAGCAGTCCTGTAAGAAGGAATGCATTGTCTGTCTTCTCTGTCACTTAATAGAAATGAATATTACATGAGCTCATGAACTCTTTCTCTCCTTTCTGTTATTCGTATTACTTCTCTAAATTCATTCAAGTTTTTCTTAATTTACGTGAACACTACTGAAGTCAGAATCTCCTCAACTGCAAATGATTCCTCTTTTTGCTGATGAAAGATATACTGCAAAAACAGACATTGTGTATATTTTCTTCTTTAAAAATAAACAAATCCTATGAAACATGGCATTTTAATGAGGGATTCACGCACTGTAGCACATCTTATCACAGGAGGCTTCCCTTGTTGCAGAAATCTCGTACCTGTAGAAGGACGTGCTGTTGATACCGATCGCCCAACCGCTTCAAGCGCTGTGTTCTTGCTGCCTGTTAAAACACAGGAAGAATAAATTTACTGTATTTCAGTGTATTTAGATGAAATTACAAATGCTTGAAGAGTGCTATATTTCCAGTAACCTTTCTTCATCATCTGCCATTAGCGACTCTTGGAGTAGGACACAGGCCTAGATAGATCTTTGGTGCAATCCAGGATTACACTCCTTGTTTTATAGGTAATAAACTTCTCCTTTGAGCTTCTGCATTTGAAACAATAGCAGCTGATGGGTAATTACAGCGTATCTAATTGATGAGAGTTTTTGAACTATAGCAGACATTATTTCTAGCAGATACATTCAGGACTTGATCTGGAGAAGTGGATTTCACTTACAACCTCACCAAAAGCACCTCTAATTCAAAGTTCTTCGCTATTAATTTGTGATGGACACTATACGAGGATTACTAGTATCTTAGAGATATAGGCTGAATTTTAGCTATGTAAACAATAAGAATGTATTGGAGACATTTGTTTCCCAAACTTTGAAAAAATATACCAGAAAACACATACACTTTAATATTTTTGAAACCACAACAACATATATAACCAGTAGGCTTCTTTATACATTTTTATGAGAGTGGTTTAACCTCAGCCAAGGGGCAGGGCATGATAACTGGTATGCAATCAGGCACGGTATCTCAACTATGTGGACAAAAACTTCTGAAAAAAACACTATGTCACACTGTAGCTTAATGACCACATCACATTTAAGTTGACATTATTCCTATTTTTAGAGGGTCAGTGTTCTGTTTGCAGGTAACGCTGCACAAGCAATTTGAAGGGCCCGACGTGTCCTACCGCCTGCATAAAGGCAGGCAGGGGGAGAGAAGGGATACAACTGTATGGCTGGAAGCAGTAGGGGACAGGAGTGCAATAGCAGGATCGAAGCACTGACTTCATCAGCTTAAACTGTCGTGGAACTGCACTGTCAGCTGCCTGCTATCGTGTCATTATATTGTAAATAACTGTGATCCATTTTTATGTATCAGCTTCTGCTACAGACTAGCTAGTCTAGCTGGAATAGTATTTTAAGGAAATTGTGGAAAAATGAAGGTAAAATAATGAGTTAAAAGTAAAACCTTTTGTTACTACCCTTCAGATAGCAAACACATTTGTTTATGCATATAGAAGCATGGAAGCAGTTTCCTAGACTTCTGTTAATATTCCAAATATAGTTTGCAAAATAGTAAGTGTGATCCACCTACGAGTCACTGAGAAAGACGAAGCCCATCTAGCGAGCACCTGAGACTGGATCCCATTGGCATTTACAGCAGGGTAGTTTTCCTGTCCTGGGAGAGTCTGTACCCTTACAGCTCCTCCTGCATTGGTGATCACCCCCCTGAGATACAAAAAGAGTTGTTATAAATCGGACTTTTTAATCCCAAGAAAACGCAATACAATTATACCATCACTAGTACCTTGGACACTAGCCTCCTGAAAAAAATGCCATATAGGCAAGCGGTTGTGTTCAGGCTAAAACAACCTATAAATTGCTGAAAAGACTTTTAAAAGAAACTATTCTGCAGAGCATCACACAGACTTAGAATAAAAAGGTCAGGAAATTCTAAAATTCTGGCAGTGTTCAGACTGATGCAGAAGAGTGATGTTTCAATGACATATCAATTCCTAAAGGAAAGAGCTACAGCAAAATGTATTTGAGCTCATTATGCCTCATCAATATTTGTGACTGAAACAAAATTCAGCATACTAACCTAGAAAATGACCAAAGCTAAGAACTGCTGTTTATAGTGGTAATGGATACCTAGAATGTCTTGTTATGCAACTACAGGCTGAAGTCAGAAATGATAGACATTATTGATAGCAGCCATAAGATTACTGATAATTATAAGAACAGAACCTAAAGCATCTTATTCTTCTTATTCACCTGTAGTAAACACTAAATGTGAAATCTGAAATGAATGAAATAAATAAATGCAAGTTAATAAGCCAATCCATGTAAGATTCCGGATTGCTTTCAGTCTGGACTCAGAAATAGTATATCAACAGTAGAAGCAATTAAACTGTGTAATTTTCACTGACAGAGGTGTAGAGTAACATACCAAATTGCAGCTTCAGAGTTTGGAATACTTAGATAATATAGTTAACAAGTCATAGCTATCTTCATTAGTTTAAGCATATTGCAATGCATCCTTAATATATAGTTATAATGGATTAATTAAAAAAAATGCAGAACAAGTATCAAGAAGCTTACTGATTAAAATATCTTATAAACTCATATTCAGTATTATAAGACTATTATAATCCTTAATGCCCTACTGGAAGGGTCAGTTCAGAAATGTAGAAACTACAAGAAAACTTGTAGCAAAATCTATGGAGGAAGATTTCCAAAACTGAGAAGAGAGTTGAACCTAAAACACCCAGACCCTAGACAAAATTTAGAGGCCATAGTCTAGTTCTTAGTGAAGTCCACTGTCATTTTTCCCTCGTTGAGTTTCATTTCATGATTCAACGAACAGGTTTTGAGATTGCCTACCAGATCTGTCCTGCCATCTGAGACAAATAAAGGAATAGCTAGTTTGAAAAGCTTGCTGATGCTTATGGGGTGAGGATCATGGGAATACCCAGCAGGACAATAGATTTATGCATTTAGAAAACTTCAGGGTTAAAAGCAGCCCAGAGAGAACTTCATTGTTTTTGCAGGAAGAGAGGCTGTTGTGGTTGGTTGTATTTGGATACCTCAAGTGACAAGAATAGGCATCAGAACTGTTCAGATCTCTTTTTATGTGGTACTGAAAGAATGGTGGTTATTTTTAGAGGCCAAAATTAAACGTTGAGCTTCTCTAGAGGGAGTAAAAGCTTGATGCTTTGTAGTACTTGGGCAGGTACAGTACTGTGGGAGACAAACAACCATTTCAAAACTATTTAAACACAGCAATGTGTGCCTTTGTGGTTATTTTTCTTATCTGTTTGGCTTCCTGCTTGAAAATAGATCCCCACCTAATCAGATTTAAAACATTGTGAAAGTAGAATAATCAAGACCTGAGTTTAGAAAATCTTGCATATATTTTTGGTAATATGAGCTCTAGGTATCTGTGCTAAAGGCAGCTTCCACAAAAATCTCCTTATGGACTGCTGTAAAAATACATTCCTCATTTATGGACACGATTTGCATTTCTAAATTGAACTGTGGTTATATATATATTTAAGTGTTGTAGCTTGGAAGATTATGATAGCAGTTTCAAAATATACAGATATTTTCTCATCCAGGAATACTGTACAGAGTATATAAACAGAGGAGCTTCAGTAAAGTTACCCTGAATGACTTTAAAATCAGATTATAAAGTTGGCAAACACAAACAGCACTTTACAGTTCATTAAAAAACAGTGAGAGAAAAATCAGACCAGAGCCTCTAACTGGTTGTTCATAAATGACAAGAAAGTTCAGTGAGGCAAAATTATCTTTGGCAAAAATAACACATTAATGTATTTAGAATATTTCAGTCTAATTAGACCATAACTTTCTACTCCAGTACCTGGTACTCTTTGGCATTCAAGCCTTCACTACTGCCTCAGTCTTAATGGATAAGGAAATATGTGTCAGAAATAGAATATATTGTGTTTAATTGGAACAGTTCCTAATTTAAGTTATACTTGCAATTTTAGTGAAGCTACTTTGGGCTTGCATCAGCATACCTGATCTGTGCCCAAGTTAGCTCCCAAGAAGAGATTAGTATCTCTTCCCCCTTCATTTGTTGTGGACTTGCAACTTTGAGCACTGGCTGAATTAAACTCAAGAACACATTTATACTGAAAGCTCAGCCTAGGAATTATTCCTGGAAGCAATGATTTCAGCTWATTTTAGTCACAGTGTGACCACTTTTGTCTATATGGTTCCATTTTGTCTATTGGTCTTTTCATTTTGATTTCCATTTAACCATTCTGGGAAAAAAAAACCAAACCTCAAGATAGTCTCCATCAAACTTGGAAGCTTTCCACTGAAACCACCATAGTTTTATTTGCTCCTTATCTATTTATTGAAAACATTTAATTCTGTATTTCATCACAATTCAGAACTCTAGACTGCCTTCTGAAGATAACTATTTCCATATAACAGCTCTGCTATTTTTAATGCAAGTGGGGGGCTGATATTAAATGTGAATATAACATGAACTGTATCTTTATGAAAGTTATTCCTTTTTTCTTGCCATTTTATTCTGTAGGTAAATTAACAACTGTTTAAGCCATCTTTTACAATCTCATTAGTTTTACTTGGGATGTTTCTTCCAGCAAGTTTACTCCAAGTGCATGCTCGCTCATATATGCTGAAGTGGAATAAACCATATTGTCAGTCTGCCTTTGTATTCTGAATCAGATTGGCAAATTCCTTTCCACAATCATTTATGATTTACTTTAAAAGCGAGATTCATCCTGTGTAGATCTGCACTGGTATTTAAAGAGTGAAGGAGTGCCTATGCATTTCCTCAGAATGATTTATGTCATTACAATCTGCTTTGATTTTCCCCACTGGTCTCTGCTCCTGCGGGACTGATTTGCATGCCATGGCTGTTTTGATCAAACTGGAGCTCTGCAGATTTTCCAGGAACAGCTTTCACTTCCTTACTCACTATGTTTCATGCTACTGCCAGGGCTGCTTGACAGCAACTTTATAAAAAAGCTGTCAGTCCATTCTCTTGCCTAGCTTCACTGTTAATAACAAATCATAATTTATACCTAAATGGTATTTTTCACTCAAAAATCCACACAAATTAAACAGAAAAGCAGATACACAAAGAAGCAATCCAGTAGCTCACTGCACAATAGCTCATGGAAGAAAGTATACTGGCCAAGGGCAGCAGAAGATATGGGAAGGTCTTGTGAAATACAGGAGTTTCATCTAAAACATACTTAAAAATCTGAATTGAGGTAAACAAGCAGATGGGATTGAAGCTTTTTAGAGCCTCATGCACCTCCTCCAAAAGTGCAAAAACTGTTTATCTGCACTCTCAGAGAAAGAGATGCAGGGCTGGCTTGCCTTTGCTGAATTTTGAATGCGTTTTTCAGGGAGCCTGCACATCAAAACTGATGCCTAGACCACAAAGAGACTCTTCCAGCCATGGGAGATGACCTTTATAGGTGTAACTGCAGTCAGTAATCTTAGCAGTAGAAAGCTGCTTTCACCTGGTGAAAATCTTTTCTCTCTGGGTAAATTTTCCATTGTTTCTTAAAATTTGTAAGTGTGGTGACAGATTTGGCCAATGGAGAGAGCACTTTTTTCAGCACGCTTATAAGCTATGGACTTGTTTAAAAATGCTGGAGATGAAGCCAAGTAGCTATTCCCTTACATAGGCTTACTTCTAAGTGTACTGTAAGGATCAGCTAGATAAAGTTTTCTAAAGATAAAAAAAACATTGTCAGTGAAATACTGTTTTTCCCCTTGTTCTATGATAGTGTTAACGAGTGAAGAGAATAGATTTGAACATAGACTAAATGTTCTATGCCAAGGAAGGGTCCCAAGCCCAAGGGCAGCAGCGCTGCAACTGGGCTGTTAGAAGTAGTACATATTGAGCTGCTTTAGTCTTGCAGTCCAGAAGCAAAATGTTTGCTCAGAAAATCACATGGTATGTTTTTATGCTAATCATCATGTTCATCATATATGTATACAGGTAGGCTATCTGCTTTTCAGCAGAAGGGAGAGAGCAGAAAGATGAAGGCCTGCCATCCTGCCCAAGAGCATAATTTTGACCTGAAAGTTCCTGTTCCCGTTGCTGCCAGAGTACTGGCTGTGATAGCAGCCGGCATTTCCTATAGGGTCCTTGGATGAAAACAGTTATCCTCAGGGACTTAAGACAGCTGAATTACCTGAATTCCCATCTTTCCTTCCTCCTATCAGCAGCTGCATCAAACTCCTTCCACATCATCCGCCTTCCTCCATGGCTCCAGGGAGCATCCTCCCCTTCTCCAAACTGCAGTCTCCTACTGCTGTYTGATTGCCTTCAGTCACTGTACAGAGCTGCTCAGGGTCTCATGCCAGCATCTCCTGGCCGCCTAGGCTGTGCTTTTTCTGTCTCCTCTGCACCCCTATTGCTTTTGGCAGGAAAGATGGCTCAGCAGCAGAAACAGGCCCTATACCAAAGTTTCCCAGGGGATCTACAGCTGCTCACAAATCCCTCTGGCCAGACGTGTTTGTCAATATTCTTCTAGAAAACACTAGGGCAGCTCAGGGGCCATCATCTGTGTTTGTGGTCACTTTGTGGCCAGCTTGGTAATACCATGATATGCTTTTGTTACACTTGAGTTCTGGGACCTTGATGTCTAATTAGAAATGGTTCCACCCTGTGACTAGTTAGGAAGGTTAGGAAAAATTTTACATGCCTATTTAGCCTCTAAACACTACCACATTGGGCTAGGTCTCCATTTAGTGGAATTGGCACTAGAACAGAACTGCACAAGCTGAGAACCTAGCCCTTCATTTGACCTTTTGATTATTAATCCAATTAATCACTCAGTGGTAGGTGTAACTCAGTTCTTTATGCCTACATAGTGTCAGCCTGGTAGGAGGTTCTCCATTCTTCCCCCGACAAATAAATCTTTTATTCTTCTGCCCAGAAAAAAACCCAATATTAAATAAATACTCTGTTTCCTGAGAGTAATTACACATAAAATAAGGAGAGAAAAAGGAGAGAAAAAGCCAAATATAACAAACTAAAACAGGCAGAAAGCTTATTCATCTGTAGTACACAGAACTATTCATAGCTGAATTCTGCTAAATTCTTTACATATACTATATAGTATTTTATTGTGTTAATTGCCTCACAGTAATGGAACTACTCATAGGAATTTGCATTAGGAAGCATTACTTGGTTTATATAAAATTAGGGAATCAGGCCGCAATTTGGACTCGGCACACAAACTGTATGTGTATGTGGAAGGGGGAACTGACCCACACTCACACAATCATTTTCAGTTTAAAAAAAATAAATAAATAAGCACTGCTCCCAAGACTGATGCTTCTTGAAACAGTGGATAGTTGTCTGACTGTGTTTTATATAAGGTAACAGCAACAGTCATTGTAGTGGCACAGGCCTGGTACTCAACAGTGCTTAAGGTACAGAGCTACGTTGCAGTCATACCTAGTTTTAAACTAGATGTGGTTGTTTCAGTTACCTGGAAGAAATTTCCAAAATTCTCAAAGCACTTATCTAGTTACATCACAGCAAATTACTGTGATTACCTATTAGCAATATCATCTTGGGAGTTACTTTGACACCAATATGGAGTTTAGCCATTGCAACATAGAGCAAGAAGGAGCAAGCATTTTGTATGTTTTTGTTGGATTTTGCAGCCTGCACTGAAATTAGCTGAGAACTAAACAGCTATCACCTCTCCTCCATTCATCAATCCTTTTTTACCAGGACCAGTATTTATGGCTGCTCACAGTTGCAGCAAAACCAACAAAATGTTCTCATGTAGCAATTCTGTTCCAAGTATGAAAGGCCAACAGGACTAACAGCCCCCAACTTAAAGGTAGTCTTCAAAAAGCAGTTCTCCTAAAGAGAAGATTTTCACCTATATTCTGCTTTTTCAAAATGCTTTCTATCAAATTCAGAAGACTTGAACATTGCTAATTTACATCTTTATTGGAAGACACAGATTAGAAGGGTAAGTATATTTTAATCCATTAATTGCTATTAGAGCCCTCATTGTTCTTGCAACATCTGTGGAGACGTATAGTTAGATGCAGGTTTTACAAAGAGGGGTGCACATTTCACAAGTAGTGTGAATACGGATTTTTCTGTACTCCTATCCTTCTGGGCTGGAGAACAATAATACAGATAGTTTATAAGGTACAGACTACAGTGAAGAGCTAAGTGATGTATAAATACCTGTGCTTTACTATCTAGGGGAAGACTATGCAAATCTTTAAAAGAAATCTGCATCTTCCATTTTTGTACCTCTTCCTTTTGTAAAACTCTTCCCCAGCTGTGGGGGAACCAAGCCCCACCAGCTTGCTTGGTGGGACTTCTCTAACAGTCACATTTGCCGCTGGCATGGGAGGTTCAAGACCGCTACCTAGTTGAACTGGTTAGGAACTTTTACGACTTTTCAAAACACTCAAGACTTCAATGCCTTTGGAAAAGGTCTTGATAGCAAAAGCTTTTCTTCTCTTTAAGTAAAGATACCTTTGGCAACGAGTACAGAAACGGAATGTTAAAAATAAATGGCTACATCACTAAATACAAACACTGTCTTAGAAAAAAAAGACAACAGGAAGAAATCTCAGTTTTAAAAAAAAAGTTTGTATAGGAAAAAGACAGACATTTGATCCAGACATTCTTTCACAAACTTTTTGTATATACTTAAAGTAGGAAAAGTGAAGAACTGAAGTTTAATTTTTTTTTTTGTTAAACACTYATGAAGACACTTAAAGCACACTGAATGGAGCCATTCATTCTTTTTACAGAAGGATTGAAAGAAAGAGTATTCTAGCAATAAAACACACATGGAGATATGTAAGTATCTTTGAAACACTCTTAAGCTTTAAAAACAAACACACACAGACCCCCACAATACATCCCAAGTTCTTTCTAGCTGCCCCTATAGTACCTTAGCATTTAGTCTCCTTTACAGCATTTGTGAAATCCCAGAGTTTCTACACAAAACCCCTCCTTAAATCCAATTTTAAAAAAATAGTTGGTTTTAATTTACTTTGGAGTTTAAATACTATAAAAATATCCTGAATTTTGGAAGTCTTGTTAAAAGTTATAGGATTTTAATTGACATTTTATGTAAGTTTCTGGATAGTAACAATAGCCCCTAAATATTACTTAAAATGCTTAGTATGTATTTTGTGGCATTTAAAGTATCAAGCAATGCATGTTAACTCAAAAATCTTTTCTTTTCCTCCTTTATCTTCTAGTCATTTATTTCTCTGTAAAATTTTAGGGGGTTTATTTTTTATTTTTTTAATCAAAAATACTCTGATAGCGGAGTTTAGCATCACATCAATATATTCTGAAAGAGTTTCTTTCTGTTGCTTGGGAATAAAAAAAGATTGAAAGTATTCCCCCATTTCTTTTAGACACTTTGTTTCACTTAAGCTTTTAAGAATAGTTTCAGCCTTTCTGCAAGGGCAGCAGTAGTCTTATCAGGAATATACAAAGATAATAAGATGGTGTGATTTTTTTGTTGTTGTTTTAACTGTAGTTTACATGTTAACATCAATGTACCTGGAAGCTAAATAAAAGTAGTTTTAAGAAGTTCAGTGATGCTTGAAGGGATTCTGGATAACTTATGTTGTAATCCACAAATGCTAATGAAATCTCATTCATAGGAACAGGACATTAAAAAAGGTCTCTGTAATATTGTATGACACCTCAATATAATGATTTCTGCCAGGAGTACCTCTTGAAAAACAAATAATTTAGATTATATGCATGATAAAGTCTTAAATATATTCATAATACTTAATCATAGAATTCTCAGAAAATAGGAAAAATTTGGGCAGGATGATCTAGTCTGTACTTTTGCGTCAAGATAGGATCAATTATAGTTATCTAGATATTCTAGACAGATGGATGTTTATCTGTTGTTGGAAACTGCACTGTCTATTGCAGTTCCTATAATATCTCAGGCCATCTAGTCTCTGTCCTTATTGTTAGACTTTTCTTCATGTCCAATCCAAATTTCTATGGCTGAAATGTGAGTCCTATCTTAAGAGTCATAATACCTTACAAAGTTTCAAATCTACTTTGTGGTAGGAAGCATATTGTGAAAAGGTCTAAGTGAACAAGTATCATGTTGTACAGCCAGTTAATAGATGAAGCTAAGAGTCATCCTCTAATAACCAAAAGCTTCCTCAAAGTATTAAAATCAAAGTCTGAAACTCCCTGTAGACTGACAGTCAGGAATCAGTCTGGCTTCTACAGACATCTGAAATAGATATCTCACTATCTTCAGCTGGTTTTGTCCAATATTGCCTTATAAAAAATTGATCCAAGAGAGAATTTGCCTTGCAAATAAGTAATTAAATCTTTGTCCTTCCTCAAAAAAAAAAAATCAGATAACCTCAATAAGATATCAGCCAACCTGTTCTTCTTCCCCTGTGGAATTATTATTGCTTTTCTAATGACATCTATTTAACATAGGTTATCTGGATATTTTTCTTAGTCCTCGTCTTCTATTTGATAGAGAAGTGAATGCAGCTAGATACTGGTCTAATTAAGAGATCATTAAGTAGACTAACACCCAGCAAGCAACTGTCAGAAGATAAATGCTGTAACAAAAACATAACACTGATTAAAAGTAATAGTCTATGGACCACATTCAGCCAAATCATGGGTAGGTCTGTTTGCATAGCGGCTTAAACTGATTTCAACAATTTCAGAAAAAGTGTCATGTAAATGAAAGTCAGAAGGTGAATCTGTTTTTATTCTCCAATTAGTTACTATTTACACAGYACCCTTCCATGTCTACCGGAGACACATAAGTAATCTTAGAGTGAAAGTCTGCCTGCTGCTGTGCCATTTCAGAGAAAGTTAATAAAGCAGTTTTCAGGAACACTTAAACACAACTCGGAAAACTTGCAAGCTGCCCAGCCATTCTTTTCTTCCTTGTTCTCTCTTCTCCTAATGACACTCCTATTGAGTTAGTAYGTCTCCCGAACACGAGAAAGATCTTTATTATGATGGCGTCAAAAGGTTAAAATTTAAAAGTGTGGCAAGACTATATAAGCTTGCTTAACACATCGATTAGCAATCATCTGACTTACCTGTGTATGGCAGCTCCACAGATACTGGAAAGAGAGGCATAAACTCCATCCCCAAAGACATAAAATTGCCATAGAGGACAGTTTGCTGGGCAAAGGACATCTTCTGTCTCCTTTCTAAGGTCAAGTCCTCTTGTAAAGCATGTGACAGCAGTGGAAACTAAAGACAAAAAACAGAAGAACCTGTAACCTGAAAATCTTAAGGGTTTGTTGTTGGTGGGTTTGGTTTTTTTTTTAAATCTCTCTACAGTTTCCAAGTTTAAAGCAACGTTTGAATTGGAAATTAGGTACAGTGTCTCATCTTATGCTCCAGTACATCTGTAAAGACATCTTTGGAGCTTACAAATGTACAGTTATGACAAAGAAGAACTTTTAAATTGTTTATGGGAAAGAAATGGCAGAAAAAGGTGGAAAGAGTAAAAAAAAAATAATATGAGCAGACAACACTAAACCAACATTAAAATAATATCCAAGGAATATTACAGGGGGGAAAGCAATTCACATCTGTAAGTTTACTGCAGAGACAGAAGGGCAAGGGGAAGACCTTCAAGGGCTGGTGGAACACAAGAGTGGGCAGCACTCTCCAAGGGAGAAACTAAATGACTCTAATGTCCCTATAGTAATCTCCAGCCATAAGACACCAATGAATCTCTTGGGAAACTCTGAGCCTCCTCTGCAGTGGCATTCATGAAACAGGTTGAGAGCAGCATTCCCCTTAGCCTCTGTAATAAATCCTACTGACACCACTGTAATAAAAGGAATACCCATCTCCTTGCTCCAGTAATATAGTAACATCTAGAACATTCATATCAATTCATTTCAATGAAGTTTACTTCATTATCATTGTGCAAAGGACTGTCAGATTCACCCAGTGAGACAGAAGTTATTCATTCAGCTGAGGCATATGCATTTTTCACATAGAACTCTGCCTTTTTTTTTCTTCTTAAAAGTTGCTCCTCAGATTATCATCATTAAGCTTTCACAGTGCTTGCATGTGTGCAATGTAGGTATGAAGACACAGATTTACACTACTGTGCAATTTTGCTTAGCAAATTGATGCTTTCTTTTGAAAACTTAAAGGTCATTATCTTGCATAGTTAATACCATCCTTCTACTACACAAGACAGCACATTCAGCTGGTCTGATAGCACAGCAAATTAGGGCTTTGGCTTAGATCAACATCAATTCAGCATCTTAAGTTCAACCCATGACTGGGTATTTATTCTCAATTTCCTAAAAGCATATCTTGCCCTTGCTGAGCACTAGAAGGTGCAAGAACCTCTTCTATATGCACTCAGAGTATTACTTTTTCACAATATTAAGATGAGAGCTGACAGAGGTTGGCCAATGTATCAGCATTTATATCCCAAGGAGAGTATCTTTCTAGGATCAGTGATCTGTCTCTCACCTCCTTCYCTGCCCACTCTTTCCACTCTTACCGTAGGCTGTTTCCTGATCCCAACATAAGCTGCTGTTATTTGAAATTATTTGGAGCGTACACTGTTCCTCATCAGTGGATGGAAAAAGATCATACCTCCTGCTAACCTCACTGAYTTTAGAACCGAAAAGCAGAGCAGTTACAGCCAGAGGTGCACAGGGAAGTGTGTCTGTTCATTCTGGCTGCATAAATCAAACATATATATTTACAGACTATGCATGTAGTTCTACTTTTACATATATGTAATCCTCATTAATGCTATACTGAAATTATATTAAACTACCTAATCACATCTTCCTGAAAAAAATCTTTGCTGCTATTTGTCAGCACAAAGATGTGACTTAAATATGCTAAATATGTCTATATAGTCCAGATCAGGAAAAAAGAAAGCAGTAAATACTTCATTTTTCCCCTTCTCAAAATAATAAAAGCTGTCTACCTAGCAAGAACCACTGTAAAGTGATTTAATCTGATTCTCAAGTATCCTAAAAACAAAGAATTCTTTTTTAGGACTTACAGTCTCACCTAAGGCTCACATCCTCTCCATGTTTAGTCCTATACATTTGCGTTAATTAGTCCTATACATTTGCATTAAAAGCAAGAGTCTGAAAAAAACAAACAGAATCACCATGCTTATACCTAGAAGCTCCTTATTTTCATTGTTAAAAGGGCTATATTATTGGTGTTATACTAAGATAAGTCAATTTGCTTTGTTGTTTGAGTCCCCTAATCCTTTAATGAAAGTTCTACGAGTGTGCTAGCTTGATCAGAATCAAACAGTAGCTGGAAGGCTGGATATCCTTGGAGGAATCACCACGATGAGCATCACTGGTAACCTCTGCTCTCACAGTACTGCTTGTGCCATGCACCCTGCAACATTTTTTCCAGCCTCCAAAAGTGCTAGATGCCACAGGAAGTTTTGATACCTGTCATTTCTAATGTACTGTACTTGACCGAATTCCTTGGCATGCTATGCATACAAAGACAATAATTACACGTCTAATTAATGAACCCTTTATTAATTGGAGATCTGTATTTCCCTCACTACCAGGTACTTCCTAATTACAGTTGTATGTCTAACATTTTACATAACACAGAAGATGAGGAAAAAAACCATCTTGCTGTGTTTTCCCTAGCTATTGGAAACACAGAAATCCGTTGTAGCCCAGCCATGGGATTTTTATGTAATGGCTGCCTAAAGTCTGTCATGACCCTTGTCTATACCACGAGAGGGAAGGGGGTGAGCTGCTGCTGTGTGAGCTGAAGAGCTGACATACTGGAGGCAGGGGCTGAAGCAGTTCATACCTCAGTTGCATCAGCACAGAGGTAACCCTTTGAAGAACATTATGGCATTAATTAAAAAGCAAAAATTTCATTTTCTTTTTCTTTGTAGAGTTTTCAAAAAGCTGTACTTCTATAACTAAGACTAATATTAGGAATGTTTGGTGCAGTATCAAAATGATAAGTACGGGGTACCAAAATTAGGACTTACAATACCAACTCTGCAGAGGACTTTGTTCTTCCCTGCTAGTTAATGTATCATCAGCTATCCAACCTATAAAACTACAAGTAGTCCATTGCAAACCGGAAAACGTATTAACCAGGTCTGAATACTAGATAATATAGAATAGTTCTTTGATAGCTTACATACTAATCATTCTCCCAAATTTCATATATGATTGTTATTAAATTGAAGAAGGTGCTTGTTTTTGTTAGTGTATCCAAGATACTTCATCATAGCAGAAACAGCCAAAAAGCTATGTATATAAAGTAACTGAGGTAAAAACTATATTTTTTTATCACTGTAATTTAAGAATGCAAGAGCAGTAGCAGCTGTGGCATTTCTCTGAGTACTTATGTGATCCAATACTTTAAATCCATGTATTTTTGGAAGAAGGAAAGAGAAGCTTGTAATTTACAGGAAGGGACTCAGTCCCAGGCTCCTACCTATTCTGGGCTCTGATGAGGACTAGAGACCTATGTTATGTGATATAAAATCAGGCCTTCAGAACTGTAATAAATTGACCATCATCCCACTCTGTCAAGACACACACTCTTTAAGCCTCACAAAACACACTACATCAGGGTACATCATAAAAACRAAGTATGAAGAAAAGAAACTGTATTTCTTCCTGATTTGAGCCATTTTTAAATGTAGGGATGACTGTCTTCCATCACTGTTGACCTAAAAAAGAAAAAAAAGCAAAGGCTTACTTCTCTCCTAAAATATCCATCCAATAACCACACCTTCAATCATTCCAACATTTCCATCTTTTTGCTGCCTCATCGCATGTACTCTGATTTGCCCCAAACAGCTGTTTCTAATGCCCACTTCTCAATTTTTTTTTACAGAAGCCGCTAATTTAAGACTCTAGAAAAATAAAATTCGTAGCCAAAACTTGAGCTTTTCTAACCTTGAAGTTTTCATGTATTACTTTGGGAAAGCAGAATTTGTTTATGTAAAGGAAAAAAATCCCTATGTACATTATTATATAAAAAAAAWTTAAAAATCAGTGATTGCTAAGACTAAGATAGCTTTATGGGTCATAAAATAGGGAAGTACATCCCTATTATGCTTCTTATTCTTTTTAGTACTTAGTATTGTTTCTTAGCAGAACAAAGATTTGGAGTCCTTTTTCCCATCTTAAGGCTTCAAACAAGCCTGGGTTTTTGTATCTTATGCAAGGAATATTCCTTGCATAAGATACAAGAAAGACATACTAGTAGAAATATACCTGGTTTGATTTTGGAAAACATGTTCACAGATGACATACTAATTCATGTAATGTTAAGTACACGTACTGATATGGACAAGGGCAGTGGGCTTAAAAAAATCTGATCAAGACTAAATTATCAATTTCAATCTGAGATTTGCCCCTTTCTGATCAACTTAAGGTCACTTACCATCTCATGCCAATGTTTACCCAACCATACRGTCAGTCTCACATATAGAAAACCAGAACTGTTGAACTCAGCAGTACTTGTATGTATTTCAGGGGGAGTACAAGGAAAGGTATAGGATCCTTYAAGATCTCCCTGAGTAGTTATGAGCCTAAGTACAGCAGATTTTTGAGGAAGCTAATGTTCTTTCATTACTTTGAAAAACATAATATAAATACTTTCATGAAAGTTCCTGCAAGCTTCTAGTTCAATAACCAAATGCTGCTGAATTTAGGCTCCGAATAATGGAAGAGACAATATCTTACAGTAACTGTTCACATTTTATATACAAACACATCCTGGTACTTTTGGTAACCATATAAAAGTAAAATTAACATTTTGCCAATATTCCCTTAATGTTATTTTAGCTGATTCCAGATACCTTTAGATTATGGTGACTTCTTTTCCAACCCTAGGAGGAAGCATTATAGAAAACTTTTCACTTGTTTTCTGGCAGACTGTTGACACTTCATCTGTAATGCACCTGTAAAATAAAGATGAAAGGAATTGGGGTGGGAGTAGGTTTTCTATTGCTGTGCATTTATTTTTCCTCTTTTTTTAACCACAGCACTTCTGTGACATATAGCTATTATCACTGTAGCACAAAAGAATTTTCCAAATGTTTGCCTGAACACAAGATGAACAGCAAACCCTGTTTCCTAATGACTCTGAAATTCTGAAGAACCATTCAGAAAAGCTTGAGGTCACTCACCTTCTGCAGGCCAGGCCTGCATCTGGAAGCGCATCCTTCTGGAGGCTCCTGCCCTTCCCTTGATGAAAGGCTCCGCTGGAAAGGGCAGACAAACCTCTTGCGTCCTTCTGGCGCATGATTTCTTCAACTGCTTCCTATGGCTCCTGGTTCCCGTGGATTGACTCTGGCTCCAGGAGAGCCCACTCTCCAGCCGCAGGGATGCAGTGCAATAGGGCATGGTGCAGCGGGCAGCCCCTGCCCTCCTAGGCATCTTAAGTACGCTCTTTTGCTTTCCAGGTCAAAATAATGGCAGGGCAGGTTCAAAAAGTTCTTAAYTGATCCCATGGTCAGAAACATGTCAGAGATCCTCAGATTACAAACCACTACACGAGTGCTTTTGTAACACACACAAACACACCCGCACTCACTCTTGCTATCAGCACTCCCCTTGATGGGGACACTTGTCACCACCGCTCTTCATCAACCTGTGCCAGGAGGGAGTTTCACCCCCATTTGCAAGCGTTCCCAGGCATCCTCCGTGCCCCTCTGCAGCCTCCCCGGGGCCACCTCCCGAGGAGCCTGACACGGCAGGGCCCGGCCGGCTGCCGCGCAGCCCTCCGCGGCGGCAGCGGCRCCGCAGCTCGCACCGCTCCCCGGGGCGGCCCGGTCGCGGCAGCGCCCACGCCCTGCGGGGCTCCGGGCGGGGGGCGCCCGGCGGGGACTGCCAGGCACTTCGGCGGGGACGGCCAGCGCCGAGCCGGTACCCGCGGCCAGGCGACCCCGGGGGCCGTCACCTCCCGACGGGGAGAGACGGGCAGAGACGGTCCGAGGGGGAAACCCCCCGTGGGGAGGTGGAGGGAGGGGGGCCGCCAACTCACCCAAGCCGTCGCTCCCACGCACGGGGCTGGAGAGCAGGAAGGCACCTGCAAACAGACAGGGAACGGGTCGGGTCGGGGCGACGCTCCGCGCCCGCCCCGCCGGCCCCGCACCGGTCCCCGCGGTACCCACCGAGGAGAAGGGGGACGAGCCACATGGCGGCGGGGCGCGTCCGCAGCCCGGGGCCGCCGAGAGCAGAGGCCAGGAGAGGAGAGCAGCGCAAGGCAACGTGCCCGCCGGGCCGCCCCACCGCCGGCCGTCCCCTCCGCGCTGCCCCGGCACCGCCGCGGAGCTGTACGGCCGGCAGCCGCCGCCGCGCCCGCTTTAAACCTCTCCCGGGGCGCATGAGCACTGGGGCGGGCGAGGGTGGCCGGGGCGGGGGGAAGGAGGGAGCGGGCATGGGGCTGGGCGAGGCCCGGCAGGTGCTGCGGTGCTGCTGTCCCGCCCCCGCCGCTCCTTCCACCTGGGCACAGCCCGGGTCCTCCGGGAACGGCGCCCCAAAGCCGCCTCAAGCCATCGGGTTAAGTAGTTCGTCCCCCTGCCCGGTACCTCCCGCTGCCCGGCCCGCAGGGCTCATCCGCTCCGGACGGGCAGCGGGGGCACACGGACCTCCCCATGCCTTTGCCGTTTGCCTTTCCAAACCTGCCGCACACTCCTCTAACTCCCGTCCGCCTGCAGCTTTTGAATACCTATCTCAGATATATTTATTACTATTATCGAATACCCTATTTCAGATATCTTTATTATTATTATTATCGAATACCTTATTCCAGATACCTTTATTCCAGGTATCTTAAGAAATGCGAATGAACTATCAGTTACTTCGCCACAACACCTGGCCCTTCTTCGAAAATGCACGAAGGGGCAAAGCTTTCACGAGCCCTACCCCGGCTCATCCTCTGCTCGCCCCCGCCCGGTTCCAGCGCGGGAAGCGCTGCCGAGGGCAGAGCGGCCGGTCCCCCCGCGGCCGCGCAGCCCCCGCCCGCCCCGGCCAGCCTGGCGAAGCCGCAGCCGTGCTGCGACGCTGACCCGTCCCGCGGGGCGCTGCAAAAGAGAACTGGGGAGTTTAAGCCTAATTGAATCTTTCGAAGAGATGGAAATACCCTAACTAGCATTATTGTATCGTTTGTATTTGGTCAAAAATGTTAGCGTAAATATTACAGGTACCTACCTTTCATTTAAGCAAAACTTTGCTTAAAGAAAAAAAAAACAAAACAAAACCAGCCCCCCCCCCCCCCCCAAAAAAAAAACCCGGGAACAAAAGCAAACCAAACCAATCAAACAAAAAACTCTGCTTCAGAGCCTGCTTAGTTTTTTTAGTTCAATGCATACGTGCACATGTGGCGTAAAGTATTAGCTGGCACGAGTGTGAAATGATCAGGTTACTTATGAATGGGTGGGAAGAGGTGCAGGAGTGCGTTTATTTCAACGAATGCCTTAAAATCGTGTTCTTTGCTGGCTGCCGGCATCCACTGTTTCACCTCTGCTGGGGCGGCTGTTCCCAGACATAAACTTTCAAATACAAATAAACTCTCAGAATTCATAAGAATTAGCATGTTAGCGGATTTGCCGGGGCAGAAAATTAAGCGCAGGCATTGCAGTCAGCTGCAGGAGCGAGCGGGGACGGCAGCAGCCGTCTTTTGGGAGGCAGCTGATCAATGTAGCTCTCTTTCGGGCTTTTTTTTTACAGCTGGTGGCATAAAAATGCGCATTGTGAAATATCTCTTCGTATAGTTGAACATAAATATATCTGAGAACTCTGCGATCCATTCAGAGATATGCCGCCCATAGCAAAATAGGAAGCAGGACCGGGTAAGTAATTCGTAATTATTTTTTTCGGAGTTTAATTCAAACAAAGCGCAGAAGCTGTGAGAACGTGATCCCCCTCCCTCCCCCCACCCCCCAGTTTTGGTCGTCCCAGAAACACATTTTTATGCTTCCCACACAGGGTAAAGGTGGCGATGCTTCCCTCATGACATTGTCTTCTCCTACGGGAGCATCTCAAATGCAAAATTTTTCAAGGCAGTTGGTGCAGATGTCAGGAACTTCTGCTGGTGTTTCTCTCCGCTTCTCCGTGTCCCGAGAACTTGTCAAGGAATTACTGATGGCCAGGAGGCTCCCGTCTCAAGTAGGGGTTCACCCGAGTGGGTTGGTCATCTTTCGCCCTCGGTGGTCAATTAGAGAGTTGGCAATGGCCCCTAAAAGGTCTGACTCTGAGCTTGCCTCTTCCTGAGGTGTTCCCTACAGACGCAGAGGGTGCTCGGTACTTTTCAGAAATGGTTCACACTTTCTGTTGCATCCCTCAGTTCACAGTTTTCTCAGAGCGGCGGTAGTTAAGAGAGAAGGGGGGTTGCTTATTTTTTTTTTTTATTATTTTAAAATAAAAGATTCTGGGAAGCCAAACGACGTGTTAGAGAAGGTGCCTGCCGTGCGGCTACCAGCTCCGGCGGTGGGTCTTCCCGCTCATCTTCAAATTGATAGTGGTAAACTGATGACAGCCCCACTCCCTTCCCAGTGCCCTTGCCCAGGGGGGGAAGGGGTCGAGGGCTTCCCGGCATCCTGCTGCTCCCTCTGCCAGCCGGGCCTGAGGGGGCCGGCAGAAAAGGGGAGCTCAAGCCCAGCTCTGGGGAGAGAGCAGGTGTTGGCTTGTCCTGGGCTTGTGTCGCATCTTATCTGGTGGCGAGAGCAAACTACATGTCAGAGAAACTGCTTTCACACGGGTTAGTGTGTTTCGTCGCAGCGAAATGTTCTGAGAATGTCTTCCTCGGGAGGCTGAGGGAAAGGCAGGAGGAACAGGGGGAGGCATCCCACTTATGCCGGGAAATACGGGAAATGCCTGAACTGAGGGACACTGGCTGTCCTTCCCATACAGCCCCACAGAAAGCTCTCTGTCCTTTGTGTGAAGAAAGGCTTTGTGCAAAGATCAGAAAGCACAGAAGAAGGTACTAATTAAACTTTCAGCCCTACATACCGCTTGGTGAGTGCCCCGYGCCTTGCAGTTCACTCACTGGGAAAATACACTCACCCATCCTCACTGCAGTCCTCCTTTCCCTCCTCTTGACATTGTCCTTTTCTGTGATTCCCTTCATCTTCTGGGGTTTTGTGTTTCTGTCTTGCCCCTGCGTTCCTTTCAGACCTACTCTGTTTTTCTATACACTTTCTTCCCAAAGGCTACTTAATTCATCCTCCAAACTGTTTTGCATTGACTTTTGCGTATCACCTCAGTTTAAGAGATACTGAGCAGTCCTTGAATTTTTCAGTTTGAAATTATGCTGTCTTGGGAAAGTTGTTAAGGTGTTGCGATGAGTGCCAGTACGAGACAGGCAAACTGGTGCCAGGCTGGCGGAGCACACGTGTGCCTGGCTCTGGGCAGCCACCTGTAGCAAGGCTGTTTGGTGCCTTCATAGAGACAGGCGATTTGAAAGGACCTTAGAGGGACATGGCAAACATTACAGCACCTGTGCGCACAGCCCTTTTTCTGACACCCTTAGGCTTGATTTGTTAGTTCACACCATGAGCCTTTATGAAACTTTCATTTTTGCTTTGTTCCTGAACCATTGGCTTGTCAGTAAATCAAACAGAAACATACCCACTTAGGAAAAACACCTAGAATAAAAACAAACATTTAAGCCAGAAGAAGGAAGCAAATGAATGGTGGAAGCAGCACCTAAAGCAAAGACTGGACGTTTTGATACTCTTTGAGCTGGGTGGCTACGGCCTCGCCACAGTGCGAGACAGCTGAAATGGTCGTTTATGTATATGTACATACTTGCACACATACGTACAATGTCAAGGAGCACCAGAGCGCAGGCTGGAGCACTGGAGCTCTGCCACCGCTCCTGTCCTGCTGAAATGCTCCTTGGCAGCCCTTTGGGCCCCATCACACACCAGGCTCCCAGCCAGGGCTCAGCGCAGGGGTTACTCCAGCCCGGGAACTACATCACCTCCTTCTTCTGGAGGCAGAGAGCGCTCGTGTACGGACAGGCTCCAGCCCGCGGCAGCTGGCCAAGGCCCACTGGGCCACCTCAGCAGGGGCTGCAGAGGCAGCAGGCACCTCACCTGGCATTGCACGGCCTCGAGTCCTCTCTGGGAAGGCTTTCCTGCAGAAGGCTTCTAACCATGGCCAGAAGCAGCGCTGAGCCATCCTCCAACGCAGTAGCCTAGTAGCTTGAGCACTGAGGAAGACAGGTAGCTACATGCAGGTCTCTCCTTTTAAGAGTTAAAGCACAACTGCTAGCAAACTGTTCCTGGTGGGCAGCGGACCCTTGTCTACCCGCAGTTTATATGTTTTAGATTAGCAATTTATTTTATACAGTAACTGAAGAGTTCTGAGGAGTGACCAGACGTGAGTCTGTCTCCTCTCCTGTCAGGGCTTTCCCCATGAAGGGGCAGAGGACCAGCCACCCCTCACCTGTGATCAGTTTTGACCTTGCCTCTGCCCTGTCCTGTTGTGTGCTCTCCAGAGTAACCTGAAGGCTGGTTCTTACAATGATCTCTGAAGAGACTATGTCTTTTAAGATAAAATTAAAAGTACATTTGTAACTATGGATTCTATTACTGTATTAATTTAAATAATTATCTTACACTAGATATAAGGAAAGAATTTTTTACAATGAGGGTGGTGAAACACTGGCACAGGTTGCCCAGAGAGGTGGTAGATGCCCCATCCCTGGAAACATTCAAGGTCAGGCTGGWCGGGGYKCTGAGCAACCTGATCTRGTTGRAGATGTCCCTGCCCACGGCAGGGGGGTTGGACTAGATGACCTTTAAAGGTCCCTTCCAATCCAAACTATTCTGTGATTCTATGATTCTATATGTTTCACTGACATGAGGATAAAAATTAAGCCTGGGGACAAAAATAATAAAGATAATAGCAAACAGATTAAATTTACTTCACACACAGATTTTAAAAACACATATAAAACTGTAACAATTATTTCAGAAGTGGTTAATGACTCTGGATTCATTCTTGGACACTTAGCTTGGGATACCATGATGACCTTGGTTAGCCAAGAGGTGTATTCTTATTACCACTTTGAAAAGGTTTTTCTGTGTGCAAACATTGAGGAGTCTTAAATAAGACAAGGATGGGGCCCCGCTTCCGCCTGCTGCCCATTCACTCTTCTGTTTCACTTTGGGCAGCAATGGCATTGTGTGCGGGAGCAAAGTGCCCATCAGAACATCCTTTTTTTATCCTGAGAGCTGGGGATGCTGATCTTTGGGATGAAACCCAAGGTGTGATTTCTGGAAACAGATGATGACTTCCGACCATTTCAAATCCTGTATCTGCAGCTAGCACTTCCCAGTCTGAGGGCTCACCCATCTGTTCAGTCAAGAGGCCAGAGGTACTGCTTCCCATTTCAGGGGTACACATTTCTTAGAGAAATATGTAGCTTTGGATAAGTGAGGTGCATTTTTCTGATTCTTATAAACATTATGTTAATCCTGAATAGGAAGTGCCCGGTCAGAGCCTGCCTGTGGTCATATGGCTGTTGTTGAACGTGTGGCTTCTGTTATTCCTGGCTCTGCAGTTGGTGAACATGCTGTTCCTTCCACTTCCTTTGGTAATGGTCATCTGCACAGTTTGAGGGTAATCCAGGGCACCACACACATACACTGTAGCCATTCTTAAAAACATGAATTCTTTGTTTTTCCTTCCTGTGCGCTTACATTTACACACAATATTTGCAAGGCTTCATAAATGAAAAAGACATTTTCTGATTAACTTGATAAAGTGAAGGTACAGTGAATTCGGTTTATCCACTTTAACCCCTTATATCTGGAGCAGAATGGGACAAACAATATCCCTGGGTTAGAATTTGAATTGGTAGCTTTTCTTTTGATTGCTGTGATACATGAAGAAAAAAGAAATGAATGAGAAATATTTGTAAAGTTGCATGACATACAAAGACCCTCTGTAACATACATTTATTGCTATTCCAGAAAAGCACATGTTGCCAAAAGTAGCCAGTGCCTGGCCACTTTGACAAGCAGAAATGTGTCACTGATGGATTGCCCAAAATCAGAATCATGCAAAACCATTTGTAACCCCTTTATATTTCACTGGGACTTTGAATATCATAAACTAATGAAAGTCTAACGTAGCTATAGTTTATTCATTGAAAGAAAAAAAACCATGTTTTGTGGAGTATTATTTAATCCTCTATACAGCTGCTTGAAGAGAGCCACTTATCAATTTCTAGAAAGAACAGTCGTAAAAACACCCCTAATTAGAATCTTTTGTTTAGAATATTTTTAGCAGAATTTTAATAGCAACTAGGTAAACAGATTTATGATATCTATTTATGTACCATTATATCTTGATTTAATACTGAGATTCTGATAACTCAGAGGTTTCAGAAATAATTGGGTTCCTGTTACGTTCAGTGCAATATGGACTTGCAGAAGAATAATAGTTGATCCAGGGTCTCTGGAGTTTAAATGTCTCTTTTTTTAAATCAAGGGTGCTATTGTCTATCACTTATAGTGATGAAATTTCAGTTCAGATTTCACTTCAGCATTTATCATACACATTTGTGTATTTTTTAATATTTTATACATATATATGTTTATATTTTGCTGATTTTAAAAAATGTAACCATTTATGTTCTTGAATCACTAGTTTTTGCACTTGGAATTTGATTTACACTCCAAAATTCATCTCCTTTGGCATCTCAGCTAGAACTCATACCAGTTGGTGGTAGACTTGGCCTCTGCCTTTTTTGTAGTTGAATTACTACCCATCTCCAGCAAAAGATGGAGCTGTGAGTATTTTTCTCCCTATTAGTCCTTCACTGTTCTTTTTTTTCCCTTCAGTAGTTATTTGAATACATTTTCTTACCATGGGAAATATCTACGACAACAACTAATTTACCATAACTATGCACTGCAAAAAACACAACCGCTTCAGTAACTGCATCTAGGGAATGAAAAGGGTGGGCAAGGTGCAGAGCTGAAAGAAATTGCTTACATTTTTCCTTCTCTGAAGGCAATGGTGCGTGCCAGCCTTTATTCTGCTTGCAGAGGGAAGGAGCTGTGGACAGTTTGTGGCATCAGGGAATGATGCCTGGGGATGCCTGGGTTTGTCTGGTGTCTGGTTTTGTGTAGGTGTGAAGGGGTGCTTGGTAAGACTGCTTAACTCTTCTTGAATCAGCCAAAAGCAAGTCTTTACTATGTGCATATCCTTTGCAACAAAAAGGATGGTTTAAAACTAGCGTGATTCAGAAACCCATCCTTAGCCAGGTTCATCATTCAGCTCTGCTTGGGCAGGTGACTGGAGGGCAGCCGTGGATAACAGGGCAAATGCAAAGATGCCACCTACACAGGGATGTGTAAAGTGATGGTTTCYTTGAAGTATAATGGTCTTAGTTTGGATAGCTGTGTATAGCCACGGGCCACGTCTGTTGGTGAAATATGTGGTTAACTTTGGTGGTGAAACATTGCTTTTCAGAGGAATGTTTAATACTAAGGGTAGATGTTTTTAAGATACTCTAAAGATGTACTGCAGGCTTTTCAAATTTTATGCTCTATGATCAGTCTTTCTTGTGGCAGAGTAACAGCATGTTGGTTTTGCCTTTTGTGAGGCTGCTCTTTGTCTGAGCCATTTCAGCGTATGCATTGGTATAAGGGGAGACGAGCCTGGTTTCTTTTGAAAGAACACAAGTTTGAGAGGAGAAAGCAAACAGTATATTGGCCTGTAGCTCTACCAGTTCCAGTCAATTTGGAGAGATGACTTATTATAAGAAGAGTATTCAGCACAGTGTTGGAGTGAAGAATTAATTTCTTTAAAGCTTGTTTGAGTGAATGGTAGTTTTGAGCCACCAGAGATTTCTGGATTAGTTCCTTCTGTTTTTATTGATTTTATTTCCTTCTTTTAACACTGTATTCTGTCTTGGTAAATGGGTCTTGAAAACTTATTCAGATCATGAAATCAAAAGAGAGGAAATATTTTCCCCTCCAAAACAGCAGAGACTAAAAGATAGACAAAACAATGCGCCTTTTATTTTAAAAAGTCATGCTGAATGATGAATACAGATTTTCACTTTGGTGCAAACTTTTTTTTTTCCTGTCAGCTATTGGTAGTTTGAAGGAGATACAAAATATTTTGAAATAAGAAGCAGTGCAGAAATTAGTGGCTGTGCAATTCCCCCCCCGCCCCCGGAGAGAATTTTCAAAAACAGGTATTGCTGTAACCCTTTGCAGTAGAAATTTAAGATACTTTAATCACATACAGATGGTATATTTTTGTAGGACTAGGATCTCTCTGAACTGCTAAGTTCAGAAGTGTTTGGAAAAAATATTAAGAGTAACATGGGTTATGATAGAATTGTTGGAACTGTTTAAGATGACAAAGTTTACCTTGATGTCTCCGAGGCTCACACCCTGTAAAGGATTTAGAGGCCTTAAACTCGTACGCTTTGTTCTCAGATTTTTGTTTTAATTTCTTCTGGTTTTACTGATATTTATTTCCCTTCTTTTGACACTGTTGTCTATGTTGGCTCTTAAAATCTTACTCAGATCATGATATCAAAAGAAAGGAAGTTTTTTCTTGTATCTTCCAGCTTGGCAGGGGGACCAGTTAATTCTTAAAATGTGAGTGTGGCGTGAGATTTGAAGTTCTTATTTTCTTATCTCAAGTATTATCAGCATTCACCATCCCCGAATTCTACATTTATTTGTATATATAATTACTTTTGCTACTGTGATGTATGTAATTTCTTTTTATAGTAAAAATTATGACACAGATTAGTTATTGTTAGAAGAGTAAATAATAGATTTTTGATTCATATCTGAACCAAAATTTGAAGCATTTTATTTCAGTTTGAACCCAAATTAAGTCTTTTGTTTTATTCTTTTTTTCACATCAAAGTTTTACTTAAAAAATAAATGGAATTTTGAATTGAAAATACGGCCCATTTTATTTTTAAAGCATTGATAAAACCCCCTGCCTTTCTGAAATGAAACATCTGATTTTGACATATTCTAATATTACTATTAGTTAAAGATAGAAAATCTGAATCTTTTTACCAGATTTAATCTTACTTTGTAGGACATCTCCCTGCAGTTCTGTTTTCTGAATAGTTCAGTTCCTCAGCTGTTTTTCCGGTTTTATGCATTTGCTTATGTCTATGAATAAGCTAAGTAAGAAGTGCTTACAAATATCAGTTGATATAGTAGGTGATTCCAATGCACAAAGTAAAACAGTTATGCTGGATTTTTAAAGTCAGTGTGTGTGAAGCAGTCAGTATCTGTCAAGATGGAAAAATTAAATCATTAGGAAAATTTTGTTTTTCAAAACTGTGGAGAAGTGATTAACAGGAACATAAAAAATATCAAAAGCTTTATTTATGCCTTAAGGGTCTTGTAGCTATGAAGGTAAAGGGAGAAAAAATACGTGATAGGCAGGAAAATACGGATGAAATACGAAAGACATAAATCAATAAATGGAAAGGGCCAGTCACTGAGGAAGCCTTGAGGTTCCCTGGTGGGTCCCCTTCACTTTTCCTTTCCAAGCAAGCTCAGGCCCCACGCAAGGGATGGACATTTGCTGGGGTAGCCGTGCATCCCCCAGAGGGTCGTCCATGGCCAGACACCCGACAGCCCTACCCCAACGGGCAGCTCAGGCTACTGGGGGCGGACGGGGACTTTTGGGAGCGTGCTTGATCTGTCAGGGAGGCTATTGCTACACCTATGTTGGAGAAACAACTTTTCTTCTCCACTGGGAAGTGGGCCTGGAAAGAAAAATTTTTGGTTGGCCATGTTTGAAAAGGTGGATAGAGAACATCATCTTCTAGGCAGGTATTAGGATAACAGTTCCCTGACACCCTGGTTACTTAAGGAGGCCAGACCTGAAGCCAAGGGGACCTTCGAGTAAGATTGGATCCTTACTTAGCAGGCAAATCAACGATCAGTACAAATAGGTTAATCTGTAGTTAACACTTGTGGGACTCAAATGTCCACAAAGCCGAGTACTTTTTGTTTTTCAGCTGCCAGTGGCAGGCGTGGCAGTCTCTCATTTTTTTCCATGGATTTGGCTCTCCAAGAGATCTGCTTTTATTAGCAGCAGTTGATCTCTCCGAATGAGGTGACCACATTACAGCTTTGTCAAATTTCTTCCCAAAAAGGGTACTTCATGTTCAGATTTTCTGTTTATGTCACACAATATCACACAAAGAGCTGCTACATGCCTCAGAAGTTGATTTATTGCAAGTGCTTCTTGCTGGGAAAGATTATTTTTATTTTTTGTGAATATGCATCTTTTTAGCTTTTACAGGGGAAGACGACTACTTTCTCTTGACTTTTTTTTTTTATTTGTACTGTAGCCATTTAATTAATATTAATTTGTTAAATTCAAATTAAGAATGTCTTCCAGGAAATGATGCTAAAGGAATGCTTAAATGTACTTTTTTAATGTTTCTGGTCCAAATGCTGACAATTTCTTAAAAGAACATTAGTAGGAGGTCCTTTCTTCAGTTTTATAAACATTTTTTTGCCTCACTAAGGCCCACAAGACCTGGGATAAGGCCAATGTAGACCAAAAACAAGTTGGCTGATACATGTGCAGAACTTAAGGCCAATATAAATGCATCTATGAAATGTATGTGTATGAAAAATCTAGGGAAAACAGTTTGAAGAAGACCACCAACATTTCTTTCATGTGCCTGAAAGAGAATAATTGCAGAGATGTTTAGACAATTTTATTTGTAGATTGTCTTTTACTATATAGCAGGACAGAAACCGGTGTTTTACTGCCATGTCCAATCTGAGAGAAGTAAAAAATAAACTATTATGGCACATGGAGAGAAGCTTATTAATTTTTTAAAGAACAACTTTCCATAAGTGAAGCATTTCTTAGAACACAAGAAATATATATCTAAATTTATGATGTTACTTCATAGTATGTCTCTGAAGAAGTGTTTAATCATTTAGCAAATGCTATAAACATTTGCTAAGCGAAACCGATTAAATATGTGTCAGTTACCACTATGAATGCTGTACTTCATCAGAAGATTTTAATAATGTATTAGGTGCTTGAAAGATATCCCAAATATAAGAAAAAACCCACTTCCATCTGGTAGGTAGAAAATGAAAGTGTTGTTAGTAAAAGACCTGGGGGCTGTAACCCATAGTCATGTTCACGTGAGTCGTTCTGAAGTCTGTGACAGTGAGCACTGTTCTGCCTTAGCAAGGGTTGCAGATTTGCACTGTTTATTAGGATTAATTCTGTACTCCAGCTTTCAAAGGGAAATGTCACACTAATGCCAGCATTTATTGGTATCCAGCAAAATTTAGAGACAATGAGTCCTTGCTCTTTCAAAATCAAATGCTCTCTGAAGCAATTCTTTCCCAGAAAGGGATTTGATCTCATTGTCGTATATGCAAAGCCACATCTAACCATTTTTTCCCTTGCTTCCAGGAGAAAAAAAGCCTAAATGCAAAAAAACCAAACACACAACCTCCCCTCACAACCCCAGCTACAAAAAATATATTGTGCTGCAGCTGTCCCTCCCTTGCCGAGTTTCCCTGTTCTGTCCTTTGTTGTTGGAGATAATGCTTTCTTTTCATTTTGAAGACTTATTAGATACGTATTTTAAGTATTTTTTTTCATAATGACCAACTATTAGTTTATTTGAAATTCTCTACTCAATTTAAAGTTTTTAATTTGTAATCTTGCAATTCAACTGCCATAAAAGAAATTCAAAGTCCAAACTGGGATAATTTCATGGGGTCATATGTAATACTGAGTTAGCTAAGTTAATTTTCTCATTAGGAAACACTGATAAGACATCATTTTGCAGGTTTTTGAAGAAAACAGAATATATGTAGTGTATTTCATAGTATAAGTTTTGCCACGTACTTCAGATACAATGATGTATTGTAGAAATACAAGATGACCCCCTAATGGTGTCAAGCCATGTTAGATGTGATACACATGGATGTCATTGACTGGTAGAAACTGTAATAATTAAAATGGGAGTGTTGGCTATTATTCTCTGGGGAATATTCATTACCACCCTATTTTGGACTGCAAGCTTATCTAATAATTTAGAAGTTAATCGCCTTTGGCTTTCTCTGCAGGTAATACAGAAAGCAAAGGAGTAGTCTCATTTGGATGTGCTTCACTGAAAATAGAAGGAACCAAGGGATCCTAGCTTTCCCTTAACTTGGGAACCCCTCGCTAGTGTGGCTGATATTTGGCAGAGGGAAGAAGGTAATTCAGGAGATGGCAATCCTCTCTTCCATAAGCAAGTGCCTTTACTGGTCTTGTGCCTGTAACCCCATTTGTTGTTTCCTGCCATGCCGGGGTGACCCAGGGATTCTGGCCTGTCATGAATATCCTGTCTCCGCAACTGGTAGGAAGCAAAGCATGGGTTTCCATCATGTGTGAAGCTGAATTCCACCACGGATGTGAGTTATGGAAAAGGCAGTTGAATGTGTGAGATGATTTTGCATTGAAAGTTGAAATCAGAGTGGTGGCATAGCATCAGCCAGATGACAGTTTTCATATGCTAGGGATAGAACAGATGATAGTGGGTAAAGGAGCAGCCAGGAAAATTAGAGATGAATCTACAGGTCTTCAGGTGTTATATATGTAACAGCAGATTGGAATAAGTAGTCTGCATATCAGTATATATACACGCATTGGCTTTTTTGTGGGGTTGTTTAAAAAAACTGATATATATACTTATATAAATATATATATATATACACATCATATATAGACATGTATTTGTAAAGTTTGGAAACCACAAGGGTAAATATGGTGGGTTAGCAGAAGAGTTTCAGCATGTTAATTTTAAGGATAACAGAGCAAATAGCATGCAGTGAAAATGTTAGCACTGAAAATTTTAGGGCCAAAAGAATTTTCGAAAATATTAGCATTGTAGATTGCTACAAACTTTTGCTGGAACAGCTGTTGGTTGCAGATGTAATTTTTTATGTCTGATATTTCTGTGGCAACAAGATGTCACCTGGAGTTTGGAAAGAGAAGCAGCGAACTGTTGGCAACCAGGGTGAGACCAAGCGAGGAAAGCACATAGAAATGAAGAGGCAGAGAATGAGGTGTTGAAAAAAGATGACAAGTGGGATACAGAAGGAGAGAAAAGGCAGGGAAAAGAGAACTGGCTGGATAGGCTGTATTTGTTGTTTCTTTTTCATACTTATCATTTGAAGCATTGATCTTGTTCTACTCTCTTCAAATGCTTTGAGGCTTTTGTCCAACCCGGAGTTACAAGAAGGAGCGGGCAGACATGGTGAATATTTATTGACTTAACTGGAGTTTAATATTGTTAACAAGGCAAAAGTCTTTTAGCTACATGGCAAAGAATCAGGATTAAATAAAACCCCAAATCCTCTCTGGCTGCAATATCAATCCCAGATCAGTCTCAGAGAGTGAGAGTTGTGAAAACATTGAAAATAATCTAAAAATAAAGATCAAAATAGCTAATATTGACATCCTGTTTAGGTACAGAAGCACCAATCGAACTGCTTGTTCTTACAGCTTGTTTTTGCAGCCAGTCCTTCAAACAGGCAGCCAGGGGCCAAATGACTGTTGAAAAATGCATGGAAGAGCTGAAAGAAAAGCCAGTGCAAGGATGTGGGCTTTTCCCTCGCTGCTGCTCTCTGAGCTAGGAAACTTCCTCTTTATTCAAAAAATTCCTCATAGCAGCTTGTTCCCAGGAGCCTGGAGAAGAGTTTCTTCTGAGAAAGAAGGATAGGACTCATCTATCAACAAATACAGGAGAGAGCTTCTTAGGAAAAAGTTTTATCTTCCTCCTTCCAGTGTTTATTCAGTGTTTATTGTGCAAGTGCATAGACACCTCTTTGGGCTCTGTGGATGGCAATGCACTGGCAAGTCTCAAATACAGCTCTACTCTCCCATTTTTCAGAGCCGGGCCCCTCTTCATTCCTGATGGAAAGTAGCTTCTTTTTTTGGTGTGCACGTATTTTTACTTTTATCTGAAAGGTACTACTATTTCCTCTCTGTGACCCCATCATTAGAAAAGTGGTCTAGAAGGTGCTGTGTGACTAGCACTGGAAGTAAGTTCTTCTGCTGTGGATAGCTGCCATGCAGTTTCTTAGCAGAGATTTCTCTTGTGAATGTCGCTGACACCCCGTGACTTGGCTTTGACGGAATCCTTTAGAAGAGGCACTGAATTACACTGAGAGGATAAAGAAAGTGAGGAAAATAGTTATTTAATATTGCAAGAGATCTTCTCCGTGTGTATATTTAGCTACAGGGACGCAAAAAGAAAGGAAATGTATTTTAATGATTTTTAAGCATTTTGGAACTTCATTGTTCTCTCATGGCTGTGACAGAAAGACCTGTATTCTCTCTGCTGCATGTATCGTACACGCAATTGTTAAACACAGATGTAGTTTCACAATACTCTGCCTTTAGGGGCAAAGCCAGATTAAAGGGTCCTCTGTATTCCCCCCMACCATGCTGTTGGCAACTCATTACCCTGCATTACTACGCACCCCCACGCGCGCAATGGCTTGTGAGGCCACCCTGACGTGATCTGAAGGGATCCAGGCTRAAAATAACTCTCCAAAAGGGTTATTTTCAGCAATCCGGTTTACCCTGTGCTCCCACAAGCAGTTGTTGTGGCATAGCTGGAGGGGGAAAGCTGCAGCGGAAGAGCGGGACCACGCAGCCGGAGGTGGGAAGGAGCAGCTGATGCCAACGTCTTGCGGCCCGGCACCGGCCGTCCCGAATGCAGGATGGACTCTGCTGCCATTATTAACACCTTTGCAGCTACGGGTTTGATCCCAGTCTTGCTGAAAACAATAGGCTTCTTTCCACTGGTGTTAACCAGGGGCCTGAAGGAGGTGGTCAACTCACTAAAACTGCAAGGGTCGTTTGTTGTCAGATTTTTTTATCTGAGAATACTTTGCTGTATCTCTCCTAATTAATAGTTCTACAACTATCTTACCTGAACCACTCTTTTCCATATTTGCGTATTGGATTGTTTGTGTCCATTGCATATTCTTGTGTAAAATTAGAAATCTGCAGTCAAAAATTAGCAACTGAGAATATTCTGCCATAAACCAACACAAAATTCACTTCTGATTTGAGTGCACAACTAAAGCAAATGTCTTTAAAAATCATTAGAAATCTTTGGATGTGTTTAAGATACTTGAAATCTCAGCTGAGTGGGTTTTCTATGTCAACAATTTTTTTTTCTGTTTCTGAATCACAAAATTGACTAGGTAAAAATAATTTATAAGATTTTTTAAAAATATTTTTTAATTTACAATCTTTAAATTTTAATTTTTAAAAATAGAGCTTTTGGGCATATTCACTCTGTCACTTTTAAATTAACTGAATCTGTTTTTTGAAATGTAGTCTCCTAATTTTTACCTGCTCAGTTATTTAGTATGAAAATACTGCTTGTATTAATCTTGTTGTAAATTAAGAACTGCCGTAACTTCCAACTCTTCCCTGTCTCATAGTCTTGTGGGTACAAGGCCTGGTTGCACCTTCTCTTCTGGACCTCAACTGTATTCATTCTCAAGCTTCAATTCATAAAACTCTCCTGAATCATTTTGATATTACCAAACTCCTTCATCTACTCTCTGCCCTTTATCTGCTGCTGTGGAGGAGCGTGGTCGTTCACAGGCACATCCAGCACTTGGATCCAAGGAGATGAAATTTCCTCCTTGTGGTTGCATCAGCTGCCTCCTCCATGTTGACCTGTTTCACATTTTTTGCACAGCAGCCTCTTCTCTGTGGAGAGACAAATTCCCTTGTCTCCCCATACTGGCATCAGGTTGCTCATGTCTGCTCTGTCGGATCTGTAACAGCTGTATCCTCCTGATGATATGTATAGAGCAGTCAGAAACTGATCCTGGGGATTAAAAAACAGTAGGTCTTGTGTTTAATAGGTGCCGACCTACACGGGGATGAATTTGCAGCCCTTTGACCACCTGTCACTCCCATCAAGTGCCGTGGGAGTTAACAAACCTTACAGGATTTGGCCCAGGAATACGTGAGCAATTTGTAAAATGGGTTGTCAGATGTGAAGTTCCCCATGCAAACTGTTACCAGTCTGCAAAGTTGTGTGCAGAAAAGTTGAGATGCTGATAGAAAACTTGATCCTTATGCTGCAAAACTGACTGGGTATCAGTATGGGTATCAAAATAATTTCTATGGTGCTTCCATTGCGTTTCAGCAATGTTTAATCAGAAAATTATTTTAAAGCTATATTAAAAGTAAATTCAAACAAAAAACTGCTACTAAAGTTATTAAAGTTGCATTTGATGTCTTTTATTATACTTGGAAAAATGTTAACTGACACTCCTGTATAAATGGGGTTCATTTCACTGTTTTGTCATCATTGTTACTAGGATACATACAGCTTCCGCGGTGGGAGAGTTTGCTACTTTTCTTAGTGCAGATGCTATTTCATGGAGGGAGCAGAGAATTAGGAAGTTACATTTCTGTAGACTTTTAAGTATAAATTAATAGAAGGATCATGTTTTTTTTTAAAAAGGATGATAATGGGCCAAAAGTGGAAAGTTAAGCTTCTTACAAGTATTGTTGAAGAAAGAGGTCTATGATGTTGCTATTCAATGAGGCCATTACAGTGCCACTAATCTCTGCAAAAATAATCTGTTGACAGGCACTCACAAAAATGAATAGAAAGAAGCCAACAATCAGTTATAAAATACTGCTTCTAAAAACACATTTCTAACACTGATCTGTTCATTCAAAACAGCAGCAGAGGGTAAGCTTACCTGAGATAGATTCTGATATTGAGAATTAGTTGGAAGAAACTTTGAATTTAGCTTTTAAAATTAAGAAAAGGAATGCTAGTGATCAGGAATGGCTTTTGAGTTCTGAGATGATTTACTGCAATGATAAGAGACAATGCTGAACATCAGTTTAAAATATTTTGGTTTTTTTTTAATGACAAACGAGATTCCTCATTCCCAAGAGTATCTCAAAAGGAAGCTCTGCAGTAATGTAGGGTTGATTCAGCGGAGGTATGGAGTTTCTGGTCACATAAGGCAAACTGACTTTAATGCAGCTTGGGTATAGTGATTGTCATGATTAATTATACTCTGAATTTCAACATCACACTTCACCTTACTTTGCTAAAACTTGTGGCCCATCTTCCTTAGTTGCATGTGCTTCTCTTGCCCCAGTTTCCTTCCTGGAAAGAGGTGACTAGGTGTAAAAATAGGTGACTATAAGTGTATCTAGATGCTTGGAGTCAAATCCAAACTACCCACTACGTGCAAGCTGACTTGCAGCCTGAAGCAAGCCAGCTGGATCAGTAAGCAGTGAAAATCTGTCAGGGGAAAAGGGAGAAGGGGAACAGAATGGGTCTAGTTCAGATTCAGACTTCACAGTGTACACAGACATGGCTGTGTTCCTGTCCATAGAAACAACCTGAACACCTATGTGAACATGGGTCATTAAAAATATGGATATAATCTATATGTCTAGGAACCTAACTCAAACCTAACAGACACTTTTAACTTAAGAGAAAAAGGTTTAACTTCCTCAGCTTATATGAAGATTTTCATACTTTGTTCTCAAAAGTAAAATCCAATGACACTTCTCTTCTTAGGCTTCATAAATAGAGACAGATTTATATGCAAATGTCCTCTTGTAACTAATCCTAGAGCCCTGTGACTGCCAGACTGCCAGAACTTCACCCAACAGCTACAAGGCTTGGCAGAGCAAGACATACATACACACACATATATATAGGTTTACAGAACATTCTGCCATCATGTTATTCTGTGCTCTGGAAAAAAGTGGTGCTTGAAAGTTTATGAAATGTTACTAAGAAACTCTTGAATTATAATGTAGATATATTCTACCACAGAAATTAGAAATAATTCACAAAATACTAAAGCATGATAGGTAAAACAGTTACATTTCTCATATGTTGGTGAGAGGTACAAAGTAAGAGATGAAACAATTTATTTGCAAGAATACTGAAAATGACTAGTTTCTGTGGTTTTCTGATCATGAGGACAAACTATGATTTCTGACAGGGCCAGATGGAGCTGCGGTCTGGACCGGCAGCACAGACCCTCATCAGCAGTATAGAGGCCTCTAGTCTTGTTGGCCTTGATCTCTTGCAAAGCTTCCATCGTCCTCTCTGCTGAACCACACAGCCTGCTCTTGGGAGATCAGGGCTGTGTTACTAGCTTTGCTAGTTTTGGAAAAAAGTCAGCTAACCTCTCTATACCTCAGTTTCCTCATATCTAAAATAGGGATAATAATTCTCTGTTTGGTGAGGTGGTTGTAAGACATCAGTGCTTGCACATGTTGCTGCTGTTATTATTTGTGAGTTTGGGACCAGCATGATGGGAGTACTCTGAGAGACTTAGAGACCAGGAAAAGCTCAAAACTTCAAACATTTATTTATGCTCAGATAATAGGTAATTTTTCTGTTAACTACTAAAAACCAGACAAAAATCAATTTATTAGTCAGTCTTTATGTATACGATGATACAAGTCTGATGTCACGTCGCTGGCTCTGATGGTTTTGGTGGTTCTTTGTGGGAATTGTGGAGGAATGGCTTGTTGAACAAGGCAAAATAGATTTTGTGCAGCTGGTAAACAAGGAGCTTGGAAAGTACCGAAAACAACAGATGTGAATGTTGATGATTGTAGGAATGTCAAGGATGTCCTGTAAGTGCAAAAACAAGGTGTAGAGGTGGGATTGGCATTGAGACAATAGACCAATAAGGAGCTGTACTTTTGCAATATGCATGAGCTAATTAACTACTGTATAAAAGTCTGATGCGTGTGACAATAAAGGGAAGTGCATTGAACATTCATATTGAGTGTTCCTGGCTTCCCTCCGCGACGACAGTTCTTCCCTCTGAGACCGAGATGGCTAGGCTCAAGAGCTTTTCCCCAAGGGAAGCTTTAAGCTTTCCCAAGCTCCATGGTGTATCACTGATGTTTATATATGCTTTTCCATGGATCAAGATCTGTCTGGTCCAAAGGAGTGTTTTCTCCTTTCATGGATCAGCCTCTGTTTTGGCTTGTTGAGGGATGTGTTACCAGCAGGATGCCACTGCTTGGGTGCCAGCCTATTCCAGCTTGTTCAGAGCAGTGCTACCTGCTGGCAGATTGTGTGCTAGTTCTCTGATTCCTTCTAATTGTTGTGGACTGGGTACTGTTAACTTTGTTTTAACAATTTTTATGCATTATGCCGAACAAGCAGATATTACAAAATATATTTTGCTTCCTACTCTGAATCGATCAGTCTTGTAGTAAGTCTGGGTACAAGACAAACAGAAATAAAGCACAAATAGACCTCCATGCTACATGGGGATCATCTGATGAAAACACGATAGAAATGTAAAATGTTAGTGTGGTAGCATAAGAATATAAGACTATGAATAGGGATATAGAAAACTTACTTTAAAAATGCATTAGAAAATGAAAGGTCACTAGTGCTTGGAATGGGATGGCATGCAGAGCTATGACACTTTGCTACCTTTTTAAGTACTAACATAAGTACTTCCTACTTTGTGGGGGGAAAACTGGCTGCATCTGTACTGTAGAARAGTTAATCTCTGCAGGTTTGATCTCTGATGTGTCCGGTCTGTGTCTCAGGCAGACTGCGAGCCTGTGCGCTATCCCATCACACATCCTGTTTTCCTGCAGAAGGAACTGGAAGCATGTCATGGAGGAAGATAAAACCCTCCCTAATTGATTCCCTGGGAGAGTCAGTGAACCAGGACTGTGGAAACCCACTTGCCCTAGTGCTGGGCTGTGCCCCTTACACTGTGCACCTGAGATCAGGACTAAGAAGTGCACTGTGGAGCATAACTGCCTTACCTTACAGATACGGCCAGCGAGAATTCTGTCATGGCGGTGACTTACCTCACCTTTTTGCTACTACTGAACTTGAATTTGTTCCCCTTTTTTTTTTTCCCTTCAGTTCAAGCACCGCAGTCTGCAGACATAGTAGCTGATCCTTGCCCAGCAGAAGGGGCTGCAGACCACTTGATCTCAGGACACACAGCCTCAGCTGGTATAGATTGACATAAATGAAGTTCTAGCAATTTACTTCAGCTGAGGATCCCATTTGTCTGCTAGTTGGTTCCATAACCCTGTCTGTAGTTTGGCTGATTAGTTTCTTTTTCTTTTCAGTTCAGTGAAAATCATTAGGCTCAAACTAAAGCCTTGTGGCTCTAATGACTTTTTTCCTGCTAAATCTCTGTTGAAATAATTGCTGTATCTAAGGACATTCTGAAGATTTGGATGTAAATACCTCACAGTAAGTCAATGTCTGTTTTACTTGTTTTATATCATATTGCACTAAATCTGTTGACAGTTAATCATTCCAAATGCACTTTTTATGCAAGCAGAAGGTGTAAAGTGTGTAGTCAAGTATGAGAACTTCTTATGTATTTGGGTGTATTTCGGTGAAATACGTAGAATAAATAAATATAAGTGATGCTTGGTTGTTTTTTTTTTTTTTCTCCCTGTTGGACCATGCAGTGAAAAGCTGTAGTATTCCTTCATGCTATTTCTGTTTTAATCATGTAACATTATTGGAAGCTGATTCTGGTAGACATCGTAGAAAAAAATCTTTTTTTTTTTTTCAAATGGTGATTTTGCAATGTCCATAAGCTTGGGTAAAAAAAAAAGATTCCAACTTGGAAAACTGTCATTCATAACTGTGATAGATCTGTTCATCTGAGTTTTCAGGTTCCTTGGTGCTTAAAAATTTCCGTAACTAATCTGATTCTCCCCAAAATGCTTCAGTCCATGGAGGTTAGAAGTCATGTGCTTAGAAAAAGCACATTGAAGTATTTTAGAAAAAGGGTTGAGAAGGAGTAACATGGCAGGAGGCAGGATAATAAGGAGGACTAGAAGAAAAGAGCAGTGGGAAWAATTATGAGATCAAAGCTTAACACTGTTTCAGTCACTTGTTTTGCTGATTTCAGTTATCAAAGTGCTAATGTAGTTTTCTGTGAAATATTCTCTTCTTTAAAGCTTTGTTTCTAGTGATGATTTAGCACTTCAGCTAAGTAGTAGCTAGAATTATTGGCTACATTCTTCTATGCGAAGAAAAAGTCTTGGGCCGTGATACGTGGGAAGACAGAAATAAATAACACTGTGGAGAAATGGGTGCTTGTAAATAGGGAGAGGGTGTAAATGGAGCTGTTTTATTTTTTGTAGGGAAGCTGGGGAAAGATCCAAGAAACATTCTTGTGTTATTTTGAAGATTAAAGGATTAAAAGGATTTTATTAGAACTGTACCAATTTTGGAAAATTTACTTAGCACACAACCTTCAACTCTTTTTATTATATTTCCCAGGCTGGTAAAGTAAATGGGGAATTTCAACAGCATGTTTGCAAGTGTGAGGGAGGTGCTAGTGAAAAATAAGTATTAGTAAGTGTGTTGGGGGGCGTCTCTTTCAATCTGTTTTATACTGTGGAAAGGAGTGAGCCTTGGTAAAGTAAAGGGGAAGGAGCACCCTGCACTTCCTGTGTGGCCTGGGTGTGTCACTGGGAACGAGGCATGCTATACTTTCTAGTGTTAGAACGGGTCCATTGCTCTTCAGATCCTTGTAAAAGTCTTGCTATAAACCCATGAAAACCACATTTCTGACTTCTCTGGGGATGATTGTTCCACCAACTGTACTGTACCCTGACGTACCTCTGATTATATCTGCCTGAATGAGAGCTCTGCTGGGAGCTAGCCAGGTATCGGCAGAGCTAGCATAGCAGAGTTTGCTTAGATGGATTGGAGATAAGGAGAGGGGGAGAGGCATGCAGGTGTAAGTCTTCACCGATTAGAAAGATGAGATCTGCATCATGTGGCAAATATGTGATCCAGCTGTAACAAACCAGCTTTTACCTGTGATCTACCAGCTGCTTTTCAATTAGTATCATCTTCAACTTGTTTGTCACCGGATTTCATGCTGTCAGTCAAAACGCTATTGAGCCACAGACCTCCGAAGGGCTTCCTATTTGGAAGTGACTATGTTGAAATAAGAATAAAACCATAACAAAGACCATATTTTAACGGGATTCTTTTTTGTGCAATTCAACCAAAGGCATGTTTGTTTGATTTTTTACGAGATTGGTCTGGGTTATGCTATGACATTGTTAGTTATGTGTTGCATTTTACTGCAGTTACATCCTTCAGTCAAGCTATTTACTTAACATATTTAATAGAGGTAATTTTAGTCTTTGAATAGAAAAGATAAGAACATAATGTAAATCTAAGACCAGTGGGACTGAGGGAGAGGAAAAAATGAAAATTACACTTTTCAGAGTTCTGGAAGCTAAATCCAAGCCAAAGTCCTTTCAGTTCTTTGGCTCTGAGAGTTGTCTTCTGGAACGATCTCTAGAGTACCATGTCACCAGATCTACTCTAGTTAATGTAGAGGTAGCCCTGAAGTCTGTTGGGTTTTGGTACGTGCTCTGAAGAATGCTCCAGTTTCTGAGGTAAGAGCTTTGGATTAGCTTATACCCTTCTTGGAAAGTCTTTTAGTGCAGATGGAAGCACTCCACAGTGCACGAGTGGTCCCACAACTCCTCATCTTAACAACAAAGCCTTGTTTAGCATTCGCTTTCCTGCCGCTCTTGTGCCTTGTGACCACAGCAGTGTGGCATAAGGGATTAAGCCTCGCAGTTTTCCAGACTCTTCTTTGCATTTGCTGCATCCTGCTGTTGTTGCAGCTGGTTACTACGGTGTGAATTGCATGACGGAGCATCCCTCGGAGCTGCTGACACCCTGTAGAGCAAAGGGCTCTGAGTGATTGATAGCCTGGAGTGCAGGATCACTGGTCTCTCCTTGACCCTAGCCACTGAAGTCAGACGTTCTTGCCCTGCTTTTTTTCTGGCTTTTTTTCCAGAGAGCTTATTTTGTAGAGTCTAAGTCCTAGTTGACACCAGCCATCTTCTGACTAGCTGTCAGCTATAGCAGTGGGAGAATAGAGAATCAATGTAGAATGTGGCAAAGGACCAATCTTTTGCAGTGTCTGGAAGTACACATGCTTTTGGTGGTTTTGATGTTAGACGGGAGAAAAACGACAAACAAACTAGAAGAAAAAGGACAGCAGTTTGCAGGGCGTGTTGAAGAACAGCAGCAACAGGGTTTATCTAGAAACAGAAGCGATGTGAAAACATTAGATTTTACTGTGTACTAATACCACTGTTGCCCTGTTGCCCACTGTTGCAGCAGTGGAATAATTGTCATGTAAATCCCCTTTTCTTCTCATATCTCCCCCAGTATGTTCATCAACCTTATAACCATCTCATGAAAAAAATTTAGGTGGGATTGAAGAAAATCAGTTTGTGCAAATAAACATTTTTTTTATATTCTAGTTTTAATATCTCTCATAATGGCAAGTAGCTTCACTGGCTGTTCGTGGCTGCAATGTTCAGTGTGCATGTTATTAAAAACTTACTGTTCTTGTTATGCTCACTAAGCTTTAATAGAAAACAAAGCATTTTTAGGACGTGGATAACTTCAAATCCATGAGCAGCCAGGAAAAATTTGGACATTGAAAAAACATCATGTTTCAGGAAAAATGTAGGTGGCCCTCCATCCTTATTTCATTGCACTGTTTGTTTATTTGATTTTTGTCTCATTTCTCAATGACAGCTTGTTTGAATTTTTAAATTACATTGGTCCAAGATTATTATTGTTATTAAATTACTGATAAATTCTATCCTATTCAAACAAGTTGTGAAGAATACTTCTCACCTGACAGTCTCAATAATAACTGCTCCTCCAGCCAGAGCTGAGCAAAATTCTTTCCTTTATTGTGATAAATATCTACTCAGTATTTTCAGATGAAATTTAGGAATGCTATTTACTTTGCTCAACCTCTAGTAATAATTTTATTCTCAGTCTTAGTCCCCAAACCCCTTTTGCTTTATTTTAAGCATGATTCAAGTTTAACACCTGTTTGTCAGGTGTTATGGAAGGGATCTTTACTGATTAACTAAACAATTCATTTTGCTCTTTAGTGCCCAGACCTGTCCCTTTTGTTCTCCATATAAATTTCTCCTCAGATTTGTTCTGCCCACTGAATTTTACCTTTCCTTTTTTGTTAGCTCCGGGATTACTTGTTCTGTACTTACTCTGGGCTTAATCTTCCTTGCCACAGGGCTGGCCAAAAAAGTCAGAGGCTGTATGCCTCTGGAAGAGGAGGACATGGATTTCCTCCCCAGAAACCTGCCGTCCTTTCATTTCTCCCCTTTTCCCAGCCTGAATTTCCCATGAGCTCAAGCTTTTGGCAGATAAGAGCAAGAGAGTCCCTGATTCTTGTAATATTTCTACTAGCTTACCTGCTAGGAAGTTAATCTTCTTTTCTCTCTCCTGTGGTTTGGGGTAGTAGGTATGAAAAATTTCTATAGAACAGTATTTTAGGCTTCTAAATAATTTTGCTTTTGTTTTTCTTCCACATTCACTTTTCAGGGACTGACCTTACATCCATGTTTAAAATTGGCTTTTCATTTTTCACATTCACTGACCTCACCAGGACGAAAATAATTAATCTGATACATCTGTAATCTTTCACTAGGGTTTCTTTTTATTTTATTATATTTTAGGAAAATTGAGACAAATTAGAAAAGGCATTTGGGAAATTTTCCCGCTTCAGAAAAATAAGCTTAACTCACCGCTTGAACACTTTCCGAACTCTCTTGGCTCATCATATCTCCAAAATAGCTCGATATAGAACTTCCAGATGAGTACATTGACTTAATCTGTTAGCTTTGGCAACTACTAGTAGTGTTGAGTAGACTGTCTTCTCACTGATAATAGTTAAGCAGTTGTGGTTGAAATTACTTTGTTGTTAGAAGAGTTTCCACATTCGTAAAAGGCTCTGAAAGGCTCATAAACAAAGCCGTGGCTAGTAACTGTAATCTGACTCTCAGTTTTGTGGCACTACGTAGAAATTCTGGAAATTCTGCAGAAATGTCAAATAATTAAAAAACACACTGAAACAAAATTATTAGTTTTCAATCTAGACTGTGAACCTTTTATCTTCCAATTTCAAATTTGTGAATATTACCTTACTTTAAATTTTTTGGATGTGCCGTAAGCTTTTGCACACAAAGCAAACAAACAGACAGGGCAATTGACATCTTGGATAAAGATGAATTTTGTGGCAACATCACAGCTGTGGATCGCCAGGGATACAGCTTGTAAAGCCAAGAGGGCATTATTGACCAAGTGCAAGGAGCAGGATTACGTGAGGGTCAGCAAGAAATGAAATGGGTTTTACTGCTAGAATTTTACCTTTGCCTGCTTTCTTACATTTAAGGTTTTAAAGTGTAACTTCAAAGTGAATCACTTGGCCTTTTCAATATTTAAGTGGTTTGAGGAGGAAAAAAATTTTCAAGTATTCCCTTCTCCTGTCCCCCTTTATGGTTCATTACGTTACTGATTTTCAGGCTTCAGAAAGTGCAAAAATCCTTGCCCTCCTGGCACTTAACGCTCTTCAAACTTAAATGGTCTCAAACCAGTCGTGCTTTAACCTTAATGAAAATTTCATTGAAACAAATTATTTTGGTGTGGCGTAGACTAGTCCCTTTGCTTGACAGCAGATGAGGTATCTCTTTCGATGGCTGTGCAAAGAATAAGTGCAAAAAAAGTGCATTGTTACCTCTGCTTGCTTGAGAGATATATTTGAAGGCAGAGGGTGTATTTTAAGATTGTCATGTCTAATGGTTCCTATTTCATGTGATTGAATTGTTTAAGATGCTAGTAGATATTTAAATAAAAATATTCTCATACATGGAGGCTGATTTTGGAGGGTGGGGGGAGGATTTTTTACCTGAAATCTGTAGGACTTTTCAGGGGGAGACACTTGCCATTAGGTCAGTATCTTCCCCTACCTCTCCAGGTTCTTGCTTTTCTATGATGTTGGTTTAAATGGATTTTAATCCTCTGGCTTTTAATTATGTCCTGTAGTATTTTAGTGAATGCCAAGTGGAGATTTGTAAGTGTGAAAGAAAATCTGCATGTGAAAAATGTCTGAAGAGAAAAGAAGAGAAAAGAAATTAGAGCAGAAAAGAGAAGTTGGTAGAGTTATTTGTCTGGAGAGAATTAGCAAGTCAGCAATGGGCGATACCGTTAGCATGAGCAATGAAATAATTTTAGTATGTCCCCTTAGTGTCCTAGAAGTAGCATAATAAATGGTGAAATGATAAAAGCCACAGTTAGGATTAACAAGCACATGCAGTTTGCATTTTCAAGAAAATAAAAAGACACTAAATATTTATTTGCCTTTAAATTGCATATCTTTTCTGACTGTCATGGTGGTGAACAATACCTCAAGGACCCATTAGCTGTGGCAGCCATCCTTTGAAATTTTGGGTTGGTTTCCCACAGCTCTTGAAGCGTTTGAGTTTTAGAAGACTCATTATTTCTGCTCTTTTATTCAACTGTGAGGAAGCGAGAGAGGTGATTGGGATTTTGTTGTGTCGATCTCCCACTACCTTGTCCCATGGGCAGAGATATATATTGTGCTGTCCTCGGTGTTTGCAAACACGTAACTYTGAACTCACAGTTGGCATTGTGGTTTTACTTGGAGAAAATGTTTGCGTGTTTATGCATGTATATTAGGAACTCTCAAGAAGGGCTCAAGTTGGGCTGTTACCATTCAACTTGTGATTAAAAAAAAAAATCAAGCAGGCTAGGACACAGATGTCATATCTGCAAGGTGTCAATGAGATCAAATGCTCAAATACAGTAATTGTAATGACACAGTTTTTGGTTATGGCTTATGAAATATTGATAGCTTGGGCTAATTTGTTGCCACCAGTCAACAGTGGATGGAAATCTGCATTAGAACCAAGTTCTGGGCTGCAGAAATATTTTGTCTCTGAAGCTGCTGGTACTGACCATGCTGGAGGTGCCAGGCTGGATGGATTGCTTGGTCTTGCTAATATGACCATTGCTGTTTGCTGTGTTTTGCTGACTTCAGTTGCAGCAGAATTAAGATAATAATGAGCACTTTTGAAAAATATATTTTTGTATAAAGCGTGTGCATGTTTTGGTAAAATCCAAGTAGTTTGTGAATGTCTAACTTTGACCTCAACTTACAAGCCTTTAGAGCACATCATACCTGGCGACAATGAATACAACCATGCAACAGACCTGGTTGAAAACAGGTTTAAGTGCCCTATGTTATTATTAAACATTCAAGGTTGTTAAAATTTTCTTAGTGAGCTATTTGTAAAGATACCAATAGTTTGGGGTTTTTCTTTGGCAGTGGTGGTGTCTGTGATTTTTTCATTATTGATGGAAATAATTGAACTGACCATCAAAGGTTTTAATAGCTGCAGCAATTTATGTGCTTGTGTAGTTTCTGGCCAACTAAACGGCAGAACACGGTGGCTTCCTGCGTGTCGGCTTGCTGCAGCGCATGCGCGGGTGCTTACCGACGAGGCTGACGGCAGCGGAGCCCCCTCAGGAGCACGGGCACCGCAAGGGGATACGCAGCAATGTCAGTGTCCCGTTTGTGTCAGGACTGCTTCACCCTTCAGTCAGGAGCTATAGAAAACTATCTTTCTCCTGTGACTTGCATTGTGGTTGTAGTTTGTGGGATTTTTAAATAGATTTAACTCAGCTGATTATTCTCAAATGTTTGGACTTTTTACTAGAAACGTGATGCATTCAAAAACTCGTGGTATTAATTCAGGACTTCAGATAAACTTCAGATAAAGTGTCTTCAGAGGTAGCTCTACAACTTCCGGCATCTTTTCGTAAGGGCACTGCTTGGACATGACACGGCTTTGTGTGTTCAACCTCAGAACGAAAGCGCTCTTTTCCAAGTGCTTCCTGTGGGCAGAAATAATAGTGCAACAGCAAATATTGCTGGCCACAAGCCATTTTCTTCATAAACACACATCTGCATCTTAAATTATAGTATGTGTATTTGAATATTTTACTGGTGCTGGTGCTGAAGAGAGATTTGAAGTTATGTTATTTTAATTTCATCCTGTAAAAGCTTTGATGGTGGAGCAGCATTAGGACAAGTTTTTTTTGGGCAAGGGTTTTTCAGGCAGTGATGAGCAAGACAAGCACTGGAAATAGTTCAACTGTATTTATGTGAAAGGTGCCTGTCAAGCACAAAGGCTTGGCAGCAATACATTTATGGTGGGGTATGAGTAAAATAATGTTGTGCTTTGCTGCCCATAAACATACATAAGGAGGACACTGACCGCCTACAGCCTGAGCGCTGCGGAGGTACCTGCAGACCGGCCACGCGGCCGCTCCCAGGCCGTTTGTCAGATAGGAAGAATGAGATTGGGGAAATTCTTGAGTTTCTTGCTACTTAAATAGCGGTTCATTTATTCAAACTTCGGGAAACCAAGTTCATGCTGAACAACTCTGCTTAATTTTTCATTATGGATAGTGCCACCGCTTCAGCGAAGGCTCGTTTCAAAGTGAAAGCTGTTTAAAGGTCAAACGTAGTTTATAGCATCATTGTTCACCTCATCTGCTTGTTCTTTGGGAAGTGCGTTCAGACACCTGATTGTTGCAAAAATATTTTTGCAAAGCAAAGCTCTTTTTCTATGTGCTAGAAATGTTAGTTTTGAATTCTAGTGAAATACATTATTTTACTAAGGCTGCAGAGCGATGTATGAAAAACAGATAAGATTAATACTGTTTGGGCACTTTGATTTAATAAAGCCCATTTTCCTTTTGGAGGTACCTTTCTTGGCCTGCGCCCTTCTTCCTCAAACAAAAGTCTTTAGCTACTCATAGCTTACCAGCTTAAGTACACTTTAAAACTGGTAATTTAAAAGCCCTGTCTAGCCAAAACAGCTCTGTTCCGGAACGACTCACAGCATGGTCTTTAAAACAGAACACCCAGCTACTAAGCTGTTCTGTGTCACCTCAAAACATCTGCTGGAAAACAAGGCTATAATAGATACATTGTTCTCAGATGCTCTTTTTTCTTTTTTGTTAAGTCTTGTTAAATAGCCAGTATTTCATTTCAGTAGAATAGGGCCCTTTTCTCTTGCAGTAGGAAAAACTTTCCTCCTACAAGGATAATTCTGTATGCGTGCGTGCCTGTACTTTCTTTTACATCTTTTCTTTTAAGAGACTCCAGTTAAGAGCTAATCTAACTCAAATGGCAGCTGCTTACTCCTCTTAACCATTTCTTTCCCACCATGCATACGGCTCCCTACTTCCTTCCCGTTCCTTCAGTTGCACAGATGCTCCTGCCTCAGTCTCTGAAAAAGAATGGCGTTCACACGYGTGGCTGTGGTGCGTTTTCCCTTTGCTCTTTGTACCGTCACTCTAAATGTCTGCTGCTCTCTAGGTTCTGTTCTTCGTCCACAGCCCTCAAAGCAAGTACCATGTATTTCTCCTACAAACATACCCCCTTCTGCGGTCCATGGAGCAACAACACCGTCCTATGGAGGAGATGACCAGATCAAGTGGGTGCTTACGCTATGGCACTGGCTTCCATCCACAACTCCCCTTCCCTCTCTCCTTAAAAGCAGTGTGTGAAATAAGACGAAGTATGCCTATTCTACAAGGAAGCTTTGCATTGCTTTTAGGTCTACAGGTCTAGAAATTGAGAAGGTAAAAATGGAAACTAAAGGTAGCTTTGAGATTCAGAGAACTCGTAACCCGAGAGTACCCTTTGGAGGTAGTCAGAGGAGAAGGAATCTCCTGAGGCCTTTCTTTTTATTCATCCTTTGATCAAGAGTGTTTGCCTCTGAAATGGCAAAGTTTAAAGACTATCTACAAAAGCATCTGCTATGAGCCAGCCCCTGAGAAATGACTGTATCTGTAGGCAAACTGGAAATAACATTTCCGCTGCCAGATGAACTTTCAGACAGTTAAATTCTGATCACAGTGGGGAAAGGAAAAAGAAACACCGAGTTATGAAAAACACTTTTATTAAAATAAAAAAAAAATCTACTTCCAGTTAATTGCATTCCATTGTAAGTATGGCTCATAATACCCACGTACCCGTCGGGTTTAATGTAAATAGTAAGTAAAATATCTTGATGTCATTTGATTAGTTATAATTTTATTTTAATTCACATCATGTCAACTCTTTTCCCATTTCAAAACAATTGACCTACTGACTTCTTAAATTTAGACGTGTTCAGACCTTTCAAGTATCAAATACAATAAAAGTACTTGCATAAGAAAGACAACACATTCACCTAATTATAACTGTGATATGGAAAATGTTAAGATTCCTAAAACCATGTTTTGTGTTTAATCATGAAATTTGCTTCTGCCATTATGTATGTGGAAATATATATCGCATGTCTGCCATTGTAGTACATAAAGTACTGACTTTTCTGGTGAGTTTTGATGAATTTGGGGATGAACAAAAGAACACACAAAACAGTGTAAGATACTGCAGGTAGATATTCCTTGACTGTTGGTCTTTCATTATTTTTCAAGAATTTGATTCACATAGAGTTTCATATTCTTGCAGGAGTACCAGTCTCTCCAAAAGACTTGGGAACCTGATTGTATGGATCGCAAGGCAGCCCRTTGGCATAAACTGATGTTTTCTTGTGCTTCCTGTCAAAATAGCTGTAGTGGTATTTGTAGCAAAAGACGATTTTAGTTTATAGCCAACTTCTGTGTGATACATGGACCTGGTTAAGATTTTGTTTCCTTTCCAATCCAGGCTTTCCAATAAAAGAACAGCAGGATAAACCTAATGTTTTTAATCTCCACCTTTTTTTCGGTGATTTATTGCCAAACCACTAAATCTTTTATATACCCGCAAAGCTTTATACAGTGGAACTGTAACTGTGGCACCAAACAACCTCCAAGATCTCAGAGCCACCCGTAGTCATTTGAACTGTGTTTTCTTTGTGCTTATAGCTTCTGTTGACAACAGATCTCCTAATACTCTTTGGGTAGGCAGCATTCATTTTTCCTGGTATTCAGTACTGTGCCTAAATATGTGAATTTATTCATTAGTGTCTTGGTACCTGATTCTTCTAGTGAAGAATGTCAGTGTGTCCCCAGTCTCATCCCTGGCTCAGCGGGATGTGATTTTTGGATGCTGGAGTCTCCCTCCTGGCTCTTTTTGGTGGCAGATGCTACCAACCATACGTGGTCACTAGAGGTTCATGGCTCAGTGCCCCGCTCTTCTCCTGGCCATCCTCTTGTGGAGGAGAGAGGAGGAAGGGAGAGAGATGGCTCCTGTCCTTGGACCATCCCCTGGGGTGGGGCCCACTGTTATTGCCGAGTCCTCTACTCATGGCTACTGTGGAAAGAGTGTGAGAGCCTGTGTAGTATGTCTCTGTAGGCTTGCTGACAGATAGCATTACTTTCTGTCCTTGCCTTTCATTTTAGGGGAGAATCTCSCTCTTGGACTTGTGCTGGTGTCCTTTTATGATCCCTCCCCCTTCCCACACCACTGCCTGAGTGATCTCTACACCCAGATGCCTTGGGAAGAGCCTGATTCTCCATTTTCCCTTTGTAAGACAGGTTGAAACCCCTTCGGTTACCAATCCTCGCCTGCGGTCATGCTGAACAGTGAGCATTTAATATTTGACTGTTCCAGAGATTTCCGTAAACCAAGTAAGTTAGCCCCAAGCCCTGCCAGCCCCATGAAACATTCCTCCTGCTTGTGTCCTTCCAACACCTTCTGCTCCGGGCCTTCAGCTGGGAGAAGGAGGGTGGCTCATCCAGAGCTGCCTCTTGGCAGTCCCTCCTGGCCCTTACTGATGCCAGCCAAGTTCCCCACCCAGGCAGCAAAGCGTTCTGTGCTGTCTGGCTTAGGCTACGGCACTGGGCCTTGCTGAATACTGCTCCTCAAGCTTCAGACGCGCTGGAGTTTGAGCAGCCATGGAGTCCTTATCATAGACCATCTGCGTGCAGCAGAGCTGAGATCCAGGCTGTGCCGTGCCGAGGCGTGCAGCTCTGGCAATCACCACTCTCTGGTTTTACCTCCATTGTGAGGACCAAAAAAAACCAAAATCAAAGCCAACAAACCTGTTTGAGAAGTTGGACTTGGACACAGTAGCTGCTCACTTACAGACTTCTTTAGGATGCAGCTGCAGAAGTGGAAGTCTTCTTACATTTAGGAGCACTAGGCATGATCAGAAAAAATGGCATACCGCATACAGAAGGGGTAAATTTTGGGGAATCAGCAAAAACACTTGAACAAAATGGAATCCCTTTAATGTAATAATTTTGAGTAAAAGAAAGGAGACTAGAGTAAGATTGCCTTTCAGTGAATACCCTTTGAGGTAATTTAGTTTTCTATTGTCTTGTGAAAGTATATATATCTATCTGAACAGCATCAAAATGTGACATATTAACTAAATGATAGAGACATTTGTCCTTGATTTCTTATTGTGAAAATTTCCAAAGAATGCAGTCCAGGTTTCATGCTGTCTGGATCTAAGTCAGCCAGAATTGCATTTATTTTCTTAGCACTGTTTTCATGCCCAAAATGAGTGTTTATTAGAAATAGGTGACAGAAAGCAAGGTCATCTTGTGCCAAAAGATTCTTCTAAATCTGATGTGTTTTTGCTTCAGGAACTTTAGATGTACAAATAATTTCTGTGGGTTTGGGAAGGGAACTAGCTGTTTCCTTTGAGGTACTAATATGAGCATTTTGGGGCTAAATCCTTGTCTCTGCTGGGACACTGGAACAGGTTTCTAAGGCCCTTATGTAATTTAGGGCTCACACCAGTGTTGATGAATTGACTTTAAAAACTGTCAGGCTTTGTAAAAAGTACCGGTGAGCTTGGCACTTGAAGCCCAGATCCTGACCAGATAGAGACTGTGCATAGGGAGGCCAGGCCAGGAGAATAGCAGAACAAATTACTAATGACACCTAAGGGAGGAAAAAGAATTTGGAAAACATCATGGATTTGGTATTCATGGTTTGACTATCACAATTATAAAAGTACATCAGTTTTCATCAAGTTTTCACTGAGTGTTTTGACTAAGCTGGATCCTATCTGAAAGTATAGGGACTGTGCTTTTGATCTTCGGTATTGCAGCGAATTGAGGGGGAGAGGTAAGGAAAAAAAGACACAAACTTAATTCTAACTAGTAATTGAGAGATTTTTATCATTAAAAAAAATGAACTCGCTCTGCAGAAGGGTGACCTCTTTTTGGTTCACCTGTTTTCATGTTGGGCCCTGAGCCTACAGAAAGTCAGCTTTTCCAGCGAGGAGTGAGGGTGGTTAAAGACGTGAGCACTCGCTCTTCTCCCTGAGAGCCCTGGGCTGATAATAACACTACTTTTTCTTGCCCTGTGCAAGGCAAGGTTGAAGGACCAGATTCCTCCCCTGGGGAGAAATGGGGTCAGCAGAACCACCAGAAAGCTGGTGACGTGGCTAGTGAAGACTTGTGCGATTTCCCAGTCAGAGCTGCAGAACGATGCCGCAGCATACAGTGAGGGTCTACAAAGCAGATGTGTTTGTCGTCTTTGACACTTACTCCTAGAGGATTTCCACTTGTTTGTTTGTTTGTTTGTTTTTCCTCCCTCTTCTCCTTCAAACTACCACATATCCCTCATATGATAAAGGTGACTTCCGGACTGATGGAGATACAAAACCCACAGAAGGTAGATTTATATAGTTACCTTCCCTGTGTAGTAGTGCTTATTTTCATGTTGTTTGCTTTTAAAGAACTCATCAGAGCGTGGTTACAGTGGGGGAAGGCTGGCTAGCTAAAGCTATTTCCACTGGGAAGAAAAAAAATATCCTCAGATGGACAGACCATGACGATCAGGAGTAGGTATCCTTCCCCGTGAGTTACCAATTCAAACTACCTCTGAATGAACAGGGCCCATGGCTGATTAATAATCTATGGGAAATGGATTGATGTTCTAGTTCAAGGGTGAATTCACATCCCAGCTGGAGCGCAGTAGTTTAGCTGTCAACAATCCCAGGAAAACGAGGCAAGAGAGATCCTCCTGGAGGGCTGGAACATACTGGTAAGGGAATCTGAAGAAAATATTGTACCAGCAGTGTTTCACTTCTTTCACATATAAAAAGAGAGGGTTTGTTTCAGTGCTAGCAAAACTGGCAGTATGACAATTAGCTTTGCTAATATACAAGCTCTACACAAAAAATCGTGTGCTTGCCTGTGAAACATTTTGTGTCATAATCCATCATCTTTGGCTGATATCTCTCCCTTGTATGGTTTTGGGACCTGATCTGATAGTCTTTGTTATGGACACATAACAGAAAACACTGAGGCATAAAAGAACGAACAAACCAAGTAGGAAGACACCAATCATGTCAGATTTATAGATGGAAGAAAATGTCGCCTGTATTCTATTTCATATGGTGCATATTTGTGGTCTAGAAAAAGTGTGTAAACATAGTTAGTTGCATGTGAAACAGATAAAAACTGTATGTGTTGATTTATGGTTTAGAAAGTCTTTTGAGAGTCATATATCAGATTGAATGCTTGGATTCTATTTTTAAATCAATGTAATGCTATGCTTGCATTGTAATAAGCATTTCATGGCAGAGCTCCTGATGCCATTCATGTATAARGTGCCAAATTTGGCACCTTATACAAGGTGTTGCAATTATTCTCCTTGTTACAGATGCAGTAAGAACCGAGAAAGCTTTGCTAGTRTAGCTGAATGTACAAATGGTCCTAGTTTATTTCAGGGAGTAAATTAAACAGCTCAGTTAAGTCCACTGCAAACAAATTATTTGAGCTGACCTGTGTAATTTTACTCCCCAAAATGAAGTAGGAGTTACTTCATTTTTTGTTAAAACTAAATACTCCATTATTTGTTAAAACTAAATTTTCAGTATAATTTATAAACCTTTGAAGGTCTATATGTAGAGGAAAGATGATATAAATTTATTTGGGGGAGGGAGAAAAGGAGGGAGGCATTGTTTTAGCTATAGGAAACACTATCGAGAACTGTATTCATCAGGTCATTACTGCTTAAATCCAGAACAAATATGGAAAGAATCCACACCAATTCTTGTTAAGGGAAGCCATACACCTCTCTGGCACTTCATTTTCATCCAGGTTAATCTGTTTATTTTCATGATACATACATAATACATGTAAGAATTTGGAGCAGTAAATAATAGTTACATTGCATGTCCACGCTGAGGTAAGCAGCATGCATATGTTCTACCCCTTGGATTGCCAAAACCAGGAATGTACGCAGAGCAGGTGGGAAGACGGAAGTAGGACTCGGGACTGATAGTCCTGAGGCTTTTGGGGATGTGTCTGGTTTCAGAGGATAAAGATCATTCCTCCATTGCCAAACCAAGAAAGCCAACCTATGCAATTATGAGAAGGAGCTGGGATAAGTTCAATATAACATTTTAAAAATGTAAAATTTGGTCCTGCCTGGTTTTCAGAAGGGGAAAGACACTGGCAGACAAAGGGAAAGCTACAAAGTTTATAATTAGAATTTCAAATTCTTGTGGCAATTGAACTACCTAAGGGTTTATAATTTTTGAAAAAAAAAATTATGATGCATTGATTGATTAAATATGCAGATTTTTTGGATGCCTTTGAAGGAGGGCATGTGCATCTCAGCGACGTGACCACATTAAGGAGTAACATATTCGAACGTTGCTGAAAATGACTGAGACTTCTACACAGAGCAGGGTCACTAAACCATTTCCGAACAAAACAGAAGTGGGTCATTTACCGATTCATTGCAAGAAAATTACTAACATTTTCTCTGATCTCTGAAGTTGTAAACATTGCCACTGTGGCTAATTTTTCTGTAACACTGGAACAGTGACCAAGCTTGACTCTCTATGAGCCAGAGCCAGCTGTCAGCAATGAGTAACAACTCACAAATCCTCCAACCAAAGAGAGCAAGTAGGTCTCTCCACTGACTGCCAGTAAACAAAGGGTAGGAGGTTGTTTTGGCCCAACACCTTTTATTCTGGATCTGAAGAACTTAGTTGTGATAGTTTTGAAGTTAGTTCCTATGTACCTACTTATAAACCTTTTACTCTTAGGATTGCTCCAGTCAACACACTGGACTAACCATTAAGCAATTCCCTTTTGGACTATATCATTTAAGAAGTGCTGCACTTTTTTCAACTCTAGCCATGGAGCTTTGTATGCGTAGCAGTGTTGGCTCTGCAACTGTGAATGAGAGCAGTGTTCCTACTACCTGAAGTACTGATGTGTTTTGGGAAAAAGCCGCTATTTTACATTCCATTCAGATTGATGTAAACACCATCAATCTTAGAAAAATTTTCTTCTAACATAGGAAAGAAGTATTGATTTGTATCAGCTAGCGTTATACCAGTAAGGGCATTTAAATCAAGTGGTGGTCTTCAGAGGTTTCTTTCCCTCGTTCTGATTGTTTCCTTTTTTATTGTTACTTTTTCTTTTTTAAAAAAGTGTCTAATTCTGAAAAACAGAAGCACTAAATACATCATTAATTCACAAAATAACCATCTAAATATTCTAAAACCTTCAAATCAAAACAAGAAAGCAAGAAAGGGCTACCGTCTCAAACTGTGAATTAATTCTTAAGTAACAAGTATATGCAACCATTTGTAAGATTTGTCGATACAAAGACAGATGTGCCAGTTTTCCACAGCTGAAGACCAGACTGCTTATTTTCTTCCTGAGAACAAGTACAGCACTTGAAACTCAGCCTTGTGCTGCTTCTACTTACCTAAATGGGAAGGTAGAGCCCAATGAAGAATCGTCAGTCCTGAGACACGGAAGCTGGAGCTGCTGTGCCAGAGGCCAGCGCTGCCGTCAGCACTGCCCCGGCAGCCAGCCCTGCCGGGGGTTTATTAATAAAGAAGAGGCTAGAAAAGTTCCAGAAACTCCCTGGTCCTTCATGCAGCTACCTAAAATATTTATTAGCAACATGAATGCTGCTGGTACTATTTTACTTAAAAGACTCGCTGAGCCAGGCATAACCTCTCCTTTAAACCCAGGCCTTTGAGGGACCTTTGAGGATGTGAAGGGCATGGTGACTGGCTATAAATTAAATAAGCTTGCCAAAGAGCCAGCTTACTTTTAACATTGTTTGCCTCCAGATTAACCGTGGTGACTTCTTGTACAACCTTCTACATCCCTAATTCCACAAGAGGCACTCGGGGAAAAGGCCCACATAACAAAAACCAGCACGCCATAACTCAGGTTGTGTCAGAAGGGAAGGAGCATGATGAGTACGCTGCTACAGAGCTAGGGTGGTACATCTGAGATTTTAATGGTAACAGAGAGCTTTAGCACTACTAATACAACAAAACCAGAAAACTAGTTTGGAGAGGAAAGAGAAGAATGTTTGGAGTATTAAAATTGTATTTATTCATTTTTAAAAAGACCAAAATCCGAATTGACCAGTGCATGCTCACACAACAGACCTGAAGATCCAGCTATAAAGCTGGGCACAAATGAGACCTGTCTCCAGAGGCAGTGTAAAGACTACAAATTAAGTTTTTGAACACAGCCACCAAAGTAATTTCTGATATCTTTACATAGTTTACTGAAACAGTAAATTCCGTAAGCTGTGATTTAGGAGTGCTCCTGGTTTAAGTGAGCAGGGTCCATCGTATCACAGGCTGCCACAAGATCTGGACGAAAAGCGGTCAGCAGATTTTTCAGAAGTTGGTTGCCAGCTGCAAGGTTAAAACTCTTTGCATAGGAAGCACAGTTTTCTTGGGGATGGAGTATTTCAAGCTCCTGGAACAAACTCCCCACAGGAAGCAATAAACACCTTAAATGTCATTTTCTTTTCCAAAAGCACTTTGACCTTGTTTTTACTAACAAATACAGTGTATATAGGGAATTAGAATAACAAACTGCACTTGACACAGTGAGTCCTTGCTGACTGAAGTATGGGAGAGTGCTCACATACAACTATAATTAACACTACAATAAATATATTTATTGACTTGGCAAAGTTGTGGAGTAGCTTACAAACACACAGCTGAGATAATTAAATAACATTATTACTTTTTGATAACATGGTCTAGATGATGCGTATTTTTATTGTGATACTTTTACGGAATAGATCAACTGCATTTCTTGTATAGATGTTCTGAAAAAAATCTAGCTGGGGAAAAAGTATTGCCTTTAGAGCAAAATTAACATTCAACATTAAAGAACAGTGCAAAAAACACTGCTGAAAAATTTACACTAAGCCAGTAATTCTTACGCTCTCACAGTTTGTTAATAAACCAACAACAAGTGTTTTCTTTTCAGTTTTTGAGTACGTTCAGCCTCATTTTGAAGACAGATTATTGCTTCACCAGTAGCAGTGCTGTTTCCAGAGAGGACATTTCTAGAGGCAGAGACCTACATCTACAAAGAAATTTTGTTACCTTCTCTCAATTCCCGTATGCATTCTCCAGAATTATCATTGCTGGCAAAACTTAATTACATCATGAGATTCTTTAAACTACTAAACCAGCCCTACCCAATGCATTTGTTAAAAACTGTATTTTAAATATGTGCTTATAAAACAGTGAAGAGCTGTTCTGTGAGTATGACTTGTTTTTTTTCCCAACCATAACAGTCAAAGCAGTTTTACAATAAAAAGTGCAGAAGAAAATTATTAAAGATTTCACAGTTTTACAGTTTGAAACTGTGACTGTGTAGGCAAGCAATTTTCTCTTAACCTTAAGAGAAAAGCTAAATTACTGTATCAGAAACTTCTACTGAAGGTATCTTCAAGTACATCTTTGGACCATCAAGCAAAGACTGCACAAATCTAAGTACAAGTATAATGAATTTGGTAAAATAAAAGGGTAAGAACTAGAAGTCGTAGTTCTCTTGCACTAAGGCTGTTTGTCTGTGGTCCTAAAAGGCAGTTTTGTCCTTTTCAATTTTGTTAAATAAAGATAGTCTGGCTTTCAAGAACACCACATCTTCTAAAGACAGACTCGACCTTTTCTTCAAGCTATTGCTTTGTTTACTGTAACAGAAACTATGTATAAGAACTTGAAAATGCTATGCTTTTCAGCCAGCTCTGTCATATACTATAGCTTATACCACATTTAGAATGCAATAATGTGAAACTGACCCCCACCAAAAATACAGCAGGTTTTAAGGTTTATTTCCGAAATGCTGATACACACCGTATTAATTACAGATCTTTTTTAAAAGTTATCATATTAATGAAATGGGTTTAAGTTTTAATATAATGACAAAATTATAGATATGAAGATATCTGAACGTTGCAACCATTCTCTGTTGTCATGTTGCCATCCAGTTTCAGTCTTATTTCTGGCCAAGTTGGGACAGCTAAACATGAAGAGACAGAAAACCATTAGGTTGCTAATCTTACTCTTTCACGTAAACTAATACCCAGTTCATASAGTAAATATTTCTGTCCTATAAGCTTTGTTTGTCTCCTACAACCAGAAGTATGCTGGTAATAGAATACTTAATGCATACCCTCACAGGAAAGGATCTGAGCTTCAAATCTTAAGATTTGAATAGATCTCAGAGGTAAAGGTGCAGCGTACACAGTCAAGTCAACAAAAAAGTTAATTAAGCTGACTGAAGAGTTATAAGCTGGTAAGTACCATTTGTCTCTTCAAGTGCAACAAGAATTTAGTTATTTAAAATGTATTTTTGATTAACAATTTATTCTTATCTTAGTAGGAAGTAAAACCATAGGTGGTGACAGCTACTGAAGGGCTGCTATTTGCTCACCACCGTGAATAATTTTTATTTTGCATTTGTATTGGAATGAGGCATAGAGAAGTAATGGTGATGATAATGTTTTTAACAGCACTAAAAGATTGATTTTAGTATACGTGTATGGACAACACCAAGCTCCCACTTGGCCAGTATTTATAAATAGCAAAATTTAGGACAAAGGTTTAAAGATCACAGTTGAATAGCAGTTTTTAACTTGTTAAAGTCACTAGAATAGCCTGGAAAGACATGCTATTTGTGAAAGTATCAAGAACTGAGTCATTTTTTTCATTAGTATTTATGTTAAGGCAATTATTACGAACTTGTTCACCTGCATTACCTGTGAACTCACATTGACAATACAGGCCTTCAAAAGTTAATTAAAAATAATGACTCCAAACCCCAATTTCAATCAAGTGAAAATAGATAACAAGAACATGTATTAACCTTTCACAAAGTAGTTTGTTTTTTTTTTTTTTGTAAAAATCCACGGAGAGATGTAAAGGTAAGTCAACACACAGTTACAGAAGTAATAAATATTACAGAGGTTATCAAAGGTACCTACCTGTTTTATAAACTGTGTAGCATTAAAAAGTTCACTGCAGCCATACAGGACATGTTTGCCTTGTTTACCCTAAAAAAAGAAAAGACAGGAAGAAATCAAGTGTTTAATAGAGTAGCAGAAGTGGCTTAAACTAATTGTATTAAAAAAAAAAAAAATCTTGATGATGTTGAAGTCTTACACTTTTGGCTGGAAAAAGAATAGTTGTTCCACCAGAGGGAAAAAACCCTGTAATTAAATTGACGTGGAAAATGAGAGACCAAAGGCAGAAAGAAAGTGGAAAAAATGGGGCATTTTACACATTTAAACTCACTAGAATGCAAAGTTCTCTGATGTATCTATGAATGGCTTGGGGAAGCTAACAACCTTATTTGAACAAACCCCACCCCCTAAAATAACTGGGCACTGCGCTAAGAATAGTAACAACATATTTACTGTTGTGTTAGAGCCTGAAAACTTCAATCTGTAATTCACTTCCATATGATGATGATGTTAAAAACAGCACTTTTTTTGTAAAGGGGTTCTGAAACAAAATGTTATGTTGATTTCAATTGGATGCATAATAAACCTAGTTTGCAGTTTAACAGTACTCGCTTGACAGTAAGGCTACCAAAGTGCTGGGTTAGCATTTTGGAAGTGAAAATTAGTTTATCTCCAGTGTTGGGCTAATAATCCCATGGTTCCTCAAAGTTAAAGCATAGGCTTGAGAAATCTGTTTCACTGTTAAATTATTTTGCACTTTCCCGTATTAGTTAGGTAAAACTTACTAAAGAGCAAAATAGGAACATAAGCCTTGACAAAATGATTTTGTTTCATATGTAGAATCATAGAATCATTAAGGTTGGAAAAGACCTCTAAGATCATCGAGTCCAACCATCAACCCAGTACAAATGCCCACTAAACCAAGTCCTGAAGCACCTCATCCACACGTTTTTTGAACACCTCCAGGGATGGTGACTCCACCACTTCCCTGGGCAGCCTGTATTACCAATTGTGCCGTTTCAGCAGAAAGTAACAGAAGCAGATTCGAACAGTCCTTAGCTGGCGGTCACACCCTAACTGGGGAGATGGTAATCCTGGTTCAAGTCTTCATCTTTATTAATTTTGAGTGGTTTGTGGTAATAAACTATTCTTGTCGCTGAGCAGAATCTTGAGCTAGCATCTTCCCATGTTTCAGGCCAGTTTTTTCTATCCTTGATGCCCAAACAGGTCTCGTTTTGATCTAAACTGGTATTTTGACAGAGTCCACTTTCAGTAGTATGACTGAATAGCATTTGTTTCTGCCTAGTACCAAAAACAATTTTAAGCTATACAAATAATTGTGAAATGGGACTGCTGCCTTTCAGGCAGCTCTACAATTCATTAATGTACACTTCCAGTCTGTCACAGATATTCTTCTAGAAGTGTAATTTTTAAAATGTGTATGCTTTCATTTAAAGTTAATAACTTAGTCCATTTAAACAAAGAGCTCTATCTCCAAACAATTATTGGAGCCAAGCTGAAACTGCTTAACATCTAAAAAAAAAAAAAAAAAAAAACCCTCAGTACTCTTCAAAGTCCGGTATTTTTTAATGACTGAAAAACTATGCTGGATTTAAATTTCTTGTGATAAATAATAATGTCTATCACAGGTAGACTGGAACAGATTATCAAGCAGTACCTTTCTAACCATCTACAAAAGGAAATTAAAGGACATGCTAAATCSTTTTGTACAAAACAGTATGCTAATCTCCTCTTGGAAGATCCCTATGGCTTGCAATTTTGATGACACATTTTCAGCATGTTGAACTGAACTTGGTCAATATATTTATTTTAAGGCACAATCTGCCTTACTGACATTATAAATATTTGCTTTTTGATGATGTCACATAGTCCATTGTAGCACAGTACTGCAAATAATTGGATTTGAGGGTTCCTCTTAATTCTCCTACAAAAAGCCCCAGAATGCTGAAGCTGAATGAACATTGCTTCCTGTTTTAGAAAGTTTTAAAATACTTTCTCTGTGCTTTCAGAGGCAAACTGGCAAAACAGATAGTGCTTAGAAAAATAAAGCAGTGAATAAAATCTTTGTGGTATCTGCTTGCAAGAACAGAGATGTTCATTCTTCTCTTTTTTTTATTCTGGAGGAAGACTGATTGAATATTAGAATAATTAATAAGCTACATCTGTTGAAACAACAGACACTGGACGTGTGCTACACGGAAGAGCAAATTTTATTGGATAAGCCTGTATGAGTCACCTGGGAGAGGCAGACAAGTGGGGTGGGAGGTGGAATTAAGGCTTTCATTAGTATTTCTTGTTTTTTCAAGAGCAAATGGCTAAGTGGAATAAAGGTGAGGAAGTTTCCCCCTTGGGAGGTTGTCTCCCACTGACCAAGTACGCAGTCTGATTGGAGAAACATACAGCACCCTTCAGCCGGGACAACTGATGATGAAGAAACCTTTGTCCACGGGTTCCAGAAGAAGAAAAGCTACGTCCAACTTCTGACTCTCCGTAAGATCTAGCATTCCCATTCCTGTAGTTTTCAGTTCCTTCTGTCCTCTCCATCTGTTTACCAAATGACCTCCTGTTTGCCCTCTTATTCCTCAGAAACTTCAGCTTCCTGTCACTTTGTATGAAGTGCCAAGTGTTTAACGTGTCATCACACAAATGCTCTGTATGTACACATGTATACATATATGCATACACAGCAAACCTCAGCTCTGTCAGTATGCAGCTACGCATCAGGGAAGTGGATTAGCCTCTAGGGGATTCGGAGTTTTATTTTAGTAGGAAGTAACAAATGTACTTCACAAATACACAAGTTGCTGGGCATCTTTTGAATTGATACGGCACCTGGAGTGGCTTTGGGTAAACTAAGTAGCAAGCCAAAAGTTTGACAATGCACTCTGCTGCAGGCAGATGCCCCACTGAATGCTATAATTAGTTATCAAGAATAGTGGTAAGTGCTAAGCTGAGCCTAAGTAAACTTCTTTAACTTACATTCCTCTTCCTTTCCCCTATCCAGACCAGCTCTGTTCCAAAATGGCTGCCTGTTAGAGGGGGAAAACAACTCAGCACACACGTTCTGACTTTATGTTCTTCAAGATCTACCTGGACGTAAAACTCTCACGTACTTGTTTTGTGGAAGAAGTGTTTTTCAGTGACTAATGCTCCAAATTTATTCTTTTGTGTGAAAAGCCTCAATCCAGTCCACCACAGGACAGGACGATCATACCATGAACAAGGTTAAGATCAGGAAGGAAGAATGGTATGCTACTGCTCTTAAATAATTTATTACCTACTTCAAAATTTTATCAAGGTTCCTTTTGCATTATTTTTTTTATTCCTGGAAAGTGCTTGAATCCCACCCTGACCCCAAGAATTGTAATGATGTAGTTACTTTTCTCTATCCACTGTTTTTTCGTATACATGTGTTCTGCTAGGCTGGCCAGCTGGAACCAGAGAAATTAAATCTGTTACACCAGCATTACACAGTTGGTTACATATTTTCTTCTTTGTGCATATGACAACTCTTCTGATTTGTACATAGAATCAACTGATGTAACATATCAAGAATGAGCTTCCATTAACTCATGAGCGAAAACTTCTAAATGTGGGTGAATAATAAATGCTCAGATAGTAAAGCCAATCTGATCTTTGACAGATAGCATAGTATTTGCATTATGTTGGCTCCTGAAACAACAGACATTTCGCTCAAGTAAGATTGTTGTAAAATAAGATACTGTTATCTGTAGGTCTTGTTTTGAACTGACTTCATATTGCTAAGTTGCATATGAAAAAGCACTGTAGTATCTCTTTTGCAAGATTAATGGAAACCAGAGAATTCTGAGCAGTTCCTTACTTTCAAGGCTATGATACGCTACAGCTGCTTTGTTTAACAACAGCAAATGAAAACTAGTAATGGGACTCTCAAACCAACATGAGCAGCCAAACCCGACAGCATTTGACGTATCAGTACAGAAGACAGGTTCATTCAGTTAGCTACATCTGCTGACAGCTTTCCACTACGTTAGTGTGTATTAAGACAAAATAAAGCAGAATGCAGTTTATTTACTCAATTCAAAAGTACCACATGAGCAAAAATACCAGCAACAGTAGCTCTTTGTTGGTCTGAATTAATAATCCTCATTTTCTACTGATTTTTACATACTTTTTTCCCAGACTGTATATAATAAGGTTGTTAAGGCTAATTTCATAGACTTAATCTTCTAAATACTACATGTAACAGAAAACCTACTAAAACTGGTTTCTATCAGTAAGTTACAGACTACAACCAACAGAAGTGCACATACCTTTATGTAGTCAATAAGATTTTGGTACTCAATATAGTTGCCTCCTCCAACGACGAACACTATCGCCTAAAAGGCAACACACACAAAATCAGAGCATGCATTCAAATTCTTAACATTTCAGTAGTAAAATATATACCAAATCATTAAACCTACAGCAAAAACCATCCTAATCACACTGCAGTCTAATAAGAACTGGATACAGAACCACTACCTTCCTACCTGAAAGAAGATAATAGAAGAGTTGTAGTAGGATGCAGAATAGCAAGCTGAGAGTTTTTAACATGTCACTATCTTCACTAAGAAATACTTGAAACATATGCAGTTTCAACATGGTATTTTTTGTGCAGAGATGTCTCCAGTGTCCATAGGAACAGTTAAAATATTTCCATGGATGCGTAAGAATTAATTCAGGACACAAACAAAATACTTCTGTTATAAAGGAATACACTTTTTCCATTATTTTTGCCCCTCCCACTTACTACTGATAATAATCTATAATACTACAGGTAAAGGCCACCAGTATTTTCTAGGCTATGTTTAAAAGAGAACAATTAATGAACAGAAAAAGGAGACTTAATAGTTGCATCATTTTTGTTAACATTCACTATCCAAAATTGTTTGACTATACTACACAAATTTTATATAGACTTTACGGATATTTTTGCTATGATCATCTGCTAGCCATATATATGACACTGCATGGTATTTCTTTTGTTCAGGAGGATAATTAGGACATTTCAAGAGAAATCCAAGACATTTGTATATTGCCAAGGCAAAGATTTTGCTTATATAACTTGGTAGTAAGATCAGGTAAGTAAGACTTTTACTATTTGCACATATTTATGCTGCAAAATACTGAAAGTTACTGACATTTGTATAAAATGACAACATTTGTTGTTTTGCCTTTTTCCTTTAATTGCAGAGACTGTTTAAAATACTGTCACTTAAATCAGTTTAAGGCCAGACAAAGGATTAAATCTAAAGAGCATTCTAAAGATTTCTCTAAAAATGAGGGTTTTAAATTGCTGAGTACCCGATTATGATATTAATAAATCCCTGTAATTACCTCCAGAAGGATTTTCTAGATTTTTTTTCTCCAGTATTAGTTAATGCTTACATAGTCCTTTGAAGATTAAAAGACTTCTTCAGAGTAACAACTAATTATAATTAATACTAGATTGTAATTAGTCAAAGTGGTTTTTGCAAACCAGACCTCTCGTTTTCTCAAGATCATCAAAAATGACTTGTACTTCAGGATTTATTTTTTTTTAAACACATGAACACTGAAAAATAATTTCTCTGTGACTTACCTCCTGGAATGGATTTTTGTTTCTTGGAACTGAGCTATAAAAAGAAACACAAACAAACTACAACTTAAATGTTATTAGACATTAATATAAATACGCAAAATAAATACCATGTACACATCATGTTTATGGAATACTATATAACATTAGACAAAGATATAAAATAGAACAATAATTGCCTTTCTACATTCATTCTGCGAGTATTTTATTTAAATGATTTGTTACGGAAAACCATTCATTCTACAGGACCTAATACATGAGTAAATAGGAGTTTTACTTCATCAGTTTTAAGGTTGCTGTTTGAATCGTAAGCTTTATGACAACACTTCTTTTTTTAGAGCTTAAAAGTTCTAACTATAGTTCTGCTAGCTAGGAACAAATACAATGAGTAAAAAATTCCATCAGCGTTAGCACAGTTCATGACACACACTTACAAATCCTGCCTACTGGAATCTTAACTAGTTAAGCCAGTCAGTTTGCAGTGCCTGCATATATACTTACTGATGCTTCAAAATCTCAGAAACTACTATAGGCAGCAGGTATGTGTTCTGCCGTCAGTGTCACAGCAACATTAGGATTAAAATGATTTAAGGAGGAAGAGGTAAGTTACAGTTTGGGTGGCACAGGCTCTTCCTCTCCATTTGAATACACAGTCCTAGCCACAGGGAGAGGGAGAAGAAACTTCTTTTCCTGCATCACCTTGCACCTTCAGGAGGAAGGGAAAAAGCAAAGAGAAAGCTCTGAAGGGTCATTCTGCTCTTCTGCCCTTTGCTCACACACTACCACTACCTTCCTGCCCTGTACTGGCCTGCAGCCCCAGGTAGTCATATACATCTCACACTCTAACACAGGTGAAAAGCACTGCATTTTCCCCTTCAACTTATCTTTTCCCTTATTTCAGGAAGTTTTCTCTGAGTGACCAACAACAACTGACTCAACACAGATTCCAGCGTATCAGAAAAATAGGTTTTAAGAGGGCATGGCTATCTCTGCTATGTTGGTTTGATCTGTCATGAATACTACAGGCTCCCCATAAGGAGAACTGTTAGCCCCATTCTCTCGTCGTTTGAATATATGACAAATCCACATACATTTTGTGTCTTCCTTCCGGAGGGCAAGGCCTGTTTATACTTGACGTAGGCTTACACAGGATATAAAGATACTGTTTTGCTAAGGCTGAATTACAGTAATGCAGTTCCTACTCTACTTAAAAAAATAATAGGTAGAAATGCCAGTATTTCTTAAAACAGGAGTAGGTTAGAAAAAAAATCAGTCACTTTTTAATATCATTCCATTAATTACACTATTTGATATTGTTACTTTAAACTAGTAATATTTTGTCAAGCCAGTTAACCTATGTTTTTTTTATCATATACATATATATTTGAAGGGAGAATTAGACAAACCCCTATATGGCTATACTAGAATTTTGTTGTCATGCTCAAATATGATTTAAGGAATATAACTTGAGTTCAYGTACAAAACCCAAACAAAGCCCAAACCAGAAATTAAAAGTTTTTCCCTACGATGATTATTATAGCTACACAGAATGGCAGAATTGCTGTAAATGCATATCTTTACATTGTTTAAAGCAACATAAGAACTATATGGAGTGGGTAAAAATGCACGTATACATGAGAAAAACCCTTTGACTTCAGTAAAACAAATCTTTGCACTTTTGCACAAAATCCTCCAAACATGCTATAAAAGCATAACAAAACAATGAAAGTTGCAATTAAAATGAAACATAAAATACTGGAAATTTTCTTCTTTGACGCTTTCAAAATCTGCTTATCTTTGAAATTATACAGTCTGTAATAATACTTTCAAACAGAACATATATATTATCTGAAATTTGTTTCCTGTTACTACTGATGCTGTCAGAAATATACTTTCCATGTTTCAAAAACAGAGGAAGTGGGGACAGATTTTAATGCAAATAACTAAAACCAAGTCTGGACCTACTTTATCCATATTTGTCCTGCAATAAACCCTTGCAATTAAATGAGCTGATTGTTTTCCCACAGGTTCAATGAAAATTATTTTTAGAAGGTATGTTAAAATTAAGTATCTTCTCTGTTTCTAGGACATTAGAGGTGAGATTATCAGCCACARTTATTGGTCGAAGATATAAAGCAAAAGATATAAATTTAAAAACTTCTAGTGTAATTCCTCTTCCTCTCTTTTATTGGCAAAATAAACTATATCCAACRCTCCCTCCATATGCACATGAATATAAAACGTGCACCTGCCTATACAAGAGCAAATGCAGTAAATTTTTAATGATTTTTTTCAAAGTTATTAACAAATTACTAAAGAAGGGTTGTATTCAAATTAAAATTTTAACTGATTAAAAAGTGACAAAGAAATTTCGGTGCACTATTTGATGACTTTTTAACATTGAAAAACCACAAAGATTCAAAGGAACCAAGCAGTACAACTACAAAGAATTCTAACATTTATTATTGCTAAATATTAGTACACATTCCTGTGACTGAACTGATGTACATGTTAGCAGCATGTTCAGTCACTGGAACAAAAGATCTTTTTTGCAGTGTTACAAAAATTTATCTGGTTGATCCAAGCTCCCGTTGTGAATTTCTTCAACACCAACTGTCTTGACTTAGAATTAATGATTGAAATTAATTACTTGCAGTCACCAAGTAAAATAAAACTGGATTTCTTAAGTTAGCCTTTTCACAGGGTACAACGAAAGAAGTAAAACTCACCTGTCACTGCCTCGTAGCATCTTGGGGTCAAAATACCGGTAGTCATCTGTCTCCTATTAAAAAGTATGTTTTTATCTCAAAAGATCGTAATTTTGGCTTATGAATTTCTGCTTGTATCTATTACATTAAACATCATTCAAACCAACGTCATTTCCCATTTAGCAGTCACATCATTCAAAATTAATTGTGGTGTCCATTAATATTTATAGTATTTGTACATAACGGATCCAGTACAGAATAAACAACAGTGAGAGAGCTATGAAGGGTGCTATTGAGCTTTTTGTTTCTGGTTCACCTAAAATTGACTGTTACACACTTTCCAAAAAATACAYTGGTTGCATAATAAATCCCAACAGAAAGGCAGTATGCAGAAAGAAAAATTAAGGTGTTAACCAGCTTTAGAGGAACATCACATGGTTAGTTACAAATGCTAAAATTTTCCAGGTTACGGAGATCTGCTATTGATTTAATATTATAAAACAAAATACTTCTATGGCAATGAATAGATAGATCAAAATCTGCTACTGTTACGTAACTTACCCTTTTCATGTCATGATTTATGACTACTATTAAACCAAAATTAAGCTCTTGAAGAAGAAATGAGTTCCACAAGAATTTGAAAAGTCTGACTGTCTAAACTATAAAAAAAATTTTTTCTTCACACAAAACACTGAGGCACTTCCAATATTTTTATTGGCAACAAGCAGGAGTTTTGCTAATTATTACGGATGAAAAACAAAACTTCTTAGTAACTCCTTCTGACAACTAGTTGGCTTTCTTCTGTTTCTATACTACATTTTCATCCAGGTACTGTGAAGTTTAGTTTGTGGATAAACTGCATGCAGGAATACAGTTGATTTCATCTGGGTGCTTACATGCAAGATCTCTGTGTTTTGATGATTCTGTAGAGCAGAAATAATTCTTCTTGGGTAATAGACAAGATTATCTGGGGAATTTATTAGAGCTCATAAAGCATAACTATATCTAATACTACAAAATATTTAGTATACATGTGGTGGTTACACACACAGAAAATAAATCTATTTGATATTAAGGACTTTTATGTAATTACATAATATAAGCCTTTTATCCTCAAGTTTGGCTTTTTCAGAAATTTAATTTAGATCTAATTTCACACCGTACCTCTGTAAAATGCTTTTATATGCTCCACCAGGAATTTCAACTGCATTTGTAAAGTCTGCCAGCATTCATGATTTTCACAGCCTCGTACATAAAGGTGGTATAGCGACTTTGAAGTGATGAGAGAGCTGGGAATGGATAGATATTGCTAGACTAAAACTGAGAGGTATTTGAGAAACCTTTAACTCAGATAAAGAGCTGCAGCTTCCCTGCTTGTTAGAAAGAATTACAGATTAATTCCAGAACCAAAATCAAAGTTAAAAAGCCAATATTACAAACATCTCCTCCTGAATGTATTACTGCTGTGTTTTTTCGCTGTGGGCTTGTGTAAGTAGACACAGGAAAAGTGGTAAAGTAATAGAAATGTGGTAAGATAGTTAACTTTTTTGTTGTTTAAATATACCATTCCTCCTGAAATCAGTTCTGAGGGTGCAGGGAAAGAAATCCTACTAGATTTTATTTGCTTTAGGAAATAGCTAATCTGCCAATCAAAACAACTGAATAGCACTTTCCTTACACACAACTGAATTTGTGACTTCCCCAAGCAATTCAAGAATAAAAATCATACTTTTGAAATTATAAACTTAATTGTCAAGATTTCAAGCTAAAATGGAAAAAGACCCATGGAAATATCCTTGACTTTCAGTCTGTATTTGTTTTTCTGCAGAAGCTAACATGACTAGTTTGGACTAACAAAAAACTCCATGTTTAGAATTTTTCATTGTAATGCATGAAAGGTAATCATACAGTATATCCTAAGCCTGAAAGATACCCTATTTACTGAAAGGGATGATACTAACCAAAATACAGTTCCATTCATATCTATCACAAGTAAGATTTATCTACCTCTTAAGTCAATACAAATGTACATACTATATTGACAGAGGCTAAACCCCTTTAGGACTTTGTCATAAAAATATTGAAGTTTTACTTATCAAAGATTGTCCTTATAAAGAATCAAAACATTTTGTGGAAGATACTTAAAAGAACTGCCATAATTCTATAGTAAGTGGTGGTCAATTTCCTATCTATGGGTTAAAATTCGTGTATACTTGACAGTATGATTTTTTTTGTGTTAGGAAGATTTAAGGTTTTAATCAATCTCTATTTAGCGATACCAAAACAAAGCAACTATGTTATTAGATTTATGAACAGAACATTCCTTTATGAAAACATAATCCCAAAAGCAATTGCTTAAAAACCTGCTTTGACCAATAAATGTCACTATTAAAAAAAAACAAGTAATGGATTACTTTAAGGTTATCAGTGAGTGTTTCTGAGTAAATATTTCAAGAAAAAGTGTAACTATAGTTAAATAATCTAGACAAAAAAAATTACAGGATGGTATTATTGCCCATAAGAACTGTTCTATCTGTTCCTGCTTCTGAAAAACTTGGAAAGCACAGGTGTAGACTTCTTTGTCCTTCCTGGTACCTGTCCTTGTGAGACAAAAGCAGCAGCAGGGACAAGTAACACACAAAGCTATTTACAGCCAACCCTACAGAGTTTTGCACAGCATATCATTCTGAATAGGTTTAAAATTTCAACTGACAATAATAATTGCGAATGTTGGACATACAAGTTGTACATGTCATGTATTCACTTTATTGTTACATTTTATATTTAGAAAATAATTTAATTTATTTACATTCCTTGTAATAATTGTTTGACTTCTCAATAATCTCTAATTTTGCATTACAACTTCTATCTGTATGTTCATTTCATACACTGAGCACTGTGGTTAGTAAGATTCAATGAACTATAAAGAAGTTTTTTTTCTGTGTTGTAAAAAAAAATAAATCTTAAGCTTTTTTTTTCCTCCCTTTRTATTTTGCCTACAGTGCAACAGTTTTCTATTCTGGGGAATAGAAAAGTGAASAGAGGCCACAGTGGTGTATTTCTACACATTGTCCTTTTCCAGATACAATTTCACTTCTGTTGATGGTACAGCAAGTCTAAACATATTCCACAATGACTTTCTGGCTTGCTTCTGCTAGCTGAAACTTACCCAAAAAAGTTGCTGTCAACTTTCCTGCAGGTTAGGAGAATCATTCTTTAGGGCTTGCCTGGTCTCCTATGACTTGAAAAGTAGGACTCCCTGTTTTGGGCCATGAATTCCAGTCTCTGACACGGCAGGGAAACATGAAGCCACTGTCTGACAGACTGGCTCAATCTCTGCTTTTTCAAATGGGAAGATCAATGTTTTCTCCAAATTATCAAAGTGATCATGGCTGTTTTCTACTAAGTGAAATGTGACAATATCAAGTCATCACAAAAACCCCGTATGACTTGTAAACTTTTCCAAATCAATTCCTAAACTAAACTTGCAGCCTAAGGAAGCTAGTGTTTATTTAAAAAAAAAAGTTTCATTTTTCACCGACTTGTAAGTTATCTGCAGTTTCTAATTTCAACTTTCTGTGTTAAGTGTTCTGAGTGACCTCTACTGGTTGACTAGATAAAATTAGCCCCGTACATCTTTTCCAAGTCTTGCAAATAGGGACAACAATCCACTGCCACTGAAAACAGTGTGAATTTCTTTGTTCGTTAAGAGAAAGCAGATTTTCTGCTAACAATCATGACATATATTATCTATGAAGTACAACTTAAGAAAAGACAGGATTACTTGCATGTTGATAATTTTCATATTTTAGCATTATTTATCTCCCTTTACATATAGTTAATACCTGAAGGTGAAAGTGGACTAAGAAGAATGTTTTAAAGCTACTAACCACTGTGAGATATTACAACTGTATCTCTCTGCCTGATGCTGACGTCATTAAAACAAGGAGACTGATGATAGGATGTGGCAAACATACTAAAGCTTTCTAAATGACTTTTAACAGGTGATTTTTTCAGAACAAGTTTGTGCACAGGATGGTCGTATGTAAGAGTTCTGAAGAAACAAAATACACAGCAAGAAAAAAAGACTGCTTTGACTATACACTATGTATAAAAAGACTTAGGGCTATTTTTAGCTGTAAATTCTAGCAAATGTCTTGACTCTCTAGCTAACATTTAAGAGTTTCAAAAGTTTGTAACTTACGTAAGTCTGAGGAAATTTTCACAGAAACAAGGGGAAAAGAGGACTTTTCTGACACAAAACCAACTGTTCTTGCAAACTGAAAGACTGCATGAGTACTAAAATATTTTCCTCTAAATAGCAAAGCTTTAAAGATGTGGGAAACAAAATCTTCTCTAACACACTTCTCTGTAACTACTTTATTTCTGAAATTGTGCTCTTAAAAAAAAAAAAAAAAATCACCTTGATGCAACGCAAATTTCAGCCCACAGTTTAACTTTTAGAAATTTAGGAGCAACAGAAACTCAGTGTAGCACAAGAGTAGCAGAAGCTCAGAATAGAAAGAAACCTCAAAAACACTAGTTCCAATGACACAATAAATTATCACTGTTTAGAAACTTATTTTTATGCAAAAAATCTTATGAAATAGTTATGAAAATGGTTTTATTCTTGAGATACTGCATGGTTAGCTTTAACTGCATTATCATGAAAAAACCAGCCACGGCATATTACATATCACAGCCTCAAGATTTCATTTGTTCCACTTCTTTCCATGCGAGGGCAGTTATACTCACAGGGTTTGACTTCATCTCCATAAGGCTGTCCAATATACGTGTGACTGGCAGATTCTGTAAAACATAAATGTGAAATTAATGGAATGCTGAAATGCTTACTAAGAATTATTCACAGGCACACTATTATTTATGGACTAGTTCACAGAACACTTGAAATACTACTTTAAACAGTTTTCCTCTTATATTTTGTAAAGGTTGAGCATTTTTATCATCACTTAAATTATCTTTCTGTATGAAAATGCAAACATCTGAGGAGCATCTAGCTAGGGGATGAACAGAAAGTGCAAGAAAAGTGTGAAGATAGGAAAAGAGTTGTATTTAGGTATTACCAATATATGCAGACATGTGATGATGTATGAATTCTTATTAAAAAAATACTTAGCAGTTTAAGGAAAGAATTTTAAAGCCGAAGATGAGAATTAAGGGTGTGATTCTAAAAAAGAACTAATGTTGTCAAAGAAATAGGTAAAAAAAGCAATCCTGGCAACAAATGTTTGGATGAACTGTAAAGGAATAAACTGAGGTGAGATTCAAGATGACTTTTCCTTATTTAAGATGGGAAATGTTAGCTTGGACAAAAGATCTGAAGTATTAAACAGTCAAACCACTTTAGTTATAACAAACGGAGGGAGAGTTTGCATAGCAATGGAATTGGAAATGTGTCTTGTTGACAGAATATATCAAAAAAGGACATTCCAAAGGATGATCTACAAGTAACACTGAAAAACGCTTAGTAAAAAAACAGTGTAAAACCCTGAATGACTGAATGAGAAATAAAAAGTTGACTTTAATAGAAATACCACAGACCTACATCAAGCTTAATAATATGAGGAAGAACAGCATTTTATTTGCTACCCCAAAACACCTGGAGAAGGAATTAAAAGCCAGAAAAAAAATATCCTGAAAACATTGGCATTGTGGCTTCTTACTCACTCAGAACCCAAAACAAAGCAAGCCATTTTGTCAAGAATAATACTAACTTTTTAAAGCCACACATGTTAAAAGAAATGACAAAATGTTTMATACAAAAAGAATAGGAAGTCTCATTTAGAATATAATTATTATCTATTGTTACAAGTAAGTTTATCTGAAAATCTCTCTATAAAATATTACATGCAGGCAAGCTGCATATTTAAAACAGTTTTCTTAACTATATTTCATGACATACCACTGATTTGTAACTGTGCAATGCAACTTATCATATCTAGTCATAGTGAAATTCCCGCAGAATTAATTTCATTGACTATCCTACAAAAGCCACAGAAACAATTTTTTTAAAACTTTTACGTGATAGCTGATATTTTTCATGTGTAAATTATGCGTATAACAGGATGACTAAACAAACAAAGGCTATGATAAGATTAACTCTGTGAAAAAGATGCACATTTAATTAGAGGTGAGATTTCATTTTATTTAGTTCTGATATGCTGTATTTCTAAATTAAATTCTGGTTCTTCCATTACGAATTATAATACAATGAATGATCATCTTCTTAGAAATCTTGAYGTCAAAATATTACAGAATTAAGATTTTTAACTGTAAATATTTATTTATTACCACCTGACAAAAGCACACATTGGAGAAAATAATGCGTTCTCTACAGGGAAGCAGGTTTCTGGGAACCACAATGCAAAATTTCAGCTACAACAGGTTATACAACCAGTGTCTTTTTTTTGTTGTTTGTTTTCTTTTGGGGGACGTACATTGAAATTTCCATGCAAATTATGCTCAGAAATATTTTCTAAAGTTAAGTGAATATTTGAAGGTGGCCACGTCATTATAAACACACTTTGATTTTCAAGCACATTTCAAGATTATGGTTGCTGTGCATTACTTATGTGGGAAAACCAGAAACGCTTGAATTGTAACTGAACAGAGGATGAACACTTTCAGTCTTTGAATCACTCGGGAATAGATGCATTTAATACATGCTGTTCTAATTAAAGACATGGAGGGGTTTTTTGTTATGAAGGTCTAGTTTATTTTGAGTAGTCCACAGCTGCTCTTTTTATAATGCTGAAATCAGTCTTAATCGCACATACTGGAATCTAATTCCTTACAAATGGAGGTATTCAAAGAAAATTTGAATATTATTCGTTACTGGTCTAAAAACTGGAAGCTACAAAGTCACAGATCTATCCACCAGCAGAGGCTGATGTTTGTTTTTTTTACTGTACAACTGATTTTATTAATATGACAGAGGTACTAAAAGTTGTTTTTCTCAATGTTCACAATGCTTATGTGATAGACTTTTTTTCTCAATTGGTCTTTAAACTTACTTGTTGCTTCAGAACTAAGTTCTTCACTCCTTCCATTACAAACTGTGATCCTGTATTCATAACACGTGAAAACAGACTGAAAAACAAAATAAAGATGATGTGCAAGACCTTCTTTTTTTAATTTGCATTCTTAAGCTTTATGCTGACATCCAATTCCCATTAAAGTTGATGGGACTTAAGAACCAAGTCATTCAATTTGTCATGAAATACATTCTTCAAACCACATGGCAACCAAGTGTATGGGAATACACCTATAATCTAGCAGTTAGATCCTCACCTATCAATAGGAGTCTTGAGTTCTAGTCCTTAATCCATTGAACAGTTTATTTTACAACCTCAGCAACGCAAGGATTTGAGTGCTCCTTTCAAGTGGGTGTCCTAATCACCAGAGTTAACAGAGATGCTCAGTGTCTCCAAACAGTAATTTTTCCAAGTGAGACAGCACTGGAATTCTCTCTAACCATACTGCGCCACAGTTTCCTTATGACAGTGACAGTGCATTCCTGAAAATAAAGTTGGTAACGAGGATTCAAATCCTCTCAAGCATGGAAAGACCCTAGTCCCATATCCTGCATGGGATATATGTAACCTTAAGCACAGTTGTTATCTTTTTTTTTCACGTCCTGATATAAATAACTACACCTTTCAATAAGCAGACAGACACCCAGTGCAGGATAYCCTAATGAAAAAGCAGTGTGTTCTAGCATCCCTGACAGTTTCCACGCCCTGGAAAGAACCAGTTTTGAATACACAGGGCTGTTCTTATCTTCTGCCATTGACTAAGTAAGGCTCAAAATGATGGCTGTCATAGATCCATTTCCTGGTGCCGAATTCTTCTCCTATGAGAGCCTGTACATTTAATGTGCAGATATCACTATATTAAGTTACTTTGTGGATTTCGTCACAGTTCCTTTTATTTTCCTGTGTGTAAGTCCTATGCACTGTTAAGGAGAGACAAGTGCTTGTAATTGTCTGTAACTTAAAACTTTTTATAAACAGGGAAATGTTGTATTCTGGGCCTTGTATAGCACTAATCACACTTTCAGTACTACTAAAATAAGCTAAAAGAACCCAAAGGCTTACAGAAAATTAATCAAAGGCATACCCCAAAGGTTTAGGCGTAGTGTTTCCATAGCTGGTTGGAGCTGAAGCCATCTTAGTGAAAGCCCTGTGAAAGCAGGGATAGAAATCAAATGGCACATACTGCTGTAGAATGTTCCACTCTGGTCATCTGAAAGTGAAAAAACTTCTGCTTCTCAAACTCTTTCAAGAAGTAACTGTTTATTACATGCATCCCTCTTGTCTAGAAATACAATGGTTAAGGAACTGAAAGGAATTTGTCTTTTAAATATGAAGCTTAAGACATTATTTTGATACCATGTAATACTAGAATAACTGATACGCAGCATGGCCCTTTCGTACAAACCAAAAAATCTGGAGTCTGAACTAGTACAACTTTTCATTTAATTCAGTAAGTTGTTTCTGTCTTGGATCATTAAGTACACTACTATGTGTCATGTTCAATAGTGTTCTGGCATTACTGGAGTTTAGTTTTAAAATAAGATTTTGCATGTATTACCATAACAGTGACAGCAAAAAACTACGCCAGAATGAATGTTTAAGGATCATTTACAATGTATGAGCAGTAACACATAATTCTTTGATACTAATGCTGAGTTCTGTAAAATTACCCAGTTATAGCCTCACGTAGGAGAAAAAAGAAATTACTTACTTCCATTGTTTTATGTAGCTCAAAGGAGCAAGATTACAACCTGCATCCATCAACGCTTTTTTATACTGCTCCAAATCAATCTGAAATTATGAAGTGGAGAATTGCAAAAGGTTGAAACTACTCTTATCTTATTTAATATTTAGATATTCTTATCTAAATATTAAATAAGCAGTGTAAAGTTACAGCATTAACCAAAGTTAAAAAGTAATTACGAGTCTTAATCCCATCTCCTAACAAGTATGAAAATATAACTTAAAATGCAATTTGCTATGAGTAGCTCTCATTAAACTTAACAATATTTGTGGAATTAAATCCTGTGCACTTTCAGATATGGGATGTCTTTTATATCAGCATCTTTAAAAAAACTAACAGAATACTGGTTTCTGTAAAATGTCACAACGGCAAATAATAAAAATGAAGAGGAGTTAATATACATTTATAAGAATACTTTCTCTTTGCCTAACCCAACATATTTTTTCTACCACATAGTATTTCTACACTGTAATAAAAATCTTCCTTGAAATTAATCATCGTAAGTTCAAAAGAAATAGTAAGAAATTGTTTCCTGAATTATTCAGATATTGGCACAAGAAGCATTTCTCCTTTACTCATCTGCTAGTCAACTGATGCAATTATTCCACAACATACAAGGATAGAGTGAAGAGAGTCATATTAACATTTTATCTACCTCTATTGAGCAGTCGAGCAGAATAATAGAAAGCATGCCAAGATGTGTCTTGCAGTAACTCTGAACTAAATATTTCAAAAGATAGTCTTCCATCTTACTAGTCATTCATATCCTTCAAAATGGTGGCTAAAGCTTTGTGAGCAGATTCCCTGACAATACTACAAAATTTATGTGAGCTTTTAATATTTCCTGGGCATTTCATACCTCACTTCAAAGAGAAGCAGAAACACCTATTTAGTGCTGAAACGATACARAAAAATCCTGTGTGGTAGAATTTGGTGTCGGAAGCCGTAAAGAACATACATACCTCTGAAGGTGCCTGAGCTGAGCTTATGTAATAGATAAGAAATAATCGCATTTTGTCTTCTGGAGTTCCTGCTGCAGTTTAAAAAAAAAGAAAATAAACTAAAACCCTACAATTGTAACTATGCTGCTATGTTAATTGCTCTTCAGTAATAATATATATGTCCATTCAGACCTTAGTTATGACAATAATTGTTTCTGTAACGATGGCCTTGTTCAGTGGATAAAACGGCAGAAAGACATCTAGCAATTTTATTAAAAGTTGGGTTAGACTGGCTCACTATTTCTGAAAGTTTAATTACACTTCCTCCTTTGGCTTGTAGTGAATATGATTCTTCAAATAACATACTAAATAAGTTAYGCAGTGGCATTATGTCCTATTTTATGCAGGGACTGCAAGTATTAGCAGGGTGTAGATCCATGAAAGAGGAGACTGAAGAAAGATCATAAAGGTAAAAGCCACAGCACACTATTTTTTAGCTCTACAATTTGTTTATGCAGCTCTATGGTTGTACTGAAACACTTCAGGACTGCAAAAGCACTTATGTGAGCTTTTGGTGAGGAAAAAAGTCCTGAACTTCCAACTTGACTTCAGGAAGGATTTCACCTCCTGAATCATCTTTTGTCACACCATTTCTTGGACAAAAACACTGCTACAAATTCTTGGGAAGCATTATCAATGGCAATCAAAATTCATCTCTGCCAGATCAAAAAGATGATGTGGCCATCCCTGTGTTACTTAGACTATAAACTACTACAGCAGATTTTGAACACCATCTACTTTTTTCTAGAAGAGAACCCCTATTAGTAAAGACCATAGTTTCAAATGAAGATTTCAGAAGTACAACTTCTCAAAACAAACATTTCAAATTCGTAATCCAATAGTTTATTAAAAAAGCTTGATACCTTTAGATACAGTACAACATTTTATAAAAATGCACTTTCTTGTACTTGTGGGTAAGAAAAAAGATAATTTTTTCTGTTTTTTCGTTTTGGGTTTTTTTCTCCCACTATGGAATGTGGATCATGTCAGCAGGGGATATTCTAATCTAATCTGCAGCTTTTGTTTATATGTGAGCATTTATTTAGTTTGGCAGAAGTTAAGAGTAAGCACTGTCATAATGAACATTTACGACTTGGTACAATTTTTTCTGGGAAATAAGTTTTATTAACCTTTACCAAATACCAGYAAGCCAGAAGATCAAGAACTGAAGAAACTTTGTATTATCTAAACCAAAAGTCAGCTTTCATGGTAGACATCCACTTGGAGTTCACTTGGGTAAAAAAACCCCAACACTTAAACATCCTAAATATACAGTGTAACTGACTTTGGTTTCTGTAACTGACTTGGAAACTTGGTTTCCAGCTTGCCAGTTTATAGCTTGTTTCAGTACTTTGCTGATCAGAAAGTTTCAGTTTCAACTGGAATCYGCTGACACTGGATAGCATTTCCCTCGCTGGGCCTATTTACCACGTCTACAAAATTCCTACAAGGTTTGTGCTCACAGGAGTGTAAGTGGTCTCACTTACACATGCGTGTAAGTGATATTTTGTCTTACTAAAAGATAATAAATTAAAAAAAAAAAATCTGTGATTGTATTGTGTATGCTTTACTAAATCTTAGGAAAACCACTTTGGCAAAAGTACTTTACTCTTGACATACCACTGATGTAAATCACAGTTGTGATAAAGAGCTATAAGACCCAAGTCAATTGCCTGTAAAATGTTCACTATTTTTTTGTAGGCTACAGTCTGCGACAGCATAGGGAGGGGGAGTGCTAAGTGTTCTGAAGAAAATTTAACTCTGTAAACCTAGAACAGAACAATTTTATTTTCCACTCAAAATCCAGCAGGCAGCCTTTAGGGCTACTGACTAACTACTAGAGCAAAGCAAAACCAGTAACTCCTGCTTCATCACTGCTCCAGGATATAATAATATCCACTGAACTGGGAGGCAGCTAATAGCCCTGAGTGGTAGATTAGTACAACGTAGTTAAGAAATGGGAGGCTGAAGCCTGGAGCTGTTAAGTGGTCAAGTCTAAGTGCATTTGTGAAGAGCTCTGCAGATATCATTATCCACAAGACAAGCATCCCCACAGATAATGCAAACAAGTAGTTCACCACTGAAAGCATTGGGAGGCTTGATGCACTATTTTTTCAAAATGTTTTCTGCTGGTATTTCTCAGTGACTCACACAATAGGAAGCTGGTCAGTTTTACAAGATAGCATGCCTGGAAATAGTCGCCATAATTTAACTTAAATCCTTTTGTTACGTAAACTTATCTTAAACCTAGGCAACGCATACGAAATGCTAATGTGCTACTGTGAACCCCTGAATACTTAGCTTATGAAGAAAAACTAGCTTGGAAATCTAATCTTTCTCTTGCGTAAAACCCAGGAACTTTGCTAATACGAATGTTGATATGATACATCAGGCTTGGAAAACAATTTGCTTTATACTGCAATCTAAAAACGCATAGAAAATGTGGATTCAGGTAAAAAGTAATTGATCCAGTAGGAAATACTAGCAAGCATAATAATTTGTTTTCACATCTAAGTCACGCAAACATAAAAGCTRAAATCAAAATAGTACATGAACAGTTAATCCCAAACATGGAAAAGTACTGGTTTGTATTGATGCTTAATAAAAGTACAAATTATACATATTCTTATTAGCTTCATATTAACAATGAAGGTCTGTACTGAATTACAGATTGATGCCTGACATTAGATTTTCTGAAAGTCTGTTAGTTTCTAGACTTGATCCAATCTGAGATCTGTAAAATTTTAGTTCAGGCTTCTACCAACCGTGTACTATTTCTTCTACTGCCTTTTGATTCTATAGCACAGACACTAATAAAAGATTTTTTCAAAAAGTCAGCAGGATTTATATATACTCTTTCTATAAATATGAATCATTATGCAAACTCCAAGCAGACATTATGTCCAGTATGTAGCTACAAGACTACACACATAAGCATGCAGTAACAAATTATTTTCTTAAAGAGCATACTGGGAAAAGAGCAGGAACCCTGGGTCTCAAAAGGCTCGAGGTTTGCCAGTGTACTTGCCAATATACTTGCCAATATGCAAGTATATATATGCCAGTGGTCATAACTTAAGTTTTACAATCTTGCTCTGCAGGTTAGTTTGTTCCAGCCAACTGGTATCAGATCACATTGAAATCCGTCAGAGGGTCGTGACATACCTCAGGTTGTGAGACGTTGAAATGAGAGTTGATGCTATGATACTATGAAAAGCTGAGAACACATTCTGGTCTCAACYTTTTACAGAAAGACCCCTAGTGACTCCTGCTAATAGAGAATCTAAGTATCACGCAGTGTGTAAAGCTTTGTTATGCATGAACCACATATGAAACAGAAGCTGGGATACACTGCTCTTAGATGATGAAAACAGACATGCCACAGCTGGGTCAAGGCATGCAAAACTTCAGGTGAGTCTCCCAGTGAACTGGCCAATTTACATCCTGCTTCCCTTCTCTCCATCTTCTGCCATCCATCTTTCTCCTCACGCAAGCAAGAGCTACCTACATTACAACCCCTTGACTTAACCAAATTCTACGAAATGCCCTTTTTCATTCTGTTTGTGAGGTATGCGTGTGTTCTAAAACATGGAGTAGGATTCTAAAGAATCATTATTGTTCAGACCACACAATTCCATGCTATACTAATACTGGAGAAGCACAAAAGTTAAAGTATTTTGACCTTCAGAAAGAGTGAGGAAAGGATTTTAAGTGGAGCTAAAAAAGTTGCCAATATTTTGTATATTACTCAATCGAAATACTAACCTCTCTAGACTGCTACTAAAAATCAATAAAAAGCTGTTTTCTTTACAAGTCTTGCACAGCTTGCACATAAGCTCTTTACCAACCCTGAAGTCCCAGCAGGTACAGATTTATTGTATATCTTAACAAATTTTATACCAAGTTCAGATTTAAAGTACTCACCATCTGGGTCAGAAATCATGTCCAGAAGAGATTTATCCAGAGTGGATTTGCTCATTATTTTTTCCTCATATTCAAAATACACATCCAGCTTTCGACTCTGTTTAAGAGTAAGTGTTAGGGTTAACATCTTAACATCTAACTGTGAAAGAATATTTATTTCCTCTTTAAAAAGGTATATGGTTTTAGTATCAAGACCGCTTTTAAAAATTTATGTTAAAATAAATTATCAGTAAAAATAACATGCTTGCATTATAATACGCTTTTATTAACTCTCAGAAAATGGACACTTATGTTATCATATTAAAAGTGAAAATGCAAGTTAAGCAAGGGATGTCTGACATGCAAATATTAAACTGGAAGAGGCTTTGTTTTTAACTACGGTTTTGCCATAGCTGAAAACTACATGCCATCAATCATAGTGTTATGCTGTAATAGGAAAAAATAATGTTCAAGTGAACCTCAAGTCTCTCAGCCAACAAGGCAATTACTTAATGCAGATAAATGTGGGAAATTCCTAACTACATTAAGGGATCATCCCAGAGAAAAGTTGGCAACTGCCAACTTTGGCTGGTACTGAAATAACTACCTCAGATCAAAGGCTTGCAATAATTCATTCACACCTAAGAYGGAGGACTTCATAATTAGATTATCTTGCTAAGACTGGAAAAGAAGTCTCTCATTATACAATGACACGTGTAGATCAAGTTGTGAAAATCCTTTTTTAGGGAGGATGGCAGAGGGACTGCACAAAATTAATGCGGCAAAAGCTTTATGGAAGACATCACACGGCCATGCAACTAATGACTGCATTGCAATACRTCTGCACAAACAGCCAAGCTTTGCACTTCTTGACCATCCTATCATGAACTTACAATCTGAAGATAGAAAAATGCATTCAAAAACTTATTTAAAAAAATTCCATTACAGCACAGATCATTATGAGCATTCGAACATTAAAATGTAGCATCACAACAAATGCTACAACTACTCAGCTTACAAAACCTTAATATCCGGTAACTAACTAAATCCCGGTGTTTGGACACATTCAGCTCTGTATTGGTTCAAAGAGGAGACCAGCAGAGTGGATCTCCACCTCGTTGCCTTGGAAGTGTTTCAGCTCCACTTCACACCCATTGGGAGACTGAAATGATATTGCCAGAGTGAGGCAAGAGTCACCAGGGTTTTTCTTGGGTTAARAGATTCAGGAAATTTTGCCTGACAATGCCGAGGCATGCAAAACTGCTATGGCACCTTCTAACCCAGTGCAGTACTTCTTGTAATGACAGCAACATAAAAACTTCAGAAGTCTGGTTTKCACATGTTTTTGAATTGTACTAAAATTATTCCTGAGATCACAAATAAGGAAATGGAATTTTAAAAAACAGTTATTTCACCACCCCCCMAAAAAAAGGGAAAAAAAAGAAGAAAAAAAAAAAGATACTTCTCTAGCCCAAGAGTATTAAGAGAGTTCACCTTCTGAGTATTGTAAGTTCATAAAAAAAGAGTTGGAGATGAGTATACAAAATAAAAGAAGAGGTAAGTCACAGGAATKTTTTAATATTGAAAGCCTTTGGCAATCAGCTTATAATGCAGGTAGCTATGTAACACTTCTATGTCTCATTCACCATCTACTAAACTCATTGAGAAGAGCAGTTACTTGCAGAACAGTAACTTAATTTAAAGCCTTTGTGGAAGCCTGTAATTACAGCTTATAAAGTAAATTACCATGAAGAGTGCTCAACAAATGACCACTTGCTACTTTTAGGAGCAGAAAGATGTCTTCTGTTGTTTGTCATAGTGACTATAACTACATATAAGGTGTATGAAGTGASCAAAAAAAAAGAGCTAGAGCTTCTTCCAAGCTGTATTTACCTTGAACTCATGTTAGAAGAGCAGTCACAGCTAAATTTTGGTAGTTACGCTACTGTAAAACCTTGGATTAATCTTGTAGTTAGCCAAAGTTAAAGTGATTATCAGTGGTTATGTTACACTAGTTTAAAGTCTGAATARGCCTGAACTACCAGCCTTTTTCCAAGTCCTTACTTCAGATGCAATCTGGGGTCCGGCACGTCAGACATGTTCTGTGACTTCAATTCTACAGTGCTATTTTCATAGTCTTTCCATTACATTCACTTGCTTTTTGTGTTTTAACTACATTTGTATCTCCTTACATGGAGCTAAATTCAATGTTTTTAAGTTTAAAACATTTTCCCCAGACAAAAGGCATCCAACAAACAAAGGATTTTCTTGAAATGTGGAAACTTAATCTTATTAAGATAAATATATTATTGTTGAATTTGGCAATGCCCATATTATCTTAGCTCGTGATCTGTTTAAGACAAATTTATTCAGATGGCATGTAAAAATGTACAACATAAAAAAAAGATTCACTAATTCACTATATTTGTTTACAGATCAACTTTTAAATAAAATTATGTAATTCAAACATGAGAGACTTTCAATTGTAAGAACAGATTTACAGTTGTTAATCTGGAGCACAAACTAGGTAAAATTCTTCTCAACCATGTGCAATTTTGAGACTGTTGGACTGAGACTGCTGAACAAAACAGCAAAGAAAACTCACTGGTTGCATATATTTGCTATACTTTGAGCCTAAACTGGAACATTAATGGTACATGTACGCTCACTCTCTTCAAAAATTTTGGACAATTACTTTTGAAGTGTGAACTTAGAACTCTTTGGGGGGGAAAAAACCCCCCAAACTCAAAATCCTAGAACTTCAGGTTCCTTTATTTCTATCCACAATAGGGACATCAGAGATAAGCAGCAATATAAAATTTTCGAGACTCTCTTTTTGATGCGACAGAAGCACGAACTAAAGAGATGGATCAATATGGTGAGTCTATTCAGCTGCTTCTTCACTAGATAACTAACAAAGGTTACTAGCAAAGATGCTAAGTAGGGCAATATTTTTCTTATACTGGTTCGCTAGGAATTAAATGGACACCTAATCAAATTTCATACAGATTACTGAGTAGCCTTAAACACAACTAGTTACCTTTTGACAGATTTCCCAGATATGCCACATCAATGAGACAGTTACTTCCCGAAGAGCCAACTTGTGTAAGAAGTGCTGATAAGAAGCAGATGTCCCATTTAATTTAAGTAACTGCAATTTTGCTCACTCAATGGCAAACTCACAGACATGCCAAGAGGAAAAGCTGGGGAATGGGAGCTAAACAATCCTGTAGATTCAATAAAAAAAAGACAGCAAAGAAGAGGTTCTTATGGGTGCCAAACTGGCAAGCAAGGTGAAGAAAAATAATAAAAACCAATAATAAAATCAAGATGCATTTACATTTATTCCCTTTCTGCCTCCTGCTCTTGATTTCCTACTATGACATTTTGTTCCACACCAACCTAATTCAGGACACTTTTCTGGCTGCCAATTCAGGGACAGGATCTGTATTGCAGTTCAAGCGCTACACTTCAGCTTGCTCTGTCTGGTTTGTTTTTTTTTTTAATATATTTGTGAAAACTTTCAACTTAGCATCTTTAGAAACAGGCTGTTCATAAGCCAAAACTTATGTTAGGGAAAACTACTGAAGCACATCGGAATCTCTACCTGAGCACCGTACTCCAAAATGAAGACAAAATTCCTTCTTTTTTAATCAGAGAAGTGGAAGCAGGAGCCATAGAAATCTCTTAGAGGGTTATTTTTGTAAGGACTTGTAGGAGGCTCCCCTATCCTTTTTACAGTACAAAGGATCCTCCTTTTAGAGAGAGAGAGAACATGCAGAAGAGAAAATAAATTTTCTAAGAAATTACTGGGAGGAATTTCTCAAAGATACTGACAGAAAACAACCAGAAATAAMAGCCCCTAGAATGAGTGAGGTTGGTCAGTGTGCTCCTATCAAAAGAAAGAGAAACTCTGGGAAAAGGCTGAAAGTGGCAGCTACAGCCAGTTCCCTTCAACTGAACTGCACAGAATGATRCCAGAAAGGTCACTGCAAGTGAACTCAGAAAAATCTGTTTTTTACTGGAAAGTGACTCAATTATCACTTCTGAACTACAGAAAAACAGCCTGGACCACTGTGATATACATATTTCACAAACACATACCRTTTCTGTTCACGTGGTAAGACAAAAATGTAACCTCATTTAAAACAGAGTAGTTAAAACAGTGGAATTCCTTCACAAAATATGAATTTGACAATTTGAAAGGCTATTGGCAATCCCAATAATGGAGTAATTCAAAGTATCAGGCCTTGAGATCAAGTGAAATCGGAGATACATGATAAGAAAATTATGTAGGAATTAAAAAAAAAAACCTAAACCAAACAAATGTAAGTAATCTAAGACAGATAATAATTCACAAAAAATCTGCCACTTAAATTCATACGTATAGAATTCTAGCAAGATGTTATCTAATCTATCCCCTCTCCAATTAATCATTTTAGAAAAGTGTACGTGTACACCTTTTTATATGCCACGATTTAACATACTTCAGTAATCCTAGTATTCACAGTAGAATAACAGGCAAAGATAAGCATTACTTGAAACTCTAAAGCAGCTAGAAAGATATCCACAATTCTAGTCCTAAATCTGTTATCTGTTGGGTACAGTCCTTCAGTCACCAGCTTCTTCAGAGAAAAAACAACCCACGCAAAACAAGGATGCATTTGTTCTAAGCACTGACAATAAATTCTTGATGGTTCACTTTGTGAAAAAAGTGATGCGTTCTTTCCATTATTTCACTAAACACCTAGGTATGCCAGAAAACTGCCAGGACCCCTGAGTATGTGATTAATTTCTGGTTTCCTCTTGCTGTGTCTCAGAAAATGATCCAAGAGAATGTGGAAAGCAGCTGTAAACAGAACACCACAAGAAAAATTAAATCCACTTAGTATATCTAAAGCAGGTCTCRTACCATTCTTTGCACTGATTCTCATACATGTAGTGAAGAAAAATGCTCAAATACTTAATGTAGTAAAAAAACATAATGGACAATGCAAACAGTCTATTTTAAAGTATGAATGTACTTCCAGATTATTTTAAAAGTAAAAATATAGTAGCCTGAAGAAAAGCATGGTGCCTCATTAGCTTCTCATGACCGGGCACTTGCCAAAAAAATTCCCTCTTATCCTAATCTGGTTTAATTATTTAACTGTAGAGAAAACCTATTAACCACAGCCTCAAGGTGCCATCAGAATTTCTTTAAAAAGTACTGGCTGAGATATTGCCCTTTTTGAGAGTATTTTTGAGGAATCCATTAGGTAGCATATCATCCTGCATGTTAACATTCCACAGCTCAAGACAGAAAGATACTTTTTGTAACACCGGAGAGTGAAAAGAGGGGAGAAAATGGACAGGACAAAGCAGTTGAAAGAAATTTTACATTCATTCAGTGAAAAGGCTTTAGTGTAGGTAAATTCCAACTGAAAAAACATGTGCTTGGTGTGAATTTAAGATAGTTTCCTAAATATCTGGAGATGAAGGAAGTGATCCTTTCTAAATCAAAAGAAAAGATGATACAGATGCACATATCATCAATATATTGAAGAAACTGCATGCCCATTTGTCTTACAGTCTTCTTTGACAGYTAAACAATAAGAAGGAGCCTGAGCACTTTGCAATACCAGAATTAAGAATCATTTATGGAGAAATGGATCACCACTCCCTGGGAACTCTCTAAGAGCAGGCTCCCTGTCAGAGGAGAGAGCCTAAGAGCTAGTAGAGTGCTGTACCAGAGGGACTCTAAGGTAATTCCTTCCACCTCTAGGAAACAGAAAAGTGTGTCACTATCACCTAATTGAGAACGAACTAGYGCATCTGACTCCAGTCCATTGCCACGAGGACACTGGCAATCAAAACTGATGTTATTGCCATCCCACATCCTGCTCTGAAACCTGGCTTCCATCCAACAAATAATATATAAAATAATACTGGTGTAGGTCTGACATTACCCGCTCAGTATCTTTCTTAGAAAAGTGATTTTACAGACAAGGCATCAAATAAAATAGACATTGTCAACTTCTATTTTTTTTTTTCAATGGTATTAATGTACTGCTTTTAAATTACCAGATATGAAAACTGACATGCCTAACACTGCAAAAGCACGTAAACTAGCCCCTACAGTAATAAGCCAAACATAGAGACACACTTATACCTCTTCCCCGATTTTAGAAATACGTAAAATTAATTTATTCATTAAAATTCAGAATGAATCCTTTGTTCATTTATAGTACTTAGTTTGAAAAAATTCAGTAGCAGTAATAACTGAGGACAGATCTTATGCACTTTACAAATGYTAAAGTTAGCTTCGAAACACACCGCCTTCCATGAGTTATAAATAGCATAGGGTAAAATTTTCTAACTATTGATTTTCAGTGAGACTTGGTGCTTGAATCACTTTCAAAACCAGAATTTCAGTGTTTCTGAAAGCCTCATCTATAATTTCTGTTCTCGTACTATGAAAACAGATCCACCCTCCAAGTTATCCTAGTAGTAACTATGGTCTTTACTCGATACTAAAACTGTCTGCAAGTTCTCTGATACAAGAGCAGCAGCCTTAAACAGAAAAGAGGACAAGCATCCTTCTGAAGTTCTTAAATTATGCATAAGACATCTAACACAGACCAGTTCAGTAACTTGCATCACTATTGCCACACCTCTAGATATCATTTTTGTTGGTGAACAGTAAACAGTACCCTTCTGATAAACACATACAGAACAGAAAATTGCTTATACTGAAGTTGTAACTTGCCATGACACATCCCTAAAGTAAATGAAACACTTCCATCATAAACTTATTTTAGAAAGACTTCAATGCACAATAAAGGCTGTGGCCATCATAAAAAAAAAAAAAAAAAAGAGTATACCAGTAAATTCTGATAAGAAAAAAAATTGATATGTTTGCTTTGCTTTCCATGCAGAGGCATTCAAAATTCATTCCCTCTCACCCTCCAACACTAAGTAATGTTATACAGTGATTTCTGTAAAAGGTAGCAGAACTGAGAAGGCTCACTTTCTTATCTTACTTCACCTGCTCAAATATATTTCTGCAGGTAAGGAGCACTACTGATAGAAAACTGAAGTTGGAGAGTGATCATACCTTTATATGCTCCAAAACAGCTGTTGCAACATTTGTATGAAGATCAATGAGCCTCTTCTTTTCCAGAAGTTCTGGAAGAGAGCTGAAGAGATTAAATACAAACTAACCTGCTGAGTTGCACAGTTAGCTGAATTGTGTATTGTATACAGTCCGCACAAAAAATTTATAGAATCAAAGAACAGTTTGGGTTGGAAGGGACCTTTAAAAATTATTAAAATCTAAAATTATAGAATACAGTAGGATTGGAACTAAAAAAATCACAAAGTATAGATGTCATGATTCTCACAACAGAGGACGTTATCCACATGTAATGTAGTAAAACAAGTTATTACCTTGACTAGCAAAAAATACACACAATGTAGGTAATTTAATATTCCTACTGAAAGTTTGTAATCAACATCAGATATATGCCCTGCTTACCTAAACAAACAATCTACTAGAATTATGGCCTATATAATCAATATTTAGTTCACGTCTGATAGATGTAATAGTGTCAATATCTGCCAAATAATAGTATCTGTCAAATAATTATCAAATAATATTAAATAATAATAGTATCTGTCAAATAAACACAGAACCTCTGGACGTCCTGGAATTTGTCACAGGTGCTTCTGCATAGAACACAATTCTCTATGCAGGATTCATGATTGAAATCTTTTCTTTTGTGAAATGGGAAACTGAATGGTTAAGTTTACTTCATAGAAAATTTGTTACTTAAGGTGTTGTGACCTCTATGATTTTCACTGCTGGCACTTGAGCATCACATGTATAAAAGACAGCTCAGGGTCTATACACTTTCACATCCAAAAGCACCCTGGACAGTCAGTGTCTTACTCAGTTTAATAATAAGTGGATGAGAAGGCACTTAATGGCATTGACTGCATGTTCTGAAGAACCATGAAGTTAAGCAACCATACTTTCTTTCCTCCTTTAAGCAATTATAAAATCAATGTTACCTATGATGATTGGCCATTAACGACCTTATAGCTGGAAGGTGATTAGTACTGCCTTTGTAAAGCACTGCATTTAAAAAAAAGAAAGAAAAAAACAAGACAGGAGATCCTCTATGTTAGAACTTCTGGTTTTTAATTACTAATAGATATTCCAAAGTTTTCTAGAAATTGTAAAGCCTAAGACAACTCTGAAGGGTATCTTCTTCRTGCTAGCAGACGATGGATAACAAAACAGCAAAGCCTAGTCTAATTCTTCCAGCAGAAACATACCTAAATGGAAGATCCTAAAGGTATTTGGACTTCTCAGTATAATCCTAAAGATTAGAGCTGAAACATTGCAATAGGAGAGTTTACTGTGTTATACACTTTTCTGAAGGGGGACAAGATTTTCTTTAATAATGCCAGATTATAAAAAACAGTCATATAGAGGCCAATTGAACAGTAAAACTTCCTGATGAAGCTTTAGTCATATGATTTTATTTTTTTTGCTATCAGTTTAAAGCTTGTGATGCTTGTCACTTTCATACCCTACTGCCCTAACCTGAAAACCAGCATCTTGAGAAGTACAAAACTTCAAAACTTTATAGGGGGAGCTTGGAAACACCTGCTCGCTTTTTTGAAACTGTCTGATCCATCACACATCCTTTGTAATTCCAATCAAATTCTAACCAGGGGATAGCATACAAAACAACTTTTGAAACTCACAAAGAGACAACTAACTAATGCAGACACATGCTGGATTTCACAGGACACTGGGTGTATCACCCCATCTATTCTCAGAATAACTGTAGTTCCTTCKTGCTTCTGATTGGGGTCTTAGCGAAAGGCAGCAAACTGAACATCTCCCTTCCCCAAGGCCTCAGTGTCATCCATGGTGGCTAGGTCTCCAAAAGCAGGAGAGTAAATCTCCCATGCAGAGTTCTTAATGACTATAATCTTGCCAACAGATGTTATAGTAACTACAATAATCAAAATGTAATTGTGAAAGCAAGCAGATGCTTCAGGAAGTGGATTTCACTAACATTTTTTTTAAGGAAGGAATGCAGAGGTAGGTAATTGGGTTTTTCTGGTGGAAGAGTGTAAGCAAATCTATGATACACTTAGATTATTCAGCTTTGCTGAGGAAACACTCCAAAGCCATGCGTAGAGGGCTCACACACCATGCTGTGGAAGTTACATGTGCAAGCACTTGTCTAGGACATTGCATTAAACGTTACCAGAATTATAAAGCATTTAAACTCTATTATTGAGCTGAACAGCCTAGTTTTAAAGCTATTTATTTCAAAGGATATTAAAAGTGAAATGACAGAAAGAATTAGAAATGGTTCCCAATTAATCAAACAATAATGCATTATTGATTACTTACCTGACAGCTGAAGTTAGCTTAGCTGTATTATCAGAAAGCATACTTATTGCGCCTTCATCCTCCCCTTCTATACCCTGTGTTTTGGGAAAGGGTTTGGAAAGAGGAATAAAAATAGTCATAATAAATACAAAGATCACACATGCAAATACAGTCAGTACATTTAGAACCTATTTTCTCATAACGGTATTAACATCTGGATTGTGTTTTACAGTTATTATGGAAGTTACATAAATGTGATGCCAATAAACACAAGAAATTGAACCTTCTCATGAAATATGGCACTTCTAGTTCTACTTTTAAGATTGTATTATGCCTAAAATCCAGCATGTGCTGATAATTTTTGTGTGTGGGGTGACARAGTGGGCTAAGCATCTCCACAAGTCCTATTATGCTTTACATAAAGCACATACAGGTGATAAAACTTACCATGATACTTTTAAGTCTTTTGACTTCATCTTCTTGGGCTCTGTAGGATTCCAGTTCTTGCTGAACAGACTCAGCTACCTCTGGAAAAGGACTAATGCAATACTTGCCATTAGGCTCAGTTAAATCAACAAACTGAAGCACTAGAACCAGACAGGTTGCATGATCAAGACGATCATGAAAGCGTTTTCAGAAATATCAATACACAAATCATGCAGCACTATCAGATGAGTGAAAATAATGACATCTTACTGTAGGTTTACTTAAACTTTCTAAGATACACTCACTGCTTTCTATATTTTTATATAATTTTGATAAGAACAATTTTGTTCTCTATAACAAAAAGCTAATACACAATTAATATGGACAATAAATATTGACACTGATCATTCCTTAAAAAAACCCCAAACTTTAAAAATATTTTCAGAGAAGCTTAAAAATAGAACTACCATAATATGAAGAATACTTAGAATTTATATTGACTAAATTAATATAAACTCTGTACTTATACAGCTTACCTGCCCTTATGCTTCTGCCAGAATTTATCAGATGCAGTTAAATCATACGACTTCTTATTTTTTTTCTTAGGTCTAGCACCTGCTGGAGAACTTTCCATTCCTGTTGATTCTTCCAAGTTAACTCTATTCAAATGGAAATCCTAAAAAAGGAGGACTCTTATGTAAATATTTGACAGTTTTTAATTATTTAATCAGTCTTTTATACTCAACCAATTATCTTCTACAATATTTTCTAAAAAACATTAACACAGCTATTTGTTAGAATTTCATAAGAGGGCAAGAAACAGTTTACTAACTAACTAGATAATAACAGCAGCAATGTAGGAACTCCAAAATTACTCACACTTATTGAAAAAACACCAAACAAAGCAACTAATGTTAAGCAAAGACATCTGATTGTCTCACATGCAATCTTCTGACACTGAACTCTGAACACTGTTTTCTGTATGGAAAATAAATTATTTAGCAATAACTAGCTCTAACAACTGACCAAAACTTTAAAGTAACAAAAGTTTCTGTGTTGCAGGCAAAAAATGTTTCTACGGGTGAACTTCACTTACACAACTACARCAAGTGTATCAAAGCTGCAAAGAAGCTCATGACATCAGCAATAGGAATATGCACTGTAAGGACTATTTAGCTACACCTTCACAGCTCTTTCCCAATTTTTTTTTAAACACTAGTGAAATAGTGAGTGCATGATAAAGCAACAGTCTGCAACAAAGCTGCTATTTCTCCACATAGCTTTTCTTCTTCCACAGATGCATCAACCTAGAAACTACATCTTTTTGCTAGATGACACAGTTATGCTCACATGTCAGCACACTGCTCCCTGTATGTCTTCTGGTTCTTTCCCCCATTACTTTTGCCAAGGACAGCTCTGTATTTTCTGAGCATACATATTCCCTCTGGTTTTCAACAAAGATTAACAAGTACTCCACTTGCTGACTTTATTCGAACCCTTTTCAAGAACATTTAAAATTTCAAAGGTGCTCTTTGCTTGGCAAACAATGATAAAGAGAGTCAAATCTTCAACTATACAGAATCTGCCACAAATCTTTTAGAATAGGTATTTTTTTCAGAAATAAAACTCCACTTTATTATGTTTATTACAGTATACAGAAATAGATCACTGTAAGTGAAATTGTCAAATAGAATTTTAAAGTATTTCTAGTTATCGTTTGGCAGAGTTCACACTTAAAATGAAATACTATAAATGATCCATGCCAGAATAGTAACAAAACCAAGTAGCTATTCAAAGGAAGCACGTGCAGTCAATGAGCACAAACATCATCTTACAAGATGTGTTTAATGTTTCAGCAAAAAAGAGTATTTTTCAAGTACATATGTTCAATAAAAACTTAAAGGGGAAAAAAATCATTTGATTGCAAATTTAGCTGTAATTTTTAAAGGAGATCTATGTTTTGGCTCAATTTAACTCATCACTGACCTGAGTTTCCGAGTTAGTTTTGGCATTTACAAGGAGTTTTACCAAAATTATTCTTATCGATTAGTGTTCCTCCTTTCACCTCCCCATTTTGTCTCTATAAGATTTTCTATCCATGCCTCCGATTTTTCTGTATCCACTCCTGAAAGGTTTTTTATTCAGAAATGGGAATCTCTTCATACAAGCCTGTTTATGCGTAGAAGCACCACCTTTATAATCTAAACGGATGCATCACACAACGTTGTGGCTAGGTTAGCATTTCGTTCAACACCCTGCAGAATTCCTGGACTATTTTAACTGAGAGCTTAAATGAAAAACAATTTCTTTGAAAGTACAGTTTACATAATCATCACCTTGGTAACACTTTCACGGTTACAATTTATGGCCTTTTAAAGGGCTACTGCGGTTATTTCATGAAATATTATGGTCAGTACATGAAGAACCTGGCATGCTTGCCTTTACGATGAATAACTTGACTAGTTTTGAAATTAAACTTTTGCCCTTGACATGGAATCACAGGCCACTTGGTTACAATTTCACTAGTCAGAAAYTAGATGCAACATTTAACAACTTGTTGCAGAGAAACTGCTGAAGCCTGATGCAGTACTGATAAATATCCAACAATCCTCAAATCATTCTTCTAGTGTTATTCTAATACCCCTCCATATTTGTAGCTCTAGTTGTCCTCAGCTTCCACTACATCTTGGAACCCTCTGCATCTTGATGCACCGAAGTCCTACCCCAACACATGCCTGAGGCCACCCGACACTACCTTCTCTACCTAGCAGCTGAGTAGCAGGCAAGTACATGGAGATTTGCATGGATTTACTATCTAGTAAGCGAGCATTTGCTGATTAAATGGTTGGCAAGTAACAAACTGGAATAAGCGTAGACCTTGTGCAACAGCATTTACACCTGTAAAAATTCTAATTCGGGTTTCCATCCCCTACTCTTTCACTCCTTTTCAAAAGAAACCTGCAGAAATTCAGTACYTCTATTTGCAAGTCTCTAGTCAGTTCAACAGTTATTGGAGAAAACAGTGCAAACCATGTTTTTTTCATATGTGCCTTTCCTAAAGAAACCAGGCCAAAAATTGTTTATTTGTAAAAAGCACCCTTAAGTTTAAGAGGAAGAGACTTTTCATAAGGAATTAATTACATAAAATAGAATTTAAAAGTGTCCTAAAACATCCCATTAGTGCTAAAATATTTTCATTGTAGCTATGCAAGTTTCCGGACAACACTGTATGTATGACTATACAGTTCACAACCAACTTTGTATACAAACACATATGTGCATCTGCATATTTTACATATTCCTCTAACAGTCTCARTAATAAACCCCACATATTTCCTAAAGCTAGATATTGAAATTATTTGCATGACTAACTCTACAGTATAAAAAAACCTCCAGACAGTAATTATTCTTACTCACATTATCTTTTCTTATTTACCCCCTAACTATATACCAAATGCATAAATCTTAGGTAAATAGTATTTGCTTTCATTCAAGTACRTTTCTACTACTGGTTTTATAAAATAAATTTGAGGAAATAAAAGGGGTTTAAGGCTATCTGAATTTCCAAAAAATTATTAAAAAAATCTATTTTAGATTCCTCACAGTAGGGTCATATACCGCTTGGTATCTCTATATTGAACACCTACACCACCTTGTGGAGAAAAACAGAAATATGTTTCAAACTAATACAAAAATCGGTTTAAAAACTCATTAAAAGCATTTATTTTTCAAAACTGAATTGCACTTAATGGAGTTTGGAGTTTACATAACATAAAAGACCATGAACTACTGAAGTAAAAGCTAGGATTGCTGAATTACCTATCTTTTGAGAATATAAATATTTCAACTTTTTAACCATTTTAGAAGTTATTGCTAAATAAACCTTGTAGAGAAAATCTTCCAAGTTGTTTTATACTAAACAACTTCCAAATAAAACAGACAAATCAAATTTTGGATTAAGTGAGAATCTGGTATTAAGTTTAATAACGAACTGAGTGAAAAAATAGTTTTGATAACAAAATCAGATTTATTCTTACCAGAACATCATGCACTAAAGCTTGGTATGTCCACGTATGATGTAGAGGAGTTGCTAAATCTATGTTTCTGTCAACAAGGACTAATAGGGGCCTTTGGAAGCTGAAAAGATGACACTGTATTAGTACTTCTTTAAACACGTTTAGAACACCCTGAGTGATATCAGCCGCCTTCTACATCATATTTCAAGTTAAAAGCCAAACTGCCTACTGCAGAGTTCCTCCAGCCTTCCCCAAAGAACCTGGGGCTGATCACTGCCAGAAATTCCATGAATCACTGTCTTAGTAATGATAAAAAGATTATTTTATTTTGTACTAAGTGAAATTACCAATGCATAAATATTGAGCAGAAGCCAAAACACTAACCAGTAACTAGCCTTGTAGGTATTAACTAATATCTTTTTGTGTGGATACGCATTTGAATTCCAAACAACTCTCTGAGTGGGTAATATTCAACCTTAATCCCTATTATGAACCTCAAGTATAAAATCTCTCTCAAGGCTTTTTAATTCCATTTTTTTCTTTGTTTGTATATGAAGTCCATAAAGAAAAAACTATGAACTTCTGAGATGCATTGTGGTAATTCCACCAATACTCAATTTTGTGGAAAAAGAATGCAGACATGCCTAAATGTCTTGGATTACGGCTACATGAAAAATTTACAGTGAAGATAGGAAGACTGTGAATTGACAGAACATTATTGCAACCATTTCCCTTAAGCACATTAACCCTACAGTAAATGTGATGACTAAATTACAGTGTATTTGAACAGAGTAAAAGCACATTAATTCCATGCTCTGGACTTCCTTGCAGTAAGTATTTTCATGTAGATATGTAATCTCAAGAGCCTTARTCACCTGATTCTAAAAACCAATCTGAAGCCATTTAACTGGTTAAAGGTTCCCATGTTTCCCTTTCCTTGCATTTTTATTTTCTGAGGGTAATGATGCTATACTATCAGGAAACCAAGCCACTCCTCTGAAGGAAGAACAGTGGTTACAATCCAGTTCCCATGAAAATGAGGGAATTGGTATTTCACAGCTGTTCTCTCTCCTAATACCCTTCAACCTCCTTCCATTTTGCCACCCTTGATGGTTTTTGTGTCTTTTAACCAAGTTCTGCTCTTAATTTCAGATAAAAATATGATGACTATTTTATATCTAGTTAGGAGATCGTAACTGTTTCCTTCAGCTACAGTCTTCCCAATACATCTCACCTTTTCATGCACAGTGTAAACTCCTGTAATACGCCTTCCCAAGGCAGCCTGTGGAGTGTTCAGCTGCCTGGGGGCAATGGTATACACGGGAGGCAAGCATCCACAATAACTTTTCTCACCCCTCTTTCCCCTCAAAGGATTCAAATGGTCGTGATTTAACAGTCCTTAACTCTCTAATTATCCAAGTGGCAGTCCTTAAGCAGTCCTCCTCTGGTAGATATAGGGATCAGCTGAGAAACACTTGCTTTTGACCTAACTACAACTGGTAACAGTGCTCACAAGTGAGAAAATGGGTATTTCTTTCTTTCTAATGGACTAAAGGTTGCTAACAGATATGTTCAGACATCCAATTGCATATCGTGGTCCTGTAAACTGAGTGTATTTGAAGGAGCTTGGTTCTTGCTGGGTTTAGAGGTTGAACAAAATTACCTGGTTCATTAAATATTTTTCGTCTCACTGTCCTAGGACTGCAAACTTATTAGCTATAAAAGTTTTCAAATCGGTTATGTTAAGAGATTGGAAAACTTCCTTAAGAGTATATAAATTCTTTTAATATAGAATTTGAACCAAATTCTTGTAAATACAGTTTTCAGTACAGTGGTGACTTATCCTAATGAGATATTTCAGACAACTGAAATATGAAAAATAAAAATACCTAGTTATTACAAACACCATACCTGAACTGGCCAGCTCCAAGTGTGTCACCTGTAAAAAGACTGTTTCTGGCATCTCTTAGATTCTCTCTGAGCTTCTTATCTAATTTCTGAAGGGGGAAAAAAACAAAACCGCTTTTAACAAACCAGTGGTTTCCTAACCTCTTTATATGATCAACATTTAAAGATTCATTGTGCTGTTTTTGTAGTTTATAAATGTCTTAGCTGCAGGAAGTCTAAGTCCACTGCACASGGGAAAGAAATAAATCTCTTCCTTTTATTTTCTCCCTCCAGCATTTGTATCTATACCCAGGACTACACAGAAGATGTTTTCTTTATGTCCACTAATCTCCTCCCAGGCAATTAGCACCCTCTCCCTAAACATGCCAACAGAAAACACCAGCAGGAGGCACCAAGAGGGAACCATAGCAGAAGCAGCAAATTGGGCTGTCAGACACTGCCACACTACCTGTTTCATAAAAATGAGATTACCCTCTATGAATGCATGCACACTGAATGCTTAGGTTTAATCAATTTCAAGGCTTCACTGAAAAAGATGTGAGGAAGATGGAAGAAATGAAGCACAGTGACTCCTAATGAAGACAGTGCTGTAGAGATTTTTAATTGTGATTTAGTTTGGTAATTTCATCCCTACTTGATTATGAAGTTCAATGTCAGTTTAGTTTGATATAGTAAAAATACCTTGTACTTACGGGGTTTCCCAGTAAGATAGATAAAAATTTCTCACTAAGACACACAGAAAAACCCAGGCCARACAGCCACTTTTTAAACTGTGTAGATATAGCTTAATGGCTGTAACTATTAKGCCTGTCAGAAAATATTGATAAACTCTAGATTAGGAATGATTATTCATGTTTAACTTTCTCATCAGCTGATTCCATAATATTACAATTTCTACAGATGAGTTCCATGGAACYGAAATCAGAAAGGAAAACTGGTATATCTCCTTTCCAGTTTTATTTTCTTCATAAGGAAAAGGATACAATGACACTAGATCTCTGCCTAGTATTGAGAAAAGTAAACAAGCTGTTAGGAAAGTTTTAGAACAATGATACTTGTTTAGAAAATAGTTTCTTACCACTGCCACCATTTCAGCTGCAGTTCCTCTTGAGCATCTGATTATAGGAATAGCTCCTAATAAAAGATATATTGACTTCTACTTGCATTATAATTTTCAGATTATAAATTAGTGTACTTTTCATAAAACAAATTTTTAGTAACATTCTGAGATGAAATTTTTCAAGTGGACAATACAAACATTAAACTTGTCTCTTGCAGTCTTTATCTATGAAACAACAAATACTACATAGAAATATTAAATAAAGTTTTACAAAAGTAAGTGAATACCTCATACAGGAATTTATGAGAAGTATAATGTACACTAGAAAGATAGCTAATGTACTATGGAGAGGACAAACKATCTCATAAAGAAGCATTAAAACTTAGTTTCAAAAGGTTAGAAGTCCCTTGAAAACAGTAACAGTAAGTACTATAACACCACCATCACCAGAGTGTTATCAGTTACAACTCACTGCTGGGTAATACTGTTTTCAAAAGCACATTTTCCATTGGCTTTCAGGTTTCAAAATCTTTAGCTACTGTTTCTCACTTATCTATATAAATATGAAAATTCCAATGCCATAGAGTTTAAGTGAGTGAGTAAAAGAGATTTAATTTGTATCATGCTAACGCTTGAAAGAACTCAGTAGGTCCAAGGGAATCTCTCTTGAACAGACTGCCCCATAGCAATCCCCAGCTCCCCTTGTAGGAATGCTGTCTCAGACTGACTGACTTCAGTGAGAACTTAGATTAAATGTCATCACTATGAAAAATGTATGAGCTAAGCATCAMGAAAACTCACAATAAAATAAGTAAATTTAATATATCTTCCTATTGCTTGAGTTATTTCAGTTAGATCTTTGCAGGGTTTGTGTGAGGGTTKTTTTTTTTTGAGAGCTTACAAATCCAAACKCAAAGCACTATTGATCTTCATTGCAAACTAGGGTTTTGTAAAAACAGTGAATCCAGACCTTTGCACTTCAGTATTCTTCTCCCATTGATACTGAAGACTAAGACTCAACTCCCATGTAGGACAGCCTTTATTGTCTTTTGCAGTGATGTACAGCAATGATTTGAGCAAGATCATTAACCCACGCTGTGAACTATTAAGATTTCTGTCACAGATCTAATTCTGCCTTTAATTYGCTATATGAAATCACTAAACTTCCAGGTATCTCATTGAATATGGATATTTTCTCAGAGGAGAACATACAGAAAATAYGCTAGAATTTGAAAACTTACCAAGTGTAACAAAAAAACAGAAGAGACTATCAACAACAGTGTCCATTATAGTTTCCATTTCTGTGTCCATTATATCTGGTCGGTTAATGGCTAAAACAGTGTGGAAAAGAGTTAAGAATAGGGTTAAAGAAGTTTATGCCACTTTAATACTGAGMAAGTGATCCTCTTCTTACCTAATGGCTGTTAATAGCCAACAGCTTTTGTTGCAAAAGAGATCAAATCGTGAAATGCCCCTCTTATTACATCCATTAGTTTTTCCCCTTTTTTTCTTTCTTTTTTTGAGCAAAATATTCGGAGAACTTAACTATTGCTCATTGTATAAGGTCAAACACTACACAACCTTTTCCAATTATCTCTGACAATGCATACTATAACTTCTGGATTGTGTTAGTATTGCATTATTAAAATCCTCCTTGAAAACCACGTTACAGAACAGAAATGGCCATCCACTTGGAAACCATTTTTCAGATATAAAATCCTCAAGAATTACTTGTATAATTTAAAGAGAATTACYGTACGCAGTTATCTATATTTAAAGATTCTAAATCCCACCTCTTGTAATGGAGATTCCTTTTCTTTTTTCCCTTTTTTTTTTAATAAATCTACTCTTAGTGTCTAGGTTAGAGATAATTCCTGAGTTCTAAAACATTTCACACTAGGATAGAAAGATTTCCCTCACATATTTAGGTCAGAACAAGAGACACATAGCATCCTGCTTTGTTTTATTTTAGCTTTAAAAATGTCTCACATAATTACCTGTCTTTCTTCAAAAACAAACTTCAAAACTCGAAACACTAATAAGCCTTCCATCCCAAATTTATGCATGGCCAGCCATAATCACTCTCTAACTTTAAAAGTCCTTTTTTTCCCCAGCTTTTGTCCTCTAAGAACTTTAGAGAGATGGATTATATTAGCAATTTCTATCAGTAGCTATACTTAGTAACTCAAACCTTTTACCAGCCTGCRAGGATGACAGCAGCAATAGAAGCGCCCTCCTCAGCATTTTTTTWATACTGAGTTCAAATTTCTGAAATATAAGCACCATGAAAGGCAGACTGTTCCCAATACCTGTATTTTTCTGTAATGACCAGGACACAAAGCTTTGAAATTAACTGGGGCTATCATTCTGTAGTTATCTCCAACTAATGGTCTCCCAGTTTATGGGGGAAATAATCTTATTTTTACTCCCTTGCCTTTCTCAATTTCAAAATTTAATTCCCTCCCTATTATTATGTTTAAGGTACTCATTTATGATGTTCCAGTAATCTGCATACTGTCAGTGCCTTCTAATTTTGTGTAACATGCACATTTTACGAGCACATTCCTTTTTTTGTACCATAGCAAACAATACAAAAATTCAGCATTTCTGCTCCTTAGGTCAACCTTTGAGAAACTCCATTAAGAGCCTTTCAGTAAAATGTTCTATCATGTTTCCTATATATTCCTCTCTCTCCACTGTAACAAGCTTATTGGRGATACATCTATTACAGAGAAGTAAGCTTAGGTCTCCTACATTTTCTTGTTTTACAAAATTGATCCAGATTTGTTAAAGCAGCATTCAAATCGCATCAAACAGGATGCCAGGACTTTATACCAATATTATCAACTTACTCTTCCTTCTACACAGTCACAGAAAAACAGAACCAAAGGGAGCCTGCGGGATTATCTAGTCAGTCCTCTTRCCCAAAGATGAGTTAAACCTATGTTATTTCTGTGTCTAAACCAAYTCCCAAATTGGGATGCCATAATGTTTATAGGTAATCTGTTCTAATATTTCACGATCTTTAATGTTAGAAAGTGCTCCTAATATCTGACCAGAAACTCTTGTTGCAGTTTAAGCTCATCACTTCTTGTCCATTACTACATGGACAGAGAGAATGTGTCACCTCCTTTCTGTCTGTGAAAGCCTTTTACATAATTGAAGAATGTTACCAGGCTTATTTGTCCTGACATTACCTCTCTGTAAATGCAGTCCTGCAGCCAGGAAATCAGGAAACTGAAAATTAACCTTTTTTGTTACATTTGTTCTTAGTTCACCCATTCAGCTACATGCGCGGCCACACAGGGCAATGCTGCTGCAAGAACAGCAGCTGCCTTTCATCACCATCAGATTTACATTGACTTATGTAGATTGTGAAACTATATACAAACTGGCGGTTTCCTGCTGAGGTCACTCTCCAAAAGCAAAAAAGACCACTTCTTCTTCACCCCTGCACTSCTACTGCGTGCCTGTGTCAGATCTAGCACTCACACAGCGAGATGGATGGGCTCAGTGCTCTAATGGAAAACTGATCACTCCCTATGGGAGATTAGATTTCTGTTCGATCAGCTTTTGGAAACAGCCCACTTCTGGATTGGTTTAAACATGGTGTGAAACCATGTGCCATGTGGCAAACTTCAGCAGCCGAAGAGAGGAAAACAAACCACATAGAAACTGACAGGTGCAAAACATTTTCATTCATTTTAATCCAAATTCCTTGTTAGCTAGCAGGAATCCTATGAGATCCGGCCAAGTATCTTTACATACACACAAACACATCACAAAACAATTATTACTAAAACTCTTAACAGCAGGTTTTAGTAAAAAAAAAATAAAAGTCTGCTTTTCAAACAAAAATGCCCTTCATTCTGACAATGGAATCAACCCCTGGTGTGAGACAGAACTCAGTTTTAAAGAAAGGATCCAGTTTTAAGGAAAGGTACTGACTTTGGAAATTGGGCAAGAGAGGAGAAAAATCTCACTGCTAAATCTTAGGCATATGGAGACTTCTCATCTCTACCTGGTCACTAGTGAGTATTCTGTGCATCCCAAATAAATCAGGAATTAACTGTGTGACACTGTGTGTAGACACTGACTACACTAAAGTAATGAGGAGCTGCTGCTAAAAAAGTGCTATCTTGCCTCTGACTTACACACTTCTGCTGCTTCCCCTGTATTGGATTTGTAAATCACACAAATGAGCTGGTATTTTCTATGGAATGAGTCACCTGAACAAACACTCTGCAGCTCCRAGATTACTGGTTCTGATGTAAAAGGAGGAGAAGATGAGGGAAACTGCAGCAGGCGCAGCAAGACAACCCACCCTGTTAATAGCAGCCATTTGAGTAAGAGGGGCAGGAAAGGTAGAGTGATAGTTCTCTGTTGATTTAGCGTATTGAATGGGTCAGGGGAGCACAAAAATCAGATCAAAGGAGGGAGGAAAACCACGTGGACAACTATGACAACCAGTATATATGTTGACTTGAGCTGCCGTAGCACCATAGTTGTAGAGGTAACTGACCTAAGGCAGCCACTTGGTTTTCCTGCTAGGTTCCAAAACAGGTCCAACAGAAGTCCCAAGAAAAGAAAAAGACAGTTCCATGAGGCTGACTTCACTTGCAACTCTGAGACTTTACAAAGAAGCTGACATGCTTGGCTCACATGCTTGCAGAAGCAATCAGGGTTTCTTATTTTCTAGAACGCCCTTTCACAGATTCTTCCCTGTGCTACACCAGCCCCTGATCCTAACCATCTCCTCTGGCACAGCCCCACATTTTCATGTCTTGAATAACAAGAGCAGGTATTGACTGGTCACTGTCTAGAAGACACAAGAAACTCCACCAGTTAAAGTCATCTTTCTTGCTTTGCATTCCTTACAGTAACTTTCCAACTGACCATTCACACAGAAAYAAAATACTTAATTCCTGCAGAACTGCAGAAGGGATTATGACTAGTGGTGCCTAAACACAGCAGCCATCCACAGAGTCTATCTACATGTGTAAACAATATGAAATTTTTCCTGTATTATTCCATGTATAAAAAGCCCTACTATCCATATACGTCTATACTGCAGTTCTCTTTTACTAAATTTATTTAAAAATACATAATTATTTTTCAATATTACAATAGCTGTGTAGTAAAGATGCTGAAATTAATATCTAAGAACTGATTCCTTCATGACTTTAAACTACACATCTAACAGATTATCCTGAATTCTGAGCAGATCAAAGCAAAATAAAATCATTAATTGGTATTAGCTACAACTTCAAAAGTAAATTTCAACTTCAGACATTCCGGTATAACCTTTATACAAATTTTACTTACCGCGATACGAAACAAGTTCTTTGTTTTGGTTACACAATACGAACATGTCATCTTCTAAAGTAATAAAATTAAGATATTGATCAAACACCTAGAAATTAAGGAATAATGGTCAGAACAGCCCAGAGTGAAGCATAAAAAAAAAAAATCTGTGATTTACTGCTACTTCTTTTTGAACCTTTTACAGAACTACGTATTAAAAGAAAGAAATGCAAGATATAATGTACGACTTAAAAAGCCTGGTAAGGATTGAGTGATAACACAAAACACTAGAGCACCTGAAAAGCGCTAAAAAAAACCAGTCCAACTTCAAGTATTTCTGTGGACAAATTTTTAGTAGCCAATCATCACTGAAAAAACACATATGGAAGACATTATAATATTATAGGTTTATTTTTATTAATATGAAGGACTACAACATAAACAGTGCTGAGCTCTCAGGCAGGAGAGAGGAAAGAGGGCAATACCTACACAATGAAAGATTATAGCTTACGAATTCCAATTTTTCTGTAACATACCTGCACATTCAGGAAAAAAATTAAACCTCTCTATAGCATAAATTGTTAATGGGACATCACAACAGAAAAATAGATTTAAGAAAGTTAGTTCACAGTGCTACACCTATTTACTCCTGCTGAAGACCTAAGGCTTAAACAATACTAGTAGTTTTCATTTCATTTCACAACAGTGTCTTTCTCTCATGCCAGTAGTACTCCCTAACAGGAATGAGAAAAAGTGAATGTATTTATGTATGAAAACAGTTAGTTAATAATTTGCAGGTTTTGGTACAGGCATTGAACAAAAATAAGAGGGTACATACCTGACACCTGCCTTTAAATCATAAAGGTATAGGAGTGTACTGAATAACAGTGTGTACATATGAAACATCCACCTCCACGGTACACTGCCTATTTAAAATGACAACTGCGCTCATACTGCACTTTTCATGTACTTAGGAGCTAAAAATCCCACCCCATTATATATGCACTGGATGCATTCATTGAGCTGATGAGATCGCGAATACTCTGAAACCACTAACTTCCCCTCTTATCATTTAGCACAAAGGTCTTGGAGCACTTGGACTTTTGACTAAGCTGAAGTACAGTACTAAGCTGCATTACTGAGATGACTGTAGATTCCCTTTTTTCCCCCAATAAATCTATGCCTGACATTGAGTCTAGCTAAACATTTATTTTGTTCATGAGTCAGTCAGAAAAGCTGTGTATGGCACTGAAGTGGCCACATAAGAATGCAGTAACACCTGTAATGGTAGTATCTTTAACATTAGAGACTGGGGGATTTTCTTACCTTAGCCACTTGAGTTACTGCATTAGCACCTATGGCAGCATTTGCAATATCTTCCAGTTTACTTCTTGAAATGGCAGAAATAAAGTTTAAATAATAAGATTCATAAAGCTGGTTTCGAAGATCCTAAAAGGAAGGAAAACCACAAGCTTTTTCCTCAATAAGTACTACTATACTTCTGACTAATTAAAAAACATTCTTACTTTTACTATGTGATGTTCCAATTATCCACAGTCAAACTAAATTTTTGGAAGTGCTTTGCTGTCTGTTCATACAGCCCTGTATGCAGTGTTTTGACTACATAACTAGATACAACTAACCTAACACAGAACTGCAAAAACCAGGAAACGAAATTTAAGCTACCAGATAGCAACTATTACGCCACACTGACCAAAAGTACCCTTTGCTYTTCTCCCTTCCTTTGGTGAAGATGTCAACCTTCCATCAATTCCTCCCAGAGAATGTGAAAAACTGAGGTTAGCCTAGTCCAACCCCCCTACTCAAAGCAGAGTCAAATAGAGCAGGTGGCTCAGGATTGTGTTCAGCCGAGTTTTGAACATTTCCAGTGATGGAGACTCCACAAACTCTCCAGGCAATCTGTTCCAGCATTTCGCCACCTCATTAAAACAGCTTTTTCTTCTGTTTAAATGGAATTGCCTGTATTTTGATTTGTGCCCACTGCCTCTTGTCTCTTCACTCCCAAAACTCTCCCTCCGAAACACAGAAGACATTTTACCCTTCTACTTTTGGGAAATTGAAGTTTTGCACRTAAAAATTTTGGGTAATATTTTTATGACAAATATGTGTTAATATATAAAAAAACGCAAGCAAAGGTGTTCAGACACGCACAAGAACTAGATATAGAAYGGTCACACTCCGGTGAGTGCAGGATTACTTCACACACTCTACCTCTGTTGTTGCATCCACTTATTTGAAACATTAAGCATGCAAGTTACCTGGCACATTCTGTCAATATTTTCTTCTGTTGGCATTACAAAGTAAATAGCTGGAACATCTGGAATAGCATCCCGATCTGAATGCAAAAGTCTGAAAGGGAGAAAAAATACATCTCTAATGTGCTCCTCCTCTGATTTGTGTAAAATTATAAAAGTGAAAGAAATTATTTATTTATACAAACACATTTAATTTCCTACAATTTCTCCCTATATTTAGCTAGATTTTAGCAAGAACAAAACATGAAAAAATAGCAAAATCATATTTGCATAATTTTTGGCTGAATATATTAATACAGGTCTCCGAAGGTTATTCAAAGCTTGAGAAAAGGCTTTGCAAATCTTCAAAAAGAGATTAATCCATTCAGAGGGAGGTAAAATACTGCATCCACAAAGTTCGTATATCAATTATTAATTGTTGACATGATAACAAAAAAACTGCATATCTCATACTATTAAACTTGCCTTTCCTGCTCATTAAAACAAAGACAGGAAAGATGCTTACACATTTCGCTCACAGCTGATATGCCAACATGTTAAACTGTGTTTCCATTTCTAGCCTTCACTTAGTAAAAGTTAATAAACTTTTGAAAAAAATAAAGGTATCTTCAAAGATCCTCCATGACTATTACCACAACTAAGGAATGCCATCCTTAGTCAGGATGTCTGATTGTATAGTCCAGTATAGTAGTACAGTAATCTGGAGAAAGCAAAATAGGAAATCTCTTAAAATAATACTTAAAGTTTCCATATCTTTGACAAGAGACAATTAACATCTATGTGCAAAAAGATAAGCAAAGAATATGCACAGTCCCATGAAACAGTTTGTGCCAAATTTAAGATATATGAATACAGGGGGAATTGTACAAACAGATTCCCCAAAACACCTATTGGATAATTCATATTTTTGAGCAGGGGCCTCCTCTACTTAGTAAGAAATCCTACTGAACAGTGTTTGGAATGACCTTTCTACTCCCTGATTTTGAATAATACCACCTGATTTTAGAAAGAAGGCAGGGTATAAACTTTATTTCAGTAGTTATTCATCAAATTATTTTCAATTTTTTGTTTTGTGATTTTGGGGGAATATTAAATAAAGTTACTTTTAGCAAAAAAAAAAATCCCGATTTTTTTACTTACAGATGCAAAGTGATTCCCATATCTCTCAGCTCTTTCACTGACAGCAAAGGTGAGATTATATCTTGGCCAAATCTGTCATAAATGAGAACCTGAAATAGATACACATCTTTTTACAAAGTGGTGTAAAAAGTGGATACAGTAGAACACAGGATACAGGGGATACAGGAATTCAGGTTTAAAGAACTACTGTCCTAACCTGAAAAGTGCTAAACATTTACCAATTTATAATACATCATTAATTTGTCATGGATTTCCTTTTGTGCTTACTAATTAAAAAAAGAATGTAAAGAAACTCAATGATAAAGGGAAATAAATTCATCACTTCCATCTCCTGAAAAGTGTTAGTCAAACAGGAATCTGCTGTCAGAAATTTATTATTTTAAGTGCAGAATTTCTCCTGACTGCATTTGGGAGGAAACAAAAGGAGCAGCAGAGAGTTAAAAAAGGAACTAGCAAAAAAAAGACAACAGAATGAATGAAGAGACAGAATATATGCTTTGTAGCAGAAAAAACTTCTCACAAATTACTTAYTTTTTAAAGCTAATAAAGGTAGCTTGAGCTCAGTTGTCCTAAATTTAAGGCTATCAATAGTTCTTCCCTTTCTATGGGCTTCTTTCTGACTCTGTGAGTTCACCTGTAAGGTATCATGTAAGTTTCTGCCAACAGGTATCAATGAGACCTAAGTATATTTCAAAAATGTCCTCCTCAGTTGCTCATTAAAATATTGCCTAAAGAATCAGTCATTGGGTCTTCAAGCAGCCAATATCTCAAATATGTTTTTTTCTCAGCAATTCTGATATTCAATTCTGTATATTCATAAAACACAGGAAAAATTGTTTTGTACAAGTAAAGAACATAGAGAAGATACTCGAGTTAGTTAAAATTTGAAAATCTGCACTTTTTTGAACACTATAAAATTCTCTCATTCCTGTTCAAATAGTTCTTACCTTCCACACTGGTTCTCCTGTGCTGTTTTTAACAGGAGGAACGTTGAAGTTCAGCATACGTTTCAAAGCCACTGGAAAATATAGCAGAATAATACTTCACTCTCTTTATACTTCAACAATAGAGWTTAAACACATTACCGGGCTTATATTGTACGTTTCTTTTGAGAGGAAAACCATCATAAAATAGAAATGCAACAAGTCACATTTTCATTATTTTTACGCAGCTTTGACTGACAAGTGGCACAGGTCAGCTAGAATTTATGGGCTCTGGAAGACACTGCAAAAGGAAAAGAAGCAAGTCCCAAAACATGAAGAAAGAATCTCTCTCCTTAGTTATACGGGCTATATTCTGTTGCAGTTTGCCTTAAAAATAACTCCAGTATCTTTCTGAAGGTGCATTCTGTACAGCAGGAACCAGTTTGCTTTATTCCCCTSATCTGCCTTTCCTACCCCACAGGAACAACAGTAAACACACAAGCAAAAAATACCTTTTCACCTGACTAAAACTGATACACATTTTGAAATGTTTTGAGAACTCACAGGAAGAAATTGCTGCTTTAAGGGGTACAAAAATACCCCTAATTTGCAGCAGGAAAACTCTCTGAAACAGGAATGAGCTTTCATTTAACTTCCCATTCAMCACAGAAACCAAAGCAGATTCCTCCACCTACCTCTAACTTATAAATCTATTAAGAGTCCTTCCTCATTTATCTGATTAAACAATGCACTATGTGCTATTCTCCCATCTTTGACTAGAAGCAAAAGACTACTTGCATCAATATAAGTTAGTGGCTATTCTCTTCAAACTCATAAACAAAATCATCACAGAGCTTTGCAAAGAGGGAAAACTTTCAGAAATCAGGGCAACGTACACCAACTTGCTCATAAATGGAGAGCAGCAGAAATGGTTAACTTCTAACTCTTCRGCTGAATGAGGCTTGTGAGTGTACTCAGTGCAGTTCCCCTGGGGTTTACAGTATCACAGGACATCTCAGGCTGGAAAGGACCTCAGGAAATCTCCAGTCCAACCTCCTGCTCAAGCAGGGTCAGCTGTGAGGCCAGGCCTGGCTGCTCAGGGATTTATCCAGTCAAGTCTTGAAAACCTCCAGGGATGGAGATGCACAACTGCCCTGCGCAACCTGTGGCACTGACTGTCCTTGTGGTRAAAGAGTTCTTCCTCACATCCAGTTTGAATATCTTGTTTCAATTTATGCCTGTTGTTCCTCGCCCTCCTGCCACACRCTATCRCAAGGAGCCTGGCTCCATCTTCTYGATGCCCTCCCCATAGGTACTGGGGAGCTGCTGTTAGGTCGCTCTGCTGATGTTCACCTCACTGTCCACCGAGAGCCCTCGCAGGCCTTTTTGGCAGAGCTGCTCTCCAGTCTGCCAGACCCCTGCACTGTCGCCTGTACGTTGCAAGGGGCTCTCCCTCTCCAGGTACAGGAATTTACATTTCTCATTGTTGAATTTCATAAGGTCCCTGTTGGCCCATTCCTCTTGCCCATCTAGGTCCCTCTGAGTGGCAGCTCTCTCCTCGAGTATATTAACCCATTCCCATAGTTCGCTGTCACCTGCACACAATGAGAGTCCACTTTGACACTTCCTCCAGGTCACTGATAAAGATTTTAAACAGGACAGGTCACAGGATAGACCCATGCGGTGCTCCAGTTGTTACCAGCCTCCAGGTATAGTATATCTGATTAATCACAATCCTCTGAGCCTGACCATCCAACCATTTTTTTACTTGTCTAGCTGTGCACCCCTCCAGCCCATAACATCCTAACTTGGATACAAAAATACAACTTCAAAAGCCTCGCTGAAGTCAAGGTAAGTGACACTCTGCTCTCCTGTTGCCTACAAATCCAATCATTTTATCACTGAAGGCAATCAGGCTGGTCAGGCATGATTTACCATACATAAATCCATGTTTGCCTTCTCCATCACGGGATGAGAAATATTTTCCAAGAGGATTCACTCCATGAGTGACTCCAAAATGACACAAAGGCCTGGGAGAATTTGTTGGTGAAGACTGAGGCAAAGAAGGCATTGGGTACCTCAGCCTTACCTGTGTCCATCACCCCTAAATGACCGGCTCCATTTAGCAATGATCCAACATTTTTCCTTATTCACATTTTCACTACTGAAGTGGCAGCAGCAGCAGCTCTTCTCAGTGCTCCTGACATCCGCTGCAAGTCCCAACTCCAGCTGAACTTTAGCTTTCCTAACACCATCCATCCATACCCAGGCAATGTTTCTGAAGTCCTCCTTCGCAGTCTGTCCCTGCCTCCTCCTCCTGCGTATTGCCTTTTCAAATCACATTACCAGCAGTGAAACTTGACCACGGGAGGAAGCAAGCTAGCAGTGAGTGCTGGGTCTCCCTGGAATCCAGCCTTCCACTTGCTTAATACTTTTTTTAACACTATGGAGCAATCCTGAAAGCTGATTACAGACTGCTCCTGGAGCCTTTGCTCCCCCAGTGCCAGTGACACCTTCCATACATTTCAGCCATATGAGCAATTTTTTAGAAAGCTGCATGGTTATGTATTTTGGTACTACTGGATCTGAAGCAGCTGCTTTGTAGAGTTTACCATTTAAATTAAAACTTGGAATAAGCTCTCTACTAAGGAAGACAGCAATCAGATTAGTGATGTGCTGTGACAATCATGACAAACATTCAGCAAGTCTCTGGGTTTCTTTTTTGTATTTATATWGCCATTTCATTCACATTTACTGTGAATGCTCTCTGGGGCAAGGATCAGGTTTTTACTGTGCTTGCACAATTATATGTTTTGACTGGTTATGAACCAGGATAAAGGTCACAACAGATGGTGCACATACATGGTAATAAAAACACTAAATGATAAAAAATATTTTCCTTTTTCTGAGTATCTTTTAGTTGTTCAATCTACTTCCTTGCAAACGACTTCCCCAGTGGAAGACAACATGGGTTCACTGATAAAGGTTGACTGAAATAATCAAGTAACAAGGTGAAGCACAACAGAAAAGAATAAAGCTGTATGGAATAAGGGCTCAGAGACAGCAGGCTTTGTCAGAAAGGTAACAGAAGAAAAGGATTGCAAACTAACATCAAATACACTATTAATTGTAGACAGCCACAGTAACGAGACTACAGAAAACAGACTTCTGGTACAAAAAGAAGATGGAGAATACAAGGAAATATTTAAGGTCCACACAGAAACTCCATCTGAGATTTTTTGGCAGACGATTTTAGACACTTCATGTTAAATAAAGGCACCCAGAATCCTCTATACCACCAGAAAGATACTGCAGTTGTCAAGGAGAAGGTGACAAGATTACAGCTCAAACTATTGACAAAAACTTCRGCAAGCAAGGGAAGTATAGACATGGAGTCGACATGCTCTACGCTTTAGGAGTATGTTCAAATGGGTGGATCAAGCTGCACAAAGCAGCAAAGGGAAGAAAGATTCAATTATGACCTTGTAGTAATGTGTAAGGAGGGGCTGAATAACTAACCCTTTATCCACAGAAAGCCTCCTGCATAATTCGTTGTAGTTGTTGATCTCGTATTCTCAGTTTTGTGAGGGTCAGTACACACTCCGAGGCCCCTGCTCCCTTAACAGGAGCATCACAACAGAAGCTTTATTTTTGCACCATTAAACGGTATTTCCCGTTGACCCTTGCCACGGGCAAAAAGTGAGCTGAAACGGAGGGAGAGCCCAACCTGCTGCCCACGGCCACGGGAGAAGGGCACCGCTCAGGTCCCGRGCCCGCAAAAGCCCTCTCCGCGGGCGATCTTCCACACCACGGCAGCACCTGCGGCCACGTCCCTTGAGCCTGGGCCCGCCGCCGCCCGGGCAGGGCGCACCCACGGTCCTGTACCCCACAGCGGGGCCGGGCCCCCCCGGCAAGAGCTGCGGCCAGAGGCCCCCAGAGCCCCGCTCCGCCGGGCCCGCCGCTGCGGAGGCAGCTGAGCGGCGGCCCAGCTCCTCCGCCCCAGCGGCCGCCGGGGTACGAGGAGGGAGGAGGCCGCCGTCCCGTTGCCGGGAGACCCAAGCCAGGTGAGACGGCGCAAATCCCCCGGCGGAGGCGAGGCGGCGCGAAGGCGCCCGCATCTCGCCCCGGGGCCCCGCCGGGTGAAAGGGCGGGGGGGAGGCAGGCAGGAGCCCCCGGCCGCAGCGTGAGGCTGACCTTGCTCCCTCCCTCCCTCGAGCCCCGGTAAGGGCAGCTGCCGCCCCGCGCGACGGAGGCCGCGGGAAGCCGCTTACCTGTCTGCTTCTCCCGGATACCGGCCGCCATTTTCCTGCCCCGCCAGCCCGGCCGCGGCGCGGCGCCCCGCCCACCGCCGCGTACGCAGCCGCCGGACGACGTGGCGSCCCGTCCGGCGGCGGGAGGCCCGGCCCGGCCGCCCCTCCTCCGCCCCTGCGCGGGCGGTGCTAGGTGCAGTGCTCCGCCGCCTGGGCGGTCCCCGACCCCCTCCCCCGGCGGCAAACCCGGCACCGGTTTCCGCTCTCCCCGCCCCGGCGGGCTGCAGGGCGGGGGGAGGTGGTGCTTCCCGCCCGGAGGCAGCCCCCGTTCTTGAGGGAGCTGTAATTAGGAAACTGCATCTTAGTACTTAAATTTGGGCCTGTGCTTTCCCCCAGCTGAGAACAAAAGAACAGACCGGTGCTCTTTTCCACCTTCTTTTTCCCCCCGAGGAAAAAGTCGCATTAACAGTTTTTGCTCTACTCTCAGACTAATTTTCAAGAGACCCCTGGAAAATAGCTTAAATGCAAGCAGGGCAGCTCTGAGGCACTTAGATTAACTACWTGAAAAGGACTGATGTTTCAAAAACGGGCAGCTAGCTACAAATAAAGTCATCAAGTTTTGGTGACTTACTGAAACTCTGCTTCAGGTAGCATACACCAACATGCAGCCTTCCCTCAGTTCTCCATGCCTTCACAGCTGTGCGCTCACAGAAATCCTGCAGCGGGAAGAGCCCCGCTCACCCTTGTATCCAAAACTGAGTTAGGGCATCTGGGTAAACATGCTGTAGTTGTATATACAGGTGTATATAGGTACACAAATGAAACTACAGAAAACAGTGATAACACTTCTAGAGCTAAAACCCATTAAATCGTCAAAATAAAAACACTGACGAAAGTTACATATTTATTCCAACAGAAATTTAACCCTTTATTGCACTTTGAACATATACATGACAGTTATTTCCCACAATTACTGATTATTTCAACACTGATGCTACACCTGTCAAGTATAACGTTGCTTGAAGATGCAACATTTCAGGCACTGGTCCTGCAGTTCAAATTAGAGCTAAAAGTATTTACAAAATTATACTTTCTTGCATAATATTCTAATTACCAGAAGTTTAAAAAGAACATTGTTTATGCAATACAAAATCAGAGGGTTGCCTTTTTTTTTTTTTTTTTTTTTTTACAAACAATATTTTGACAATGATTTTCTGTATACATATGATTTGACACTTCAGAAGTTTTTGCATTTTAATTTTCCTTTTATCCAACTGGCAATTCCCTTCCTTAAGTAAAAAACAGTAAAGCTTGAGCTTTAAAATGCTTTACCATGTAATACAGAATCAAGATAAACTTTAAGAGAATATTTTGTAGCCTCCAGAGTTSCATTTCCTTCTATTTGAATGAGAATTTTTTGATACTATTTTCAAAATGCACATGCAGAATGTGTGAATATACCTCTCAAAATCCTCAAGTGTTCCAATGCCAAGACTGAACACCTTAATAAAAAAAGTCAAAGCTGCAGCACATGATGATTTAGACCTTAAGTATAAACTGATATTAATTTCTTCTCCTTTTGACTATATTTTACTCACAAACCAGTTAAAAATACTAATAGCTTTTTCTATTAAGCATCCTTTGCACAGGTGAAAGCAAGTCAGAGAAATTTCTTACCCCTTGGTTTTTCAAACATAGATCTAAATACTTGAGTTTTTTTTTTAAATTATATGTGCTTTATTAAGGAGACCATACTAAAACCACTAATACTAATCTATTATTGTTTACTAGAAAGTGATCACTCTAGAAAATAAATAGCTTATTTGATGTGCTAATTCCAGATGGAAGCTTAGGGTTTGATGCAGAAACTGCGGGGTGAAGTTCTTTGGCCAAACACAGTCAGAGAGTACTGCAGTAGTTCTCTTGTGGCCCTGACAAATCTTATAAAAGATGTAACTTCTATAAAAATATATTTAATACACAACAGCTAATGTATATGCAATTACTCTCCTTGTGTTACAGAAATACTGAAAGTAAGCAACTTCCCTAATTTCCATATGTGCCTCGGGTTAAAGTGTATGTAAAATGAAAACTACCCGACAATATTGCACTTCAGTGACCTGCTACAGCAATTAAAAACCTGATGGTCATTATAGCTACAGAAATCGCTCTTACGGTTTCCAGACAAGAGAGACCTTTCTGTGTTTTGATGGACTAGAAGTCAACTTATTCAATGGAATTTTAATGAACAGTTTGAGTAAATTGGTTGGTCTATATAAATAAACACTGAAAATGAGCAGAAGAGAGGAAGTTCATCTCCATAGTAGCATTTAGGAATACAACTTGAATATATCAAGGATTATATTAGAATGTCTAGATAGAGCTGACCAAACCGACAAGAAAGGAAAGACAACTTGCCCTAAATGTGTACATCAGTATTAGAAAATGGGAACAAGTTCTATGTAAGAAAAATCTTTTCAATATTAGAGACTAGAGGATTTTATGAATTCCATGTTTTGATATAGCATCGTATAGCAGATAGTTTTAGTTAATTTAAGATTTCTCTTACAGCTGACAAATAGGTTAGTTCTACCTTTATATAAAACCTAGCAGTTGATAAAACCTATCAACTGCTGAATTCAAAACTAATAAGCAATAAAAGGTGTGAACCCTATTTTTATCTCAGATATTTTTTGAAGCCTTCTATTCACTTTACCTTATTATTTCTTTGTCCGTTGAAGGTTTTAAAATGCAGTTTATTTAGTTCCAAGCTCTAAACCATTTCCCTTGCCACTGCAGGTACCAGAAGTTCAAGAATTGTCCTTTAAAGTTATCCACACTCTGCTTGCTACTTCTGTAAATTCCGTACTTCCCATACAGAAAAACAACATAATATTAGAGAATACATTTATCTCTAACTAGGCAAGAAAAAGGAATACTGCACTGGGTACACCACTCATTTTTGAAGTATAATACTCTACCTGCAGGAGACTCATTGCTGTATTTTAAAAATATTAACATACAACATGAATCCTTATTATGCAAATAAATTTGCAACAACCCATCTTCCTTATAATGGTAGCAGACCATTCTGAAGGGTAAGAATATAAATAAGTTATTGGCAGCATGACATTAAAAAATTATGCAAAGATGACAAACATGGAGTATTATTGGAGAAAAAAAATCAGAAGAGAATGAGAAAATGCTTAGTATATAAACAAGTCCAATGACATTCTCCAAGAGCGCATACATTTATTTTAAAGAGAACTTTAATATGCTTTTGGCTCAGAGCCCGCAAAACACCACTAGCCCTGTCTTAATTTCAAATATTCTTAAATTTCTAATGACAGGACTTTGATGAGATTAGATTGTTTTAGCTATTTGAAAGTAGTGAGAAACGCCTGACGTAAGCCTTGCAATAATTTACTTACAGACTTTGAAATAATAAAAAAAAAAAATTTTAAAAAGTGCCATGCACACTTTTGTTACCCAGTGATGGAAATAGTCTGTATAAAAAAAGATTAGCACCTCTCCCAAGATCAAGAAGGAAAGAGAAGCTGTAGCAGTTTAAGAAAGATTTCAAAATATCTGCATATTGTTAAATGAACTGTGTAATTTAAATACCCATCTGCCTCTTTGTCTTTAACCCTTTATAGCATGGTCTCAAATTTAGTGAGTCTTAACTGCCACTTCCACAGTTCTTGAGTTGCCATACGTTGCTATGTAATTAGCATTTAGTAATGTATTAATGTTTGTTAATTAGAGTAATACTTGCAAAGAACCATAAACCAGAACCTGAAACCAGATTAGTTTGGATTATTTTTTTTAGAAGCACCTATCCATTTATAGTTTACTGTGGAGGTACTTTCTTGCCAAGGCATTCAAAAGTAAAGCAATCCTGCTTGCATTTTCAAGTAAAACCAAGCTATATTAATTTAAAAAGTGTATGATTACTTTTTGGTATTTTGAAGAATGTGGATATATAGATATATACAGATATCTATCTATATACATCTATAGCACAACCTATGTTTGGGACATAGTATAGGTGGTCAAACTGACAGGGGGGAAATAGTAATTTCAAAAGTGAGACCTGCATACATTTAAAAAACCTGTACTTAAATGTCCTTTTAGTTTCATAGTTTTAGTATTAGTAGCATTAAAGTGTTACTGTGTAAGAATTTCACTACTTATATTTTATGGCTTAATGGTATTTATACAAATACTGCAGAATGGAAATATATTTTATACAGTTGAAGTTGCTCAGAATGCACCTACAATTGAACAGGAAGAGTTTAGACTAAAAGCTAGAAAAGTGTCAGGCACTGACAAGCTTGATGGTGGATTGCCTGTAGTTTAACAAACACTTTTAGTGCATATTCCTACGAAAATACTGACTTCCATGGAAGACGAAGTAACATGTTCTAGTGAGCAACAAATTCTTATACTTTCATACTCAACAACATTAACTCTTGTATTTCATTTTGAAAGACCACTTATTGTTGCATATTCAAGATTTACTTCTAGTTTTTACTATTTTGGCTATATGTATAATTARAAACTAATGTATAACAGTAGAATGCAGAAACATGTGCAAATGTCAAAGATTTTGTTTAACAACAGAAGCTCAAGTTCAAACATATTTTGTTCTTGCACCTTATTATTTTGCCTAGGTTTTCTCCAGGCCTTAATTATATTTTAATGCACTAACCACAATGACCTTAAAACTCCAAGTTTCTTAACTTTCATAGGTTTGTATGAATCATCAAAACATAAATGAATCATCAATATAAAAACAATGACTGAAAAAATATACATGGAACAACTGAAGAACTGCATCACAGTTTTACTTGAGACAAAGCTCTACAGCAGTTATCTTCAAAATGTACCTGATTTGGCTTTGATAAATAAGTTACTAAAGTATGTAATACAATCAACATACTTACTTGTGGGAAATAGCTAGAATGTTACAGTTTGGTAACATTTCATACGTGTCTACAGCAAAAGTAGACATTTAAAATCTGACTCCTGAATCATCTTCCCGTTTGAAGTTGGGGAAGTGTATTTTCATTTGAAAATTGTTTTCCATCTTACAAGATTACTACTTTTAGCATATCTTTGGGGAAAAAGTGGGAAAAGGCTGAGAGCATGCTGTCCAAAAATACAGTAGCGATTTGCAAGCAAACGTTCCTGCAGAAAATTGAAGTTTCCAACATCCAGTTTAGTAGCAAAAATATTTATTCTCTTTCGACTCTTAGCGTGTTTCTGATGGTGAACTCCATTTTATTTTTAAACTGCTCATATGTCTTTGTTATAGGGAGCTCTAAACAATTAAGGAGTCTGTTTCCAATGGGATACCTTATATGCAAAAATTTAATAGTAGGTTCAGGATCAAAACCAATGGGCGGTATAGAAAAAGAGCCTGTTACGAAGAGTAGAATATCCTCCAGTGTCACTACAGACTCACCACCTAAAAAAAATAGGATTAGGTTGTATCATTTATTACCGATTACCCATAAACCATTATCCTGCATGTTAAGTATTAGAGGAAAAAAAACCTGAAATCAGGAAACCCCAGATCAATATGCTGAATGAATATGAAGTTACATGGCCAAATAAGAAAAATTTTAGCAAGAAAAACCCACTCAGGTTAGTTCTGAAAAATCTTAAGTGAATGAAAAAACACTCTTTGCAAGAAGAGACCACTATTTTCTATCTTTTTTTAGAGAAACACACTATCTAAGAAGTTCACAGCAAAGTTGAAGAGAGGGGATTAAAGGATTCTTCTGTACCACTCAGGTTGTTTACAGCAGTTCTAGTACCAATCTTTCAGATATTTACTCCTCTCAAGTTTGATTGTAACTGGGCAACAGTTTCAGCAATTATAATTAGTAAGGAAGAGGGGGAAGAATGAACAATTAGGAACTGACAGTGACCTCAAAACCTTAATTTATTTACCCCACTGAACTCTAAAAATCAAACCCTGTATGTATATCAGCAGCTAAAGACCCTGTACAGGGAAGGGGGAAAAGAAAAAAAAAAAAAACTACTTACTTTCCACATCTTGCAAATAACCCATCCAAAAATCAGCACCTTCAATTTTATTTACGTCTGATGAGGAATGGATTGTAAAGAGATCACAAATAGTTTCTGCTGAAAGTCTTTCAGGTTTGTGGCACAATATACTAGAGAACGCATCCGGATGCATTTGCATTTTCTCTAGCACACCAAGAGTTTTCAAACCTTGCCTAAAACTAAGAGGGGAAAAAAAAGAGCAAGCATGCATYAGAAAGCCAGTAGGTGACTAATTATACTCTGCATTTTATAAAGCTGTAGGACTGGACATAATAAAGTTTCCCCATCTACAGTCTCCAAGTCTTGTCAATAAGGTGTACGTAGTAGTCCCATTTTATTTTAATCTTGGAAAATGCGTTTAATTCTCATTTTAACAATCTAAGTGTTTCTGTGGAGCTTTTTGGGCAGATGAAAAATACCAGTGATATGCAGAAATTAACTTTATTTCCTGGTATTTTATTTCTTACAAATACTCATTTAGAAAACACAGTTTAAATTCCTTGTCCCTAGGCAAAATGAGGTGTCTTAAAAGATAGCCTTCACTTGGCCTCTGCCATCTGCATGTGTTTACATGCTATTATTTCTCCCGGTGGCAAATGCAGATAACAGTATCCTGGGCTGCATTAGGAATCGTGGTGCCCGCAGGTCAAGGGACCCACACTTGGAGTGCTGTGTCCAGTTCTGGGCTCCCCAGTACAACAGACATATGGACATTCTGGAGACATCCCAGCAGAGGGCCACTAGGATGATTCAGGGACTGGAGCATAACCCTGTGAGGAAAGGCTGAGAGAGCTGGGACTGTTCAGCCTGGAGAAGAGAAGGCTCAGGTGGAATCTCAATGTGTAGAAGTATCTGAAAGGAGTGTGCAAAGAAGTCAGAGCCAGGCTCTTTTCAGCGGTGCCCAGTGACAGGACCAGAGGCAATGGGCACAAACTGAAACACAGGAGGTTCTGTCTGGACATCAGGAAACACTTTACTGTGAGGGTGACCAAGGACTGGCACAGGTTGCCCAGAGAGGCTGTAGAGTCTCCATCCACAAAGATACTCAAAAGCTGTCTGGACACGGTCCTAGGCAACTGGTTCTAGGTGGCCTGGCTTAAGCAGGGGGTGGTGGACAAGATGACTTCCAGAAGTCCCTTCCAATCTACACACCAATCTGATTCTGTGATTTAACTAATTTTTTTTTTTTTYTTTTTGTTAAAAAACAGCTCTGCAGGTTGAAAAGATTTCACTAGTTACTGTGTACTGGATAAGAACATTTCAACCAACTGGCTTTACAATTTAACCACCATGTTAGATCAGAATTAAAATTTTACTTAAGTTGTTTACTCATAATTTCTTAGATATTCTGAATTTTACTGATTCAGCCTATCAATAACAATGTTGAAAGTGTACAGTCAGTGGTGTAGAACATTAACAGCTGAAGTGACTAACTCTTTACTTACTCTCAAGTCCTTGATATTGACGAGCAAATTCTTGCTTTACTCACTTTTGCACATTTTAACCATCTCCAAAAATGCACAAAACCACACTTTCCCATAAACAAACAGGCTACTTGTTACCTTTCACTTTTTAACTGGCTAGTTTTAAAATATGATATAGATYGGTCAAATATGCCACAAAGGGTCTTGACTGAAAGACTAAATTACTCTCAACTTTGTTAAAAAAAATCCTCACATTCAAAATTAGTTTTTCATAGCTCTTGGAGATTCAGTTGATTCAAACTCATCAAAGATAACACCATAAATGTGTTAAGTATAAATCCAACTATACTTGTTGGAAAAATTAGCATCCAGTGCCTTTTTACTGAGCAGATGAAGAATGCAAATTGGAAGTAAGGTCAGAGACCAATCAAAAACTAGTCAACAGCTGCAACTTTCGCAGCTATTTGAAGTCATCACTACCTCATGGGAACACCAATGCAATGCTTACATTCTAAGTACGCCAACTTACACTTGTGCACATTATCACCCTCCTAATGGCACACACAAACTCCCTAATTAGAACTCCGGAAAACTCATTTAAATTCTGAATATATGTTTAACACTTCTAAAATTTAAAGGTTCTAAATTCGAGCAATTCTGAATTAAAAATGAAAATAAGCTCCAGAAATTTTGTAGTGCAAAAGGTCTTTGTCATGCTATAGTTTATAACTGTGAATCTGCCCTCTTCATAAGGTTGAAAAAAGAACGTGACCAAGGAGACGTGGAACGGAGCGGATATGCAGGTGAGTAATTTTAGTCTTTCAGTTTAACTAACTAGTTAACAGTTGATCTTAATCCACTGAAAATTACAGCACATTTCATTGGTTTAAATGGAGAATAAGTAAGAACATGTGAAAGTTAGTTTTAGCAACGTATTATTTAGTATTTCAGTGATAAAAAAACCAGGAAGTTTGAAAACTCAAACAAAACAAACCTTTCTAAGGGTGAAATAATTCTCTTGATTACATGATGGATCAATATGTCATTCACCAGCATTTTCTTATCACACAAAGCTGTTACAGGTCTTAAACATCCAGCAGCAGCAAGGAATTCGTAACAGTCGTGTATTGTAGACCGTAGGCTGGACAGACTATTTGCATATTTTATCTGTATCAGAAGATAAAAGTTAGGAATTTGTTTACTACATGCATGTGTATATATATAAAAAAATAAGCTTTTTTAATTTGAACAAAAATTATATTCARTAAGCCCTTCTTTATCTCCAAATATAGTCTCGAACAAGAATTTGCCAATAAGTTTAGTTTTATTTACCATTTTTATTGTTTGTGCTACATCAACATCAGCAACATCTTCCAAAGCTGGCTTCACATTCTCTGGACCATAGACCAGACAATTGAACAGTGTTTTGGAAAAGAAACCAGGAGGTGGGCCACCGTGAACCAGAGAAACTGCAATCATTTTACCAGCTTCAAAATAAAGATTCTCTTTTACAGCTGCAAATGAAAAATATGTATTTATTATATATGTATAAAAATCATTTGTGATCCTCAATTCTTTATAGAAGATCTCATAATGCAATTCATTCTTACTTTAGGAGATGCAACAAATGAGGTTTGCCATCTCCTGCTGGTTGAAACAATAAGACCGGTATTTTTTTACATAGGAGTACCATATTCTTTCACTCCAACTCTTCAGCCACTATCAAGGTTTGGGAGGAGATGTAACTTCCTCTTCCACTTTGTACCCAATGCACATTTAATTCTGAAGCATAAGAACTCAAAGAAGCTAACTTTGGATCTTTAGGGAGCATGCTATCAGAGATAATGTTCTAGAAATTTGAGGAAAGGAAAATAAGTAACAGAGAAAGTGAGTCAGGAAGAAAGAAATTCACTTGTAGAGAACAAATACATTAATTAAAAAGTTCCAAGTCTAATTATATGCTGTATTTTTTCCTTGGTTGTCATCAACTTTTCCAACTAAACAATTTTTTTTTGTTATTATAAATGCGCACCGCACCCCACCCCCCTTTAGAATTGAAAAGCAAAAAAACTCAAGAAACAATTTCTATCCGTCAGGACTATAATTGTGAMCTGACAATCATATTGGCTGAAGATTTAAAAACCTTTCAAGTTACATAGTTCTTAATGTATTTTTGAACAAAACAATTACCTTGAAAATCAAGGGACAAGTTTTTTGCAGAAGAGCCCTCAAACAATGATGAATTCTGAAGGTGAAGCATTAATAATTGGAAGAAACGGTGTTTTGATGCAGCAGAAGTATCTGTCTTTGATCTATTTTTGCAGTTTGTGAACTTTATTTCAATGGTGTTTGTAGGACTGAAGTTGCGCTGTCTAAATCCTTTTAAAGCACTATTCCAGATCTTTTCTGCATTGATGTTAAGCCTTGTAGTTTTTGTATTAACTTGTAGCTTTAACTCCTTCAGTATATTAGAAACTTCCCTCCTTTGCTGTCTTAAATGCCTACAAGAAAATTGCATGTATTTTCAGACGAAATCTGTGATTCATAATTAGCAACAGTTTACAGGAAACATCCTAAAATCTATTAAGAAAAACACCTCTTTAAACACTTGGTACATTTAGGAATTGCCTAAATTATATCAGCAAAATATTTGGTGTAGATTCTTCAAATTTTAACTCTGTAGTGGCTAATTTTAAAGTACCTCTAAGAACTAGAAAAAAGGAGGTAGAAATTATTACCTTGGCATAAAATGAATAGTAATTGTCTTAATTCAGTTACATCAACATAGTGCCAAACAATTGTCACACCATCATTCTACATTTGAACAATATGAAACAAGTGAGAAATTGAAGAGCTTACCATGTTTGTGTTAAAGAGATGTTTTGCAACCAAATTGGAATACCCTGTCAACTATTCACTAATATTTAATCTTTGTCACTATAATCAAAAATACATTTGATTAGGGAGAAATGTTGCAGTTCTCATTTAAAAAATAAGACACCAGTCTAAATAAGACCCCTTCTTTGTTTTCTAACTTGCAACCAAAACTATTTTGAATACCCTACCTACTAGAAGTAACTAATTCCCTCATCAGAATTTTTAGCGCGTTACAGGTAGAATTCATAAATTAACTACTCACAACAAGACAGAAGAATTTTTTATCCTTAAACTGAATAGTCTATATTGAAAAAAGTTATTTTACCACCGATTTTAGCATAATCACGAACTATTCCTACGGCACAAATGCAAAAACATTGAAAATTCAGGACATGTCTAATTTGAAGAAAGTAATTTGGCTTCTTTTTATTCCCCCTTTTCTAAAGAATGGCTAGCCATGCTTCAGTAAGGACAAATATGCATTTCTGGGTTTTGATCCCCTCACTACCTAACCTAAAAATTCTCAGTAGGTATCATTCTTTTCTCCTCACCCCCCTCTAGCATTTAGAAACAACAGAAGCCTTTATCGAGTTATGACTTCAGCTCTTCAGTGCACTCATTCAATTTTTCCAGTGACTATATATACACACACAAATATATATAGCCACTATATATATATACACAGACACACACACACAGACACACACACCGTGTTCTGTAGGAAATATGGTATAAAGCCATGTGCTAGATTACTCTTCAATGTAAGAAAAAGAAGAAAATACTTTTTCCTCAGGGACCAGTTCCTGTTTGACATCAGTGGAGATAAGGACATCGTCACTCTGTTGGATGCTGGAAGTTCTAGGTGTGAGCAGGGTGACAAGTTGTTCTGGCACATAATCTTTGGTGATCTACAAGCCAAATTAAGAAGAGATACAATTGAAGAATACATAAACACTTCTTATTTGAAGGTAGCAATACAACTTCCCCTATTTCAGTACTGAATCTCATTTGTATGTTCATTTACATGAAGTTCATCAGTGCCTGAACTACAATTTTAAAAATAATAATTCAGTATTTATTATGTGGTGGTTTTAGGTTGCTTTTAGTTGCATCCCATACATGAGATGGAAGTCCTGACTGATACAATAAGTAAAAACTAAAAATATTTGTTTCTAGAGACTTTAAAAGCTTTTATTACAGCAAAGGAAAACATTATTTATATATCTCTGTAAGCTAGATTTCTAGCACCCTATTAACATAGAAAAAATACTGATAAGCAACCTTAGCTTTAAGTTTTGCCATTTGTACATCCAAAGTTACCTCTAAATTCTTAAGATTCCTTTTACAAGGATCTAATTTTACGAAACTAAAAACTAGTTTACATGCCACCGAATGCAAATAACTATAGCAAATTTACAGAGTTCACGGCTTACTCAGAAAATTTCAATCACTAAACTTTACTCCAATTTTATTCAATCTGCAATTTAGCGTTAAGAAGTTTCTCCTATGGAATAAGCCATCACCTCCTCGTGTTTAAATACTATTTTATGTTATAATCACTTTCTGCCTGAAAACAGAAAATTACACACTGGAGAAGAAAATTGCGTTGAGATCCAGGTGACTGCCGAGGGCACTTTGGAGATGGCTCCTCCAGCAAACAGGTTGTCCCATCTGTCTTTTCAGAGGTAGCCAAAGAACGCTTTTTCTGTTTGCTATAGTTCCCTGTATGATTAAATTATATTAATTTAGTGCATTTGCTAGCTGTAAAATACATAGTATTAAAATTTATCATTTTAAGAAGTCACTGTCACATCCATAACTTTACCTGATTTTGCAAAGATACTTCTGCATTCCATGCACTCCCAGTTTTGCTCCCATGACTTCATAGATGAACAAGCCAAATGAGTTCCACGGGAACCACAACACTGACAACGCTTTATTTCCCATTTACTAAAATTAAAAACTTATGTATTTAGAATTAGAAGAATGAGGCTAGTTAAAACAAAGAATATTCAACAGTAAGTGTAATCTAGACACTAAACTAACAAAGCATAATTTTATCAATCTGGTAGGACTGTGTATAATCAAGRGGAACTTTCTTCAGACAAGATGTACTCAGAATTCATGGCTGCAACAAGAGAAAAAAAAAAAAAGCTACCCATGTTCCAGCACCTTGTATTGAAAGAGGCTATGAGTTAGTGTGCTCCCCTGCCTTGAAGTCAACAGCTTGCAGCCAATGTTTTCTCCTCATGTTGCTACTCAGCAACATCCTCTGTATTTCATGGGTATTCACATTCAGCTTTTCCAAATGTTCTATTTTTTAAAGGAGCATATCTGATTATTCTTACACATTCTAAATAAGACTCTTCATTAATGACAGCGTTTAAGTTATCTGTTATGTTTTTGTCTAGATTTCTTCAATTTTGCTTAAACATACAATGGAACAATATGACTGATACTAGTTCAAATATTGGAAGCCTAAGGTACAACTTTTAAAGGCAAAGTGAATCCTGAGGTGCACACATACCATGAATGCACCAAGCAATGTTTGGGCAAACCTGTACAAAGCAAAGTTAATGTCTGCAGGGAGTAACCTACCACAGTACTACAGAAACAAGTCTTCAAAGTAGAGGCTCTGACAGCTTTGAGTGTACTCATGCCAATGGAAGATAAGACATTTCAGAAACACACAAATAAAACAAAAAAGAATGCAGAAAATGAACTTGTTAATCAAAAATTAAGCAAGTGGTAGAGCAGAATAAAACCTTTTACATGATCACTCAAGCATCTCATTAAGCTATCAACAATATTCTAGCTGCCATTTGCACGCAGAGGGATAGCTTGCAGCTAGATTGATTTTACACAGCTAGTTAATTTTCAGCTAAGTCTAGTACTTTAATGAATTTCTTGTAAAGGTATTAAGTATTCTAACAATTATTCAATTGTTGAATTAAACTTTAAATGAGAGATACAAAACGTTAGTTTAGGTACATGCTATTCTACATGTTATGTGGATGTATAAATTCTACTTCAGCTCTGTATCAAATGAGAATAAGGACAAGATAACTGATAATCAATTAGTTTGGTTTTCTTGGCTTTTATAACCTGATTAAATTAAAGAAAATTAGTATTGAAATATTATGATTATAGGGAGTAAACCAAACATTTTATTTGGACACAGTGTCTTGGCTTGACATTAAAACCTAATGCTGAAAAGTATTAAAGCATTTAAATTAAAAAAACAAACAAACAAACCAACAAYAAAGAACTATTCCATCCTAGGTTATACCTTCCTGCAAAAGTGTCATACCTATTAGGTTCATTATAGTCTCTTCCTTTCTTGCAGAGACATCTTTTAGTGTCACAGTGTTGATAACATTGAAGTAGGTCTTGATATGCATTCTCTTCAAGTTCCCAAGATGCATCCCTATAAACAAGGCAGAAGATCTGTTATTACAACTCTATTTCCCATTGTTTAAATAGGTTACTCTGTCTTTGGAAAAGATGTAATAACCACATGAAGATATTTCAATCACGTAATGTTCTAGGCAACGGCTAGACAACTGAGAGGGGGAAGAAAAAAAGTCTAGGAACAAAAACAATACTATAAAATACACAGACAGACATCATCTTGTGTACAGTTACTTTGATTAAAGTATTTATTATTTTTTTGCATGACCTCAGTGCATGTTTGCTCTGTTTCATATTATTCTGCTTTCTCTCTCGCAGCAGACATGGATATTTGTTTTGGCAGTCTACTCAAGTTACCACTGAAAATGGTCTCATGAAAAGTAACTCAGAATTTTCCAGTACGGCAAAGTTCATCAAGTATTTTGACTACTCTTCCTCTCCAACATCTTGAGCTTCTGTCTCCGGAGAGAATTAATGGTAGTCTCTGAAGAGACTAATAGTTATGAAAGAATAATACTTCTAACAAAGAAACATCTTTCTGATCACTTTCTGTCTTATTTTGTGCCCCATCAAATGGTGGAAACTTACAAGAAACAGCTCAGATTTTTAGAAGCAGTTGTTATACTAAACATATCCTTAGCAATCCCTTGGGAGAAGATGGAAGCTGTATGGCTAAGTAATCAATCAATTATAATACTGTCTGGACAGAAATTCAGATAATTTAAAAACTTGGGCACAGAAAATACACTTCTCAGCAACCTCTACGTTAATGCGAAATTATTGTATATAAGAAGTGTTTTGATCTTTTAAATAGGTCCCTGGTTGAATCATGGCATTAAAAATGACTTTTCAGAGCTTCCTGCTTTATGTTTAAGATGACTAATTTGGCCTTTGACAATTTTTATGCATAACTAAAAGGAAACAGGCTACTCCTTACCAAACCAAACAATTCTACCACTGAAGGTAGAACTGAAGTTTCACATATTAATAGATGCAGTTCTATAGAATAAATAAAAAAATGGTTTTAACACCCTACCAAAGTTTTTGTAGAAGAGTGATTATTTACAAAATTACTTACTTTTCTGGAATGTGTATGCCCATTCTCAACATTTCTTTCTGAAATTTGTCCTTATTATTACATACTGTGCACCTAAAGAAAAATATCCCAGCACTCAAAGCTTGATACTGTGTCAAGAAAAAAAAACAACAAACCAATTATTGAATTACTACCATCCTTAGGATGACAATAAATAATGCCTTAATATTTATAACCATTACATTCATGGATACTGTCCTGACATGGATGTTAAAGCTGACATCAATCATGATGTCACTTGACATTGAAGCAAATGGCAAGCATTTTCTCTTCCTTTAAAGGACAAGTGCTCACATGCTAGAATCAGGTTCATAAACAAAAGCACAATCCTTTTCAGTCAACCTCTCCAGATCTAGAATGAGTTTACAAAAAGCACCTTATAACTTTTTCCAGCTCTGGACTTAGGCAAACAGAACTGATGATGGATAAATGACATTTTTAGCATTTAGATTCTGCACATAATGACTTGCAAGATGGCAACTACCTAGGTTGGACTTCATTTCAGTTCCTAAAAATAACTAMAGGCATGAAGTATATCACACATGCAGAAGCATGGAGGGGGTGGAAATTAACAGCATAAAAAAAAAAATCCTTTGTGTAAGACACTAGTCTCCAAAACACAATTTTAGCATTGTCCTTCAAACCTAGTATATTTCCATACCTACTGCCTATATTAACCCTAAGCAATTTTACACAATTTTAAGCAACTGTTCCATTACTTTTAAACACAACAGAAATGTGATCTCCGTGGATGCAAAGAGAAAAGAAAGGGAGAACCTGTGTTACCTGCAAGCATTCTCGATGAAACCAAGCATTTTTACAGCAAGGACTTTTCAATACAGTGTACAYTGGAAGCTGTTCAACCAAATCCAGGCATATTGTACACTGTGAAGTTCCTCTAGATTCTTCATTTGGAAACTTTTGGACTGGTTTATGTTCCCAACAGTAAGATCTAAAAATAATAATTTAAGGTTCCCTTATCAAAACAACATTTTAAGAACCTTCCCCATAAAATTTGAAGATATCAAATGAATTCCCTATGATACCTGTTTTTCATGAATAAAGGTTGTGCAACAAAATAAAAAGGCAGACTAGTACTGGTTGTGGCTGGGATAGAGTTAATTTTCTCCATAGTATGGGGCTATGTTTTGGATTTGTGCTGAAAACAGTGTTGATAACACAGGGATGTTTTCATTATTGCTGAGCAGTGCTTACACAGAGCCAAGGCCTTTCCTGCCTCTCACCCCACCCCACCCCACCAGYGAGTAGGCTGGGGGTGCACAAAGAGTTGGGAGGGGACACAGCCGGGACAGCTGACCCCAACTGGCCAAAGTGATATTCCATACCATGATGTCAAGCTCAGCAATAAAACTGGGGGAAAGAAGGAGGAAGGGGAGACATTCGGAGTTACGGCATTTGTCTTCCCAAGTAACCGTTACACATGATGGAGCCCTGCTTTCCTGGAAATAGCTGAACACCTCCCTGCTGAGGGGAAGTAGTAAATGAATTCCTTATTTCTCTTTGCTTTCGCATGCAGCTGTTGCTTTACCTATTAAACTGTCTTTATCTCAACCCATGAGTTTTCTCACTTTTACCCTTCCGATTCTCTCCCCGTCCCGCTGGGGGTAGTGAGCAAGCAGCTGTGTGGTGCTCTGCTGCCTATGAGGGTTAAACCACAACACACATGTAAACAAACTACGTCTCTAACAGAGCAAGCCAATAGAACAATAGTAAGGAAGAAGCGTGTTGCCAACTGATGCTCTGTAAATTACGGAGATAATATACCCCCTTTCTCTCAAAACTTCTTTTGGTCCAAATAATGTGTTTCCTGACTTCAGAACCTCAAGTTCTTCCTATATTTCAATGTTACCATGACATTAAAGGAGCAATTTTGAGTTTGCATATTGATTCTGCAGAGTCTAGGTAGCATGATAAATTTTGTAATTTGGCACATTTTCAAAGAAATAAGACAGCCAAGAAACGCAGCTCTAGAAGAAACCTTTCTGAAAATGCATTATTTTTACATGTGCTTGACGTAATACGAGTCATTTGTTTAAGAAGTTAAAGTGCCTGCCAGACTTCAATCCACCCACCCTACAAACTCAGCTTACAGTAGGCAGAATAAAGCCGTTATCAAATGCACTCAAGAGTATTTTGACTACAGCCAAGATGCTAGACAGATGATAGTAAAAGAAAATAAAACATTTTTTAGACATTTGATATTAAACCCATTTCTCCTGCAGTCCATCTCTAATAAGCAGATCTAGAAGTCTTGTGCTTCAAAACAGATGGAATGGCTTACAGTGTGTTTTGACTGCTGAGAGAGATAGGCAGCCAAACCATTGCCATTTCAACAAAGGCATGGGAGACAGACAAACAAAAAACCAAAACCAACCATTTTGCAGTTGATGTCAGAATTTAGGATTTAATGCGCGATTTTATAAACAATTTAACTAGTTGCAGAAGCATAAAATTACATCTTTAAAATTGTTGAGAATTTAGCTCATAGGTACACTAGGTATGCAATATAACTGCTTGGCCTTCATGCTTTCCACAAATCACATATTTTTTCTTAGATAACCTGGATGTCATTTATAATTAACAGCCTATCCAATGACAACCCATGAAAAAACAAACCACCTCCTGTATAAACATAATTAATTGAAAATGAAAAAGCAACAAAACACCAGAACTTACCTGAAGTTTTCCATGAACTGGAAAATACATTCCTTTTGTAGCCCACAAGGAAAATGGTAACTTCGTTTGCATTTGGGAGCTACACATCCAATTGAGGCACCCTTTTTYTTACAGATATTACATTTCTAGGAATAATTTGTTTTAGAAATAACAGAATATTAATATCGAAAGTCCAAATAAAATTACAGGAATTAAACCAATAGAAAAATTATAAAGTGTGTAAGAAAGAATATCGGCCAATAGATTGTAACTGTGACAAGACTATCGTGTCTTAGCTCTATTTCAAAGAGTAAAGATATATAGTTATTTCACAGACTTTGATTATGTATTCTTTTATATGCATGTTGACTTGTGACATGTAAGCYAAAAATGCAAGTTATTTTACCAGTACCTATAGTTTAGTTGCATCTATAAAATTATATGTCAGCTTGAGGTTCAGCATAATATCATGAGGTATTATGCGTGTATAATTTGCTCTTATTCATTTATCTGCAACACACCCAGGAAATAAAAATATTAGCAAACTTCTGCAGGATTTATTGTCCCTTGTGGCTTCCACGAACCCAATATACTTGTTACTTAAATGTAAAATTCAGATGCTTGAATGGGCTCAGCACACTGCCCATTGGAGAAAGAAAACAAAACAAACCCCATAGGTGATACTAAGTGTGCTTAAAAGTTACTTTTTTTACCTTCTAAATACCAAAGACCTCATTCTTACCAGTTTTGCAGCTCTATTTACTTCTTTTCTAATATCTGTGATTAAGAATCCATCTACACCTTCATCTTCTTCCCCTCTCTGCCAAATGCCACTTGACATCAACTATGAAAACAAATTAAGTACTTTAAAACATTCACCTACGTAAAGATTTAAAATTACCTACACTGCGTTTGTCAGGTAAGAAAGAAGTTTAGTCTAAGAAAGCTTGTGTGCAGACATTTTAACAATTAAAAAACTGATCCAAAACATCTATACATTTTTRTCTGATATGACACAATAGGGAATAGTAACCAGTAACATGAAAATAAATATTTCATAACATCAAAGTCTTATGTAATACTGTGGAGCCCAAGACAGTGTATTTTACCTTCCTTTTTGAAGTATATGGACTATTCAGATAATTGTCAAACAATTACTTTCAGCATATAAAGCTTCAGAGGAAGTAAAATTAAATTAGTTTAGTTAATGTGAATGATGACAATTGTGCTGTGGAGATAATGAAGCACAGTAGGAAGTATCTGTACTGAAGTGCGACCTAAGAGGAAAAGTAATGCACTTTAGAGGAGAATTAAATAAAAACAGAATCAGGACTTTTTCCCTATCATTTCATATGGCCTTAAGTATGAGACAAAATTATCACAAACAGACCTAACTTTCCTTCCAGATGCTTAGAATTTATTTAAGAAAAAAAAATTCTATCTTTATGTAACTTCAGAAAACCTCCACTTTGCCTAGTCTTTAAARGATTCAATATCCAACCTATTAAGCCATCTGCGATCAACAAAATCTTTAAAGAACCGTTTGAGAAAACAAACAAAAACCCCAAATTGTTCCTGATATTTCTCAGATTGTTTTTTTAAACTTGGGAAAAAATTTCAAACTGTATTTATTAACAAACAAAACAACCTGATTTATTTTTTTTAAAGTAGCCATATTATTTTAAAGACCTGCAAAAATTTAGAGTTTGAAAGGTAGTTTAAGTATACCTTTAAGAATACGAATCTTGGAAAATGTCAAGTGTGATAACAAAAGATACTCAACTGTAGTTTATATCCATAGCTTTGTTCAAATTATAAGCTTTTACTAAATAGTGATACCGTAGCTGTGTATGATTAGTAAGGTACATATGACTAAACTGAAAAGTAGGACTATTTCTTAAGTGTTACAATRTCCTATGTAGTGTCAGAGAATAACTCACAGCCAAACAAGAACTAGTGAGAAGCGAGAAAAAAAAGACAACTTTTCTCTACTTTTTCCACAAGGGGTGGAATTTTCACATTCCAAATTTTGAAACTATACTTCTCTTATAGAAGCAAATATGTAGGTGCAATCTGTTTCCTTTCTTTTAACATGTACCTTTCATTGCTATGATAGGCTGGGAGAATTAACACAGTAATTCATTTAAATAGATCATGAACAGAATTTAGCTTTGAATAAAGGCTTGTTGGGATTTATTTATTTCATCTGCTGTACCTAACAAGTACAAGCCTTCAAGGCTACAAGTTAAAGCTGACAGTTCAAGCTTTACAACAACACAACTGCTACCACAACTGTTTGGACAGGTTACTACTATTTAATACTTGTTGCATTTATTTTTTTTCAGTTAAAACAGACAAGCTCCAAGATCAATACCACATACTTACCAAACAGTAATAATGAACAGTGAGATTGTGTTCCACATAGGTCCTTTTTTCTCCATACTTTTCAGGGCAGTCATCTGTCCGTCCACAGAGAACACAGACTAAAATATAGAATCGTGTTTATAATCCCAGTGAATGTACTGGAATTACTATGGATCAGCTGTAGAGCAGTAACTTTAATCTCTTTTAATCACATGCACCTTGAAGTAGATTACAGGATAAAGGACAGTAGATACCCCTCTCTCCTTAATGTTGAATTCCATAGTAAATACAGAAAAGGGTACTATTTGTTCCTTCTCTAGTTCCTAAAAAGAAAATACTTTACCTGCCTGCTGATTCAGGAGAGGGCTATCACCCAAGCTAAATGCACAAACCGATTGCGCTCCCAACGGAAATGTTCCACCCAAAACACCCAAAGATAATTATCAAATGGCCAACAACGTCCAGATGCGTGTGAAATATGTCATCTAATTGTTTTTAGTATTGTACATAAGGACATCACCATATTAGAATCCATGAAGCAACTTAACTGTTTCTTTGTATACCTATGTGATAATCTTTGTGAGAAGCATAGGAATGGTATCCTGACTGTATCAAGTCATACGCTACCAGTGCTTTTAAAATGTATGCTAGTTTCAAAACATTCAAGGATTTGAGACAACATTGGAGTCAACTAAAACCTTGAGGATTCCCCACTTCTGCAGTTCCTAGCCCAGTAACATACTTCTACAGACATGTAATATCTTCCCTTCAATTCTCAATAGATAAGATACATTTTCAATATTCTAACATCAACAGTCATAGTAGTGATGAGAATAGAGGTACTACTTCAGCCTAAGAAAGTCTTGAATGATACATCTCAAACACAGCTGTGTGAGATTTGGCAGCTGAATTCCCAAGGTTACTTTCTTAAAACATCTGCAGAAAAGACTATTTTTAAATATTCCAATTACAGCAAACAAATCCAAGAAAGTTTACAAGTTATTTCTTTTTCATTCCCTGAGACAAGTGGTTCCAACACAATTTGATTACTGAAAATCCACCTGTTCTTTGAGCCCAAATAAAGTTATAACTGGTATTATATACGCAGATTAAAGATTTCTATAACTATAAAACCTTACTTACATGGACTTTGAATGTCAAAATTACTGTTTTTACTCATCCTGAGTTCTTCTGGCTGCCTGTCATGAAAAAGAAATGAGGTGTTAAATATATCTAGTGCATTAACAATGACCAATATATACCGCTTTTACATTTTATTTTATTTTAAATTGGAAAAAAAACCCAACCCAAACTTAGTAAAGTAAAAATGGGATCAAGAACAAAAATATATTATCATTCAATTGTTATTTTGAGAGATAGGGGTTTGGAAAGCAGGATGCAAATGTTCAGAAAAAATATTCCCAGACCAATGAAACACRTAGCAACTTTTAACTATTTCCTCAAACCATCAAACAAGATATTTTATTTTCAAAAGAGAAAATAAAAAAGTCCAATGCAACAGCTAGTTGTATATAGACTTAATTGTACAAAAGATCCAAAGACAACCGAGGAAGTGGCAGTGACTCCTGCTCAAATAAAGATCATATTAACGTGAGGAGCTTGGAAGAAAAAAATTAACTGGGTAGGATAGTGACATAAATATGAAGATAGTCTCCATTGTTTGGAAAAAATGCAGGATCCTGGCCTAGCCAAAGAAATCCTTATTTGAAGACCAAAAAAAAAAAAATAATTAATTGTTGAGGAATCCAAAACAGGGACATTCATACAGAGGAATTTACACCATTTAGAACTATGTATTTTACATTCTGCAGTGGAGAGTAATTTATTTAGAAACACTGACCTAACCCACATTTTTTTCAAACATCACATGCCCCTAAAAATTAGATCCTCAAGATACATTAACACGTATATACCAGGAGCTGGCCTTCACTGTGTGYCACACCATGCATCCTAGACCACCTTGGAAAAAAATAAAAAAATACTTGTTTCTTCACTGCAGCACTAAGGTGATTATTCTTTCTTTAGTGCAAAGTAGAACCCTTTTAGGAACATATCTGTAGATCTTTGACTTGCCTTCTCTTTGGAAGGTGAAGAAAGCATTACATAAGTTTTGCAAGACAAGAATCACAGGCGATTGCCTGCAGATCCTTGCTTGACCTCTCAAGTAGGCGGCCAAATTCCTTCACACGCACCGAAGTGAGCAGGGAGGCAGCTGGTAACAAATCCAATGTCCAAACCAGAAGCCTGACAGACTCAGAGATATCGGAGTTTTAGTATTTACAGTTTAGATGACTGTCAGGAACAGGCTTCAGGAACAAACCCCAGGCTAATCCAAACTATTGCAAATAAAGTACTGCAGCCATTTTACTGGAGTTTTAGGAAAGTTGTTGTATTGAGAAATAAAAAAAAAAAAGGGAGGCAGAACTCTCAGGCGTAAGGCAATTGCTCTACGCCATTGCACTTTGTTAGAGAACCAGAGTAGTTATACACAAAAGACCTTTGCAGAAAACGGTCTAAAACGAAAACAAACAAAAAATAAACGCCGCCGCAACCAAATTGGGTCAAGAGGCTCTCAAGAACACACACTGCACCGACAGTCAGACGAAATAATTGGTCCCAGGTTCCCCCGAAGCACATTTCCCTCTTTCTTAACTACAAAAAATAAATACACTTGATCAGGTACAGGGGGAGCAAAAGACAAGCACACAGCTCACACAYATTCCCTTCTCTTCGGGATTTCCCAAGAATGGTCACCCTCAGTTTCAGTCCTAAATCTAACAGGGTAATACAACAAGGGAACAACCTATATATAACCACACAAGACCAGATTTTCACCTCAGTGTGTTGTAAAAAGCCCTACCAGGTGAAGAAAGCACGTATGTGGCTGGAAACAAGAAAAGCACTTTCCTACCTTTCCCTGGCTCCAGCAAAACAGAAAAAAAAATCGTTACCCTTCTCCCCACCTCCAAATTCCTCCTACTTTTCTCAAACTCTTTCAGGGAAACGAACCCGGAGTTCAAATTTGCAAGTTAAAAGATATGCGAGAACAACCATTGAGGCTCCATGCATAAGTCCTACGGGGCTTTCTACAGGAACAAAGCAATTCCGTATCAGTCTATTTGCAAGACAGGAACACATTATCACCCAGTGTTTACAAAAACCGAAGTGTAAATAAAATGTATCTACTTTGCCTAAATAGGCTAAAAAAATCCTCAGAGCGGACATTTAGGTTTTGCTAAGTTCTGTAACTCTTTACTGCTCCAGAACGTAAGGTGTTTTTAAGAGTTTTTAACTAGTGGATGGGAAAAGAAAAAAAAAAAAAAACAAAAAACCAACACAACCCCAAGAGGCAAGGTTTCAGGTACACGTTTCCTCTAGCATACGAACAAAGGAACCCTCCCAGATCCCATCCGTTCCGTTCACGCTGTGTCCCCTGAATCCACATATGACAGGGTCTCCAGCTCATCTCGCGGTTTATAACACGACGCCGTGTCCTGAGAGAAGCCCATCCCTCAGCAACCACCACCCGGGCGGGAGCACGAGAACTCCCGCCACGTTTCGAGGAACCCCAACTGACTAAGACTCAGGTGTCTGAAGCCTCTTACTGCCAGAGTCTCACACGGGTTCAACCACGAAACCTGACCGGCGCCTTTTTAAAAGGCACAGCGGCCATAGCAGCTTTTGTGGGAAGAGTCACCCAGCGAGCCCCCGTCCCGCCTCCCTCCCATGGCTGCACTGGGCGAGTCTCCCCGGGACGCTGCTCGCCGCCCGCTAGTTTTCTCCTAGAAACGTGATAGGAAGAGAAGGAAGATTTCTTCTTGGATTAGTTATTCCGCGATCTCCTGCCCCCGGACAAGCGCCGGGAGCCCGGCACCGCTTGCTCCCCAAAGCGCGGGTGGGAAGCTGTCGCACGTTGCTCCCCCGCTCGGCTCCCCTCACGGAGAAGCARGGGGCTCCCGCTCCCCTGCCGCGGCAGTTCAAACTGCCCCTTCTGCGGCTCACCGCCCCACCCGCCTCTCCTCGCCCTTCGTAAGGCGGCACTCGCCCTCTTACCCCCAGGCTAGAGGCAGCAGCGCAGACCCTCAGCCCACTTAAGGCGTTACTCACCCCGAAGGCAGCCCCGCCAACCGCGCACCCCGGCGGCCGCCCCGACGCCGAGCCGCCCGCGCTAACTGACAGACTATTCAAACCCCAACATCCGCCGCCGTTCCGGAAGCGGGGAGCCAGTCCCCGGCTCCACCCACCGCTGCGCCCGCCATCCCTTGCATCGGCGCTCGGCCACCTTCGCCGGGCACGCCGGCTYGGCGGGCGGAGGCAGGCGATCCTGGAGATCGGTACTTGGCTGGAGGGGCCGGTGGCCGGTGCTGCGGGGGGGCTGGGGCAGGAGGGAAAAACCCCAGACGGCCGTGGYCGGCGGTGACGTGTCGGCAGCCTGGCCTGCCTTCATCGGTAACCTCTGGCTTGACAAGGTGCAAGGTCTCCACAGGCTGTTTACACTCAGCCCTTGCAGACTCCATAATACCAGGCAGTCTCTTCCCGAAAGCCTGGTCTGGAGTACTTACCTGAGGAAATAAGAAGGKTTTTTTTTCTGAGAAATCCTCTTTTTTTGTTTGTTTCTTTGTTTTTAAATTACTGTCTTTTGCAGTTTGTTCTCAAGGGGCCTAAGCTATCCCACTGTGAGGCCGCAGTGCTGACCTGTTTTTCCCATAGCTGATGGGAAACCCGCTTGGACACAGTGACATTTGCTACAGTAGAACGGAGTTTCTCAACTAAAGCTCTGTATTTGATATTTACRCTGATGTTTTGCCCTCTGAATGCTGCCGTAATGGTGGGCTGCGTCGAAAGGAAGCTCAGTCCAGTGGGCTTTGGCGCATAGGCGAGCTCTCCTTCCTTGTCCACTGCAGCCGGGCTGCTGCAGTCCCTTGGCCCGAGGTCTAGCCAGTGGGAATGCTGAGCAGGTGTCCCCAGTACAACGCTCACCCACCCACCAGACAGTGGTGGTAGCAGATCTCCCATTTCATCCCCCCTTACCCAGGTGGGTCTCTCCAATACCTGGTCCAGACCTGTATTCTACCTGGTAACTTGACTGTCAAACCTGGAGTCTCTGCAGTACCTGACACCCAGACCCAAGCTCTCTCCAGTAGCTAGGTCCTCTTACCCTGTTYGCTAGCTGCCCTGGCTTGAAGTTCGCTAGCAGCACACAGACAGAACAGAGAGCTTGCCCGGGAACGTGGTTAGGACTTGGCTAGGCAAGTGTGCTGACCAGCAGCTTGTTTTCACACAACTGGTCCCTTTTGTCCCATTGCCCCTCTATTTTCCTGTGCTTGTTCATCCTCAGTGAACCTTCATCCCACCCTTTCCCCATCTTTGGCCTTTCCCCTAAAAATCCCATAATGCATTTTGCACAATCACAAACTCCCTAAAATATTCCATAATGAGTTTGTTCTTTCCTGAGAGACTTGTGATAATCTTTCTTCCCCCTCATCAGTTAGAAAGTTCCATCTGAATCTCCTCAAGACTTTGAGTGGTTCCTTCAATGGCCCATTAGTGGCCTGAGATTTCTGGTCTTTGGTATTGTCTCCATTATCTCCTGGGTTTGTGTACCTGGGGCTTAATTACTTCTCCTGTCTGTTGTCCAAGTCTTGTATGCTAAACAGCTGTTAATCAGGTATCCTCAGAAAAAAATGATTATTCCACATATCCTTACAGTGTGTACTTCTGAAAAAGAAGGGTATCTTTGGATGTGAAACAGGGCAAAAGGTAGAGATAAACAATTATAGGTAATTATTGGTTTGCTTAAAAAAAAAAAAAGTGTTTTTTAACAAATTACATTGGTTTTCCTAAATGTGCCTCAGTATGGTGGATGTCCCTACCTGTTACATGAAAAATCCAGAATAGATTCCATCCTCCTACGTGGATTTGAATCTACATTTTCAGGAAGTGTAGAGTATCATTCTTGTCTCTACCCTCTCTGGCTTGCTGACTATTCTAATATATAAAAGGAAGTGTCACACTGCCAGTGGATATGACGAGCTTTAATGTTGTCTTTTGAGAGTCAGGAGTTAAACCCCAGTCTGCCACATTCTGGATAAATGTCCCAAGTAATGGTCTACTGAATAAAGAGAGGATGTTGTTATTATTATACTACCTCCATGTTTTGTAATATATAYCATTATTCCCTTTGCTGTATGCTGATAATTTCCAAATACAGAATATTCCATTTTGGGTCAGCTGATATGTTCTGTTAGAGTTTTTTGGTTATTATTATCAGACAGAAAAACCTGAAGATTTTTGTTTTCTTTAAGTCTTTATCAGTCATTCTGGTAGCCCTACCCAGAAGGGAGAAAAAGCTCTAAAGAAAGAATTATCATTTGAGTGTATCTGTGTGTTCTGCTGGGTTTTATGGATTTTCTTTYAATGAGACAGCCTCAAACATTTTTCTATATTTATGTAAAACTCTGACAAGCAATAACATCCTCCTCTGAACATCTGAAGTATGGTAGGCTGTCTAGATCTCCGAATCGCATATGGAGATGCTCAGTCATGGTATATCTTGTTAAGTTTTTAGGACCTAACCATGATGGTAGCATTTTATACTCAATTTGCATAGTTATATATTAATAAAATTAGAAGAAAATTGATCAGGTCCTTATTCTTTAATTGCTTTTAGGAAAAAGGTAGCCAGCTTACCTTTATTTATTTATTTATTTATTTAATCATGGGCTCTCTTGGTTCCTTTGTTTTCACATAACCCTTTGAAAAGTACTAGCTCAGTATTTATCACAAAACACAAGTTTTTTTTCCCTAGTTCTCCCCTATTATCTTTTCTGGTCCTTGTTTGAATGTTTTGATGTGAAACCACTTCTGACGGTTCTCGGTGTCTTTTGAACTCAAACATACCACCTCTTGGCAGCAGGAATTTCCTCACAAAACAGCAATTTCAAGTCTCCTGGTACCGGGTTGCTCAGATAATAAGCAGGTATGTGAGCAGCAATGGTTAGGGGTGATATTTCTCCTGCTGTGAGATGGTGTGGCTTCACCCCGCAGAGCTCATCTGCTGCCTGCATTGCTGTGTTCTGGGTCAGGAGCTTAATGTGCCTAAATAAATGCAATACCACTCTGTTCCACTCCTTGGCCTTTCAGACAGGTCATAAGCTAAATTGCTTATAATTTTTCCTTCCCGAGCTAAAAGTTTAAATGGTGCTTCTCTTTTGATGTATCTGAACACTGAGATCCACAATCAGCACTCTGCCGAGGGCAAGGCAATTGTGTTGGGTAGATGAACCCTGGGGGAACAACGGCGATATTGAGGTGAAAGTGATTACACACATTGTATCTGTTACCCTTCCTGAAAGCTTCCTGAGAAAGCATTTAAAATTATCTTTCTACATGTGATGACCAGCTGTAGTTTATGTATTTATGTTTTTTCTACTTGCTTGTTTATTGAAATTTTTAGGTTCATTAAAAAACTTAGACAGTTTTTCCTTTTTCATCCTGTAAATAAGAGGCAGGGAATCTTCCACTTATCATCTCCCGATCCAAATGAACAAACTCTAGCTTGTACGTGTAAATGTGCTGTTTTGCTTGAAGAGTTTATGTTTTGTTTTATGTTTGAAAGTTACATTTAAATGTCAGTTAATACTTGCCTTACAGAAGGCATTTTGTAGAGTCATTAATTGCAGATTGTGGGTGATGCTGATGATACTTCGTGAAGATTAAGATGCAAATAACCAGCCGCCATATCTTAAAAGGATAGGATACATCCTGTTTTCTAAAGGACAGGAGAACACTGCCAGGTCTTATATGGCTTCTTCAGCACTCTGAATTCGTTTTTGTAAAGAAAAATACTTTTGATTTAGAGACTTCTAAAAATTCCAAAAGAAAATTGTATCATTTTTGTACAGTAGGTAGCTTTAAGGAAAATGTTTTGGTATTCTACTGCCAATTAGGTCTTTGAAGGTCAAAGTCTTTCTGTATTTCTTATATCTTTAAAGCAGTTTAAGGTTTCTTGAGATGTTCATTTGAGCATACAAATATTTTTCATAATTTGGGAGATAGGTAGCCTTGCTTATGAAATTCCTAACCCACCTCAGGCAAGAATCTTATCTGTAAAGGTTAAGTAGAATATAAAACATTTTCTTTGAGCATTTAAATAAAATATTTTAAAGGTGGGCAAGGGTTGTTCCTTTAAGGGCTGGTATTTTCTGTTTAGTTCACTGTGGAAATCTTAACTTTTTTAGAAATAAGCAGAAGTAAGCAAACTTAACTGAAATCTGTTGAACCAAAGTACTTCAGTCAGATAGATGGTAGTCAGCTTATTTATTGAATAATAACTAAACAAGTCCATGTCAGTGCAGAGTGAAACAGGTTACCAAGAAGGCTCAGATGAGGAGCAGTCAGCTGATGCAGAAACAGGAATTTCTCAAGCATCTCGAAATCAACCAAAAGTGTACTTCAGATGATGGCTTTTTTATTTGAAGAAGGTTTCTGTCTGTTCCCTCCTTAGCATGTTACTTCTGCTGAAAGCTCATGGAGAACCCTACTGGAGAGGTGATGAGTACTAGTTTTTCTTTCTTAATAAAATAGGACTTGTTATTGTTTTGCTGATCTTTAATGAAGATGTCAATAAGAGCCTCAGATTTTGGAAACAATGGAAACACATCCCTGAATTGTAATTGAGGGTTGACCATCATTTAGAGCTGACTTTAAATTCCTTTCACCTAATATCCAGTCAATCATATTTTCTTTTCCTTTCATACTGATGCTCTGAACATTATTCACAACTAAGATGGATAAGACACTCATAATTTTTACAGATACAGGGACAAAGCTTCACACACCGAAAAGGAAGCTGCCCTGACAAAAGTACGTACTTTTTTTTTTAATACATGTTTTTTAAAGACTTTTGGGTTTAACTGTGACAATTAAGATGCTAATTTTGGCTTCTCAGACAATGGCAGATCATCCTTCAGTGCACCCTGCAAACCCTTTGTTTTCATCAGACCCAGACAAGGCAGAAACACAGCTCCACTCCCATGTGAAACCGGTGGTGTACCCTGAGGGAGTACGTAATTGTCCTGTGCTGCACAAATGCCTTTGAATTACATATGAATGAAGATCCCAGCTCCAAGATCCAGAATGCCTGCTGCAATTTTGTTGGTTCGTAACACTAAATCTCTTTTCAAAAGATKTAGATGCTAATATAGGAATTTCACCATGAAAGATTAGTTCTGGAGTCGGACAAAAGCAGAAGAAAAATGGTGATGGCCTCAGTGAACTCTCTGCTGACTGTACTTCAGTAAGTSAAAAGCAGAAAGGTGTCAGGGGGTTACAATATCTACATTTTGTTTGCCGCAGTAAAGAGTCTGGGAGGGAAGGGCCTATGCAGTGCTCTCATGAAGTTCGTGGATAGATGTAAGGAAAATACCAGATGAGCTAACAGCAGCCAAGGAAGCATTATTCACTGGTGACAAATGAGTATGAGTCTTGATTTTCGTATTTGTTACTGATGATTTCTTTTGTATTTACAGAGAAAGGAAATTTGATCTTAAACCTCTTTATTATTTCTTCTCAAGCACTGAGATGAGGTTAAATTCTCAGCTCTGAAATGGCTAGACAACCTGAAATCTTGATTGTTTTAATGATTATGATATATTCTGCATCTGAATTGAGCTGTGCTACCCTTACGTAAGGATTCTGTTTTTAATTTACTATCTTCCCATTCTACTGAGGAAGACCTTCTTTGGAGAACACAAATAAGTTTGGTTGAGGTGTTGTCTCATAAGTGTTATCTCATTGCAGAAATTTAGAGCTGAAACTCACTACCACAATCCATGATTATCCAGACTTCTCACATTCTGCAAATTGCCCAAGATCTGAAAATTGGCTAGACAAAGGATTAAAAATAGCAGGAGATTATTTAGTTCCTTGAATACGTTCTTTTATTGGATCACTGTCAGAGGAGTACAGCCTTTATTCTTTTCAAATATGCAAATAGTTACAAATAAAGAATTTTATTATAAAATTGATAGTTTTTGAACTAGAAGCAGGGAAAATTATTCCTATTAAAAAGTCTGTTCTTCTGTTTAGGCATTTTCCCTTTCTCTAAGGTATGAGTGTAATAGGAGAAGAAGGTTCTAGTATACAGCTATAAGACCACAGTATTAGCACTGGGGACCAGCTCTGGGGTATAATTTAAAAGGCAAATAGAAAAGTGCCAGTACCTGACATTGGTGTTTTTAATACATTAATAGAGCTGTGTTTCTTACTAATCTATTTGGTATATTTTTTTACTATGAAAAATATAGTACTGTACTTGTTTCAAGTTCTGCATTTATTGTGTTGATCTACATCTTATTTATGAACAGTCAGAAGAGAAGTGAACTCCTACTCCTATCAAAATACTCATACCAAATTATTAGCTAGATGCTGTAGGGGATATAATATATCCTAAATGAGTGATCTCTTGCTAGGCTGCAGTTGGCTCATATATGAAGACCTGAAGACATCCTGTATCTCCATCTCTTGAAAATGGGAAAAGAACTTTTCCTCTATTTTTTATTTTGGTAATCATGTCTGAGAGATAAGTATCCTATAAAATTCCAGCATTTTTTAACTGTTTAGCTACCGAGTCACTCTCAGTTGTCTAGAGAATTATTTAAAGATGCTCTATTCATCCACAGGTGTTGACAAGGACAGCATGTAGAATACTACTTTGTCCTGGAAGCAGTGTACTGAATACATGTAATGTCTTAGGAGAATRAGTGCTAGTAACTAAGAATTCCTTCAATCCAGTGAATTTTCATTAGTATTCTTGCCGAAGGAAGATAGGTTTGAGTGGGAGAGGGCTTGGCTCTACAAATTCTGTGAATCAACTGTGGTTGATTAAAACCGGCAGAGAGTATGTGAGATTATTGACACATACTATTTATACTGCTTTTGGAAGAGCGGTCTGTTTGCCAAGTTTACTCACTCAAAATAATCTTTGGATAATTACACTAGTGAATGCTTTTAACATTCAAATTTTAGCTCTGAAAGCATAGTTCACTATAGTGCTAATCCTTTGCTCAGTATCCTAGGTATTATGGCAGACAAGGTAGTGATAGTCAGATCAAGCTAGAGTTGAACCCCAATCATCCTGCTGTGGAATGATGTTTATTTATATCAGTAATTGATATTTTTCTCATAGTTGTGGACCAGTTCACAATTTATTGATAGCTTTCCAAATTATTAATTGGGAAGTGTTATGTATTTGACTTTACAAAGAATAGAACAGTATTCGGGATATTTTTGTTGTCCTGTCATGGAAACTCTGGAGGTGAATACTGGGCCATCTTCCTGAGGTCCACTGTATTGCTTGAACGGTATTGTTGTAAAAATAGAAATAAAAATTAACCTTGTTTGATGTCCACACTGCCCCAAAGCCGCAAACCTTCACAATATTAAAATCACTTTCATCTCTAGTTCCTTTGATTCTGATCACTCTGGACTTCATTTTCCTTTCATTGACCCTGAATAAACATGCGGCAGCCTGGTGCATACTGCTTTCCAAGCCTCTCGAACTTCACAAGCAGACTTACATTTTAGTTGTTATATAAACAAGAATATCCAAAATGACTTCATCTGGATTAAATGCTTTTGAAAAATGACAGTTATTGCCCTGGGGACTTGACATTGCTTTTTTTCTATAGAATAAGGTAGATCACTGGGGAGTGGCAGTGTAAATTTCTTCATGCCGTGCTGCCACTTTGATTCAGTTGTACACGAGTGGGGACTGCGTAAGCAGATCAGGTCCTGAAGTCTAACAAGTTTCATGTTGTCTCAGCAGGCTGCAAACACGCTTACTTGTAATAGCTAAGGTGGTGGCTGCAGTGATATGGCTCTCTCCTCTAAGTTATAAGATGAAAAAATACCATTTCGATTCATATGTCATCATAGAGTGACAGTCAACACCAGTTTGTCATTGATCTGAGCCAAAAACATCCAAGGAGAAAGACTGCCTCCCTCGTCCTGGTTCTCTGTGGGGGAACCCTGAGCCGGGTGGCTGGGGAGGCTCAGGTTCTTTATTACATTGTGGCACTGGTCGAAATTGTCTCACTTCCCCCTGTCTCAGCTTCCCAAGCTGATATATGTACACTTTCCCAAGTGTATGAAAAATGATGTTGACTTTCTTTGCAAGATATTTTGAGCACCATTCTTGGAAGAGATATGGGCATTACTACCCATCGATTTTCCCAAGATTAAAATTTAAACGCTTAAGCATAGGTTTTGAAACTGATTTACTTCAATACTATAATAAGTCTAAAAGCGTTTCATATATCAGTCAAAAGTGGATTGCTGTTGTTATCTGCTGTTGTTTCTTGAAGTGCAACAAATTAAAATCAAAGCTTGGAATAAAGCTCCCTACTGAAGCAGAGTTGCAAGTGAAAATTACAGAAAATCACCACTAGATGGAGTCAATGATTTTCTAAATTATTTTTCATCGCTTTGGATATAATAGAGTTGCAAAATGATTATGATCACTGAGTTGTTAAGTGGAATATGATAATTTAAGTAGCTCACCTGTATCTTGTTATAATTACATTATCTGTTCTTTAAGCTTTACAATTCTATGATTTTCCACCTCATCTAAAAATATTTTTTACAATTTCATGCTGAATAACAATATTTTAATAGAATTCTTTATCAGACTTACAACATCCTGTATCAATGCTCACATTCCCTATTCAGATCTCTAAGTTGTTCTTATGATTCTCTTCAATCTGTCATTTCAAAGGGTACATTCAATTCTAGTGGTTTCATCCTTTTTATTAATTATAAATCGATAAATAGGGTGAATTGCCATACTTATAATTTTTAGTTCCTGTTTAAATAAAAATACTGTTATGCAGTGTTCTGAAAAGCAACTTGAAAATCATCAACAATCATGGAATCTCAGTTGTTAGAAGTAAGCTGTGCTAAATTTACCAGCACAAAGATTCTTCTGTCAGGATCTGCAAACTTCACCTTAGACCAGCATTATTTTAATTTCAAGTGTCATCCAAATGAAACTGTAGTCATTTTTTTCATGATGCATTACTGAGAATAGTCTAGCTTCCTTATCTGAAGATAGCTAGCCAGCCAAAATTTTCAATCATTTTTATTCCATAAAATATAACTTGTTTTCACCAAAGGGTTGTGCAGATGTGCCAGCTTTCTTCCTATGGGCCATTACTAACGTGTCACTTGTGAAGTTGTGCAGAATCTACAGCCATTCTCAACTTCGTTTTTCTGAGATTTTTGCCCTGCAGACAGACCCATTGTGGTTGTCTTTTGTACAAAACAGAAAAGGGAGAAAAGATTTCCCTTCAACAGCATTGCTCTTCTTGCACTACAAGTACTAGGCAGATTTTTAGTAATTTGTTGAAGAAAACCACTTAATTTCTGGCAAAACAAGCACGTGTCAGTACTTAAAAGGAACTCTTTCACTATTTAGTGAATATAATCACTAGTTCAGAACTCCCACCAGTGCTGGATCTCTTCTAACAGCTCTTACCTTGTCTTGTTTCTTCTGTTAATAACAAGAAAAAAAGTAATAAAAAGGAAAATCTCCTCTTACACTTAATATATCTGTTACTAGGCAAATTAGTTAATGCTTTCAGGATATTACTTTTACCCAGCATCCTAGAATATTAATTTATACTAATAATTATAAATTATAACTATTTAAAAAAAGCAAATGACTTACATCTTATTTTTAATTATCCTCATCAAAGAGTGATACTGAAAAGAAATTAAGTGATTTATGTGAATCCCTTACTCGCTCGCTTTTCATCATCTTGTGTTTGGTGAAAAACATAAACAGTTTAAGTGATGAGGAAGAACAGAAAAACAGACTTTTTTGAGCCAAAAGCCTGTGCTTTGTTGTATATCTAAAATCTGAGCCCTATTATTCCTATATAATATTACTGTAGAACTCAGTCATATTCAAGCCTATCTATAGGCAACTTTTTCTATTCAGGTTGCTGAAAGCCAGACTGAGAATTTATCTAAATTCTGCTAATTATTTTTGGTCAAGTATTGTCCAAAGCACTATTATTTTGCAGACTAAATTCATGTTCTTTTAATCAACTACTGCTGCAGGGCCATAGGTTTAAAAATACATGGTACAATTACTTTCATACATAATGATGTAGCTAAGACTTTAATAGTTTCTGGTGTCTTTTCACATTTAAACAAGTAAATGGGTTTATGCAACAATTGTGTTGAATAAAGGTCACACACTAACAAATGAAATGGAACACATTAGAATAAGCAATTTCTATATAAGCTTAATTTTGTAAAGTTTACAAAGATTATTTTTAAACCATATGTAGGCTCGGAGTCAGCTATATTGTGTATCTGATGATATAGTCATCCTTGGAATAGTTTGTTTCACTATCCAATTAATTTCAGAATTATATCGTATGGATTTGACGTGTTTGCTTTATGCATTCATAGCTGTTATCAAGAACTTTAATGGCTTACTAACCCCCACCTATGAATAAAGCTTTTTCCTTTGTAAAACTGGAAGGATGTGGCAGAATAGAAGCAAGAAGAGTTTTTACACCTCCTCTTGTCAGTCTGAATGATTCACTAGTCATGGTAGGCTGTATGCTCTATATCAATACAATTAAATAATCAGTACCTGTAAGTTAAATCACTTTTCACACCCACTAGTAAAAATACGACAATAAAGCTATTCCCATTATAGTTTTCTTTTTTCATTGAAAGTAATTACATATAGTTTAGAGACTACAGCTACAAGACATAAAAAGATATCTAAAACTTTTTCTCTGTAGGTAATAAACTAAACAGCAGAAAAGATACATTCCTGTAGAAGTACAGTATAAACTTTTACAGGGACAAGACACTGAGAGATGGTAAAGTGGATGAGGGGAGGGCTGTGGATGTGGTCTACCTGAACTTTAGTAAAGCCTTTGACACTGTCTCCCACAGCATCCTCCTGGAGAAGCTGGCGGCTCATGGCTTGGACGGGTGTACTCTTCACTGGGTAAAAAACTGGCTGGACGGCCGAGCCCAGAGAGTTGTGGTGAATGGAGTCAAATCCGGTTGGCGGCTGGTCACGAGCGGTGTTCCCCAGGGC
>JASVER010000013.1:6551030-6702443 GCA_030449065.1 Oceanodroma leucorhoa
CAAGAAGGACATTGAGGTGCTGGAGCGTGTCCAGAGAAGGGCAACGAGGCTGGTGAAGGGTCTGGAGAACAGGTCTTATGAGGAGTGGCTGAGGGAGCTGAGGTTGTTTAGCCTGGAGAAGAGGAGGCTGAGGGGAGACCTTATCGCTCTCTACAACTACCTGACAGGAGGCTGTAGAGAGGCGGGTGTTGGTCTCTTCTCCCAAGTAACAAGCGATAGGACGAGAGGAAATGGCCTCAAGTTGTGCCAAGGGAGGTTTAGATTGGGTATTAGGAAAAAATTCTTCACCGAAAGAGTGGTCAAGCATTGGAACAGGCTGCCCMRGGAAGTGGTGGAGTCACCAACACTGGAGACATTCAAAAAACCTGTGGATATGGTACTTCAGTACATGGTTTAGTGGGCATGGGTGCTGGGTTGATGGTTGGACTCGATGATTTTAAAGGTCTTTTCCAACCTTAATRATTCTATGATTCTATGATCTTTTGTTTATTTAATTGTAGGCCCTGTAAATGTCATTAGGATCTGAGACAAACCGTATTTTTGACTTGAGAATTAACTGCATGATGCAGTAGTTATAAAATGAACATATAAAACATTGTTTTAAAAGTAAAGCATTGGCTTAACACTTAAATGCATTCAGTAGGAAGATGCTTATTGCTATGAGCTGCATGGCTGGATCTTGCATTGAGTCTTGACAGCGCAAAAGCTCTGCTAATTCCATGTAAAACCTGTTGTCCCTGTATTAGATTTCCCCTAGAAACACAGACAGCAACGAAAGTTTTTTGCTATCTATTCACAGGGTTCTTTATCTGAAATGAAGTTGTTACCAATGTGGTAGCTATAGTGTAAAAATATCATTATGATTAATAAGAATTAGTATCTCTGAACTTGTGACTTTCTTAATCTACTCTGAACTATATTCAGGCACAATGAAAAAAGTCCAACTCACTGTCTTTTAAATTTGGTTTTAACAGTGCCTTAAAGAAATAGTGAGAAAACAATAAGGTTAATCTCTACAGCTTTATGTTCTACAGTGATTCATGCTCTAGAGGTGGACAGGCCAACCTTGGGCTCTCTACATCTTAGAAATGCAGATAAAAGGTAACTCCTACCTTTTGTTGTGTTTGAGTAATGAGTRCCTAAATAATGTAGCTGAGCTCTTTTTGGCACAGTCAACACCAGCTTAGGAAGCAAAGCATTTCAGGGAAGCTCTAGGTATGATATTTAGATGTTCAGTCTAGACAGATAGTACAATCAAGCATTAGTATTTTGAGGCTGCATGTGGCATTCAACATACATGAAAGGAGATTATATATATTATACATTGTCTTTTGGTAACTTAGGTGGTCATTTTAATGGAGGGAGGGTGATGAAAACTTAGAAGTGATGCAACTGGCCATCAATGAAGAAAAGCTAGAAGAGGAAGCATCTCAAGGCATTTTTTTTGAGGAAGATTTCATTGTGCCTTGTAAACTCTTGTATATACCTCTGTCACCCTGGAACTCTACCTTTTTACTATGAGAAAAGTTTTTAAGTCTTCTTTGGGGAAAGAATTCGATTTTGGCCTTTTAGACTTTCTGTCTTTTGCCAGATTTAGAAGGAGCATAAATGTCTAATTAAAAGGCAGATAACTTTCAATAAGAATTCATATTGAAGTTTCTCAAGCAGGGAAAGTATTATATGAAGAAGTTACAGGGCAGAGCAAGAAATTTTGAGGAATACATCTTGACAGACTCATTTTGTTGGCTTGCAGTGAAATGGACTGCAGAATTTATGTACTGAAGTTTGAAAATAAACTTAATTTGGCATTTATCCATGAAACTTAAGCAAGTGACCTTTATTTTATAGTATAATGCAATGCCATTTTAGAATGCACAATATGTCTTCACTATTGATAGAGTCTTAGGAAGGGGAGTGGCCACACTGGAGTCTTTTGGGACAGACAGCCTTACTAGTACTGATACATTATGTGAGATGTAGTTGGACTGCAGGAAGGTTTTTTTTTTGGCTGGACACTTAAGGCAACAACAAAAGTTAGTGCTGATATTAAAACTGGCACTTTTATTTCAGAGTTCACAGCTAATCCTAAATGAATAGGCAGAGTTAACATAGCTGATAGATTACTGCTYGAGGATGCCTGCAGACTAGCCAGATAGTGCAGCATTGGTTACTCCAAGACTGCAAAATGTCCCCCCTGCCCTGCCCCCTCACATTTTCCGAAGCACAATTCTGTTAGTGTCTTTTAGGGAAGTATATAAGCCAACTAGCCTGCATCCATAATGTCTTCTGAGACTCCTTTAAGGGCCAAGCCATTCATATGCACACTGAAGGTCTTCAGCATGCCCTCGAGCCCTTCCTAAGCCCTTCCTAAGGTCCTGTGACATACCATGCAAATACAGGTATGCTGAAGTGGCCTTTGTTCCTCTATAAATGCATGTATAGTATTGTTCTGTAGAAGAGGTCAGTGCAGGGATGGTAGAAAGGAATGGACAAGAAGGAGAATGCTGAGAATTTCTGTTAATGTCTATCACAAAAGAGACCTGATAGTATTTCAGAGTTCTCTCTGCTGAGTTTCTCACCTGTGCTTCCAGGCTGGCAGTGAGATTCACAGGAGTTTTATGTCATCTGCTGTGCACTGACCATACTAATTGGGATAAAAGGTCTTGTGATGAGCAGACTCATGAGAAAGTGAGGGTGGCCTGGGATGCCACAGAGGCGGCTATTCCCACAGCTGAAAGCTGCTTCTGACTTTTTCTTCTCTTTTTGTGTGTGTGTGGAGAAAAGTGCTTTTCCCAAAATGGATACTGATGGCTAGGTACCCTTTGACACACCCTGGGAGAAGGCAGGAAAAAGAGATCTGCTCAGTTCATCAGTTATTACCTTGCAGAGTAGCTTAACAGGTACAAATCATACTTGAAACGTGCCATTAACCCTGACTAATAAAGTCTATTGTGATTGGGTAGGGGTGTTAGAGATGAGATTGTTAAAACAGGCTATTTAGAAATGCTGGCAAGATTTGCTGGAGCGGAGGCTCCAGAAGGTTGCTGCCTTTTGAAGCCACAAGCTGGAGGAGGATACGAGTTGCAGCTACGGTCATCCATTTGGGTCATACATGTGAAAGTTTGGCAGGCCCACCTCYGGGCCTGAGCATACCTTTTTCTTTCATTTGTGACAATACTGCATTCTGCACTGATGCGGTGCATCCCCCAGCAGGTATGTTACAGCTGTGGCAGTATGGGTAGTCCAGGGAACCAGTCCTAAAAACACAAAAAAAGGCAAGATAACAGACTGTAATTAGTGAATTTTGCAAATGCAGTGTTACAAGCTGGGCAAATGGCAGCGGATATCTGTTTCCTTTATGTGGGCAGATCTCTGTAACATCCCACTTCCTGGAGCGGCTTAAACTGAACCTTGGTCTTGGGACAGTTTTTTAAACATTTGTCATGATTTTTCCAGTATTAGGTGTGAGCCACATTTACATCAGTACGTGACTCATATCAATAATTAGATCCCTACTCACACAGCTTAGTGAGCACTCTACTTATAATATTTAAGTCAACTCTTCCTTTCTGGGACAGAAAAAGTACTGTGAATAATTCTGCTATGCAATTTGTGATTCTGTTGTGTAGGTCTTTGAAGTAATTCTTCCGATTTATTTATATATCAGGTATTTCTCCTGATACTTGCCAAAACTCAAGGTATGTCCTTATACGTTTGAGCCGTGTTTTGTATGTATCTCTTTGCCTTTTGTTTATTCAACAGTTAATATAAGCAGAAGGATGCAAATTAAGTTTTTAGCTGGAGTGCTGACTGATTAGTGTTCCAAGAGAAAGACATCAATGGTATTATATATGGTTTTAAGATGCACAGCACTGGTGATATTTATGAACACATGGTAGGTGTGCATGAATAAGTATGTTTGTGTGCATGTAAAGTGGCATTTTATTGAAGAATCTGAGGTGGGTTGTCATGGAGATTAAAAGCTTTGAAATGCTGTTCATTGGTATTAGTTGTGTTTGCTGGGCATAAGGATATTCATTCTGCTACTTTGAAACTTTCATTGTAAAAACAGTTACACTCTGACCTGTATTGCAAAGGCTATTCTAGCAGGCTAAGTAAATAAAGACTTGTGATGAGCACGCTCAACTTAAGGAAAATAAACTGTGATCTATTTTTGATCAACATTACATTTTAGCTCCTAAGCCATTAAGATGCTTGTCTTTTAACTGCGTAGTGTTTCAGGCTATTTATAAGGTGGCAGAAAATTGCGAACTCCCCCAAACCTTCCTAGCCCCTACAAAGAAAAAAATAAAGTTCTGATCGCTGGTAAATGAAAAGATTTTCTTTAGATGGAAATGATATAGAAATGAAAAGCATCAAATATGTTTTGCTAGCATTTGCTTTTACAGTATTATAGTCATTTTTAGCTTTCTCTGTATAAAAAGCTAGGAGATTTCTGGTGCTTTTTCCTTAAGTAATTAGAATAAAAACTTATAGACAAGTTTACCTTTGAAGAGCATTGTTTTCTGCATGAGATCATTGATGTGTTGCAGTTAGCATGGTTGGTTTTTTAACCAATAAATCAGTGAAAATGCTGCCACAAATGCTGCATCAACATCACACACACTCTGAATGAGTAATACAGTTTTCATAACAGACTTGAAGTGATGATTATTAACTAGAATTATATATATTTATATTTAAACTGACACTACAGAATTCTTTTGAGTCTTGACAGATATGTGGAATATTTAAATGGAGTAATTATAGTTACCAGACCTCCTGGGATTAACCTGCTGGAAAGAAAGTGACATTTTGCAAAGAGAAAAATGAATTTATAATGTGGAAAAAAGTTAAAAGTGAGGTTATGGTGTGCCTGTTTATAACCATTCAGGAGGAAAATATGTTTACACGGAGGCACTAATATACTGTAGCAATATACTTCACTTACACTTAATTATAGAGGGGCTTTGAATATAACTTATTGGGTTCTATGTTTCCTGAAATAGAATAAACCATACTGAAGGGAAAGTTATCAGTTATTTTATTTTTGGTGCATTCATGTTTAGGAGTTGATTCTGTGCTATTTATATTTTCATGAGGAATAACTCTACTAAATTCAACATGCTTTATGCCAATATAGAAAAAACACATACAAAAGAGAACAATACTAACCTCTCCCTCTGTGGCACAGACTACTTTTGCATAAATCACATCCCTTCACTTCTAAGAGGGACCTATTCTCTCAGGCATACTCAGATTTTCAATTAGAGTAGTTTCTTCAATGACAAGCACTGCCTGCTGAGCTCTCCTGAACTGGAGTTGCATAGAATCACAGAATCACCACATAATTTAGGTTGGAAGAGACCTTTTGAGGTCATCTGGCCCCACTCAAAGCAAGACCAACTTAAATAGGTTACTCAGTACCTTGCCTGAATGAGTTTTGAGTGGTGGTGATGCCACCACTTCTCTGGAAAACCTGTTCCACTGTTTGACTATGGTGAAAATATTTTTCCTAAAATCTAACTGGAATTCCCCCTGTTGAAATTTGTGTCCACCACCTCTCATCCTATCATTGCGCACCCTAGAAGGAGTTTGGCTCTGTTCTTCCATACCCGCCTGGTAGGTAGTTGAAGACAGCAATAAGATCAATAAGATCTCCCCTTTGCTTATTCTTAAGACTGAACAAACCCAGTTCTTTCAGCCTCTTCTTGTACACCATGTGGCCTGGTGGCTGGCTGGTACAGACAGCCAGTGTCCATGGAGATTGTGGTTGATTGCTAAGAGCAGACCTAGAAAAATTCAGGATTAATTGGAAGTCAATTCAGAAGAAGGAAGTGACTAAGTAGGAGAGAGATCAACTGTTCCTTTAGGGACTTGCGAAGACCCTAATGTCAAGCGTATGTAATAGATAATGCCATCTATGAGCTGGCAAGGAAAACTAAGCCATAAGAACGTACGAAATTACAATTTAAGAGAAACATTACATTCATGGGTATTGAAGTGACCTTAACTCATGATCTACCTGTGTCCTATGACATTATCTACAGTATGAATAAAAGAGAGGCATGGTGTATGACAACTACGCCTTCCTACTTTACAGAATTTTCATTTCATCACAACTTTTGCATTATATACAATATAATGCATTTTTTATTAATTTAACATATTTATCATATTTTCTCACCATCCTTCAATCAGTCAGGACACCATAAGTAATTTTTTTCTCCTAAATGCTCTAGGCTAATAAATTGATAATGCATGACTAAGATGAGGTGAAACTCGCACATGACCCTCCTTCTCTTTCTGTTACATGCCGTTTAGCAGCTAAAACTTGAAGTTACTACCATTGCTTTTCCTGTAACTATGGTTATTAGTTAATTTCAACTGCTATTACTGGGAAGAAAAATGCTGTCACTAGTCTCTTTTTAGCAGCAAAAATTTCTCTTGTTTTTCCCACAGCACAGTCATTCAGCATTTACTGAAAACTGCACTTGCCCAGAAATAGTACCTGCTGCTATGCTCTTTGGTCTCTTTCTCCCCTTGCACAGGCAGTAAAAGAGGATTTCAAAAAATATATCTACACTATAAATTGCTGCAATGAACCATGCAACTTGTAAATTAAATATAAGCATTACTTTGCAAAACAGTTGGCCAAGTATTTCTTGAAGGTAATCACATGCCATTCCAATTGCAGAGTGATTACCCCTTCCCTGAGAAGTAACCATGGTAAATGAAGAGTAAATAAAGGAAAAAAACCACAAACATGCGAAGTCCCCTTTAAAATATTTTATTCTGTTCTTACACTCTCTTTTATCTTCATCAGGGTAGTGTCAGCACCTTGTAGTTGTGCATTAAGCTAAGTCTATAATGAGTGGATCATTCCCTTTCTTAGCTTCTCCTCAGGGGGAGAATTAAATGTGCACTCATACACCCTGTTTTGGTGGAGTTTTATTTTTTAATTTTTTAGAAGATATACGCAGAAGGTGCCTTCACTGCAGAAAGTTGTCAGAATGAAGGACTCGGGGGACAGAGAATTACAGCGCAGAACATGATTACGTATCCTAGTAACTATTCTTTTAATCCTGTCTCAGCCTATACAACCACAAAGGGGCAGAAGGAGGAATAAAGGCCTATTTCCCATCTTTCCCAATTCTGCATGTGATTCTACAAAGCAAGGCAAGCGTTGAAATGCTTAGCTGTTGGCAGCTCTGCTGGACAGTGGGATCTTCTCGGGTGTGTGGAGGAAGGTAGGTAGTGTCATCCCACTCGCAAGCTGTCCAGGGGATTTCTTTTCAGAAGCTACGCACAGTAGAGCCAAGCCGTTTTGGAAGAGGGTCTGCTAAACTAGATGTTTCCTTTTCCCCTTTTTATTCTTTGATGTTTAGCTGAATATTGGGAGAATAAAAAGACAAGGAAGAGAGGGAAATATTTGCCTAATATGAAAGAGAGAGTTGCAAAATGAGCAGTCAACTTGAAGAGAATGTCAGGGAACAACAGTACCTTATACTGCACTCTGAAAAATTGTAAAAAGTACAAAGGTTCCTAACATATTGTAAAGAAAATTCTTTAGAAATTGCTCTGTTATCTTGGAGGTAACAGACACACCATATGCTGTGTCTGACAGTTGCTATGGCAACTACTTTTAAAATTTAAGCATGGGGAAACTATTGCCTAAAATCTCCATGACTTGGGGCCAAATCTTGCATGATGCTGAGCACCAAGGGAGAGTAAAAAAAAGACGTAAAGGAAATCTTAAAATATCTTTCTCGTTAGCTTTTGGAATTTTATCTTGAAATACTTCTTATTTGTTTCGGGAGATTGTAAGCCCTGGTCTCCCGAGAACATTGAAAAAGGGGTGAATGGGATGACTGCAATATCTTAATTTTAATACTGTGCAAACTATTTGCAATGAAAAATAGGAAAAACCTATTTGTTCATAGAGGCATTTTACATAAAAATTGTGATATTTATCTGAATGTTATCTTTTGTCACTGTTTTATGTGCTTGGGATTTCTTGCCTAGAAGTCAAAGAACTTATTAAAAATTAGCATATGCAGATTTGTTTCTGTGGAAAAGTAGTTTCAAGCTTTGAATAATGTTTGCACTATCCCACCAACAGCCTGTGTAATGCACTTCTGAGGCAAAAGAGGCTTAAAATGTCAAATAAGGATGCTTCTAAGGAAAAATCAGTGCAAATAAAATTAAGAAGATTTTGTTCATCTTTACCTAAAAAGATCTATTAGACCATGGTACAATGAATGCTGCTATAAACAAGTTCAGCACCTCGGTAACTGGATTTCTGTGATCAAGCTGCATCATAAATTCTATCTTGCTTACATGCCTTCTACAGTGCTTCCTAGAGGAGTCTGCAAAGGTGGGACATAATTTAGCCAGAATACAGTAGTTGTGTACTATAGCTCTTAACAAAACTACCCATACAAATTGCACAACGTGGCCTGCAGTCATTCAGTAATGGTCTGATACAAAGTCACTGAAATCGGTGGGATTCTCTCTATGGGTGTCCCCAGGCTTTGTTTGAGGCACTGCCCATGCTGCTAACCTTATATTGATACATATCAGATTAATCATTACCAAAAATGTCTCATGTTTTGAGAACACATCATGTAACGCTGGCTTTTTAAAAGTATTTTTTTTTTTTGTAAATTGTATTAAAAAATCTTAGATTATATGAGATCCTTGAATGAAAGTTTAATTGGTCTCAAGGGTATTTATCTCATGCTGTTAGGTCACACTGGGGTGAGAACTTTCTCTAAGTTCCCCCTCCAAAACAATGTATCCTGAGAGCTATTATCCTGTGATTCTGGCTCTCATAAGCTGCCACAAAGTTGCCAGTGGCAATTATTACTCACCAGAGAAGGAGTTTCAACTTCAGCCCTAGTGTAGGCAGTAGTCCACTCAGGGCTCTTGAAATGAATTAAATTATTTACATTGTAAAGAAAAATGTATGTTTTAAATGCACCCTGTTCAACTACACGGATCATTATTCTGTCTTCTTCAGTTTGTCTGCTACTCATTAATGAAGGCACCTTAATTTAACTTCTTGAAAAATTCTTTGATGGACAGCAGCAATAGAAGAGGTTAAACTGACTTGCAAGTAATGTGACATTGACTAGATTATGAAAATGGCAAATACATTCCCTATCTGAGAAATTATTGATATGTAGGGATCCGAATAGTAGCAGAGGGTAGCAGGGATACTCTGAGTAGCAGAGGTTGGAAGAAAGTGAGGAAAAGGCTTTCTTTCTCAGCTACCAATCCCGTTTGGGCAGGGAACTGTAAAAGGATCAGGACTGTACTGAAGGAGGTTGGATTTAGTCTGGCAGAACCAGCTGTTAAAATCACAGCTGGTTTCTGGACCCACTATTAAAAGGGGTTTTAGCACGTTTTGTTCTCTGCTGCTACTCCCTCTCTGGGGAAATGGTGACCAGCTCCTTCTCCTCTGTTCCCTGTCCACCCAGGTTTGGACCTGAAAGTCACTGCCACGTCTGTGAGAAAGACAATCCTTGCTGACTGCTTGTTCCCGTCCCTGTCCTCTGGCTCTATCACTGTACTGTCTGGCCTTCTAGAAATGTCTGACATTTGCTTGGCAGCCCATTTCTGAGGGGGATATACATGATTTTGCCACAGCTCTGACAATTCTGGATGCCACGTTAAGGTGGCAAAAGCCAACCTGCTGCTGAGTATACACTAAGGCACTGATGTTCACAGTATAGCTGATAGCTGGTGGAAATGGAATAATCTGTATTGACACATTTGGAAGTTTCACATCTTTTTCCACTTAACATGCTAACGTGATAATTGCTAGACTGATGATTTTTCCAGTGACACGTCTCCTTTTGTCAATATTTAGACCTGTGTATAGAAAGCTTATCTATCACACCTGGCTAATTTTCACTTAATTTAAAAATAAATGGAACATGTTTAGTTTGCAGGGTTAACAGAACAAAAAGAGTTTTTTATAAACATTTTTCTTGAAACATTCTTTGAAGGATAAGAAAAGATAATGACAAAAAGGATACAAAATCTGGCTCAAATGAAGCTAGATTCCATGAAACAGTCAATTATTTCTATGCTTAAATAAAACTAATTGAACATTGAAGTTGAGACTTTGTTTTGCTTACCATTTAATGCAAATGAAAACAAAACATAATGCCAAATAAAAATACCAACAAATAACCAATATAATCACTTAGTAGCACACTCCGGGAGACAGACAAATTTTTAGCCAAAGTGATTCTGTGTCTCACAGGACATTTGTTCATAGGGTTTAAATATTGAATCCCAGGGCTTTATTATCCGAACAATTCATTCAGCGATGCTTCTACCATAGCGTTTGTTTGCTGTGGGTGCAATGACTTTCACTACTAGTGATTAGGTAACATAGGCGGTAGTATTTTGAATATCCTGAAAGAACTCGAAAACTGTATTAGCCTTAGTTTTCTATAGCCTTGGTGTTTTTTGCAGGACTGATCCTCAGGAATGAGTGTGACCAGACTGATCAGCAAGAATAGCTATCATGACCATGGAATGACACTGAACCGTTACTTTGAAAGGTTGAAGTCACAACATTTCTTCTACATGCAATCGTCATTCTTGCTGCAGTTCTGTTTTCACACCAGTGTCTTGCAACTGTGTTCTACCTATTGGGGTGAAAGGTTTATTCTCCTATCTTTAATAGCAGCACTTCTGTCGAGACGAACTGTGCTCACCTACTTAAAGCTCTTATTCTATAACGCTTTTAAATAGTTTTGCTTTATTGTGGTAAACACTGATATTCCAGTCACATGGTGGAGAATTCAATCATGGTCAGCTTTTACTTAGTCTGAATGGTTATGAGATCTTACATGTAATACAGGTGTTTCACAGGCTTTCTAGTATTATACCTATGATATATCATAACTTTTGGATGTCTTTAAGTTAGTTAAGGTTTTTTTCCCCACCCTTTTCTTCAGATAATGAGAACCCACCTTTGGGTTTTGCGTTTGGAAACTTTTGTCTCACAGCCTGAAGGATGGCTAGTATTCTAGAAATATGCCACTGTGAATTTGCAACATGCACTTACACATAAAAGAGGCATAATTCATACTTTTTTCCACCCGGTCATCATCATTCCTAATCCTTCTTTAATATTAATTTGTTTCCAATATTACAAATATGTCATCTGAAAAATACTTTCATCTTGTACATTTTTATGAGATCCAAGAAAGAATCTTTTTCTGCATGACTGCTGTCATCACAACAGCTTTGTCTTCTAGTTACATGCTTATTAATACAATTCTGCTTTTCTCTGCACTGTGTGGCACAACTTGTGATGAAACGTGGAAACCGGCTGCTTTCACTGCATGTCTGACACAGTGCTTCTTTGCTGAAAATCTCTGAAATCGTTTCCATGTGTCTTAGGAATAAATCTGGTCTTTGCCATTTGACTATATTCATATTCTGGTTTAATGCCCATTTATTAATTTTTATTTAAGAGGCATAATATTTCACATATTATCTCTCAGTAGATGGTTTTAATTTATCCTTCAAATAGTTACGGTTGCTTATGAGATTTCTCAAATAGCTTGTCTTTGATCAGATATCAGGGATTCTGTGTGCAGCTTTTACTGTTTTTTCAGCTTCATATGCTTCACCATTATTGTGCAGGCCTTTAAAATCAGAAATGAGGGTAAGTGGAAAGAAGACGTGCTTTTGCAATCAAAAGTCTTGTTAGAAATATTCTGAATTATTCTGTCTTGCAAGCCTAGCAAAGGACTTTGCAAGTCTCTCTCATTCTGCTAAAAGATTATGTTGTAGCTTGCTATAACCTGCAGACACAGCTGAATATCTGATTTCCTGAGTGGTAGCGCTTTTTTCCACAAAAATCCAGAAATATTGCCTTCATTTCTTTCAATTCTCAGGTTCCTATCCAGACTAAGAGATTCAGGTGGCTTATTTTTTCCAGAAAAAAAGAAAATTCACCCAATCCCGTAAATTAGAAGTGTCAGAACATTTGCAGAATGCCAGTTACTTGAAAAGGTCGGGATTACAATAGGTTTGTACACTTTCACGTGGCAGTACACATAAACTTCTGGACCAATAAAACTAATCTGCAGCCTATGGATCCAACATTGTCATCTTTCAGATTTTATCACGGTCTTGTGATACGTAGTGCATTTCTGTATGTTTCAGCTGCTAAAATTGTTTGGATAGAGGGGAATCTGAGGATTTGTTTTAATAAAAACATAAATTTCTAGACTTAATGTTTCTCAAAAAAAAATTAACATATCATTTAGATTTTCACAAGAGTTTTAAAAATGAAAGTAAATAAAATTCTGAAATGTATTATTAAATGCCTATTTTTAAATTATTATAATTTTGGTCCCAAAGCAAAGGACAGGGAGTATTTTATGACGCTTGAATGCTTGTGGTTGATAATGTTGTGAACCAGGGCACAATTTTGCCAAATCCATGCCATTTTTGGAACTACCAAATTTCTGTCTGGGTTTGTTCTTCTGTAGGTATATTTGCACAGAAGGGGAACATTAGGACTCTGGTAGGGAAAGAGATAAAACCAGCGGAGACTAGCTTTGCCTTAAGACTAGACAGTGTTATAATCACCTTCCAGAGCTTTGGGAAACAAGAGTCTTGGTTTTGCATTTAAATCTGTTTGGCAATATGCACTATGTCTCCCAGCCACTTGGCTATTTGTAGAATTTGCTGTATTCAGGGGGTTTGAAATACTTTAAAACAAATTGAGCTGAATGGGGATCTTAAACCATTTCCTGATTGGTGTGTCCTCTAGCCCCTAATGTGCCTTTCTAGGTCTTAGTTATTTCCTTTTCATAAAAAAATAATTGCTCTTAAAAATGTCTGGTTGGATTTCTTTTGTAAGGAGAGCCGAACTGAGGAGCTCTAGGCAGATTAACTGGACTGCTTCGTTTAGTAGGCTCTCTGAGCTTTGAAGAATGCTTCAAAAGTATGGAATAAAGCTCTTTTTCTTCCTATTTTTACATGGGCTAACAACTTCCCAGTCTTTTAATTTGCTGTCCTGTTGCATTAGAGTTCATTATCTTTGTGTTACAGTTTAGTAATTCTGTCTGAGTTTCTATCCTTTCTCTCTTCTGAGTCCCTGCTGAAAATGGCAATACAAGTAACACAGCAGAAGCTTGTATACAGACAGAAGATATAATGAGAATAGCACTTCTCGTGGGAATTAAATGCTGCATCACAGGGTTTCATTTGCAAATATCTGCAATGGAAAAGCATGTTTAAAAGTGCATTCAGATTCACTTCTGGAGTCTCTTCTTTTCTGTACTATGCCTGCACTGTTCACATTATAAAACAAGGGATGCAGTTTGAGGTTGGTTCAGGGTTAGATATGTAAATTTGGAGGAAACAAGGTCAGAACATGGTTTTAAGGTACAGTAAAGACAAAAATGACTTTAAACCTACAACAGAAGCACAAAACAATTTGCAAATATTGTTTGATAATATCTTTACTTTACAAATGAGAAATTCAAAGAACAAAGACTTCAAGTGACTTATCCACTGTTGTTTGGCCAGGTGGTGGCAAAATACAGGTCTTCAAATGACAGTTCCATGTGCTGACTTCTCAGGGAGATTATCACATCGGCTTTGAACACACAGGTTATGTTCTGAGTGGAAAACCTGACCAGTCTTGTACCAGTCCAGAAGTCTTTTACAACATAATAAAAGGTGGGGAGAATGGATACGGACGGTTCACACATGGAACTGCTAATTCAGTGAAATGACTAGCTATTGTCATAACTATATGTAGTCACAGTTATTAACTGGAAAAAAAAAAAGGACATACTGTGTGGAAAAAGTTATAGTGGCTCTTGTATGAGATTTGTTCCCTTTGACCTTCAAAGGATCTTCCATCAACTCCTTTGCTTTTTTAATATGAAACTTGGGAAAAGCTTAAAATGTCAATGTAGGTATTTTTTCTTTGAATGACGAAGAATGCAAAACTTCCAGAAAGGTAATCTTGACTTTCAAAGAGATCTTGTCAGTTCTGTTGATGTCAGTATCAAAAGAAGTTAATAATAATCTGAAGAAAACACATTTCTCTTAGTTACTTTCTTTCTCATACAAAATTTCTCAGGTTAATCACAGCAGCAGATCTGCAGGGGTAGGTACCGTGCACCTTCACTTTTGCAGCATGTCATTGTCTAAATGCTACCAAGATTCATACAGGCAATTATAGCATTATACCTTCTCTGGCATGACTAAACTTATGTTTGATAGGCTGCAAAGAGAAAAACCTAGTAGTTATCTTAAACGTGTATTTCTTGTACAGTATAATTATACCAAGGGAGTGGGTTGCCTTTTTGCTATCTAYAGGTCACATGTTTGGCCATGTTGTATATCATTTAAAGGGGACTATAGCAGATGTTGAAGGCGAACAGGTAACATAGAAAATTGTGAGTGAATTTCAATTCTGTATGATTAGTGTTTATTTGAGATAAATAAACCTCAGCATTATTATTAAATGTCATGAGTTCTTCAGCCAGAACGGGCTCTATGGAGTATTGGTCCTGATTTTGATCTGTACATCACTTCTAAAAGAGTGTTAACTTGTGAAGCCACTGGACGACTTCCCAATGAGAATTTAATTTCTAACAACTGAGTTGCCATCAAGATCAGTTCTGAAAATCATCTAGATGATGAAAGAAATAAAAATGCCTTACTGCAAACGAAGCAGTGATCATTCTTTCTTTTCTATAAGGAATAAAAGAAATTCTAATACAGTAGTGCTCTTTGGATTCTCTTTAAAATTTCCTTCAGAATGCAATAGGATAATCCTGTCTACAGCTTCCTTTGGTTAGGATTGTGCAGGGTGATTCAGACAATAACATCTTCAATTCTGCTCAACAGGAATTATCAGCAGAATAGTGCGCAGCAACATTTATTCATTTATTTATTATGTTCCATTTTACAGAATTTTTTAAGGTCTTATAGCTTAAAAAGGCATGTCTTTTGACATTATGTTTCTTTCAAAGCTGCGTCCATGAAAAGTAAAAGGAGGTTGGAAATGCCAGAAATTAAAAATTTCTCACATGCTAATTTGCTCTCCTTTGGATTTTTCATAAAGACAAATCAGGCAGCACTCTTCTGTGCCTTAGTTTCCTCAGCTGGAGAAGGAGGGGAAAAAAAAGAAGCTGTGCTAACTCCCACATATATTGGGAGGATAAATGCATTTGATAGGCTTGAATAGAAAGCTTTAYATGAGGATATTYACAATAACCAATGCTTTATTTTGTCTGGCCTCTCATCAAAAGAAACACAGGGTTAATTCTGGAAGCTAATTCTTGGAGCTATGCTGTTGTATAAATCTAACCTTGGTATTATTCAGTGCTATGTTCTAAGAAACACCACACTTTTTTTCTCTCTCTCTCTTTTTTTTTTTTTCCAAATAGTACTGCACCACAATTACAATTGCCGCAGAGGCAGAAGCTAAGCAATTAAATTCCCCATAGGTGTCGCATGTAATTGTTCCTAGCGAATCAGAAGATTAAACATGGCAACAATGCACAGCACAAGATAGCCTAAACTCAGTTTTTCCTGCAGAACTGCAAATAGTAGCAAATCAAAAGACTGTTCTCCTTAATTACCACTGTATGAGGCATCAAGCTAAAAGCAGGCTCACTCTGTAATGTTTTCTATACAACTACAGTATGTACATACAATGCAAGCCTTTATGCACCACCTAATAGACAATATTATACACACAATTATTGCTAACTTTCATTTTACAGGGCGAAATCACTGGTGAGCCTAGGACATTGGCCTCTCAGCTTCCCCAGCAAGCAATGTGTTGACTAAACTAAGGGAACAGTTTTACTTCCTGAAGCCAGTAGAGACTATTTATACTTAAACACATTTCTTCACAACTTACAGCATGTTGTATTAGGTGAGAGTTTGCGAGCTGGATGGGCTGCAATCTCTGTGAGGTTTGCAAGCTGGAGCTTGTGGAGCACTTCACCAAGTTTACACTCTTTCTCTCTCTCTTTATTCTGAAATCAGCTACCCTGCTGCTCAGAAGTCCATTTGGGACTTGAACTCAAGTCATCACGAGTCAAAGAGCTGGAACAATAAAAACAATGTGGGGTTTTGGGGAAAAAATTGTCATTCTTGTACATTAACCTAACATGTAGCAGTCCGATCAATATTTTTTTTTGTTGTTCTGAGCCAAAATAAGTATTGGTGCAAGCTGAAATATCTGTCATTATCTCCCTACTGCTTTTGCCAGGATTTTATATAGTTTCKCATCATTATTTCTTTAATCAGCCTTTCAAGTACTGTAAGGCAGCAAGCTATCCCAGTAATGAGTTTCTTCCTATTGTAGGTTAACCGCTTGTTGAGATTTCCATTCAGTTGGAGAAACCATCTTGCTCTCTGACATTTTTTTACTGATTATCAGGGTTACTGGATGCACTGTGCACTGAATTTTAATTGGCATCAAGCTATATATTTTTAGTGAGAAAAATGGGAAGCGCTTYTCATGAAATCCTTGGGAATTCAAGTGCTGTCTTTGAGGAGAAACTGATTCATAAGATTTACTGATTCACACATCAGAAGCAGATTATAAATCAGCCTTCCCATTTATGAAAYGTTCACCTGCGGCATAAACAAAGGAAAGAAAATAGTGAAAATCCTTATTTAAACATACAATTATTCATGTTGTTATAGCAAGTATTATTTTAATTACTGTACAAGGTCACCAGCTGGCAAGTGGATTTTAACTTCCAGCATATTAACCTGTTTTTATGTATGAATTGAAATAACTCAATTGTACTAAAAAATAACTCCGAAGAGTTGCATTTTATAAGGGTTTCTTTTAGCAATATTAGTACGCCAAATAACAGTTATCTTTTTTTTACATTAATAAAATGCAATGCTGGAGAAACAAAAGTGGAAAAAATGAATTTATCAGTAAATTGCCTGAAGGATGGAAAGTGAAATAAGCCTAGGTAAGCAGATTTGGGCTATTTTTAATACCAGTAACCAGACAGATGCACAGTTTTAAATTTTATAACAAGTGAATCAGAAATAAATACACTTAAGCTGAAGTGCATCAAACATTTTTTAATTATGGCACAACAGAAAATCTCATCCACCTAGGAAGCCTAGGTGCTACCTTTCCAGCCTGTAGCTATGAAATCCATTACTTCATCTTCTTGAAAAGACAGAAAATATTGCTTATTCCCTCAAATCATCACAGTCCAGCCAGCTGGGGGGAAAGAATGAATTCTCTAAAGCAGCTTGTAATTCCATGTATTTGCCACTAGTTAATTAAAAGGTAATGTCCATAATCCATATTTTCATTAGTAAGAGACAGGTAAAAGGATAAAGAGAACCATTAAGGAAAAGAGAATCATTAAGAAATACTGTAGCCAAGGTAACACCATGTTTTGTGGAAATGAGATACACACCTTTTGAGACCATTTTATTAGTGGTGATTAGTCTACACAAACCAAAAATTTTCATTATACATATTAGCAAAGAATAAGCATCTATATTCCTTTAAAAATGTTTCAAACACTGCAGAATGAGCCAGCCTAAAGATGAAATGCAGTGTAGATTTTTTTCTGATTTGCATGAGGTGATAAGCCACTGTTAAGCTACAAATAATGGAAAGAGAAGAAACGAAAAATATACTAATGAACATGTTGCAATGAAACTCTCTCAGTGACTCTCAATGCCTGAGTCTATTTTCCTTCAAACATGGCCTGATTTGTAGTTGTTTGCACAGTTATTAATAGTTTAATTTTATTAGGTCACCGCAGAAAAACCTGATTTACATCTTGTGCAATTAAGTGATGAGTCAGACTCAATCACATACTAATCTCGATTACTCGAATGCAATATTGAAGGTGACCTAAATATGCTTTTGACATTGAGCTTACAAAAAGCATTCCAAAAAACAAAATTTTGTATTGTGCCTCAAGAAAAGTAGATCCCAAAAGACAGAACTTCACTGCCTCTTTCAAAATTGATGGGATAACTAAAATCTGATTCCAGTGACACCATAATTAATGAACTTCTGGTTTTACGCTATTGTAAATTTTAGAAATGTAGCATGTAGCCATCTGGTGAAAAAGGTAATCTTGCAAATACAGAAAGAATATTTTAGGATGGGAAATAGTCTAACTTGTGTGCTGAATAGCTATGTGGGAATTTGCTGCAGTAATTACCCTCCTATCATTAGTGACAAGTAATTGCTATAGCAACCCCACTGCCACCTGTCTTACACACACTCTTTCTCTCTTTCAAACTCTCGCTCTTTCTCTCTCTCCATATTCATAGTATTGAAACAAAAGCAGAAAAGCCAGTAGCTTAATGTCATTTACCGAATAACTGTTTTTTTCTAATCAACAAAAAATAACCTCTTCCTCCCCTGCCAACTTCTCATAAATATTTGTTAAAAATAAAATATTTGTGTTGTAGAAAATAGTGCTGTTCAACCAAAGTATCTCTATTCAACACTAATTCTCTGAGGGATAGAAAAGAGAATTCTCACAGCTTGATTTCTTTTTTTACTTTATTGCATACACTGGGCCTGAGACTGATCTTGAGGATATGGATGTGAATTCTAACAAAGGCAACCCTCTAATATACGTAAAACTGGTTTGATAGTCACAACCAGGACAGCTGAGATACGTTCTCTTTCATTTAGACACATCTAAAACCACCATGTTTTCTGCGGCTTTCTGTCAGTACCAGGTATTGTTTTATCACATACAAGCACTTACAATTTGTACACAATATTTTTATCCTGTTGGCAGTGGGTGGAGACTGAAGAACAGGCTGGCTATCAAGGTTTCATTATGGCACCGTCTAACCCCGCTTCTAGTCTTCTGTTTTGCTACCGCTCCTGACAATATCAGGGGAACCTGACTTTGAAATCTTAAAATAATCTACAAGAAAAACAGTTTCTTTGTATTTGAAAGTACCAGAAATTCGCTGTTCCCTATGATTAGGCAGTGAAAGAAGAGCAGAGAACTGTTGCTGAGCCTTTTCTTCTGCAGCTTACGAAATGCCAGCCTCACACCCACAGTTACAAGCATTCTTCATAATGTGATGATCCTGCTACATCAAAGGACATAAAATTGGCTAACAGCTTTGTTACCACTAGATGTCATCAAAATACCAATAAACAGGGTTTAAACGTGCAAATTTAAAAACACTAGATCTCTCTAACCCTACCACTCAGCATGTTCTAATGCAAAGATGAAATAAAACAGCATTTAAAATATGAAAGAACAGCAAGGAAATGCAGGAACAGCGCGCCTTGACATAAGCCATTTGTGTCCCACATGCTTATTCCACCTCTTTTGATCAAAAGAGACCATTCATATTTAGTTCTTAATATACATATTTTTTCCTAAATAAGACACAGATTTTCTCATTCTGCTCACTCCATCTAAAAATAACTCCGTCCTACAGTTCTTCATGCTGCTGAGGAAGAGAAGGGAGATGTCTAACAAAGTACAATGGTATTCAKTTTTTTTCAGATAAACAAATCATACGGAATATTATTCCAGATAGAAGCTTGGATGCTAGAAGTAAAACTATGTAATATTTTTATGGAAATGAACCCTACAGTTTTTATTGTTTGGTTGAATAAATAATTGATTAAAAAAATTCAGATCAACCAGGTAGTAGTTTTAATCTTAAAATGACCTTACAGACTTTTAATAAGGACGCTGAAAGCTGTGTGCCTCCTTAAATCCACCGAACAAMTCACTGCATCTGCTAGCAATCTGAATGCTTTATCTATTTGGTTTAGAACCTATCAGGAAAAAACCTGCTTCCGATCAACTCACCATTTAGTGTGGAATGGTTGGCCGGTCATGTGAAGCATGGATAGACTTCAGCTTTCAAGAAGGAAATCCATGTACTGTCCCTTATACTATTTGTCTCATCTATTTCTGATTAAATTATTCATTCTTTTTCTGATGTTCTGTTTCAAGACAATATGGCCTGTCAAAATACAGGGTTTGCGAGCAGAAATTAGTATTAATTTCCCAGACGTGTAGTCCTTCTGTGCTAAATCTTTAAGTAGTATACATTAATCTGAGGGTTTTATTGGTAAATTATGTCCTATATTCTGTCACCCATATGTCTTGAATTGTTCCACATATCTGAGGATTAAAAGGCCACATATATTGTTAATGGGACATTTCTGCCTGTTAACAACTGGGAATATTTAAAGGCAAATTAACAACAACAAAAAAGAAAATTCTGCAAACATGTAAAACATGAAATGCGGTCTCAAAAACTTTACGGTAAGAGCTATCTAATAGCTTATGATGAAGAGGAGACAAACAGGCTTTTTAACGTCCATCAGATATAATACTGTGCTATGAATGGGTCGCAGGAGAGAGGTAGCATGCTACCAATGCTCTCTTCACAAGTGTCAGGGATGCATTCAGCCARTGCCCAATACCATGACATACTAAGAGCTTCTTGTAACTCTGCTCTACTTAAGTTGAGACTGTTTAGCATTTTACAGAAAATACCTGTCTTCTTAAGGATTCAGGTCCCTATTTTGAGTCCTTCACAAAAAAGAATTCCAGACATTTCCCCGAAGCTTACTCTTAGAAATGAACAATTCACTCCATTATTTCTGTGCTCAGTTCAGCCAATGAAATAAATTAATTTTACTTTCAGAGATGAAGAGGCATTTGTACTATCTACCTCCTGAACATCAGTGCGCGAGTAAAGACAAAAACCTGTGACAGTGAGTATTAAAACCCAGTAACTGCTCAAGACTTAAGTGTTTAATAGCACATGAACTTCTTATTTCTGTCTACCTTAAAATTAAGAACCTGATCTCTTCCTGATCCTACCCATGTAACAACTATTCCCAGAGGAGGAGGCAGAGCATCCTGGGGGCTGTTCCAGGAGATTGTACTCTCATAGCTTGGTTGATGCCTGCAAGAAAAATTGCAACAATGCCTTCATATTTGCTGATAGAAATAGTATGTGCAACTCTTAAGTCTGTGGGCAGAAAGGCTGGTTATTTCTCTAGTGTAATGGAAATAACAGAAGAAAATATCCAGTTCACACCTGACTGTGGGTTCTGCAGACCTAAGGATCATTTTATTAAAGTCAAAGCCCATTAGCAGTGTGTAAACAACATCTTAGACACTGACTGTTCATGTTGAATATATTTTTAAATGTTTTCAGTTCTCATTCAAGGCAGAAATGTCAACACTTTTGCCAGACAGTAAAGGGCAGACATTAAAGGGTGCTACAATCTTGAGGCTGCCATCTGGTATCTTTGAGTGCCAGTCCTGATGGAAAGGAGAGGTGATACTTAAGAAGGATGATAACCGAGAGGCAGTGGGAGGGATTGAAAGGGGGGAGGCTTTGTCAGGAATTTCTGTTGCTCTTTCACATTGACTTTTCATTAAAATCTTGCACATAAATGATTTTTTTTTGTTCTGGAGATGAAAACTGCTGACCTTTCAAAATCTGCTTGGTATCTTATGAAATCTCAGTGCCTTATACATGTGATTCAAATACAAATAAAGGATTGATGGCATTTATAACGTCTTCTACAGAAGGCATATTGATAGGGATTCATGAGTCACAAACAAATTGCACATGTGAAAGCAAACTGTATTGGAACACATTGTACTTCCATCCAGAGGCTGTTTTAAGAAGACAAATACTACAGCTTAATCATTATGGGGGTGTCATGGTTTAACCCCAGCTGGCAACTAAGCACCACACAGCCGCTCGATCACTCTCCCCTGGGTGGGACGGGGGAGAGAATCGGAAGAGTAAAAGTGCGAAAACTCGTGGGTTGAGATAAAGACAGTTTAATAGGTAAAGCAAAAGCCGCGCACGCAAGCAAAGCAAAACAAGGAATTCATTCACTGCTTCCCATGGGCAGGCAGGTGTTCAGCCATCCCCAGGAAAGCAGGGCTCCATCACGCGTAACGGTTACTTGGGAAGACAAATGCCATCACTCCAAACGTCCCCCACTTCCTTCTTCTTCCCCCAGCTTTATATGCTGAGCACGACGTCACATGGTGTGGGATACCCCATTGGTCAGTTGGGGTCAGCTGTCCCAGCTGTGTCCCCTCCCAACTCCTTGTGCACCCCCAGCCTGCTCGCTGGTGGGGGGGGTGAGGAGCAGAAAAGGCCTTGGCTCTGTGTAAGCACTGCTCAGCAGTAACATCCCTGTGTTATCAACACTGTTTCCAGCACAAATCCAAAACACAGCCCCATACTAGCTACTATAAAGAAAATTAGCTCTATCCCAGCCAAAACCAGCACAGGGGGAAAACTGTATTTTAAATGGTAGTGGAACATATTCTCTGACACAAATAGATGAGGCAAGTTCTTTTCCTTTTCCTCTATTGCCAAAAAGAGGGAGAAGCATGCCACCGTCTCAGTAGGATGGCAAATGTTTGAGAATCCAAAAGAATGCAGATCGTGTTGTTCCCTCCCTACTGGACTTACACTGAAAGGGAATTGCCAAGTCATTCCCAGTTAAGGAGGGATGAGGAAGTCAAAATCTAGTTTATATTTTCTGTCAAAGACCAATGGTTTTATTTCCCTTTCTGACCAACCTTTTCTAACCTTAAAACATCAAATCTGCATTTACATCCAGAGACTTTTGGTGAGATTCTAGATTTCTAGGTGTGATGACAGATATTTGGAACCACTTTCCCTGAAAATCAGTAATTATTTGTCAGATAGGTATACTAAATATTCATTCAGCTAATGAAGGTGGATCGTTACCAAAAGGCTGATCACATTCTAGAAAGTCGGTGTGTATTTTGAACCTCTATTGTCCCTCATGATATGGTAGACCAAAATTCAGAATAAATTGTACTTTAGTAGACTGAGGCACTTAACAATACTAGTATACTTACACTGGTGAGCTGAAAGTAAAGATAGCAAATATGAAAAACATCGGACCAAGACGTTCCTTCTATAATTCAGATCAAAATTATGAGACTGGCTGGTGCTGCAAAATCAACCATTAAAGATCGAGCTTTCCATTCGGAAACATCACTTACAATGTGAGTTAAAATATCTCCCAAGATAGGTCATGTGGAAAATGATGCCAAAATAACTGGTAAGTCAGTAGCAATCTGCAGATTCTTTCTATCTCCTTGCAGACTGATGATATTTTTAAAGTGAAAAACTGGGGTGTTGTGTTCAGGGGTTCTCAAGGAAACATTCTGGCTCAGGGAAAGGGAAGCTGGCCAGGAATTCAGGAAAGAAAAAAAAAAGGGGGCATTCTTCATCTCACTTTCAGCGCTAAAATAGAAAACTGGGACACTTTGTAGTAAGGACAGGTTGGGATAAATTTTTATCACTGTGTCACCTCTTCCCTATCTCCACTCTCAATTTCATTCATTCAAATCTAGCTCAAATCTTGCCCTCTTATGTCAACATGCACACCATTGATTCTATATGTGATTTATTTTGCTTTTTCTGCACTCAGTTTTGACAATGCAACTCAACCTTTCTTAGCTCAGAATCTCCCATAATTTTCCAGTCATTAATTTAAGATCTCTAAGAGAACTTAAGGTCTCTCTTCAGAAATACTCCCCCATTTCATGTTGCGATTTCCTACTCCTCCTGTTTGATTATTTTGCACTCAGGACCAACACTTCAGTGCTGAACCTTCAATCACCTGACACTTTGAGGTTCAGGGTACTACTCTTCTCTCTTTCCTTTCCTACATTCCCTTCCAAGATCGAAGTTTTTCCTTTGATTGAAAACTCACTTTCCTTTATTATAAAGTCCACACCTCACCATACCCTTACACCTCACACGTGTACCCCTTGACCTGCACTACCTCTTATGCACTGAGAAGTCTGAGTATATAGCTATAAAGGCAATGATGAATTTTGTATGCAGGGAGGTTACTTGTGTTAGTTACAAACAGACTTTGCTACCTCTTCATTCTCCCCAACCCTCTGCTGGAGCGTGTCCAGAGAAGGGCGACGAAGCTGGTGAAGGGTCTGGAGCACAGGTCTTATGAGGAGCGGCTGAGGGAGCTGGGGTTGTTTAGCCTGGAGAAGAGGAGGCTGAGGGGAGACCTTATCACTCTCTACATCTACCTGAAAGGAGGCTGTAGCGAGGTGGGTGTTGGTCTCTTCTCCCAAGTAACTAGCGATAGGACAAGAGGAAATGGCTTCAAGTTGCACAAGGGTAAGTTTAGATTGGACGTTAGGAAAAATTTCTTCACTGAAAGGGTTGTCAAGCATTGGAACAGGCTGCCCCGGGAAGTGGTGGAGTCACCATCACTGGAGGCATTCAAAAAACGTGTAGATGTGGCACGTCGGGACATGGTTTAGTGGGCATGGTGGTGTGGGGTTGACAGTTGGACTTGATGATCCTGGAGGTCTTTTCCAACCTTAATGATTCTATGATTCTATGATTCTATAATCTTTCACAATATTTCATCAGAATCAATGATTCTCAGATTTATAGGAAGAAGAACATACACTTTATTACCAAATTTCAATATGTTCTTGAGCAAAAGATAGTAAGCAGTAACAAAAGAATTATCCTCCAGGAAACCTGCCTAGAGCGATAATGGTAGAGGAATGCCAAACAGTTTCCCAATGATAACTTGGAAAATATGTTAGACTTTAAAAAGAAAGTAACTGGTAACCCATCACAGTAACAAGAATACTATCAATTTGTAAGTGGTTATACATTATAAGTGCTCAAAAGTTTGATTTTCAGGAAGGACAGATGATATTCAACAAATATGCAGAAAACATCGATCCTTAGACCACAAACACCAGCTTTTCTACAATGATGGAACAACCATGTGAAACATGGAAACTTTACAATATGGAAAACTTTAATGCTTTGGAATTCAATGGGGATAAAATCTATTAAATTTAAGCATGTATTACATCTTTACAGGCTCAGCGCCTCAGTAGAAGATGCAGACTATGCAGTTTAAATCTGTACAGTGGATGAAAAGCTGTAAAAGCAGGGATTGAATTCAGTCAAAATCATTGTGACTTTCATTCTATAAGTTTTTGATCTGCTGCTTCTATTATTTGATAGGGTTATCAGATTTGGAAGGTACTGTGTTTAATTTGCATTCGATTTAAGAAAGTAGTTGTCCTAGAAGTAGGGTAGAGGTTGATGAAAACTGATGAATATTCATCCCTGCTATGTTAGAATGTTATAACCATTTAGCAGGGAGAACTTTTAGGCAATTCAAGAAGGAAATAAAATGTAGTAATAAATATAAGCTAACTTGAATACAGATCTGTTAGTATGGTGAGGTTGTGGAGTCTCAGTCTGTGGAGATAATCAATGCCTGACTGGACATGGTCCTGAGCAACCTACTCAAGCTCACCTTGCCTCAGCAAGGGGTGGGACTAATGACCTCCAGAGGTCTCTTCCAGCGTCAACCATTCTGTGATTCTATGATCCTCCCAGGCTAATTTCTTCCACTAGCTAGAAATAGCCAAGTTTTCCTACTAAAACTCTGTCGTTGCAAAGTAGGATATACAGCCCATCTGAAACTTCACTTAGCTAGCTAAGGTTTACAGTCAGTCTAACATTACAGTGCTAAATTCATTCGGAGGCTAAATTGGCTTATTGCAGATGAAAACAGTACTGCAAGCATTAATGTCATTTCTGAATTTGACACTAGACATTCCACTACTTTGGTAGAATATAGATCATTTGAGTCTGGGCCTTTAAGTCTACCTATGTAAGCCACATCAAAACAACTAAAAATTCTGTATTAAAACCATAAGATGATTAAAAACTCAAGAACTTGTAAAATAATTCTGCCAGTATTAAGGAAGTGTCTACAAGGAGTTAAAGTTTTGAAACAAATTTAAATGATCAAGTTTTCACTAATATTTAGCTAATTTGAAAGAGTTTGGGCCTGATTTTTCAGAGCATTTTAAATAACAAGCATAGATCCAACTCATTTCAGTCACAGCTGTGATCACTTGGCACTTCTATGTATCTACCAAGGATGACTCAAATAGGTACACAGAAAATGTGGCCATTTTTAGCAGCCATTAGCAGCCATATGTGAAAATTTTGGTTTAAGTGTCTCAATTACCACCACATTAGAACTTTGTGGTAGATTCAGTTCTCACTGTCACAATTCAAATCCCTTATCCTTCACTTACCATTTCCAGACATTTCTGCTCCCACAGACTTTCCTAGTTACATGATGGATGAATCAGTTTTCTTTTGGTCTTTATTCTCCCTCATAGTTTATCCTTGATACGCTTCCAGAACATAGTGTAGTCTATTCAATTAGGCAAAATGTGAAAAAATTCTTGCAAGAACAGATAAATAAGGACTGCAGCCTAAAACATACATGAGGGCTGAATTAACATTGCTGAATCAACCTTAATTCCAGAGTTTCCTAAGTTTTGAATTTCTAACTTAGAAAATTAACATTCTTGCACTGCAATATGTACAATTTCTGATTTTTTGCCAGAAAATAAATAGCAAAAATTGGCTGCATAGTAACCATGTTGCATCTTGTATATAATCACCAGCACAGAACTTTAGTAGTATATCTGGGCAAATAGCTGGTAAGTATTAAGCTATCGTCTTTAAGCTGATGTTACATCATTTTCCCAAGCATGTTTCACAGGTAATTTTTCTCACAGCAGAAGAATTCTGGAGCAATTAAGTGGGAAATAGTGTAGTTATGTTGGCAGATTGCTTCCCTGTAGCTAATGAGCCTGTGGTCTTAGCAGGTTTGTTAGAATGGATGCAGTTTGATGCTGACATGCCTAAACCACTTTTGGACTTGACCTAGTCTCTTTACATTGAAGTACATCGGACTTCATGGGCTTGTTGGCTGCTGGGTAGCGTTGAAGGATGCCTAGTGCACAGTGTCATGCACTATTGAGTTAAGTATGTCTAGCGTTCAGAAAATTATATTGCTCAATTCTAAAAGCTTCTTACTAAGATCTAGTATGTGATATTCCTTAGTACAAGATGAACTGTAATATCTAAAAGTTCATAACTTGGCTGTATTTGGCTGGACAAAATTGAGGTTTCTGCTCCAAAGCATGCATGGGCTAAGAATTCCTTATGAAAGTCTTTTATAGTATTAGCAAATCTCTGAAAAATATTCAGCATCCAACACCTGACCCGAGTTTGAAAATTTAGCAAATTTAAATGCTAATTGAATATTAAGATGGTAGAGTGTTAGACAACCTTAAGTCTAGATATTTTCTAAAATTAGCATCTGTTATGCACAGGAGCATGTGTACAAATGATCATATAAAATTACTACCTTTTTGTTAACCTACTCCTTATCTGCTTTCAAACAAATTAAAAAACACAATGCAGCTTCTATGATCCTGGATTATTTCATCCCCTGTATCTTTAAAGATGTGTAAATTAGTTTTCATATGTCCTCTTCAGAAGGCAAATGGATGCTTGCTTCTGTTTTCTGTGGTGGAATGTATGTGACTAAATATTGTCAAGGATGTATAAACTTGTATAAGTAAATTCAACAAGATATTAAAGGAAAGATAATGCAGATACCTCTCAGTGTTTCAGATGGAATAGATAGATACATATTCCCCAACAGAAAAACAATCTTCTATGTTGGTAACCTCATTATTGTGACTTTCTCAAATGATGAGTAAACCAGGGACTGGGGAAGAAGTTTGGTATGGTTGTCTTTCATGATATTACTAATATTTTATAATATGTAGCAGTGATGCATAACCTTTCATGTATGTTTACAAAGTAATGACATAATTGTTCATGCTTGCATGATAATTAAATGTGTTGATGTTTACAATTAGATGTAATAACATAAAGAAGGTCTGAACATTTGCCAATGTATCGTCTATCTGGATCTTTTAAAAAATAATACAGTAGCAACTAATTAGGTGACTAATCTTTATGGCAATTTACAAATGGTCTGTATGATACACACACAAGCAGACACACGTACACACATTTACATTCTTACCTACCTAAACATAATTAGGTGGATAAAGTCAGAATATTTTTAGTATAAGTGCCTTACTTCAGTCTGAGACATATTATCCTTAGAGAACACGCAACTGGATTTAAATTGAAATATAATATATGTAATCATGAAGTATTTTATAATAAAGTTTACATTATCTGACATTCTGAAAAGAAATTTTTCTTAGTGCTGTGATTTGTATGTATATTTTAGACTACTAGTATGAATCAATCAGCTCCTGTAGAGGAATGACAAAAAGGGTCATTTATATGTCTGACATAGAATTTGCATAAGAATAGATGGTTTTTGTATTTTGATAAAGGTGTTTCTTGTTTGCTAAAACTGAAAACCTTGAATGATTTTTTCTTGTGGTGACATTATAAAGGATAAAAGGCTGTAAGTATTTTCGCTTCATAAAAATGTACAACACAATCTTTAACCATTGCAATTAACCACAATTTCCTTACAGAAAAAGGATAAATCATGGGCTATTTAAACATCCACAAATGAATACTAATATATTTCTCTTTTCAAACGTTCTTTGGGAAAGCTTGGTTTAAGTTTTAACTTTTCAAGGACTGGGGATTAGTGTGGCCACTGTACATTTCYGAAGAAACAAACAGTTTATTAAAACTGACCTGTAGGAAACTTAAACACAGCAGGAACTTAATAACCTTTGTTCATTGCAGCTTTACAGAACCTAGAAAAGGGGACAGTGCATAAGTACTGCTTAACACATTTGATATGTTACAGTTGTAAAACTGTAACCATGAGCAGCTAATCTAATTTAAAAAAAAATCAGAAGTGACTATTAAGCTTCAAGGGAGCTGTGAACAAGTGTTAGTGATTGAAGACTATGTGGGACTTCCATTCAAACAGTCAAATTAAGCGATCAGCCCCTATTTAGGAGCCTTTTCAATATATTTTATACCCCAGGGAATCTAGATCTAACCAAGAGCCATGGCCTATGGCTGTTCTGCCTACATTTGCAACAGCTTGAGGTATGCCATCTCACATGGCTTAGGGAAATTGCTGCCAGCATAAACCAAATAATTCCCTCCCTCTGGTCCTCAAGAATAGCTACGAAGTGTAATCTCTCATTATCAAACCTTCTGCTTTATTCTGTCCTGCTGTAGCTCAGTGTCACTGGCCTTGTTCACAGTCATCTCATCTTTGTCACAGATACATTTTTTTAATGTGGCAGAACTGTATTTAGTAATCAAGAGCTTGACAGATATGTATCTGTAAAAGAAAAAATATAGAGGGTAAATTTGGAAAGTTTTCATCAATTTAATGCAAAAATGTATATTTTTGCCCATGTAGGTTCACACATTTCAGTTGAACAAATAAAGCCTTGATTATGACKTAACCCTATATATTCTTCATTTAAATAATGAGGATGGCATCCTGCTTGAAGATTCCTTGTATTCAGTGTTCATTCTCTTCATTCTAATAATTCCTTCAAACATATTCATTTCAATAGCTTCAAATCTAAGCTATAAAATCAAACCATGAATTTCAGATTTGTCAGGAGGATTAGTCTATTGCTTTCTTGTATGTAGGTAAGCCTATCTGTGTAAACAGATTTCACTATGGATAAATGAGTGCTCATTTGCCACTGCCATAAATCAGCCCAAAGGTACAATCTTACCATTCATACACTCAATCTATTGAATATTTTTCCAGGCAAGAACTTTCAGATATAATTACTTTACCTTACTCAGATTACTTCACCTGGCTCTATATAGCAATAGGCATGCCCTGGTGCACTAGTCTCACAACATCCGAACAACCTGAAAACTAGGCATCAGATTTTTTGACCTGTCATATACTCCTGTAGTTTATCAATTTGTAGATGAGAATTTGGGTTATTCCTCTGGATTCACTGCAGACCGAGTTTGGAGGTATCTTGTGGACTACATGAAAATATTGTAGAATGAGTGGTGAACAGTTTTCGTGAAGCTTTGTAAGGCTAGTATTAAGTAGAAAGGATGGACTGCTGAACTGAAAGCATGAAGCTACTCTACAGAAAATTTGAGAAACTTCTGAGAGACATTGTATATTTATAAGTGCTAAATAATCTGCCCAACTTATGGCTATCAGTACTGAATGATGATATTCAGTGCTGAACTTTCACTATTGCTCAAACTGACAAGGCAAGCCTACAAACAGCTGAAAGCCTCATGATCTTCTGTTGACTGCAAAAGCTCTCAAGCAGATCTCGTTCCCTTCTGGTCTGTAGGAATATACTATGTTAGTGTAATCAGTAGAAACAGGATCTTGCTTTCTGAGTAGTAGGGGAAAAGGCAGAGGACATGCTCCAACATCTTAAAACAGACTCATTAGAAAGGATAGAACCAAAGTGCTGTTACTGGAAAATCTGGGAAGAACACTGTGTTCCACATTTTATGGCAAATCAGAGGCAGAATCAAGACTGAAGTAAAAGTTTTCTGAGAGCATTTCTATATCCAAACCCTAACAATTCTACATAAGGCAATTTACACATATTTCGTCTTTTCTAGTAACTTTTGTCTAAAGAGTGGTTATTAGATATTGGAGTGTCATGTAAGTATAATGCATAATGATGAGAAAAACAGGAGGAAAAAAAAAAAAAGATATACAAGAATTTATATACCCCAAAATATATACTGAGAGTTGCCCCAAAGGGCCATTGCAAGAAGTTGGTCTCACACAAATTCAGTGCTCTTCTTTTTGAAGTGTGATACATTTTTTTGTAAGAAGATATCATATGGAGAAGAAACAGCAAAAGCTTTACAAACACAGTGTTACCAGATCCCTTGAACACGGTGCTCTTTCCCAACCAGATTCTGGAACCTGATTTTATTTGTCCCATCATGGCTAGCTTCCAACTCCAATTCTTCTGAACAAGCTCCTTTAATAATAATTGGGGAAAAGCTTCTCTCTCTCTCTGACTGATTTCCTATATACCCCAGCTTATTTTTCTCAAAAGAACAAAAATCAGCACTGCAGCTAGAAACAGTTTAAGGTGAGCGGGGAAAAAAGAATGACTGGACCAGACTGTCTCCCACGTGCCAATCATTACACATTAACTCACTTATACTATGTATATCTGTTCTTTCTACAGGTCAATGGCCACCTTGCCTTACACCCCCTAGTTTTTGGAATAATATTCAATTTACTGGATGATGGTTTTATGTCCTCCAAGTTAATCTACTGGACTTATTCCACTCTTCACTAGTTCTACTGCAGGAAGAGATTAAGACATGGGAGTAGCTATATGCTTGTCACATGTTTACGCTGGGAATTCCCGAGAATACCAGCTATATTTATTCTTGGGAATTCAGTGATCCATCCCTATCAAAATCCCATGTTATCACTTTTCTTCTTTTTTTTTAAAGTTGCAMACGTAGACAAATATCATAAGGAACTGCCACCCATACAGACAACATAATTAACACACTGTGCCCAGTATTGCATTTGCCAACCATCAGATTAACTAGTGCTGTTCAAACCTTCCCTATTATGTCAGCCATTTCAAAGCTGCTATTACAGAAAGTTAGATATTTCGTATCGAAAGTCATTTGACCAACACATTCACTTTCCTCAGCAGCTGTGTAGAAAAGTGTTGTGACATTTCATCAGTAATAAGACTTATTTCAGTGGTAGAAAAAATGACAGACTGATTAACAAAGACGACCACACAAGTTATTTTAATATGGGGTTTCAGGTTATGCCTGGTTAAGCTGAAGTTTGCTGATCCTTATAGCCTTCGACCATGCATATATCCCTGGGTGAAGATACATATAATTCAGAAATTAAGTCTAAATTTTTCATCTCTCTTGTTCTAAGGTTTTTGCCTTGCCAAGAGGATCTTGGTTTCCATCCTGCAAAGAGGGCATAGTATTCTCTCTCCCCGTTATACATTTGCACAGCTCAGTAGATGATCTGCACAGACCGCCAGACCACAGATCTGGCATATGTCACTATGACACTTGTAATATCATTATATGATGCAATATTTTGCAATGTCACCTGCTACATTTCTCAGATGGCTACATTTCTCTCAGAGGAGTTTAAGGTCTATCATGAGCTAAATTTTGCAATGTGAGAATATGGTTTATGAACAACCAACCCTGTGGACAATGGATTGTATGGACACTTGCAAATTCAGCTTTTGTATCCAGTTTTTCTACTTGAAGATATGTTTGATTTTATAGTTTTTAACATTTTTTGGACTTACAGTTTTTGCATGCGTCTTTCAATGCAGGTGTTTTAAAGGAGAAGCTGAAGCTCTCTAAACCCCATCCAACCTTGGTTTAACAGTGCCTACTTATATTGACCTTGCTTTAGATTTAAAAAATACTGAAAGTTAAATTAACCTACTTAGTCCTTGATGATTTTGTTAAAATGGCTCGTTTCCATTAACAATGAGAAAATAATTTTAAACTTAGAAAAAAATTCCCCTTGCATCTTTTTATTTCAGTTTTTGTTGTGAGCCATATTTAAGGAGGAAGCGGGGTCAGTATTAAAAAAAAATCTTTATTTTTTTCCTTTTATCATCTAAGTGTTTGTTATAAGCACATCATCAGCTGTTAAGAACTCGAGTATTTCCTTTTGGAGAAGTGTAGATGGTAAATGATATCTAGAAGCAAATAAAGAAAACTGTTCTTCAGTGCTTCAAGTGATTAGAATGGCATAGGATAGGCCTTAGCTACAGCGGCCTGCTTGATATTGTGTAAAGGTGAGACATGAAATAAAACAAAACAGGCATAGAAAACTCATCAAGAAGGAATTCTGATGGGAAGGTCAGCCAACTGACCAACTGACAACACTCTTTGTTGGAGTCAGTGGTGGAAGCAGAAAAGAAAGAGAGGCTGGTACAGAAATGCTGAGAGGGATTTTTCAGAGGTTAAAAATAGCAGGAAGTTATCTGACTCTTAAACCCATTGGAACGAAGGGTCATTTGTCACATGAGAAAAACAGGTGGGAGCACAAGGAGGTGCTTCATCCCTTGGGAAAAAAAGTGTTACTGAGCATGCTGGTTATTCATTCAAAGCCTAGGAATGGAGAATTTCTTTTTCCAATGACCTATTTCAGCTATTGTAACTAGATCTTGGGGTAGGGAACATGGGTTTGGATGTTCAAACGATGTTGTTTCTCTTACTGAGATTGTAATTTCCTTATATGGAAATTTGAATAGATGGCAACTTTTCTTTGTTTTACACTGTACCAGTCTTGTCACAGGTACTCAGTAAGTGATGGTTACTGATTTCAGTGACTATTATAATGTACATTTTATCCTCTTATCCAGTTATATTACTATTTTTTTAAATCAAGCAATATAAGCCTATTCCAGTTGGGTTCTGGTTTCCTTAAAGACTAAATTACAATTTTATGCGACCAGTCAGTGATGATGCTGTCCTAGGCAAATGATGAATAGCTATTTTAGCTTGGTTCTTAAAAATGCTGTTTTCATATTTCATAGTGAGCTGAACAGAGGAAATCTACAGGAATTGGACTGAAACTGTCATTTTCTACAAACTTGCTCTGTACTCAGGGGAAAGTATTATCCCAACAACTATACTGTTACCAGGTCATTTCATTAAAGACATGTTTAAAAAGATCATACCTGTGTTCCATCTTTCTCTTTTGCTCTCAGATATGATATGTGGGCTAAATTTACATAGAACTATCAATGTACTTTCCTGAGTCTTTGCTAAACTATTTTTTTCCTAAGCAAGTGACTTTTTAAAACTTTATTCCTACTGTTTCATAGCCCTTATTCTTTTCCATTGCTATTTTTCTCTCGCATACTTGAATGCCAGAAAGCTGCACCCACTATCACATGACCTAAATATTCACTTACAGTGAAATATTTTCAAAGCAGTGACCTTCCAGAGCAGGCTACAAATTTGATAGTAAAAGCCATTCCATTCATGCTTCTCACTTCCTTTGTTCCTTTCTCCCAAGGAAAGTAGATTGGAAACACAGCAATTATTCTGCCTGGAAATTGAAAGGGATTTCTGAGTAACCTTGCACAATTGAGCTGGCACATATAAAAACTGTTTCTGACTCACTGAGCTGGCATATACTGCTAAATCAGCATTGGCAGGGCTCCAGACAGCCTGTCACCAACACTGGATATTGCAGTAAATGCCAGTTCTGAGTATTGTAACCAAATTGGTTTTATTGAGTTGTTCCGTTCAGTGCTGCAAGGTCTGGTTTAAGAAACTAAAGCCTTGGACTAAAAATAAAGAGACCACAGTGGAAGTAAAAGTGTTTCAGCTGAGCTATGATAACTGAGTATGCTATTAATAAAAAGTCTTTACTTAAATTCCTTTCAATGCCCATATTTTCTTACACAGACAGGTTTTTAAATCTTTTACAAGGGTATCAAGCAGTTTATCAATTATCTTTATGAAATAGTTCAGAAAATAAAAAAATAGACCAAATATACAAAGAGTTATTATAAAGTGCAACACCCATTATTTTCTCAAAAATATTTTTTTCTGGAAATAAATGTTTTGTTACTTTCTATTTGGCGACATAGGAGGGATCCCTAAGAAACTGTTCTCTTTTATAGGTAACTAGGTAAATCTTGATATTATAGTCAATCAGTCAGTCAATTTCTTATTTCAGTTTAAGCTATGTCATATTTTCTTTCACTTTCTGCAGACTAGGGACATCCACAGAGACAGCAATCACAGTTCAGCTAGTCATGCAAATTTACTAATCTGCAATAATTCAGTTGAATCTGGGCTGTATGCTTGGTATATAAAGTGTGACACCCACTTTGGACAAGATTTGTCCCATTTGAACTTAGTTACATAGTAAGGACCTTCCAATATACTTGATGCAAAATAATAGATAGGTCTCCAGTAAGGTTCATATATTAAATGTTGTTGACTTTACAGAAAGAGAACACGGTAGAGGTAAAAATATCAGGAAATGGCACATTAGAATAATGGATCCTGCGATCATGCATCCTGGATGCCAGAAAGCCTGTACAGCTCTAAAAAGTCTGTGAGGTCTTCATTGCTCTTACTGTCTATATTAACTGCATTAAAGGTAATCTCTGTCACCTATCTATGCTTCAATACATTCTTTGATTGCATAATAGGCATACACATAGGCTTTTGGAAAATAGGAATGGACTATAAGACATCATCTAATCTACCCTCCTCTTGCGAAACAGAATGAACTGTATCTGAATTACTCCTGATGTATCTTGTGAAATCTGGTCCTAAAAGGCTTCAGCAATGGATTTAAAGGTGGTCTGTCACATTCCAAACAATTTGTTTGGTGACATCTAAAACCTTTTTAATTGTAGATGCCTAGATTATCAGCTCTTCATTTAGAGCAGAGACAATGTCAGCTTCTAATAATGTGCTGCAAAATGCTAGAGTGCTTGATTGTCCCTGTCTACACATACACCACATACTTCAAAATGGAATAAATCTTCTGTCACAGAATAACTACATTCACCTGGATTGAGACAATGGTGAAATAAATGTATTCATTTACAAAATAAAAACAAACAGAAAAGATAATACAGGTATTAAGACAATACGAACAGAAATGAAAAGATGCTATACCCCTACCCAGTACTTAGTAAGTTCCAAAAGTTTTTCTCACCCTATTTGTGTCTAGCTGTCAAGCTAAAACATACTTCATGGTTTCTGGCTGATGTACAACCCTGCATCTTCAAGTTGTATTAATGGAAAGGAATCTGTCAGTGGGGAGTCATACTTATTTTTATAGCAGATTATCTTTGAGAGCTATTCATATTCAAAATCCCCCTCCCTCCCACTCTTTCTGTTTTTCTTAATATTAACTCCGTGGTGAAGTTTCCTTTCATCACTCCATTGCCTTCCCTTCCCAGCTTTGAAAATGCCAAGGTCTTCTGGGCATGTTTAGATGCCATTATAATCTGCTGAAATACTCAGTGCTGCTCAGAGGTGAATCATTAACAAACCAAACAGGAAAATGCTCTTTCCTACCTCCTAAAGCAATGCTTAGTCATTGGTACCTTCATATTTATGAAGATAAATTGTATTTACATTTCATGTAAATGTGTAAATTGACAATCAAACTTCTGCAAATGGGATTAATGCTTGCTTTTGATTAAGATTGTGTCACTTTATTGGTTTTTGATTAAGACTGGGTAATAAAAACTGACTTTGGGGTGATACTGAGCTTGGGGTGAACTAAGCTACCAAACCTGTCTTTAAGGTTCATGTAGCTAGTGGCAATTCTACAATCTGCTGAATCTGTCTACATCCATATGTTATTACACTTTCTATTTACATGGTAGTTTGTAATGTCTAGTTTAAATTTTCTTTCCTGCAATTTTAGGCTATTCTTTCTCATCATATTCAGCACACGCCAGGTTAATAACATACTCCCTTCCTTGCTGCTTTCTCTCGGCCTTTTTTAGCTACTTTCTTCCAACCTGTAATCATATGTCATGTTTTCCAGATCTGTCTATTTTAATTCCTCTTTTCTGGACTCTGTCCAGATGTGCACAACTTTCTTTAAGTATCATTCTCCAAGACTGGATGGAGTTCTCCAGCTGATATCAAGCAGACCAAAAGGATAATTCAACATGCCTTGAACAACAAGGTATGAGACTTGCTGTTTCAGATCGTGTTCTGCAGAACTCCTCCCTCACCTGCTACTGCCCATGCTGTGTCTGTATAGATGATCATTGTTGCCTATATGTAAAATTTTGACATTTGTTCCCATTGAGCAGCAGCCTCTTTTCAGCATCATCTTTTCAGTTTATGAAGAACTTTTTGAATGCAATCATGGTTTCCATTATACTTGCAACTTCTCCTGTTTTGTCATCTTCAGATGTGATGTCTGTTTTCTATTCCATGATGCAAATCACTAACAAAAATACTGATCCAAACACAGGACAGATCCTTGTGGAGCCGTACTGATGCATCATTCTACTTAGATAATGTGGAAGGGTTTTCAGTTCACTTGGTAGTAACTCTGTCACTGCACCTGAATTTGCTTCTGTGGATGTTATGGTGGACAGTGCTAAAAGCCTTATGAGGTCAATATAAATTACCTCTCTTATTATATTTACATACAAACAAGTTTACACATTTTTTCAGCATTAGTGTGGATATATCCAGTCAACATATTTTAACACACAAAAGTTACAGAATGTAAATGAATGCAACTATTTCAGATGAATGAGCATTATTTTAGTCGAAAAATACAGTTAGTCATCTATATTTGTTGATACTAGAAATGGACTCTTCTAGGGCTTGTTCATGCAGCTTTTCCTGAAAACAAAAGGCTTCTCTGAAAAAATGAGTATATGAAAATCCACATTGAAATCAACTTCAGTGCCTTAACAGTCCATAGATAATCAAAGGAGTAGGCCTCAAGGTTTCTGAAAGAAAAATGCCAAGTTTTTCAGTAGACTGTCCAGCTGCAGTTAGCTGGTTTTCTCTATGGCATCACTAGTTTTTATACCTTCAGCTTATAAAGATGTGCATGCTGAAATCCTTTGAATCAGTTGCTCTTCCTAGGACTGACTGACTTAAAGGAATTTGGTTAGCAGGGCAGCAGCCTTTCAATCCCTGCTGTAAGGAACCAGCTTTGGTTGTTACTTTGACAAAAATGGTTTCTACCCTGAATGGTTGTGTAATATATTGTGTAGTGTGATTCATTGTAAGAGCTTTGCTAACCCATGATATGGTTAAATAATAATCAAAATGGAAATATTTGAATTGTTTTCAACAGATAGCTAAAGGACATCTTCCTATGTCCATGAAAGAACACTAATGATGATCAAATATAACATGCTGAATACCTTTGCAAACCACTCTGTCCTGGATTGGCTTTATTCAGAACACAGACTGTGATTTTGCTTTGGAAATCTTTATAATTCCCATGACCTATACAGTTGAAAAAAACCACCAACCCACAGCTATACTTTTCCAAAAGCAGAACAAAGAGAAGAAATAACATACCTTTCACAAGGGACTTGGTATTATCTGAAACCCTATAATCCAAATCTCATTCTGTTTCTTCAATTGGTTGAGTGATTTCAGTAGGCGTGCCTGCAATCTAATCAATTTTAAAACAGCTGTAAAAATAGATTTCATTCACTGAAGGACATCCTACTCATGGATTAACATCAAAGTTAGTAAACATAAAAGGGAGTGTGATGAATTACAAATATCCCGATAGTAGCATACAACTTACCCCAAGATTGTGATTTGTCAGTGCTATTTGGGATAACTGCTCCTTTGGAACCCACCACTATGGCTGAGGAATAATATATATTAAAAAATCTTGCTTTATCTAGCAGCAGAGAGAGGTTTCTCTGCCAAGAAGATCTTGTGAAACACTATAATAACTGATTAACACTCATCTGGAAGTTTTAAAAGGGTGTTTACATAAATAAAATATCATAATCATTTTAGACATACAGAATATGTTATAGCTGAGATCAGCTACGGTAGCCTTGCTAATACTTTGATTTTATGTGTGCTTTCTTGAGAACAAAGGATGTTTTTGTTAGAGCTAGTTCTGAGAATGTGAGATACATCTCTGAATGGTGACAGCAATCATTCATGGTGCCTTACCAAGAATACTGTTTCTGGTGACAATAAATTACATTTCTCTTCTTTAAAACATGGTAAATATGGAAGGGTTGAGAGTGGGGCAAGCCTAATGTGAAGCACCCTAAGCACCATTAAAGTCTTTTGCAGTGCATTTCCCTTCTGTTTTTCAATAACAAAATATTAGTATTACTCTGTACAATGAACACACAAAAGGAACATCTAAACAGGAAAAAAAAATACCAAGCAGGAAAACCAGCAAATTTCTTGCTCGCATGATTCCAAAGGCARAGGGATCAGAAACAGAAAGGATGCAACATCGTGGCGCAAAATCCAAGCTTGTGCTTAGCCATACTTCAGGAGAATATTCTGAGCTTTATTTAATAAAATACTGTCACACATATATTGTGAACAAGAAATTCCCTACACTTTCAGGCCAGTTCCTCTCTCTATAAATTGGCAGATACTTCAGGGAAAGTCACAAAGAGCTCCACACTGAGCATACCTGAATTAATCTACCTGAGAAAAAGTACTTTTTCTTAACTTTCTATATGGTGATTTATGTTCATTAGCATGAAAATTTGTATGACTTCCAAATCTGAAATCCATTAGGCATTAGTAGTATCTCATGGCAATGTGTTCCCTAGATTGAGTGTCTATGGCATGTATTCTCTTCTTTCAGCTTGTTCCAGTTATTTTACTCTTTCCTTCTTCACTGTAATGAAACTGCTGATTTTGCTCTTTACTTAAATTTGCCAAGCCATTTACAKTCCCTCAGTAATGTTTTTTGAAACACTTTTCTATTATTGATGTAATCTTTTTTGAGATAAGATGGCCAGGACTGAAATCAATTTCACGTGAAAGCATATACTAATTTATATATATTCAGTGTTCTTTCTTTCTTACTCTTTGTTTACAACAAACTGTTTATTTTCATAGTTGACTTACATACAATGAAACCCCCCCAAACACGTAGTTCCATTTTAATGGAGGTATTACAGACATTAATTTGATCCAGGATTTCTTAATGCTTCTTGTTTCCAGGTCATCTCATTTTAACACCCCGTGCCAAATACTTGCTTCACTCATGCTAGCAGACATCTAACACCCTTTTAATGTAATATCTGTGTTTTCTATTGATTTAATGTGACGATATTCAAATAGTTTGCTGCACTAGTTATTGAATGTTTAATATCTGTGGAAATCTAGAAGCCTGTATATTTTACTTTATCTCAGCAGCAGCAGATGTGAACTTACATGAGAGACTAATAGGGAGTTGTGATACCCTTTAGCTCACCCTGTTCAATGTTATATCCATTCAGATGGGATCTGTGTCTTCTCTTAAACTATATACGAAATTGCCTTCTAAAATCATTCCATACATTTCATAAAAGTAATTGAAATAGGGAATCCTGAGTCCTTTCTAATACCTGGCATGCGTTAAATGTGAAAGGTATCCTTCAGGAATAGTGTTGTCTTTGGTTGAGGGTTCTCTCTCACAATACTCTCTTGCATTCTTTTTTTAACATGGTTTTACCATCCACAAAATCCCTGAGAATTTAATCTGGAAAGATCATTTGCTGTCATTCTGCTGCTGAAGATGACAAATGAGAGTCCTGCCTATTAATATTAATTAAAGTTCCAAACTGGTACAAAAATAAACAACAGTATATTGAAATTGCAAGAGTATGGAAATAAGGAAACCACAGGAACACAATCAATATATTTGCTAGAATTGTCATAGAATTATGAGCAATGGCAAGGTGTAGATTGGACACCTCTGTCCTAAATCCCCAGTAGGTCTGGAAGGTCTATGACCTGCCAGCTGAAACTCCACTGGAACCAACACATCTTCTGTTTCCAACTCAGTTATACTGCATAACGGTCAACAAGACTTTCAGGCAAGCAAATTGCCTGGGACTATAGTGTTCTTTCCTGCTTCCCTAGACTAAATATGCACTAAGAGTTTATCTCTGTTTACCCAGGTAAACATAAGAAAACAGTAGGTAACTGTTTTAGCAATCATTTACTGCAGCCGATGTTGTTCTAATCACAGGCATTACCAGATATGAGGGGAGTTGTCGTTATATCTGCTACAAGGTAAGTTGCTGTTACTACACAAACCCATACTGGAGGTCCAGCAACTTCTTGTCTGTGTTTTGAGGATGATGTGTTTTTAGGATGATTTGCCTGCTAAATCCTTTCTAGTACAGCCTACCTGTAGAATGCGTTATGTTATGCTCCTCTGCACACCCACAAAGGAGCACAAAGACACAGTGGCACGGGGGGGAGGTTTCTCTCAGGCCCATCATAGGAGCCATCAGCCCATCAAAGGCCCATCTCTACGTGGCCAGAGGAGCACAGGGGCACAAAAACAGGCAAGGAATGCAAATTAAGGACTGAAAGGAAGGGACATCCTGTCAGGCCTGTTCCAGGACAGCCTGAGCCCCATTGTCCAGGTGTGAAACCCATCAAGATGAGTCAAGGCTGGAGCACCTTTTGGACTGATGGGGTTGCTGCCTAAGGGTATGGGACACATTATGAGATGCAGGAGAAGAACATTTCAGGATTGCACAGGAATTACTATGGGATGTTTAGGGGAGGAACTAAAGGCCGGAAAAGGGAGGAATTTAGGTGATTTGGGGAGGAACAAGGGTGGGAAAAATAGAGGAATAAGAGGATAAAAAGGGCCTGTCACATGTAAATGTTTTGCTGGTGGGTATGCTTGTGTGGCCACGCCTTGCGCCTGATCTTCGCAGTCTGCCCTATCTTCTTACTAAATTCCTTCCCAGCTCTTTCAGGGTGAGGGACTCTTTATTCTGTGTGCATGTGTGCGTATGGGGGTCTGAGTGCACCAGCTGGAGTCAGGTCGTGGGCTGGAGGGTCCGTGTGTTTGTGGTGCCAGCCACTGGAGCATGTGCAGGCGTGTGAATGAGCGTGTGAGCACTAGCAAAGATCAAACCGGACTAGCTAGTGAGTGGGTGAAGTGGCCAGGGAGCTGTGTGTGTGTGTGTGTGTGTGTCTAAGGGTGAGACCACGGGAGGAGCTGACTGTTGGAGGGACCAGGGGAGTCCCGATCAGCTCTAGAGAAAGACCAGAAAGACTGTGGGGTCTGGGGGTCTCCAGAGGTAAGAGCTGCTGGTGTTTGTATATCTCATGGGGGGTTGGCTACTGGGGGCTTCACTGCTCTCAGGCATTTAGATCCAGCCACATCTCCCCTTGCAGAATGAGCAAATGTTTCGGTGTGAAGTGTCATCACTGATGGAGACTCTTCTCCTAAAGTATTCCACTGTGCCCTCTTCTGGCCTCCCCTCCAATCACAGACAATGAAAATTTCACTTAAAAAGTCACTTTATGTCTCTCCACTACAAAAAGCTGACAAAATAAAATGTTCCACGTTAGTATAACTTCAAATCCCAAGTTAATGTAGAAAAAAATATTACAGGATATGTGCACAAGCATGCCTCTACCTCACAAATGGAAACCAGATGCAATTCTGCTGAAACATAACATATAATAAATAAAAGGACTTACAGACCTATGTTATATCCTCTATATAATCTATAGTTGGCTCATAATTCAGAGAATGTATTTTTTCTTTACAACCGTTTCTGCAAAGTTACCGTAGACTGAAGATCCAGTGAACTGTCAGTAGAGTGGCTGTTGCTTTGACAGACACTGAAGACCTTCATGTGTGAGGGTGATGATGGAAAAGCTAAACCTGTAGCCAACTACAGTATCACCTTTACATTCAAGGCTGTCTGCAGACAAATAGCTTTCCCTTTATGCACTCTGCACATTCAGACATTCTTAGAATAAGGGTAATTAAAGTGATTTAAAAAGCTTGTTAAGAAGTCAGATCTTTTCAGATAACATTCCAATAACTTAAAAAATCATGTATTCATTTACAATATTTTTTGTGGGTCATTTTCAAAGTGTTTGATACACATTTGTGTTGAGAGTCTTCGATTTCATTCAAGTTTTGAAATGACAGACTTGCCCAGCAACAGCAGTGGTTCAAAGTATCAATGCTTTCCTGGCAATGCTGATATCAGAGCATTAATGTTGTTTTACGACTCTGCCTGTGAGTATAGCATATAGTTTATATTTAGAAAGAAAATCCTAATGGGCTTCCATAAATCTGCAATATGGTCAGACTTTCATGCTGTTACGGTCCACTGCACAGTGACATCTCTGCGTATGACTCAGGAATAAAAAACGCTAGGTCAGCTTCATATTAAAAAGCCAGAACATTTTTTTGAACTGTGGGTTTTTTCTTTATTATGAATGAAGTTTTAATTTTGTGTACTGCTTATTGACTTATCCTCATTTATTCCTTGTTCTGCTAGTGACTTTAACATAATAACAAAGGAAAATCAGCCTGCTTTCCTTTTAACGAAAAGAAAATGTTTCATCTTAGACATTCAGACTGATGCAGCTTCTTTTTATGATTTATAGAAAGGTGAGCTTTTGTATGATTTAATGGTAAAGCACCAGTGGCTGCAACTTTAGTATCAACACATATCTTTGCATAAGTGTCATGACGTAATAGTAGAAAAGAATTGATAATTCCATTTGTGGAGAAAGGCATAACTATGTTGCTACATACATTTGCAGTCAGGTAGCGTCTTGTGTGTTCTTTCACGGTCAAAGGTTCACACAAGTGCACATCATTTGAAAAAGAAATATTGTTGGTAAATGTTTAAATGGATCTTATACTGAGACCCATTACTAATTAGATCTTACTCAAACCTGACCTGCTTATGTTTTGCAGAAAAGTTGCAGCAAAACTTTTTAACAAGCAATATAGAGTGAGGACTCATACTAGAATGTGTTTCTAGGTTCTATACAAAACTACACCCTTATGGCTACAAGCTAAACCAGTATTAAAAAATAAACAGCTGCAATCCTCTGGGTATCGAGCTATTCAGGCTCTCTTGCGAGTCTCAGGGACACATCCATACAGGCACATATATATATATGCACAGCGCCAAACAGAATCTTAATGATCTTGATTGAAAGGCATTTTGAACATTTGGGTAGCTTTTATTTTAATTATTATTCCTACGCTGCGACACCAGCTTGCTCACCATGAAGGAATCCAGGTGTATGCATAGTAAGGATGCGCAAACAATCTGCTGCTGCCATGTGTAAAGTGTAGAACTTGCACTATTTTGGAACAACACACCAGCACTTTGTTCTCCTCCTGTCTTCTTGAACAGACTCAGAGGCTTAAGAAAGCAAGAAAAGAACTATCCTGTAGTTAGATAAAATCTGTTTTCCTTTTTGCAGTCTTCAAGTATTAAATGAAAGTATTTTCAAAGTAATTATTTAATTCATTAGTAGATGCATCTATACTACCTTTACTTATCCTGCCTATGTCTGTTACTCCTGGTTTCAGTTAGGAAGAGCATTTTAAAAAACTGTATCAAAAAAATCTATATTCCTGAATTTGGTACTCCTCACTTTAAAAAAATTTGGTTTTGCACTTTTGCACTGACTGACTGAACTGCATGTAAAATGCAAAATGGGCTTTTCCAGTATGACACAGTTCTCAGTGAGTCTTTCATGTTTCTGCATCTCACTTAGAAAGTGTACATGGTATCTAACCGATGAATACAAGTGATTTACAAAGTCTGCAAATGACAAAAACCAATATCAGCATAAATACTGTTTACTGTATTTGTTAGAAATTTGCAGGGTCCTGAGGACCCACAGTCAGTCCTGTAACAGTCAGTTAAAGAAGAAATACTTTTGTTTTTTTTAAGAAGGAGATGAAAACTAGATTACAATTTTTAAAGTTGTGTTTCATGACACTAGCTGTAGTAGCTATATCTGGGTTTTGTTTTCCGCTTCTTATTACGATAGGTATACAAAAAATGGAGAGGCCATTCATGAAAGCTCAGTTTAATTTTAGACAAAGAGGAAATTAACAAATTGCAAACAAATACATGCTGCAGATAAATTAAGCACCAGTCTTGGCAAAATGATAGTCTCACTTTTATGTAAGCAATTTCCTCTGTCTTAAAACATTCTTAGCTATTGGATTCTAAATCATGAGAAGCAAAAAATTCATGCACTTAGTAGAGTGTGCTTGCGTGTTTGTGCCAAAGCTTGCTTTAATTTAAATGTCTCAATTTATTTCTATATACATGGAGCAAGCTGGAGCATAACCAGTATGAATGAGGATGCTCATTTTGCCTTACTGTAGTTCTGTGACTATGCTAAATTTATATAGAAAGAATCAAGACACTGTGCATGCTACGTCAATGTTACCTGCTCTGACCTACATTTATGATGATGTAGAGAATGCATCTTCACTGCTACTACAGTGTCCTAGAAACATTATTGTATTATTGGCAGTCAGAGGGTTGATCTTACGTATTTACTTCCAAATAAGTATGTGAGTAAAATAAATATGAGAGTAAAAACATTACATATGAGAAGACTGGGATGTCGAAGTGGTTAGTGTTTTACCTTAGTCTCATTAGAAGTACCAATTATCAACCTCTCCATTCATGGGCCTGCAAAATTTTAATGACACAAAAGAAATGCACATCAAAAATGAATCCCTATATTCCACAGAAATTGAAAGCTAAGCCTAAATAACATGAACTAAAATGTAAACGCTATCCTCTTCAGATGCTTTCTTCATTCTAGCAGTGGTCAAACTGGGATGAATTGGGCTCCAGCAGAGAAGCAGCAGCAAGAGCAGGCTGTTCTGCCAGGGTGGTGAGCCAGAGCCGAGGGCGGCAGCAAGGCAGCGGGGGCAATGGCCTGACTGACAAGTGGCACAGTCCCACAGTACCTGAATGAGGAGAGCAGAGGAGGTCCGGGGACAGTTAGACAACACGTTGGCCAGCAGGCAAGTCCATAAGCAGTGAGGCAGGTCCAAGGTCAAGCCAYGAAGTCCTGGTCAGCGGGTCAGGTTGGGATCAGTGAGGTACGTGGCCAGGCACCCGTATGGCTGCAGTGTAGCCCAGGCAGGGACCAAGGGCAGTTGCCCAGCTTTAATGCAGCTCCTGAGTGAAAGGGGACAGCCTCTGCTAAGGCTTCTTACAACTCCTCCTCAAACAGCTCTCTGATTCAAGGCGGCACAGCAGCACTCTCAGTGCTGGTCCTGAGCCCAGGCAGCCAAAACCCCAAGAGCGGGCTCTGACACTGACTTCCTCTARTTCATCCTTTCTCATACCCCGATTGCAGCTAGGAAGTGGGAAACCAAAGTTCTCTTACAATTTGGGCACTACTAAGAGACTGACTTGTCACCCCGCCAGGGTGAGCATTCATGCTGTGTCATTATTTCCCCTAGTGAGCCCACATATGTACGTGACACTTTGTATGGGCTGTGCATGTGCATCACATAGTGCAAGAACATATTCTAAAGTCTCCTTATTATCTCTCTGGAAACCCTTGGCTATTGAACCGGTTACCTCTGGATCAGAGATTCAACTTCACCTCGAGTTGAGAGATGGCATTAGCTGCATATAAAATCTGTGTTCCGTTCTGTCAGTCCATTTCTTTCCTAATGTTCATATATATTAAAAAAGATATTTTTACAAATATAAATAAAATACAATGTCAGCTTATTTGTTTCTGATTGTTGCCTTCCAGCGCTCAGAATTTTTTGTGAATCAAGTAGAGGTGTGGTCTGCGCAGTCTAAGAGCTTTTATTTTGAATGCAACATGCACATTGGTGACATGTTATGATGAATTTGAATATAACCTACTCTGTAAAGTCAACTCTGTCTCTAAAATTCAAGAGGTCCTATCTTAATATTTTAATCACTACAAAGTTACTACAGCCTCTCTTTTCATTTCTGTATCAGGTAATGAAACTCTGGAGTAACTATGATTTTATTATATGTGCTCTTATTTAAGTAATTCCACTCCTTTCTGCAGTCTGTTAATCAGCTTCCGGATTCTACAAATCAGTATAACACTAAGTGCATTGTGGTCAAATTCACCTGAAAAAGGCAGATATAAGTATCACATAAATCCTTGCAATTTGAAGTGACATCCATAGCTCAGGGCATTAACACTGGATTAGAGTTACTATACAATATAATTGTTTGTGCTGTTTTGCAGTGTAATACAGACAAGATTACACAATCAAAGCTTTCACAGACATAAACAGACATCACACTGTCATTATATTTGTCTGCAAGATTATAATAATCATAGATGGCAGGAATTATAAGGCAGTTCTTTTTTTCTGGTTAACCCATTGAGTATACTCATCTTACTCCAAAAGCAACTTCCAGTAGGGGGGTAAAAGCCTGTTTTTGCTATACCCTTGTGATGGGAATTTTCCATAAAAGATGTGCAAAAGCAAAATATTAATTTACTTTACTTGTTGCCTTTTCACTCAGTGTTATAATGTGTAATATTTCCTTTTGACCTAAATTTTCTTTTTCACTTTTTGTCTGAGAACTTTTCAGGAGCTTAAAGCACAAAACCATAAAACGACTTCAGAAATGACTCTCAGAAGCAAAGGTTTATGTGTGACTTACAATTAGCACAGTGTCATACCGTGTAAATCAACACGTAAGGATTTTATCTTAAAGTTACTGAATGCACTTCTATTTTTAGAACACAGATAACCCTTTTTATGCCAAATGTAGCAAAACCTTTCTTGCAGTGAGAGTGCAAAGGTACTGACATCAGGAAATGGATGAGACTGAGAGTCATAGAATCATAGAATCATAGAATAGTTTGGGTTGGAAGGGACCTTCAGAGGCCATCTAGTCCAACCCCCCTGCAATGAGCAGGAACATCTTCAACTAGGTCAGGTTGCTCAGAGCCCCGTCCAACCTGACCTTGAATGTTTCCAGGGATGGGGCATCTACCACCTCTCTGGGCAACCTGCTCCAGTGTTTCACCACCCTCATCGTAAAAAATGTCTTCCTTATAGCTAGTCTGAATCTATCCTCTTTTAGTTTAAAATCATTACCCCTTGTCCTGTCGCAACAGGCCCTGCTAAAAAGTTTGTCCCCATCTTTCTTGTAAGCCCCCTTTAAGTACTGAAAGGCTGCAATAAGGTCTCCCCAGAGCCTTCTCTTCTCCAGGCTGAATAACCCCACCTCAGTCTTTACATAATGATAAAAATATTAATTTCCTGTATTTTTCCAGAGTTTTCATGAAGAGAACCTTGACACCCTTTTGTTGTGCAGACTCAACACCATGACAGTGATGGGGAAACTGGGAGGATGTGAGGAATTAAAGCATTGGAATGTTGTAGAACTTGGCCTATATCAAATGTTAAAAACCTAGGAGGTGATTAATAGGGGGAAGTTCATTTTACAAAAAGTGGTTATAAAAACAGTTTGAGAAGTGTTTGGTGTGTTACACAGAGGAGTAACAGGGTAGAATGGGATAAAACCAAGAAGGAAATTTTTACTGACTAAGCTATGGAAAGTGACATGAGTGAGGGAAGAAATGGAAGCCCATTCTCTTGGAACAACAGTTAAAATGAATTTAAAAAAATTATCTAAAAAGCATGCTTTTACAAATTGATCCATCTAAAACTTGTTTTAGTCGATTGAATCAGTCTTTATATGAGCTGAGATAGGACAGGGGAAAGCATTATATGCTTCCCCAAAACATGTTCCAAAGATAAATTTTTTTAATTAAAATTTTTTAGTACTATCATCTTTAGGTATTTATTTAACCAATGCACCAGGCATCCTACTGTCATGTACTTTAAAAACAATTATAAAAATACAGTTCTTACCATAGAGAACTTACATGAAATGGTAAGTTCAGATAAGTAAGTAAGAAGCAAATGAATGAATGATATTAAAAGTTTAATTACAAAGTTTTTGGATACAGAATTTCGCAGGGAAACAAGAAAGTGTTATGGCTAAAAAACTCTGGACCAGTGATACTGGTGAACTCCCCTCTTCTTACTACATTTTTGTTGTCTTGTTTTAAGTGTGAATTTACAGTGGAAGTTTTGGGGTGGGGAGGCCATTGTCTATTTGTCCTCATTTCCAGCCTCCCTGCAAAAGAAGAGCAGGTGAAAAGAATCACAAGGCAGTTATGCAGTAGCCAGAGTGTGTGTTGACATCTTTGCCAGCCCAGACTTCTTCCATCATGCTGCTGACCATGGGGCACGGCCTCATCAGCTGAACCACTGAAGGAAGAATGCCTCTAGCAAAGGACATGGCACAGGGAAGAGCTTCAGTTTCCCCTTCCATTGTCTCTCCCAGTTTATATTGGAGATTATCATCTTCACTCCCAATGTACTGTCAGAGTTTTGCTATTTTTTGCTTGAACAGCAAATTATTCTGGAGACTGATTAAAGCCTTTGTTTGTAGTGAATGAATTGTTAAAAGGCAAAACAGTCCCTTTTAAAGGCCATTTCCTGCTCTGAGTCATTCACGTAGGATTCCCATTGAATTCAAAGAGAATTTCACACACTCATCCAAGGGCAGAGTTCACCCCCAAGTTTAAAGATTGTGAACTTAGTAAATCCTTAAAAACAGCTTATATGCAGCTACAGTCTTAAACTTTAGAGTCTATGAATCTTACATGTTGAATTTTTGATGGAAAATGCAGAAAAAAGAAATTTATATTTTAAGTCTTATTGATGTATGAAAAAGAGCATTAAAAGGACTTGGTTTAATAAAGGAACTCTTAATAATAGCCTTGTGCTGATACTAAAAATCTTTTGAAAATAGTGAACGGCATTTGCAACTGTCATTGATAAGGTACTCAACAAGTTTCAACAGGAAAGATGTGTATTATAAAAGTTTTGAGCTTGAATAACTGGTATACACAAAATTATTTTATTTTGGATGTACAATACCGGTTATTTGGCTTCCTGAAAAATAAAACAAAACGAATCTTTTTCTGACCATAACAACCAGGGTTCAGTTCGTATTTTTAAGGAACGAAAGACTGTTTGTTCCGTGTACATGAAGCAGAGAGCATAAAGATCATTGCAAGTATTAATATGGCCTCATACTTTTAAAGATAATTTGATATGAAAAGTGGGGAATACATACTTTTTCACAACTCTTTAATCACTCAGTGATTTAGTACAATGCTATTCTTTAGGAACTTATATTTTATATATTTTCCTATTAATCTGTTAATTTTCATGTCCTTAATTCACACTCAGGTAAGACAATTGATTTCCCTTCCTAAAGAGGGCATTCTTTTTCCTCACATGTGCACAACCTCCCTGAGATGGTAATTAAGGAATGCAAAATAGAGCCTTCTAGGAATTCATTGCAAAGAACAGAAAGTGATCCTTGAAAAGAATGGCTTCAGAATGCCATTCCCCATACTTCCACACAACTCCATGCCTTCATTGTCTAGGTTTAATACCATGCACATTGCCATCACGTAACTTTCCAAGAACACACTGAATGTGACTAAGTTGTTTTTGTCTTCTCAAAATGTTTGCAACAATACACGTAGTGTATGATTAATGAAAATAATAAAATGAGATATCATATGATAATGCTTGCGGTCAACGGAACATAATCTGTCTATGCTGTTTTAGATGCATTTGTGACTGATCCCTGATCAAATACCAGTGTTGAATGAGTAGAATTTTGGCTACAATAAAATATATAGGTAGTCACTATGTGAAGGGATTTAAGATGCCATGATTCTTCATGAAAAATAATACCTGTCTGTAGCTGTGCTAAATTAACAGAAAAGCTTGTCAGTAGACTGCTGTTTTCAACAGATTTTTTTTAGGGCTTGCAGGTGAAAAGGGGTTCCATGTATCAAGAAACATATGTATCAAGAAACACATGGAAAACAGCAGGAGTGCCTCTTGTGGTTAAGATTTCTGTTAGTCATAAACCAAGTCTGATTGTATGCCAGTCTGAAAGGCTTCTTAGAGATCACTCCTGTTATAATCCCTTTCAGAGCAAGTAACTTGCCATCTGAGCCAAGCTGTATTTCTTTCTTTCCTGCATGGCTGGCCTCCCTGGCAGTCCTTACACTGAGGGCAGGCAGCTGCTATATCTGTTCAACTCATGGGAGACAAGTTAACCCTATCCTCGCCAGTCGTTTACAGATTATCATAGCATAAAAAGAAAGACTGTGTCTCAGCCATCCCTCCATTGTGAGGTTCAGAAATCACTGCCAAAAGCAAATATCCCATGCTCTTCGGAAAACTCAGTGTTATGTAGTAACTCATTACCCACCTGGTAAAAAAGATGTGGATCATTCATATTCATACTTAATGAAATTTATCTGAGTTCCAACTCCATGATCCCGTATTTCAAATCCACTGCAAAGGCAGAGATCAGCTGAGTTGGAACCTTGAATCTGAAATTTTCACAAATCTAACTCAGACTTGAGTTTTAGTTCTAGCCAGTCTTTCTGCCACCACTCACTTCTCCATAATATCATACACACTAATGGCTCAATGTCAGCCCTTCTTCTGCCTGTGTTTTGTACAGAAGAGGTGGTTCTGGTTTTCTCCTACAGTTATGGTGCTAAGAAAGATAAGAAACATACTACCAAGAAACATAATATCATTTTCTATTCCATTCCATTTCTATTCCAGCTCTATCATTTCTGCACTAATTCTCAGTGTTGTAATAAATGTTTTATTTACATCTACAACTTGCAGATCTTGTATGCACTAGCATTTTCCGAACTCATATTTCACCCATGTTGTTTATTTGTATAATCATAGTATTTTACAGCATATGAACTGCTTAACTATATTTTAATGAAAGTATTTAACCATATCGGTTTGAGACTTTCTCATAACTATACCTGAACTTAAGATAATATTGAAAACTGATAATTATACGAATATTATAAAACAGCAAAGACAATTTCACCTTTTGCAGTTACAGTACAAAATGCCAGCTGCTTAAGCTCCTCTTTGTCCTTCTGCTTCATTTTCACTTATATTATGATACTTTTTTCTTTAAGATAAATTATCAGTCTTTTCTTTAAAATGTAAAGGTTTGATCCTTAGAGAAATTAACATAAAGTTCAGTCATTAGGCTTTGGTTAGTGTCCAAATTTTATGTAAAATATGTTGAGAGAAGAAATTACTCAAAAGTTAAAAAATGCATGAAATTAGTATAAACCCTTCACTGAGTCTGGTATTGATAATTACATTACACATTTGCTTTAATTCCCTACATGAATCAGTTTTTTTCAAGTCTTCCTTCCTGCATATTTCCTGCTCATCTTAAGTCCAGTCCTTCAGCCAAGTAAACAGACTAGTCAGCTTTCCTGAAATGGGGACATAGGAATGAGCTTCAAGTCAACTCTTTGCATTTCATCTGTAAGTCTTCTGCTTATGTTTTCGGAAAAAAATACGTATTTACCACCTCTCTAAATTATTCTAATACATAAAAATATCTTGCCATTTGTGCATAAAGTGTGATTAACAACAGAGATTTGAAGGAGTGAATTGGCACAATAGGGAATTTTTATTTGCTCTGCTGAATATCAAAAGGAACTTGTGTCAGGAAGAAGAGGAATAATAAATTGATACTTTGACAAAGGCCTGCACAGCTACTGTCAGACCAGCTACTTCTTGGTACATGAGTAGTATTATCCTCCTTATCATCATTAAATAAAATAGTTCGGCACTCTGAGAACTACTATTATATAAAAAAACAAAACAAGCCTCTTCCAATTATTTCTAATCACTACCATATAGATTTTCCCTCTTTGCTGACAGCTGTGTTCTTCACAGGATTTTTTTCTGTTTTTTTTTTTTTTTTCTGTGTCAGTTTCTGGAAATACTGATGCCAGATACTTTTGGCATGTTGTGTATCTCTAAATGGAACTGTAGCTTGGTATATTTACAATGCATTGCTTGAAAGGGTATTTGTATATGATCTTATTAACATGAAGCATAATTAACAGCAAAGAATTGATAAGCCTATTATTATTCTAATAAAAAGATTAAATTCTTTATTACAATAAATTGTTGTGTCTGTCCATTTAAGTATCACAGCTATGTTACTACAGTGTGGACTGTGAATATTAATATTGAGTTGCTATGACTATCTACAATCATAAGTAATTTCACTGTTATCTGTCACAGTTACACTAATCAGATTTAAAGCTGGCCAAACACTTCTAATACAGCCAGGCAGAGGCTTGCATTAAAATTTTCAGCTGTTTTACCTCTGAAGAGACAGAGAACACTTACAGTATTATTATACAGGATTACAATTTTTTTCATTAAAATGGTTTTAAATACATCATTGACTGAAATTGAGAAACCTATGTAATGAGCTTTAGAAGAAATACCAGCCTGAAAAACAAAAGCAGATAGTTTGCAAAGACAAAGCCAGTCTTTCAACAGCTATAAGCATTTTCTTTAGAGCATGAACTCTTAGGTAAAATGTTTTATAAGTAACATAGTTATCTGGTATTTAAAAAGTAGTGCAAGAAGTTTCATATAAGCATGTTTAAGCACTGAACTGTAAGGACTTGAATAAACTATGCCATAGATTTATCTGTCAGCACTTTGTTGTTAGGCCTGGCTGCTAATGAAATCACTGAGAATTTTGCCATTGTCTTTAACAGCGATCATTTCCCCAAGTACAACTTCCCCAAACTAAGGAGCTTGCCTCTCCATGAAAAAAGACTGAAATAAAACACAGCTCTTCTGGAGATGATAGCTTCCAAAGGCTGACATAGCTTGCCACACTGCTACACCCAATATTGTTAAATGGCAGAGAGCCACTGTAAAGGCTATTTTTACAGTATTCATGCCAATCCTGTGTGCCATAAAGACTTATTGGGCTCTCACTGGTAACAATCCCAGTCACAATTGCTTAATGATTTGCTCCTGAGAGCCTAAGATGTACAATGATTATAAAAAAGGAGTGCAGTTTTCTGCTCTTGAGAAGCATACCTACCAAGAAGGAATACCTGTTCAGTAGAAATTGGAATAAATAATAAAAAAGTGCAGAGTGACTCTCAAAAATCTTTAAAAAACTGCAGCTGTAACCAAACATGCCACACATCTACCAAGTCAGTATACTCAAAATGAGCTTTTATAATTCAGCCTTATTTTACAGCAAAAGAGACTGATATAAATGGATGGACTTTGAGAAGTTATGGATGCGTATGAAAAAGCTGAATAATATTTCTTCCTTGGTAATTCCAAGGGTTACTATTGAAATACTCTTTCAACTGAAGCCTGGACAGAGATTGTGAAATAACCAATTGGATTTCTGAAGAGCAAATGATGAGTTTTCTTGGAAAAAAGTAAAGGCCTCAACACTGAAAACTCTTGTTATTACCACTTTGCAACTGATTTCTGAAAATGGAAGTAGCATATTGTGTTTCGTTTTCAAGGTATTAAAGAAGCCATTATCACAACACTCAGTAATACATTTCCTGGTTCAGAATATATTTGGCTATAATCCTAATTTGCATCTGTTTAAGCTAGATAGTGGGGTTAGCCTTCCAAGTCCTGAAAAATGTAACATGGCATAAATAGGAGAGACTCCAAACTGAGTATAATATCAACATTTATCATCATCATGTGGGGTTTGATGAAAACAGCTTGATATTATTATATACATTATTTCATTGCTAATTAAAAAATATATTTCTGTGCTTGTTTATAGCAAAAAAGAGAAATGAATACAAGTGCAATGGAAGGCAGTGTAAGCTCCATCTCAATTAATGAAAAATAGAACACAAAGCTATTATTGTACTTGTCTTGGATGTTGCTACATGACTGCTGATTAAGTTATATTGCTCAAAACAAGGCAAAACACCAAAACATGTAAATGCTTGAATATATCCAATAGCGTTTAATAAGGCTTTCAAGGAGGTAGCTAATTTTAGCACAGTATACAAAGCGAAGAAAAATGGAGTAGCCAAACAAGGCTTGGCTAGAAAACACTTGAGGGAATCAAGGGCATCTGAAAATAATGCCCTATCTACATTTTCAGGGGTGTTTTGGTATAATTCCTATCACACTTATTACTCAGATTTTTGTCTGAATTTTTCTTCCATGAAAAAATGTTTCTTTCCTGTCCTTGGGAAGGCAAGACATCCTGAGAATCCCTCTGAAGTGAGTCCCACTGGGGACATAACAAATTTAAAGCCTCTCACTGCTACTGCATTTAGGAAGAAGGAATGTCTATGGGGCAAAATAAGAAGATGTGGTGGTAGCAATGGGTGGAAGGATCAAGAAATGGGGGAATGAACCTTGAAAAGAACCAAAAGCCTCCTCTGTCCTCTGCTTTTATAAAAACAGCATTAACAAATTCCAGTTACAAACTAATGCAGAATCTTAGGCAGTAAGGGGCATATATAACCAGTATTTTGATATCTGGCTTTGTGCTGAAAGGGGATTCCCTAAAGTTGCTGGCCAGTCGAAATATGTTAACTGTGGTTGCAGTTCAGTATAGCTGCCTCTCCATGGACAAAGGATGCACAGCTTGTGTGGGTGAACTTCCAATGTAACCCAATTTACCAAAACATTCCTCGCTATATTAAAATAGGTGGCCCCAGTTTTGAGGTATCGTCTGTACCAGATTCCCTTCCACCAACAATCATTATGTGAAGAGCACAGCTGTTTACTCCACTGTGGCTTGAGATGAGTGCTTGTCCTGCGTGTTCTGTCCTGACTAAAGCATCAAGTTCTAGCAAGATGTTTTGTGCAAAACCTTAAATGGAGGTGCAGTTAAAATACATTGAAATGTTGTATCGTCTTCCTAGCAAGCAAGGCAAATTCCCACTGAGAACAAATTGCAAAATTGAAGCATGCAACTACAAACAGAAAATACATAAAAATAAAAGAATAAATAAAGAATTAAAAATCCACAGAAACAGCAATATGGTGAAGAAAGAAAAATGGTAGTTTTCGTGGGTGGCTCTGAGAAGCAGAGGGGAAAAGTTAAACCCATAGATGCTCAGAGGTCAAGAAGAGCAACTACCAACACACAAAGCAGAACCTCCACAAACTGACAACAATTTCCCAACAGACTTAGGATGAAAGTGGGATGTAACCTTAGGAGTCATTCTTGAAACTGAGACAGCCAACATGCAAACATGTAGCTGATACACATAAGATGTTGGTTTTTGTAGCTTGTTGTTAGTACACTAGACTTACAAAACATGACAATGTTTTTGCAGCCACATTTCCAAACTTAATTCACTGACACATTCACTGACCATTCTCTTCTCACAAAGAATGGTTTCTCTTTATGAAGAACAGAGAGAGTTTTTTTCCTGCCAGATCCTAACCTTCCTTCTCATCCATCTACCAATGCCTTTGTAAGCAGTAAGAATGCTGAAGTCAGAGCTGACACTCAAGATGTGGCCCCAAACGATGAAGATAGCATTGCAGCTGAACTGTACAGCTACAGTACTTTTGAGCTAATCATTGTGTTTAAATTTATCTTTGCTAATGACTAAAGTCAATAGCACGGCAGATGGGACAAATCCACTCTATGGTTTAATGAGAAAATGCATAAATATAAAAAACCTGATGTTATATATACTGAAATGTATCCACATGTGTATTATAGCAGTATATATATGAAGAGCTGGTCAAATATTTCTGAAGTCTGTTCATAAGAATTTGTTCAAATTTTGAACAGATATTCAAATTAACTATCCTTATACACCTCATTATTTGCTGTTTACAAGCATTCACATTCCTACCAGCATTGTGGAAGTACTATTCTTCACAGAAAAAAACAAAGAAAAAATGGTGAATAGTCAGTAGTTTAGTTAACTTTCTTTTATGTTTTTCCTTTTAAAATTGTAGATATTCAATAATAGGGTAGAAACAAGCTATTTTTACAGTATTCTTCCCAAACACAACAAAATATAAACAATTCATTAACGACCTTAGCCTGAACTTTGTTAGCATAAATTGTTGTTCAAGACTTTCTAATGGCAAATAAATTTTAACACCTCAATGTCCAGTGTTTAGGACTGGCTAGGCTGCGCTCAGCTGAGCAACAGGAAAAAAACAGCAAAAGTGACTACGCCACCATTGTACTAACAAAGCCCTCGGGTTAATAGAGACTGCTTTGACCTTATGGCACAAATTAACACTACCTCAGGGTTCCTTTAATTTAGGCCACCCTGCAATAGCCTCTGGCAGTCAGGGATTATTGGATGAAAGCAAACCAGTTTGCTGTGAACAGGGATTCAGGAGACCTTCATTCAATTCTTGCCCGCACCACAGAGTTTTCAGGTGATATTAGGAAGTATCAAACTTTCTGTGCTTCCTGCTGCTGTATGAAGAAGCAGCAGTAACATTTCCTTACTTCATAAATGTGCTACGAAATGAATTCAGCATTTTTTTGGAAACTTTGTGCATAAAGCCTTAGAAGTCTGCTAACAGTTTTGTCAGTCTTTGGTTGGTCTGGGACAGAAGAGTCCCTAAATCACAGCTTACAGCTCGGGCTGCAATGTACAAAGGATGTTTTTGGTTTCTGCGTGTCTTTTTAGCATGCAAAAGAAAAGAAGACAACCACAACCACCCGTAAAAAACAGGTCTGTTAAAAATCCCTTGTGTATATGCTTCCATGAAATAATATAAATACACCTGAATAATAGTCCTTAAAAATATCCTGTGAATAGATTTGCACATATGCAAGGATAATTTTTGTGGAGTGAGGGATTATCCAAAGTCCAGCTTTTCTGATGTGTTGCAGTTAACACACTGCTCAGGGAAAACTAGGATGCCACAGAACTTTAATGTGATCAGGTGTGTGCAAAGTCTGAAAAATATAAGTGTATATTTTGAACAGTTTTATCATTTAGATGCTTATTTCATTACAAAGCTGTCAATTAAAGCATGCTGAATATGTATTACCATGTACTAAACATTTGCTTTACTTTTAGTAAGACAAAAATTAATTACAAAGTTTGGAATTTCATTGTTTTTTATTGAGTTTTAAAGCAAATTTTCACTGATGTTTCAACATAGCTTGTATGCATGAATTCTATAAAAACTGAATGAAAATTTAGCCAACTGAAATTTTTCCTACAGATTGACACATTATCCTTGTTTATTCAGCACATACTCTATTAAATATAGTCAGAAATCTCTGAAGGTGATTTTCTTACTAAATAGATTGTCTGAAAAAATTAGCATATCATATTATGTAGACAGACATAAAGTAATGTTTGAGTTCTACAAAAAAGTGAGATGATACATTGTGTACGTAATGCAAAGGAAATAGAAGAAGTGGCGTTCTCAGGTATATCAAATATTTATGGGCTTACTGTAACATTGGCAGCAGTGACAGGCTGCTCTCAAAATGCTTAAGAGACTTAACTTGATTATTTAGTTGACATATGTCCAAAATTCTGTGCGCTGATATCCAGTGTGGAAATTTTCACTTTAACATAACATTGGGAATACTCATGTTTTTTTATCCTGGAGAGAAATATATAAAAGATTGTCTGGGGCTATTTCCACTCAGTGTGTCTCTCATGGGTAAGAAGTGGGAGAGTGGACACTGAAGGAAAATCTTACTGAGTTTAAGTTTTCAAATACTATTTTTAGAGTTTGATTTGCAGATTTTGAGTCTTTTACCAGGTTTATGTGAAAATTTTTGTGACGTTGTCTTTATCACCTAAAGTCATGCTTGCCAGATTTCACCAAAAATGCTGTCTCCTTTCCAGTATAAATAGGAAGCATTAAGGGTATACTAAGGATATATGTGTACCTATCTGTACGCACTTGAAAGTCGCTTTCAGTTTTATGCTTCCAATTTGTTCCTTGCAACAACCGAAATCACAAATGTTGCTCTGTAGTTTCTTTATTTGTCACATTATATGAAACATAAAAATAAGATAAATTTTACCATTCCTTCTTCCTTCTTCAATTACTAATGCCTAGCAAAATTCTTTATCAACTCCTGCAGGTTTTACACTGGAATGGCTTATATTTTATGAAAATGGCTTGAAACAAAACTCGAACTGTCATATATACCTAGGCAGAGCAACATAATACATTAAAAAGAATGATAATGCAACTACATGAATGTTTTATAATCAGCAATATATACTGTAAATAAAGAATAATAACTTCTTTGTTATTTATGCATTGCCATAAGTGTACATAGGCTTCAAAGTCAAGGCTTGTGGAATAATTAATGAACCAAACAAGAAATATTTTCAACATGCCCAGAAGACCTAAGCTAACTCAAGTCCCAGCTGTGGAGGAAGGCAAGCTCAGAGCAACTGGGGAGCTATGAGAAATCAAACATGCTACGAATGGGGCAGACATAGCCCAAGTGCACAGCTGTTCTATGTGCTCACAAAAAGCTAACACATTAAATAAATAGTTAATCTTTCATTAACAGTGTGTAATCAGTTGGCACGATTTGCTCAACACACAAGAAAACTGGTGACTGCCCCCCTGAGAGTGTAATTCCAAGCTTCAGCATTATCAGTCTTTAGAGAAACCTTACCTTACTGTTTTAGACACAAAATATGGCAACTGCATTATTTTTTTCTTTCCCAAAAATATAAAGTAAAAGAAGGAGAAAAAAACAAAGAAAAAATGGAAAGATCAAGACAAACTTTTCACCTTTATTGGGATTGCATGAAGGATCAATACTGAGTTATGAAAAGACTTTGCAGATTAATTTGTGGATTAATACATTCCGTCAGCAGCACCTGTCATTTCAAAGGAGAAATAAAAGGTTAAGGGAACAAGATCAAGGCAAGAATATTCTTCAGCTATGATTCCTCCTTTGGAAAGATGCCTTTATTTGCTCCCTAAAGGAGGTGAGTCCAGCTTGTGGTGTTGGTGTTGACGGTATAAGGAGGAATAAGGAGGAGTGAGATGGGGGATGGGACTCCAGGAAGACTCTTCCACTAGTTACAGCCACTGGGGTTTAATGCGATCTATAAACTCATCTGTCTGTTTACATACCAGCAAATGATACGTCTCTCTGATCCACTTACATTTTCAAGCCTAATGTATACACAGGGCACTGACATTGTGTATACAAGACACAGAGATTGCTGGGGGCTGTGTGCTGTCCCTGCTTTCACAGCACACTGTCACTCTTATAAATAAAGCTTTCGCTCGGGAAAAGAGTCTGAGAACTGGAGAGCCACATTGCGTGCAAATCCAGCTCAGTGCCTGAGCTTCCTCAAGGTTGAGGCTAATCATAACTGACATGTTACATTAAAAGTACTTTATAAAATCAATATTAAATTCACAGCCTTTGACATCCTGGGACATCAAAGATAAAGGGGAAATAAACCATGGAGTAAACAGTCCTGCAGCTATGCCAGTTGCTCAAGGAGAGAGGTAAAGGAAGACACAGGAGACCATGGGGTAAATTAGTACAGTGCTAGTCTTGTTTTTATACCAAGGTCTTGACATCAATGAAAACATTATAAAAACAGCACGCAAACTCTTACAAACAAGAAAAAAATATCAGGAAAGACCCATTCAGTTACAAATTCATATAACCTTTTAAGGTTAAAGGCATAAAATGCTACCTATGCAAGCCACAATATTAGCTGCTTCTTTCAGTAAATTATACCTGAGACTGATAAGATAATTAAAAAATCCCAACAATATAACACTGAACTAAAGAACCACTGGGCTAGAATTTGACTGCACAATTCTAACCTGATAGTATCATTCCTGCTTTCTGTGATGTACACCCATGTGTATTCTACAGTCATCCAGAGTGACATAAAGTCAGCCATCATAGTGTTTGTACTATGGGTATGAGATACAAATAGTATGAGTTATTGAGTCAAGAGGAGAAGGGCTTGAACAATGGTGCAGCTACTTGCCTGCTGAATCCCAGCTTCCTTACTCCATATGAAAAATGACAGTCAGGTTTGCTACTTCAAAAGGCAACACTGACTTTGCACAATGGTAAAAGGAAGACCAGGATGAGTTCAAAACTGGAAAATATCCCTTCTTCTCCTCTCGTTACCCTCCCCAAGCCATTTCCTATTGATGAATTAATATAGCACATACTCTTGATGCAAGATTGTATAAGTCAAGATGGTGAGTAGACAACTCTTTATAAGAGAATTGCATTGTGTGAATTGAAAAAGTTCCTTGCCATTTTGTGGCTTTTGTGTAGTCTATTTGTAGCTCTAATGACTCTTGGTAGTCCTTGCACCAACCTTAAGAACAGACTTGTTTCACTTAAAACATCTGATATGCAAACACTTTTACACAGAATAGGCATTAAAAGGGTAGAAAAATTAGGTTTTTTGCATAATGAAATTTGCTAGAATTGTAATTTAAAAGCTACAATCTTTGACTTTTCAGAGGAAAACTCTAATGTATTTTTACTGCATGTGAAAAAGACACACAATGATTTCTTAGCTGGCTGTATTACATAATATTGTTACCAGCCGTTCCCCACTGGTTAGTATTTCTGATGAGACAACTGGTACTGTTTAGGGAAGAAAGAGAAAAATAGTATGTTTGTTAGAATAAAATATGAAAAAGAAGCCACAATAACAACTGTTTTTATTTAATTAATGTGTCTTCAAGAGAGAAGTTTCTCCCGTGATGCTTAGGAAGACTCGTAATTTCCAGGATATTCAACCCTGAAGTTAGCAAGAGCTAAGCACCTAAAAATGACTCTGAATAGCTTTGTTGCAAATACTTGAGCGTAACAGACTGAGCTTAAGGAGAAAGGGTTGAAGGAGTGATGCTGTAAGTGACCAAAGTAATGATAATTAAAGGGAGAAGCCATCTCACGTCTCCTTACAGGAGGACATACACATTTTCAGTCATGCAAATGAATATATGTTTCCCTAGTTCTTGCAGCTGATGTCAACATTTAGGAGCTAATCGGGGTGTGTGTGTGGGAGTGTGGTGTGGAAATGATACTAGTACTAAAAAAAACCTTCATAGCAAAGAAAATACCAGAAAGGTCAATCCTACCATCCTAGCATATGTCTGTGATGCAGAACCGATTTTATTAGGATAAGTGGAATCTTTGTCAGCAAACAGGATGGAACCTTTTTAATAGCCATTACAAAGACCAAACCAATCCTTAGCCTAAGGCTAGTGTCTTCATCTGGGAAATAAAAACCCCTCACTGCTTCCTCTAAATATAGTGCTGGGCCTCAGTGACCAACAACCAATAACGGCGCCTATGGCTGCCTTTCTGCATCTTTCATGTGCTCGGCAGCTTGCCAATTATGGAGTTAGGAGGGAGCTGAAAGCTGGGTTAAACAATTACTTTACCCATTGTTTTACTCTTACAGAATAAAAAAGCGAAATTGCTGATGGTAACTGCCAGAAGCTAATGCTTTTCAGCTTGCTTTACTCAGAGGCGTACAAGATTCAGTCCGAGGCAATCTGATACCTCAGAAGGCACTGAATATGTCTGGCCCTGTGGAAGACCCATGATGAGAGATTTGAGGATGACAGATAACTTGAAAGGTACTTCTCACACCAGAAGGAAACTCAAGAAAAGAAGGAATTTTTTGAGAACAGAAGGAAAGGCAGGTATTTATTCAAACCAATTCAAGATTCAAACAAGTTACATCATTTCAGTTTCTGAGAAAGATTTCCTGTGTGATGCTTACTGTTACTACCCCTACATCCCCCCAAAAGAAAAAGCATTCCTACTGTTTTATTAGGGACTTACTTTTTTATATCCTATGTGATATTCTGTGAGTTATTATAGAAATGAAAAAAACAATTCTCTTCATGTACAAAAATAATATAAAATATTGTAACAGACATTTGATTTTCTTGAGGTGTCAGTACTGTTTATCTTACTGGGTGCTAGAGCTCATTTCATAAATATTTTTATTCTGATCTGTATATATTTGCACACTGTACTTACCATAATCACATCTGAACAGCTCACAGCAGTGTACTAAGCAACATGAATAACATCTGTTACAGATTATTTGCATTTTCATTCCCCCAAAAGAGGAAGCATATACAGTTGGTGCCTCATTTTTGTAAGGTTGATTGATTGGATACTTTTTGGTGTTGTTTTGCTACAGTATTTTTGGATGGATCCGTTTGTTGGATATATTTGCTTTCTTATCCAAATTTCCATGCTATTGTGCACTTAGGTTAGAGAAGGTAGTGTAAAAGAAATATATCTTCTATTTGGACGGAAGATTTCTACAGCTTCTGTTTTTTTTTTCTGTGCAATCATTCCATGACAGATCAGTCCTTTAGAATATTTTGGTAGATTTGATGAAGATTCCTTGATGGACAGTTTAATAGACTGCAGTTTGCCCAAGAGGTTGAAGGTTAAATATTTCCCCATAGTGAAGAATATTTTGTATATGGTAAGCTAAATGAATAGAAATAGCACTGTTTTACAATCTCTCTGAGGCAAATGTGACCTACAAGTCTATTCCTTTGGGTCCAGATTCAGATTTGATCAATATACAATCATATTCCTTACCTGCAATTTTAAGGCTGTACAATAGTGACTGTGAATCAAAGGAACATTTTAAGTATAAAGGAAGAAGTAGTTAGACCATCACTAGCTTGAGTTACTATGTTTATGCCTGATACCAGTTCGGTTTTAATTGGACTTAAGGTTAGCTAGATACCATAGCTTTGACTATGTAGCAGGGAGGGGTACTATTACATGTTGAAGTAATAGAGAAGAACTATACTTCTGCTTGTTCCTTCAGGAAATAACACTTCAAATGAAATGTCTTCTGCAAAAAAGAGGGTATAACAATATGCTCAACATAAAATAGATATGCCGTAAATATTCAAAACATTACACAGCATTACAAATCCATATAATCACAAATGCTTAATTGGATTGTACACAAATAATTTATTACAGCCTCTCAAATTATTTTTGTTAGGATTAGCTACAGCCATAGGACAGTAAATCCATAAAATAAAGACTTTAGCACAAAATGCTAAACATACTTAATATTATACTTCATTATTCCTTCTGTGATATTCAAGTTTGTTGGGCTCTATCCCTATTTTCCAAGCAAGTTTTGAGTTAACATCTCAAAATCATCTCTTGATCAGCAGTAAATTACCAAATATAAAATTACTTTAGCATGTAGGAAAATTAGTATCTCCCTCTCCTTTGCATGTCCAATTCTTTGTCTATACTAGTAATAAGAGATGAGACAAGAGATTCAGATATAGGATTTTGCTTGATATTGCATAGTGCTGTTTTTAGCTCACCAAGCTATGGTTATTTATGGTTCATTTCCAGGCAGCCATGTGTAAGAATCTCAGCTATAAGGTCTATGAACTCCAGTGGACTATTGTACTACTAGCCTTTTACTTTATATTCTGATAAGACCACAGATGAAACCAAAGTGCAATTTTTCATTATTAGAAATTGGTACACAGAAGTGGTCCAAATTASGTGATGCATTATCATAGCAGTTATTAAAAAGTCAAAATTTGCATATCATCATTATACATGCATTATTCAAAAATATGTAAGATAGCAAGGCTATACATAGGGCATCACAACTGTACCCCACTATCACTGAGTGTTAATTAAATAATCTGAATCTGAACTGAAATTCTTTGGCTGAGCTGTGTGTAGGAAGCCCATGTTAATAATTATACTCTTGAATAACAATTATCCACTTCTACTGATACAAAAGCTTTCTTCTTCCTGCAAGGGATGAGAAAATACAAACAAGAAAACATTTTTCTTTTTGACTGAAATAGTCCCTGTCTTTAACATTTGATGTTATCTTTTAAATAGTACTTTTTCAGATTGTGAAGAAAATATTATCACTTCATCACTGATGACCAGCTAAGCCATGATTCTCTACTGTGCAGACCGTTCATTGATGAAATATTAATGTGACCTCAAATATGCTGGCAAATTAAAACTATTTGTGAATCTCTCACAGTGAATCTCATTCTAAATAACATCTCTATGGTAACTGTACTTCTACAAACCAAAAATTAGATTAACAGTCAACTGTATCAGTATAATCATAGTCAAATATGTTAAATTAAGCTATGCCATAAAGTGTTGCCTATTTCAGCCTGATATTCAATTAAGAAAATAAATAAACCAAGCATACATATAGATGACTCATTCTGTGTTTAAAATGTGTTCACAGCTTCAGATCTCAAAATTGTTGTTTAATCCAATTTCCTCTCCCTGTTTCCTCTTTCATTCCAGGTTTCCTTCTGCATAACCAAAAAGCATGAAGAAGTCTAAAAAGGTCCTTTCACAATGCATATCATTGTGTGCATATTGTAACAGTGCATACCATTCACCCACATGGGTAGCACCACCAAGAACACTTGCTGAAGCAAGTGCTGTTGAATTTGCATGAAGGCTGTAGACTTCCTCTCAAAATATTAATGTTTTAGCAAGAGTAAAAAGTAAAAAGACAAAGTTTTTTAAGTAAAAAACTTCAAGCATTATAGAACTGTTAAGTCTAACTATAAAGGTCAAAACTCCATCCATGTATAACAATTGATTTTTTTTCTTTCATTTGCCTTCAGAAAAAAAACAAAAAGCAGAAGAGCCTCCCCCCCTCCCATAGTCAGCCCAAAAGCAAAAGATAGCTAACCACTTTTAAGGCAGCAAAATCTGGGAAACCTAGGCATGGATTTCTTCTTCCAGGATTAGCAACTGCCAATCTCGGGCTGAAATCCAGCCCATGTCAGGAAATGATAACAAAGAGAATTACTGCTTTATGTCTGTCTAGTGAAGATGGTTTCCATGCAGTTTGTTGGAAAATGATGGTCACACAGAACACTGATTAGGCCTCATGTTTTCTTAAAAAACCTAGTTTTTCTTAAATGTTTCATTAAGTACTATAAAGTAAATTGGTATGGGGAAAGATGTAATCCTCTCAAACTCCTTAAATTTCGGTCACGCAGAGGCATGCTGAGGCCTATACTGATATTTCTACTGCTTTCATTGTTATATGTACAAAACCCCCTGGTTTTAGATGCTTTTAGACCTGTCTGTATGACGTTGTCATTCTCATCAATCCCTAATTGGACTAAAATCTCATACTGGTATCTATACCTGCAGTCAGCTTGGTCTTTTGTATCAGATCGCCTTGGTTAGGCGTGTTATTTTCTTTCTGTGATATTTTGATTTTGCTTGAAATAGATTGTTACACTTTTCAGGGGTAACCAAACTTCACTCATTCTTGCGTAATATAAATGCTGATAAAACGAACGTTTTAAGGAATAAAATCCTGTGTTATCTGTGGGCTACAGATGGGATACATCATGTAAAGCTCCGTTACTGAACTTCAGACCACACTCCCCCAATCACACTACAACTAAACAGGATGCCAGTTTCATAAAGGAGCTTTTTTTCCTTTGGTTTCATAGCCACTGTCTTAAGGACTATAGAGAGCAAAGCACTTCCCCAAAAGTAGTTTCTTACATTAGTATTTCAAGGTCTTCTTTACAGTTTTCCCAGAAACTTGGCAGTGTTTTTGAGGTTACTGTGCTCAGTATTTAGCTGCTTCCTTGTCCTACTGCATCAATATTTTTTGTATATAGCATAGTGGACGTCAGAGACTGCTTTGAGAAAATGCTGGAGCAGTTTGCCTGCAGAAAGACTCAAGCCTAAATACTGCACTATGTTGGCTTGCAGCCTCTTTAGGCTTGCATAGTGGAGAAAGGCAACAGTAGAAACTATTCTGTTTAGGGTTTCTTTCCCCCTCATGGTGAAACAATCCTTGCTTTTGCTTAATTTTTGACTGGGGAAATTAATTACCTTTAACTTCTGCAAATGGGATTTCTCCTTAAAGGTTTGTCATACTCCATAACTCCAAAATAAATAACACTGAAAATCTTCATAGCTACAGATTAAAGTAATAATTGCATTAGTGGAAGAAAGTATCTTTAAATGGACTATTTTGGAGTACAGGAGCTGAGATACAGAAGCCCCTGTTCTGTTGTGTAGTAACAGATTAAACTGACATACTGAGTACAGCTGATCTCTAGAACACAGTTTGTCTGAAAGCAATACTGAGCACCAGAGTTTGACTTGAAATGAATAGTCTTGAACTAAATCAATACCACATGCTGCTAAATCCTGAGGAATTGTTACCCAGCAGTGTTACCCAACAGATAAAATGAGTCTCAGGAAACCTGGATTTTACTCCTGTCTCTGCCATTGATCTGCTTGGTGTGACCCCAAGTCACTTTGCATCTCTTGTGAATTCTCCCATGTGTGGCCTACTTCACTTGTTTAGACTGAAAGCTCTTTGGGATCAGGGCTCGTTAAATTTTAGTTCTGTGGCTAAGCCAACAAGGCCCTGAGATTAACTGAAATTTCTAATCTCTCCTGCCATAAAAAAAAAGTAAAAGTGTAATGCTTGCCAGAATGAGGAAGTTGAAAGTTAGCCTTAGATTTATTCTTTAAAGAAGAAATTTACTGCAAAGAGCAATTAGTTAAATTAAAACTCAATCTTAATATTAATATTTTTCTCACATAAATTTAAATCAGCTATTAATTGGTGAAAACATATTTTGTGAGGAGTCAAGCCCCTTAGTCATCTTCATTTGCAATATTTCTGTTATTGTCATCTGCTGTTCCTGGAATAATATATGGTAAACACTCCCCCCTCAACATTTAATATGTAGTATATATAGAAAATAATTAGAAATAGTAAATATTAGGGATTACTGCCATTTCAGATAATTAACTGACAAGTAAAACTTAGCTGTCACATTGGGTTTGAAATCAGATCAATAAAGCATTAAGTTAGAACATGGGCATTAAGAAACACAGTTCTACATCTAAAATGGACAGAGTTATTGCTGTTAGCAACATGTGATGAGATCTCTCTTCACATGTGCAGGTGCTGATCATTTATACATATGTACATATAATTATTAACAGGTGTTATGAATGGAATGCAAGAGAGAAATTTGAATGATACAAACACATGATGTGTAAGTGACTTACCAGAGTTAAAAAGTTATAGGAGAGACCATGTTTACGGACATGCTTGTCTTTGAATGAAAGATTTTGAGGTGATGTCTCATGTTTCTCTCACTTTCCTTGATGTACCATGAAGGATGATAAAGGTGCTTTATGTGAAGTGGCAAATTCTGTCCTCTTTGCAACCATTACACACCTTTGGCTTACAAAGTCCCTTTGGAAAATTCAAAATGTTAATTGGACTTAAATTATTTCCATGTACCACAAAATGAACTTATTTCCTCTGGTAACGATATATAAGGAAGCATGTATTTTAGTGGTGTGGGTGATATATTTAAGAATATGTGTGTGATATATTTAAGAATATGTGTGTGGTTCAGGACAAAGGATTATGTTTATCTAGTCCAAACAAGCTTCTCTTACAATACCAAAGGCTGGCTCTAGATTCAAAAAGCACCTACAACAACGCATAGTAGCAAGCATTAAACCATCTGTATCTGTAAGACAGCTCCTGTATTTAACCCTACCTACAAAGAGACACAAGCTTGATTTAATGCCATTTTGATATAATAGTAGCTTGTAGTCTTCAGAAACAGAAAAAAATCTGCCTAGGCACTTTAGCGTATTTTAGGACATGACAGACATTCATTTTTGAGAGGCACTTGCAGCATTTTCATTTAGAATATGTTCATAATATGTGTGGTGAAATTTTCTTGGATATTTGAAGAACAACTTTCATGTATTTCAGTTCACTAGGGAACAAGGGGGGTGTCACACTTTGATCCATTGTAGTCCATGTTTCTGCAACTTTTTACAGACACTCCTGGTACCTTAGGTGTTACAGAAGAATGGACACTGACATTGAACATATTGTAGATAAGATATATCTGCCAAAAAGATGGTAATTTACTACAGAAGTCTAAGAAGACTGACCACTAAAGCCCAGCACTAACTGTTATTTTACCACTTGTATGCTATGAAGTAATTAATTGCTATTGGAATAAGCAGACTCAGTTTCATTACCAAGTAAATCCATCAATTATTGATACTTTATACTACTGAAATTTTCAGAATTCATATTGTTTTGAATTAGATTTTCTAACTGGTGGAGTATAATATGTCTCTCTCACACGCAGGTACAAGCTTGAAGAACCAGATTTTGTGATATGTCAGGATCCACAAATTGTGAAAATTATTTAGTTGGAAATATCAAAAGTTTCTATTGGAGAATTTTATATAAAATCCAAAGAAGTTTGTTATGGAAATGTAAAAAAATTATAGAGAATCAGCTTTTTGAAACTGACCTGGAGAGCTTCATTTCAAGTTAATTCAGTATAACTGTACGACAATTCATAGGTGTTACAGGTCTGATGACAGGTCTCATGATGCACACAAGGTGATGCTACTCCTAAGATTCATCAAACAAATTAGCTTGGCAGGAAGCTAGATGCAGCTTCAGAATACTTTGCTGTCTGTCAAGTATGTCAGCAAGAAAGAATGGGGGTGGTGAACTACAACTCCCAGGTGACATGGAGCAGAAACAGTTTGATGATTTGCTGAAATTAAACCAAATAAAATGATGTATTTTAAGTGTCTGATATCTGTAATTTGGATTTTCCTAGTAGAAATGTCCCACAGGAAGTTTTCATGGTATGCATATTCTTAAAAAACAAACAATATTATTGTATTTGCAGAGCAGAATTCATACTTTTATACATACCTTTTACTATTTTTTCTATTTTTAAATGTTTTCTGTTGGAAAAACATTTCTTAATCAATGAATATGTATTTCTTATCCTGTTTGTTTATTTTTTTTTAACTTTGTTCACAAAAGATATTTTCACAAGATATTTCCCTATATTGGTATTTATGACTGACCCTTATTCAGTCAGCCCAATGAGATCTTCATCTTGCTTTTCATGTCTTTATCTTTTGATAACAATACATCTGTTTTATGTATGCCAAATGTTTCACTCTCCTCTCTCATTTTCTGTGTGAGTGAATTTGGACATTTTATATGTTCAATGTGTTTAAAATTTTTTACAGTAAGGGAATAGTTGATGTTAAATTTTCTGAGAATGTTCTGTACTAACTTATGGAAAAGTTGCTGTGCCTAGATGGCTATTTTTGGGTTTCATGTTCCTCCATTTTAGAGCTGAGTCTTTCCTTTGTTGATCATAGTTTTTGTTCCTCTTTTTAGTAGAAATATTTTTGTTGCTGATTTATTTATTATATTCATTGAATATTCATTGAATCTCCACAAATCTATTAACTTTTCAGCTCCTCCTTAAAATGAATTTGTACTGGGTAGAACTTCGATGCCTAACCTAACATGACCAACGGATTATTTTCCTTATTGAGTAACAATGTAGGCAAACAACAGGGTATCTTAATATGCTAGTCAGTCACCATACAGAAGAATCTAACAACACAGAAATGAAAAAAGGAATTCTCAACAGGAAAAAAAAGCTTGCCGTCCACATAAAGAGAGATTGAGAAACTTTAAATATCCTGAAAATATCTTCAAAATCTCTATTTGGAACTACAGACTAGTGAGCAGTAGTGGCAGCACAGTCTGACAATGAAGTTAAATCCAAGTTGGAGGAGTTAAGTGATTATTTTCAGAACAGTGTAAATGGGAGCATACAAATCTATTTTAGCACTGAGCTTAGAAGCAGCCTCCAAAATATTTTCTGGTAGATAAACTGTTAAGAAAACATTTTTATTCCAACTAAGGTAATGATAGAAAATAAAATGACACTCAACACTGTCACACTGACTGCATGCCACCCACCTGTTAGGTTGTAGATTTTAGCAGCCAGAAAAATGGCTTTCTTGGAAATATTGCTCAGAATGACTAGTGCCATGACCTCAATATCTGTCTACCAACGTTTTTGCAGTTGGGTCAGTGGGTGACAGACTGTAATCACTTTTCAAATGATGAATTTCATTTTCATTCTATAAAACTAGTATCAAATCTAAAAGTGGAATCAAACCAGAGTATCAGAAGAGCATCTTTCATTTTTCATGTTGCAAGATGCAGTTAGAAAGAAAATTCACTTTGCTTGTATAATGTCCTGTTAGAATCCATGTTTTAGATAGAGATTGTAGGTAGTAAGACAAAGCACACATCAAATTCTGACAGAAATATGAAGATTGCAGTATTTTATCATGTAGGTATACAAGGATTATTTCATGTTTCAAAATCCGTGACAATTATAATGAATAAATGCATATAAATGCATACAAATGTAGTACACAGAGAAGAAATGACTGTTTATACTTACCCTTTAATGCTGTAACAGCAGATAAAAAAGAACCCACAGCCTACCTGCTGATTTACAGTGCATAAACAGAAAGTTGTAGGTGATTTTTCTATTGAATGTAATACATAATCTGTGGTTTCTCCATAAAATAATTCTAATTCCATCTTAAAAATGTTTCTTCAAATAGAAATCATAAGAGATTATTACAGTAGAATTTTCTACTTTATTTTTGAAGTCTACTCTCAGCCCTCACAGGTCACTAAGCCTATTGGCAGAGTCTGCAGGAGCAAAGCATTGTCCACAGCAAAGAAGGAAGGAGTTAGGGACATTTAAGCAAATCAGGCAAGTTCTTAGTACCAGAAGGAAGCCATCCAAGGATCTGAGGGAATCGGTGCTGTGAGGCCCTTCTACCATCTACCATAAATTCTCGTGCTAATCCCTATTTTCGCTTTCACTAGTAACTTCCCTAGAGGCACAACGCCAAAGAAAGACTTTACTGAAGTCCTACAGAAAAGTCAAACTACATTTCCCTTATAAAAAATTTCAATTATCTTGCCAAAGAAGGGTTTCAAATTACTCTGGTGCAATCTCCCAATGGGAAAATACAATTACAGACTTTCGTTTATTGTCTACTTTCACGAGTTCAATTATTATTTTCTTCAAAATTTATTCTGAAGCCTTACAGGCTATTAAAATTAGTATTACCACTTTCATCGTTATCCTTTTTCATGAATACCCAGTATGGAACAGTAGCAAGGTGTGCAGAGTAAGATTGACTGATAAAAGAAGAGATTCTATTGTATCATAAATTCCTAACTTCACTTTAGAACAAGTCTATTCATCTTCAGAAAAATCCTGTCTCTCCAAGATCACAGAATGAATCCATAGTGGAACAAGGATATTAGCTCAGAGTTTGGGGATTCTAGGTTAGCTTTGTGATCCTGTAATCACATCTTTTCCAGAAATGTTCTGATGGTTTAGTCTAGCCTGCATTTACTGACAGAGAAGTACATGGCCTTTCCATAAGCCTGTAAAGACTAAATCAACACATAGATCAAAAAATTGCTGAGAAAATTTTCCCAGAGATATGTGTAATATTTTCTACAATTTAAAGTGAATTAATGATAGTTATTGTTCAACATCTGATTTTTATGACATCTCTGTTAGACTTAATTAATAGATTTAAGAAAAATAAGAGAGGAAAGCAAGATGTGGGTCCTACCCAGTGTAGCCAGTAACCTTCTTTACTAACAGGTAGAATGCTTCTTACTACCATAATTCCTTACATATACAACACCTACAAGCACTTTAATTTATCTGCACACCAAACTACAAGGAAGAACTGGGTTGAAAATGATCAGTCCCTGCTCTGATGGTAGGTGGAGTCTTCTGCATGACTGCAATTGTAACACCTACTAGGTGCAAGAATAGCGGTATGAGCTATTTGCAACCAGAGTTATGGCATCATGTATGTGACAAGTATCATGTGGGCTGTCCATACGTTAGGATGTCCAGGACTCCCACTGGCTTATCCAGCACGAACCCGCAGGAAGTGCAATCAAGGGTTGAGATGTTTTGTTCTGCTTTAGATCAATGAAGTCTTCTGTATTACAAATGCTGTGAACTGTGTAGCAAATTTGTTCATAAACTAGCTGTTCAAATAACTAATCCCAGTATTATGCTATGTAAGGATGTCCAATGGGTATGAGATACAAGTCTTTAAAAAGAGATTAAGAAACTGGAGATTCCTCAGTTGTGTGGTTCTTCAAAAAGAAGTGAAGTTGTCTGTCAAAAGCCAAGTCCAAGGGAAACACTGACATGTCAGAATTAATGAATTTACTACTCCTTGACAAGAGGATTGCTGGTGAATGATAGCATGGAGCTATTTCATCTCAGACACCAGACTTTGCATTTGCTTGCGCTAAACTTCAAGAGTTTCCTGTCAGACCATTTCTCTCGCCTGTCAAGGGCTCTCTAAATAGCAGCCTTCTCTCCAACATATCTATTGCTCCTCCCCAGCTTGCTGAGCCTGTGTTCTATCTTCTTACCCAGACTGTTAATAAAGACATTAAACAGTATTTTCCCTGACATTGATCCTTGAAGGATACCGCTATTAACGAACCATCAGCTGGACTTCTTCCTGACAATCACCGCCCTTTAAGCCTGAAGGTCCAACCATTTTTCCAGAGTCCAGTTTCAGGTTCTCCAGTAGAAGAAATACAGTGGCATACTGAAATTAGTCCAATGGATGGCCAAAAAGGTGACGGGGGATATGCAGTACTTAATTGATGAGTAGAGGCTGAGAGAAATATGTTGTTCAGCTTGGAGAGATGGTCGAATATTAGAACAAGTTACCCAAAGCAGACCATGGCTGGAACATGGGGTTGACCTAGACCACCTCCAGATGTCCCTTCCAAGAAAATTATTTAATTATTTAATTATTCAGGTTTTCTTTTCAGAAAGCAATGGCTTTTCTGGCTCTCTACATACCACTGGATGTGTGTAGAATTTAGTGTTCATGATCCTGGTTTATTTTACCTTCAAAACACAAAAAAGTAATTTATTTCTTTATTTCTTTTATTCCTAGACTTTATTTATGATCATATCAGTTATCTTTTTATTTAGTTTCTGGTTTTCTTAATTATTGTCTAGATTTTAGGTATATTATAGTTTTCTATGAATTCCTGTAACATTGAATTCTAACTGGCAGGCTTGCCTATTAATTAAACTCCCTGAAACTTCACATTATAATATCATTTCTCCATGCCTAATCACTCTGAAACTGTTTATGCATTTGACCTAAAATTTTACATGGATGTTGTTTGTCTTGGGATGTTTTGTTTTGTTTTATTTTAAGTTTCAGCCAGAAGAGTAAAGCTTCTTGTAAGAAAAAGGTTAAAGAAAAATCCACATCTCTTATATGTAGCTGTTGTGTTTTAGAGCTCCTCATTTAGGCAATAGCATTTGTTGAGTAATGCTCCTTCTGCTGCCCCTACAAAAAGCTGCCCCAATGTGACATTGTTATATAAGACCGAATGTTATTAGAACTAAATTTCTAATATTTTGCAATTGATGTTCAGTGAACACACACCACATTGGGAACACGCTGTAGAACATTTGCTGCAATTGCTATTACTAATTGCTTAATGGAGGAATGATATTAAGCTCTGGTAAAATATAGATGTTATTTTATTCGTGCTTCAGTGAATTACCTAAACTACATGGAAAAGAAAGATGTAGAGGTAAAGGTCAGACAAAGTACTTGATAAGAAACCTGGGGAGCTGGTGCTAAAGAGGTTTAAAGCAGCTAGGGGAAGTGAAAGTGACTAAATCAGGAGCCTGAGGTTAGAAACTATAAAGATGGCTGAGAATTATACTATTCAGACAGTGAACAAAAACTGAGAAGAAAGAATAATATAATAAAGTACAGTACGGTATATAATATCATTGTAACAGCATAATATAATGGCCTAGGAACTGGAGAGCAGGGAAGGAGTAAGGTCTGGAGGATACGGGCAGAAATATAAAGCAAATACCATTTTCAGAGTGTGCAATGAAATCCAATATTACTCTGCTATGAAATACTGATTAAATTCACAAGTTAACTGTGTCTTGCATGCTGTCAGTCCTTACAGAGTATGACAGTATTTCAGTTACTTCAATGGCTTAAGCAGCCAAGAACTTTGCAGGGGATCTCAAATTAGAGATTCAGCTTGATTCCCGGAGGTCTGATTTGCTTGAATGGTAAGCACTCACATTTGCAATAGAAGTAGTTGTGCTATGAACATATAAATTATTCTATATATGAGAATTGAAGATGGGTTTCTCAGATTTGGGACTCCTAGTTTAAAAGATAAATTTCCCTTTACTGTCTGCCTGTCTGTTTCCCACCTGTAAAATGAGGAGTTCATCCTCATTGTCATAAGGACCAAATGAATATAAATTAACTATGAAAGAGCCAAACATCACAGTAATGAATGCCACAGAAAAGACATTAAAGAATTCTGTCTTCTAAGTAAAGTTTGAATAACATACAGTAAAAAAGGCATAGGACCACACATTGAAAAATAGCAGAAAACAAGACTCTGAATAAATGCTCATTGAGAAAGTATTGTCCATCCTCTGCAGGGAATGTGACAAGGGTCCTGTGAAAACCAGTGTTTGTGATGCTTTAATTAAGCAAAGTATTACAATGGCATGCTAGGGGAATGATGGTGAAGAATTAAGTTTCTGCAGGCACCTTTAAATCAGCCATATTTAAAGTTTTGACTGCCTGAGTTTGAGCCTTCATATATTTTAAAATATTTTTTATAGTTTAACATAAAGGAGTATTCATTTACAAGACAATATATGCTGGAAAATTGCCTTAAATAGCAGGGTTCTATTTCAACTTAAAATACATGTTTTGTATAATTATAAACATATTCTGTTGTTTGTATACCGTTAGATTAAGTAAGATTGGGAAGCATCAGTACTAAAAGGTCTTTTTTCTAAAGTCTCTGTGTTTTAGAGAGTTTTAGACTGCCAAGAAAACCACACAGTCTGTGGCTGCTTCCAGCTTAATTTCCTGTACATCTATTGTAACTCATCTTTGTGCCCTCTTTTAAGTTGTCCACATATGTGATATCTGACCTACTTTTGGGAACTTTTCATGACACGGAACCCTTCAAGTCCCACAAAATAATTAAAAGCTCTAACTCTAATATAATCACAAAACCAAAAGAAATGCCAGTAAAAGAGATTAGTCTCAGCTCTTCTTGCTTTGAAACAGAGCTGCAGACAGGGGCAAGAAATAGCAATGGTCTGCACAAAACCATCTGTTCAGCATTCACATTAGTTGGCATTTATAATGTGTATACTACTGCAGATGCACTGACCTGGAGGTTTGTGTATAGCACAGGGATGTGAAAAGAAAGAAAAATCTCTACCCAGAAGCAATTATAAGGCAACTGGAGTATTATATGCAATACTAGCTGCTTACTTGTATTGTTAACACAATGACTAGAATGTGATAATTTAGCAGTACTTAAAAATTACGATGGAGAAAATGACTTATCTACATATTCCAGTGATATTAGTGCTATTACTGGTTGAATATAGAGGAGAAATATTTCAAATAATTTCTGAATAACAAATCTTTGATTTCAATAAATTCCAGATGCTCCAGATGTTATTTATTGTTTAATTTGCACAAATGTGTTAGTTTAATCTTGAAYGTATTCTCTGACAGTTTGTACGATTATTCTTTCTAAAAATTATGCCGTAAACAGGTATTTGATCCACTAATAACCTGAATAAATAATTTGAAATCCAGAAGATTGAATATTCACTCTTTTAATTTTGACTGGACAAAACAGTTATGTTTTGTGAGTTATGATGTGATGACTGTGAGCTTTTAGTATGATTCATAAAAGGGCTGATCACGTTTGAAAGGATTGAAGATATATTTGAATAAAGAACAATCACTATTATGTGGTAAGATACCTTTTTAAAAATAAAAGCATATTAACTCTACAAAGTCCACCTTTAACTCAGAAAATAATACCCTAATGAATAAATGTATCAAAATTGGGCTGTATGGGATTTCTTGCAATCTCCTGTCAAGCATCTGTTACTAGCCATTACAGGAAACAGGATACTGAACCAGATGGACCATCAGTCTGTTTTGAGGGAATTCATATCTGATGCAATACCAACACTTAAAGTAAGTACACCAGCACAAATTTTCTCAGAAAGCCCAAATACATACAGCAAAAAAATAATTAAATCAGAGTACATAAGTATATACCTATCAAGAAAAGAAAGATGGCAGAGGGACAATTCTAAAGACAACCAGAAAATGAGAAACAAAAACTTGTAAAAAGAAATTTTTAAATTAACAAAAAATGCAGAGAGCACCTTTTTTTCTCACTCTGCTGCTGGCAGATTAATTATACCTCTATTACAAAAGGAAGACCAAAAAAATAATTCCTTAAAAATGTCTTTTCTAAAGTAATAACAACCCAGATTAAAATGTAACTTTTGTTTTCACAGTCTTGAAATATTTCTGAGAAAAATTCTGCAGAAGTGAGCTTTACTCATGTTAGCTGTGGTCTCCATGTAGATCTTAAAGTGAGATCTTGCTCATTTGAGGCCCAAGTTATTGAGCTTATTGCAAAACTGTTATCTTAAAACATGGGATTTATAAAAAAATGTAGTAAAGTGCATATTACTTTGAAGATGAATTGCAGTGTCTCATACAAATTGGACTGTTAGGGTCCTAAGTGCACGCCTCCCCATTGAGGAGTTCATCTTTCTGCACTCAAGGCCAGCTTACTGATAAAAGACATTATGAAGAAACAGCTGGAAGGAGCCTCTATTGAGGGTCTCCCTAAAAACCTTCTAAGAAGCCTTAGCAGGGCTCTCTGCTTTTAAGCTGAGGCTCTCACTGTTGGTTCTTGCTTAAGCTATTCTGCAGTGGGGCTGCAGCCATGCCTATGCCTATACCTAGCCAGGTACCCCATTAATCCAAACCATAACCCTGACCTATGGACTGACTTCCTGGCTTGACTGCTGAGTTCTACAGACTGCTGAGTTCTACAGACTTGGCTGGAGACACTGACCCTTTGTCTGACCTGATTTGGACCTGATTACATCCCTGACTTGCTGATTCAGCTTCCCAACTTGACCTTGGATCTGCCTCATCACCAAGAACTTGACTAGTGATTTGGGCTCTTGGCTGCAACTGATTACTCTCATTGGACCTGCTCTGCTCACCTTGTTTGGGTGCTGTGGGACCCTTGTCAGTGAGACCTCTGCCTTCCTCATGTTCAGCTTCTGGCTCCCCTGCCCTTGCAGGGCAGTCTGCTCTTGCTGCTCCCTGATATGGACTTTCCTGGCTRCTGATAATTTCATGCAACAAATGTGTTAATGGAATCCGGACAAAGGACACCAATGCTTAATATAACCCAAGTCTGATCAGCATTTGCCTGGAATGGACAGAATCTCCTTGACAACTGGACACAGAAGAAAGTCTAATCTATAAACAATGTCTATTTATTTACATACAGGGCATCTTTTGAAGGCACACCAGAGCTTACTCCATCCACAGTGCTCTAGCCAGATGTGAGCCTGTTGCTAGCAAAAGCCATACACCCACATTGGCTCCAGCTTATTTTTAACCCAATAAGCTCAGATTGAAAGCAAAGTGTATTTTCTTCAGCCATCCAGGCTCATAGTGGAGTAGAGCAAACTTCGGTCTGTCTGCAAAACATATGTAAACATGCTAATAAAAAAGTCTTGAACTGCAGGATTAAATCCCATGAAGTAGAAAATAATATAGTTACAAATTCTACAGAGACTTTATTCTCTGCCCATAGCATTAGCCTTGACTTGCTGTGTTCAGCTTCACTACATGTTCTGTTTTCTCTGAACATTGGATCACAGTGGGGTCAAGGAGTATGATATGGTGGTGGTCAAGTAGAGCTGTATATTATTTTCACGTTGATCTTGTACCTACTGGCTACATCACTGTGTTGGCAGGACTGGGGAAAGACTTGATCTCAGTGAGACTTGATAGGAAAAGGCCTCATCATTGAGATAGAATTTCATGTTGCTGCGGAAATTTTGGTGAAACAAGGATGTTAGCGGCCCAGATATGGTGGGTATGAAGTCTATGTCCAATATATCTGAAAAATAAAAGTAGTGCTTTTATACCTGTAAATTTCAGTAAAGGGAACCTTAAACTTGATATGAAAAACACCATGAAACTTGTCATTAGCACGTTTCTGCTGACGAACACTGCTAACATCTGCTTGAATGCCAGGTTCTCCACACCTTCTAACTAAAAAAATTTATTCTATTAATTTTTTGAATTAATTCTTGAATTTCAAAGTGATATTAAGAAAAAGGGTAATTAAAGGAGTCTTGCAGATACTGGTCTATAAGCACCTATTTCTGCAAACATCCCTTTTTCTTACTTGTGGCACTCATCCTGGCATCTTTAATGGATTCAGCTAAGGTATTATAAACCTGATAATGCATCTTTTACCCATCTTCCATGGAAATAACTATATCCTTCAATGTGTCTAATTCACTTAACTGATGATTGGAATTAAGTCAATATTTACAGACAGAAATCTTGAAATTGTATGTTTCCCTAGAAATGCAACTTATGATTAAGTTCATTTGCCTGAGATCTGCCATTTTCCTAGTGTAAATTGTAGCCCATGGCATTTACTGTAAGATTTTCGTCTTGCATCAGTGCAGCACTAATACAAAGTAAGACCTCAACTTTCAAGATTAAATAATYTTTCCATGGTAAAATCAGTCCTAAGCATCCAGCAACAGTTCACAAAAATCCTTTGTGTTTTTATTCTGTACTCATATTTAGCACAATAAAACCAGGTCAAATACTTTTATATTTATAATTACTACACTAAAATGGTAAAAATGTAAAGTGAGGAGATAATATATGACGATCTATCTGAACTGATGGGCTTCCTCATCTTAGAAAAAGGAATTGAAGAACCAGTTCTCCGAATATTCTATTAGTACCACTGACTGATCAAAATCTAGTCTAAAGTTTCCATCAGTATTCACACTACTCACTGTCTGGGTCTTGATCACCAGGTTGGTGTTTGAGCTGAGAGTTCTATGGTATTTCCCACTATGCTCGCCTGGCCAATGGTGGTATTTGACGTGCCTTATGTTCTAATCCCTCTTTCTCCATCATGTAAACAAGAAAAAAATTCACTTTTTAATGATTCTGCCTTTGTGTTTCCAAGCAGAGAAAGAAATTCCTTTTTTCTCTTCATTGAATCTTTAAGATAATGGTATAAAGATTTCCCATCTGCTTATTTTCTGCTGCCTTTGGTATCAGAACGAAAGGAATAAAAATCTGCCTACAAAGTCTTTGATAAGAAAGTGAAGGTTTTTGCATACAAAGGTGCTCTTTGTGTATGATAGAATGATGATTACCTCATCTTACAGGAGCTTATTCCTATATTCTAGTTGCTAAAGGAAGTAAAAGTCATACAACCCATTTCTAACGTGGTTTTTTTCAGGTCAGGAAGCAGCAAGAGCAGGCTAGTCTGCAAGGGAAGGTGAGCTGAGGTTGACAGCAAGGCAGGTACAGAGCTGTGACTTCACCCACAAAGGTTGCGGTTCCCCCAGTACCTGAGCAAAAAGAGCAGAGCGGGTCTGGTGATGTTAACCAGGGTCAGCCAACAGTTGAGCAACTGTCAAACAAGCCCAGAATGATGAGGCAGGTCTGATGTCAAGCCAGAAAGTCAAGCCAGTCAGGTGCAGGCTTACCTGCAACATAGCTCTGCAAGGTGTAAGGGTGAAAGCCTCAGCTTAAATGTAGCTCTCAAGCAAAGGGGGAGGAAGAGGCTTCTCACAAATCTTTCTCATACTGCTCTTTTCCCTGCAGCCTGTTCCAAAACCATACAGCTGCACTGTATCAAAGGTGACCTTGAACACAGGCAATTAAACCTCTGAGCTGGGGAGGGGCAAGGGGAAGGAGACTGCAGAGTCTTTTGGTGTACGCAGGGTCCTGACATTTCTAGAGGGCTGCCTTACTCTTTTGTCTCACCAGTTGTCTGAACACTAGTCAGCTATTTTGGAAGCTTCCTTTCCCAGTCAATCTCCCAATACTGTCCTAGTCAATTGTATGATCTTATGATAAGCAGGAAAGAAGAACCACTGCGATACTGGGGGCCTTATCATGCCCGATCTTCTTTCTCTCTCCCTATCTTCATTAGGCATGAAGAATGAAAAGTTTCTGGATGTTAAGAAAAGTTCAAAGGTAGAGAAACAAACTGTTTGAACTTCCGAGACAGAAAATATACACATACTTGACAATTAAAGGCTGGGTTCAGTTTTTAAACCATAGTATTTCAACATTTCTGAACCAGCTTATTACTATGAAGTGTATTTCAAGTGGAACCAGCTAAATGGGTGCTATTTTTTTAAAAAAAGACCTATCCCAGAAGCTAATCTCTTTGAAAATAATTCAGGCTAATTAGATTGAATCAATCAATCATTACAGAATTATGATATCAATAAAGGTATTTCTAAACAGCATTACCTTACTACTGCTTAAAGAAGCAGATGCTCTTTTTACAAACTCACTCAAATTTTAGAAGCATTCAAAAGGAGTTTGTTTGTTTGTTTGTTTTTTGAGGGATAAAAATGGTAGGCTTGTCACAATGAAAAGAAATACAGTAGATAGAGTTATATTCCATGACAACGGTGACATCTGTGTTTTGCACAGCATTTTGGATGGATTGCTCTGAATAGTCTATTTATTTTATTTTTAAGCAGTTAATTCCCTATACAGATTTGACAGGTTTTTTGATAACTGGTAATTGCATCACACCCTTTCTGATCATGGATTATAATGATGAAAAAGTGAACTTGAATATATCCTGAAAAAATAACATTTTTTTGTATATTGTCACTTCCTATCAAGTAAAGTCCAATTTCTATTGATAAATAGTACACTTGCTGTGTTGCACGAGACTGGGTAGTCACAATATAAGTGGGCCTACTCATCTTATCCTCAGTAAAATATGAATCCACTTCATGCATAGACTTCCTCTGGTGTCCTTTAATTGACATTTGAGTTTAAATTTAACTGCCAGAAATCACCCCACTCATTGAATAAAGCTGGCAGTGCAGCAAAGAACTGTGACCTCAGATCCTAAGTCATACGGAAATTGCTCTGGACTGTGGTTACTCATGTAAAAAAACAATACAGCAGAAATGACTGAACTGCGCACTGGCACACACTGAGCCTGGAGAGGTACTTTTGCTTGCAAATATTTACTGAGCTATGTATTACTTTCAACAGTGAAGGAATTTCTTTCTTCTGGTTATTTTTTGCCATACTACACTCTTATCCCCAGTCCTCAAAGAAACAAAAAAGACAAATCTCAGTAATCTTATGCTCTGGTAGCAACACTTAGATCTTAAGAAAGTGAATGGTAATGGATATGAATGTGAGCCTTTCAGATCTCTGTCATACCTACCCACTAGAAATCAGCACAACAGAGGAGAAATGAGGAGCCATTTTAAAGTAATGACCTTCGGGGGGGGGGGGGGGAAGTGATGGTTGGAAAAACTCAGGGAAAACAAAATATATTTCTGAGGTAAAAAATAGATAATATTTTATTGGAGCAAGAATCACACCTGCATAGTACCAGGTACTTCAGGAAGAATAATAGCTAAATACTGAGCTATACATGAAATCTCCACTAATAAAAACTAGAAATGGTATTTTACATTCAAAATTAAGGATAAAGAACAATAAAAGTAGAGCCATAAAAGACAGAGGAGATGCAATTCAAGGAACGCATTGATAATTTGTGCACAATAACACCTTGTACCTGGAATTTGCTATGTACAGATATAGCACTATATTTATCTAGTATTGATACGTGCCCAGTATCTCCTATAGAAGGTTCAGCACTATCATCGGTAAAATAAGAGCTAAAAAAAGCAATATTCTCTAAGAAAATACTAAAAATTAAAAATTTTCTAGACTATACATTCATAAATTGGCATAATAATAAATGGTGTGGATTATTTTTATTGAATTTGAAAGGTTTATATGTGCTCTTTAAGGCTACTCAAATCTACTTAGTGCTTAACAGTGTTTCATTTACTTTGCAATCTCCCATATTCATTATTTGTACTTTATGCTGTTGTCACTTAACTGACTTTGGGGTCGGCAGCTGTGCCTATCCAACATTTCTGATGTTACCCAAAACCATTCTATCTTGAAAATACTCCCGAGGGCTTCAAGATTGCATTCATAATCCAAGATACAGAAGTCTCAAATTAGGCATGTAATTACCATGGCTGTGGGCACAACTAGCTTTATTTGAGCAACTTACAAAATTTTTTCCCTATATTTGCAATTCTAATTCTAAAGCTACTTTACTATTTTTATGAAATTAGGGGGTTAACAGTGCTCTTGACCAATACTGCCTGCTTTTCTTCATATACTACTATTCCTTTCTGGTTAGACATAGCCTTGTGTTCACTGCATTGAAATAGATGATCTTAAGTATACTGATCACATTTCATATTTAAAGAATATCCTCCTTAGTCTTTGGAGGAAAAGCAAAATTATACAACAAAGAAAAGAAAGCTTTTATTTTTATAAATCCACTAAATCTTCACACTGTACCTCCAACTTTTTCATTGGTTACCATACACTGGAAAGTCTAAGAACCCTGATTTACGTAACTACAATGTGTTTGTTTCTAATGACAGAGATTTAAGGCTGTTCTACCTGCTCTCATCCAAGACATCCTGATGGGTTGAAACAGCTCATGCTGCATGAACCCAAGGAAATATCAGCAGGTGTGTTGGGTTGACCCCAGCCAGCAGCTAAGCACCCGCACAGCGGCTCGCTCACTCCAACCACCAGCAGGACAGGGGAGAGAATAGGAAGAGCAAAAGTGAGAAAACTCGTGGGTTGAGATAAAGACAGTTTAATAAATGAAAGAAAGAGAAAAATCAATTAATGCAAAGGCAATTACTCAGCACATCCCACAATCAGGCTAATGCCCAGCTGGTGTCCAAGCAATGACCTCCTTGGAAGACAAAATGCTTCTCCTTGTTCCTCTACCTCCAGTTTTTATTGCTGAGCATGAAGTTATATGGTGTGGAATATATCCCTTTGGCCAATTCGGGTCAGCTGTCCCAGCTGTGTCTCCTCCCAACTTCTTGCCCATTTCCACGCTACTCACTGAGAGAAGCAAAGTGCTGCACTGTTCAGCAGTAGCCAAAACATTGGTGTGTTATGAACATTGTTTTAGCCACAAATCCAAAACACGGCACCAAAAGGGCTGCTATGAAGAAAGTTAACTCTATCCCAACCAGACTCAGTATAGCTGGGAGTTAAAATTTAGCTTTTTCTTTTTTTTTTTTTAAACATCTCTCACACAAAAAGGCCCACTTCAACATTAAGCTCCAGGCTATATTCCAACTTTAAATATTCCTCGGCTGCCACAATGCATGCTAGAACGGGGCAAGAAATTGTCAGTGATGAGCAATGCAGTGAGAGAAAAACAGATATTGTTGAGGCATGAGAGCACTCAGAAAAGATTTGTTGAAATTGTTTGGTTTGTAGCAGTAGCTGTAACAATGTGGGAGGTAATCATTTTCCAATTTAAATGACATTTTGTACTTAATGAGACATTCATTCATGGAATTTAATGAATTTTAAGAGCTGCTTTTTTTAGGATAAGCTTTTATTTAACAAACATAAAACTAAACAAGTTGTTTATTTTTAAATATTGATGTTGTCACTATTACTGCAAAACACTGAGTAAGAATTCACACATAGAAAGTGATATCGGAATGTGTCAGTTTAGCATCAAAACAACTACCATGAGAAGTATCTCAGTTTGACAGGTTAAAGAGAAAGATGTAAAAGAAATGGTCTTATGGTCTGGATATATGCCTTGGAGCAAGGAATTGCATCTCAGTTCTAATCACAGACTCCTTCAATTATTGCAGGGAGATCACAACTTCCTTCTTTGTTTCCCCACAACTAACAGAGGATAACACTGCCTACCACTCTATATGGATGTGCACACATTTTTGAATAATGCTGATCCCGAGGATAGCTCTTTCTGGGCCTACTGCTTGCAGAGCAACAAACATAGCAGCAGCAGATTATCTAGGAGCCAAGCAAAATTTATTTCAAAGAGCTTTTTGAACAGTAGTAAAGGAAACTCATTAATTAAGATACATTAGCCTGCCAACTTCCTTAGACTTCTAAATCAAAGTCAAGGCAAAGTATTAAAGCAAATACTCTGAACCTGAAGTTACTAGAATAGTTGAACAGTTTTCAAAATTCAAGCATGAGTATTCCTACAGAATTAACTTGCTCCAGTAAACTCCATCCTTCTGTTTTCCCTCCCACGCCATATAATAGCCAATCCTACCTCATTCTTCAAAGCCTGAATGTAATTATTATTTATATGCAAAGGAGTCCCCAAATCAGTCTGAAAACAGATAATCTTATTCCAGCCCTCTCTTACCCCATCTCTCACTGCTCTACTACAGCTTCTCTTTAAATCTCGAACTGCCCACCCCAGATACTGCGAACCAGAGAAAAGCCATGCACTACTTTTGGAGAGTGTAACTGGCCTGAAGACAATTGGGGTGAGTCTATTCCTGTTGTATAAGGCAAGGAAGATTATGCCCTTAGCATGTTGTCCAATGAGGAAAGCAATACTCAGTTTCTCAGTTCACATGTGGAAAGCATTTCCACGAATAATATGAGTTAGATGGGAAAAACCATTGAGATAAATACCCTTCTGTTATCTGCCATAATGGCAACCAATTAAATAGGTCTGTTCCTCTTATCTAATCTTTCCTTTCTTATTAGCATTTAGAGTGCGCCTATCACCCAACTATCTCTGCTCTAAATATAGAATTGATACCTGCACAGAATGTACTCTGTAATCTGCCTTGTGTCATTACTGAATTTAGGTCCTTAATTAGTGCTATTGCCTCCTAGGTTTTCCATGCACCAGATAAAATAGCATTGACTGAAAATTCACACTAGACTTTCTGTTAAAACCCTTTGATCTTTACATTCAATATTTTTGAAATAATCTCTCCAGATGAATAAATTGCTTTATACGTACTAGATTGGTTTTTTTTTGTTTCCTTCCTATTACATTTATAACATTTCCATGCTCTTGGCCATCATAATGTCATCTGTACATAAAATGACATGCTGCAAATCCTTCCTTCAGGAGCATCGCTAGGTAATTTGAGACCTAAACCCAATTTCTTTTCATGTGTTCTGGTTTCAGAACTCTGTCTGACAAGGATCATTATTTACCTAATAATGTTTCATGTAAAATTTTGTGAGCATCTAATAAATGGTTCAATGACAGCTGTAACACACAGAGTCAACTGCAATATCTTCATCTATTGTTTTTTTTTATTCAGCTAAAAAAGCAATCAAGTTTAAAATAATTTTCTTTGAGAAAATTATTTTTGTTGCTCATAATTCAATTAGCAGTTGAATGGTTTTTCTCTTAATATTTGATTTTTCTTAAAAATTATCATAATATTAGATTTCTTGGCAATAAATGACAGGATTATGACTCTAAAGTAGGGATTAGCAAAGGAGGTTAACAGAGGCCAAAAGCGATATTCTTTTTCATGCATTCTGAAGACTTTTTTTTTCAAACAGCTCTGGTTCTATGTACTCTAGTCACTTCTCTGAAAGAGTATAAATCATGAAGCCATCAGGACTTGTAAAAAATAATTGAGTAACTAAATTCACTTAGCCATTTAGTAACCCCACATTTGCCTACACAGCCCAGTTTTCCTACCTTTTGCATTTCATCAGCATCTTAATGACTTGGTGACTCTTCTTGGTGACACTGATCTTGCAATCAAATCCAGTAGAGCACTTAAAAGCACAAAAAATTTCAAGCCCATCCTAATTTAGTATTAGATTTACATCCCTAATACATCTTTCTCTGTGATATATTTGCAAAAACTCTCTTTGTATCCTTTAAACTCAGTATTAATAAATGCTACCTTGAGCTATGACAGGAGACAGTTCAGCAGATATTCACAGAAATAAAGCAAGCTGCATAATTCAGATTCTGCTTTGGATAGTACCTCTGAGGGAAAAACTGAAAAGGGAAGGGAGTGGGGAAGGGAAGTGGGAAGGGAATGGGAAGGGGGAAGTGGAAGGGGGAAAAGGAAGGATAAAGGAGAAGGGAGAGGGGAATGGAGAAGAAGGAAAGGAAAGGGAAGGGGAGGGAAGGGAAGAGAAATGCAGAGTTCAGAATTCTAGCAAATGTTCTTGTTTCTATTCTATCAATTAAACTGACATAAGTGAAATTTGTTGCGATACACACTGTGATCAGTCACATCAGTAAAGCACCAAACCTTGCTTTGGAAAGAATAGTTACAGAACAAAATGCAACTCTAAGATAGCACAAATGGGCCCCACTACATTCACTTTGCCCTAGCTAGGATGGATAACAACAGTAGTGACTATCAGGTACACCAAGGAAGCCATCAGCACAATCTAGCTAGCAGAAAACAACTCTCTGGAAATCTACAGTGCATACTACAGTATCCTCTTTGCTCTTTGTTCCTTATGCTGGTTAGCTGAAACTAGCACAARTTATGGTCACCTATATGACAGCAGTACTTCCACTTTTTTGTGTATTCGTGTGTAGAAAGTCTATGGCTCTCTTGTAGTGCAGCCCAATCCACAATACTTGCTCCCACTACTAGAGCAAGGGGAACTGTGTTTTGCTATTGAGCCAGTTTTGCTYGTCTTATAGGAGAGTAATCTGCAGAAAAAACTGTGACAGCCATTCAGACCACATAGTTATGAAACATGCGAAAGAGAAAATTCATACAACCCAACACTGCAAAGGGGCGTCACAGGGTTTTGGATTAAGTATCTACATAGCTTCTTCTGTAAGGGCGGATTAGTCTGTTACATCCATTCTGTTGCTCAGCGTAGATGCAAGAACATTCCTAGAACTGGAACTGAACAGGTGCTAGAAGTAGAATGTCTAATACTACTTTTCATTTTAGAACATTTCCAAAAGGACTGTATACTGACGTGTTGGGTATAGGAAACTTTAGGAAATGCTTCCACTGAGTCATCAGAATTACTGTACTGCTTACCATATGAGCTCCTGTTTTCTCTTAAGCCTACCTGCTGGGTAGCTTTAGAAACCAAATGAGATAGTTCATTCTACTTGTATTACTGCAAGGCTTGATCTTGAACCCTCTTTTCCAGATGCTGTGCATGAACTTCTCTTTGATTTCCTGACTTCTTCAGCATCTATGTCAGTTCTTTAACTGCTCCTACTTTCTTAAATTATTCAATCTCAACAGAATTTTAGTCTACTAAAAAAACCACAGCAACGGACAGGGCATCTGTCAGCCTCTGAAACTCCAGGATTCAATTTTCTACAGTGATACAGACTGCCTGTGTGTCAGACCTAAATTCAATAGAGACCTTCAGCCCAGCCTTAGGCACCATGCCACTATGCAGAATTCAATGTTGCCAGTTCTAATTAACTCCATGTGAGCGATGAAATCTTCATTAGGAGAGAAGCTAGTACCACAATAACGTGAAAAACTTCAGCCTTCTCTTGAATCTTAGCCAGACCTGTGAGAAAATCCTCTCTGAGTGTCTTCTTGCCACGCTTGCTTGTCTAGGGGACTTTAATGATGAAGACTTTGAGGATGATATGAGAATTCTGGGAACCTAAATGTTAGGTTTAGATGTCTAAAGACAACTTGTGACTAATATTTAGCCTGCCTGTTCATCATGTTCTCTGTCTGAAAAATAATGCAGATATTTTTTCCAAATAATTTTGTTTTCTTTTTATGAAGTGTCCCCCTTTGCTTTGAATTAAAGCAAAAATAAAGCATAAAAGGTAGACTGCCCAATCAGTATGATTGTTTCAATCCGGAGTCTCTTAGATGCCCTTTCATGTCAATGGATCCCAACAGCTCAGGTATAGAGAGTATCTAGGCAGAAGGAATATGTATATGTGTGGAAGCTATGCTGAAGTCTATGTCACTATTTAATAAACTGTTATTATTGTAACATATGGCAGCTAGAACAACATATTTGAAATGAAAATATTAAGGGGGGCTTCTTGATTTGAAAATATTAGTGCCATTAGGTTGTATTTCTAAACCTGAACAAATGTTATATTTAGACCTAAGACACAACAGGGTATGAATTATTGCACACTAATTCACAACTAATGTGTTGCTGCGAATGAAGCTAAAGGCTGAGTGCAATCAACTCCGCTCCATCAGTACAACATTAATTCACACACTAGAAGATCTTATTGCACTTATAAAAATATTATTCCAAAAGGTCACAGATTCTAAAAATAAATGATAATGTAACCAGGGTCAAGTTCCAAGAATTATTATCAACCAGCAGTCTGCTCTATATCTTTTAAAAACAATCACATATATCACAGAGAACTTGCATGTGGATTACCCAAACCTAAGCAAATTTCTGATTTCAGCAATAAACTTGCATGTAAGACCACTGAATATGGAGTCCATGGTCATACTTCGAAAATAAAAAAAAAGGGATAGATCGGTTGCATATGTTCAGAGAAACTGGTATAAATCAAACGGGTGCACCACAACATTTTAAACAGAAATGATTTTTGTGAAGGATACTTCTGGATTTACTTCCAGGCATTATGACTACCCAGCCTCCACGTTTCTAGACCTAAGGAAAATTCTGTTTTTGTTTGGTATTCCATCTGCAGCTTTTGAGATGAAATACCTGTGGACTTTTTCAGGACACTGTTTAGTTGGGTCCTATGATGTATTAATTAGACTTCCCAAGCTAAATATTTTATGGGGATTAAGTGTGTTTTTTGGGAACCTAATGTTACCTTCTAATGCTTAAGAATAGAGTATGCATTGAGTATGGTATTGTCTAGTATTTACATATTTTTAAACAGGTTTGCAGAATATTTTCAGATTCTTATTTACTCATGTCATGGTTCCCCTTACAGAATAAACCAGGAATAGGTTAAGAACAAGCAGTGAGGGACCTTTTACCAAACAATAGCTGGTTATGACTTTCCTGCAGCTGGAGAGGTTGTCTTGTCTTTCTTTTTTATTGTGACTGACAAGAAACAGAGCTATAGAGAAAGGCTGTGCATGTGTTCCATTTGGAAGTCTGTCCTAGAAACAGTAGCTCTGAAAAAATAGCCCATAGGTAGAGAAAAGTTTTGAATAAGCTTAGGGTGCATCAATGCTGAAGAAAGCAAAGGTTTGACAAAGTACAATTCAGCAATTAAATGGAGTTTTTAAACCTAGAATTTAGCTTTGCCCAGGAAAGGAAATGAGTTACACCAGGACTCATGTACATGTTTTTATCTGTTCCACTTCAATATTTTTGCACTTCAAATATTTTCAATGCAGATGAACTTGAATCTCAATACTAATCCAAAAATGAATCCAATTTTTAATATTTTATTTGAATCCAAATGACTCACACTAATAATTTAATTTTCATTAATAAATCTCTACCTGCTGAGAACTGTTTGAAAACTTCTTCTTGTGGGAGGAATTTCATTAAGAATATTGGGGAGATTCCTGATTTAAAATTAATAAGATTTGATTCTGTGAGAGGAAAATTGTAAATTTTAAGCAGTTCTTATAAGGAGTTTTGATTTATCAAAATTGAATTTATACACTGCATCTTCTCCACCACAATTCACATCTTTTAGAACAGAAAATATTTTATTACAGACAGCAAATTTACACTGAAATTACTCCAAAAAAATCAGATTTAGTTCACTACATTTCTTTAATAAAATGAAACAAATTAATATTAGACATGAATAATTTAAGAAATGAATATACTCCTTTAAGAGTGTGATGTAGTAGTAGAAAATAATGCTAAACAGAATGTTCTTGTGATAGCTTGGGTACTGTACTGGTATTTGTGAAACTAAGGTTTCTTAAGTGTCATATAGTGTGATAAAGAAACCAGCTGTCCTACACAGTTTAAACACATCTCTCAGGTACAGACTAATTCTATCCTCCATTAAAAATGTTGCTGTGTCGTCTACTAGATAGGTAGGAAATTCCTAAAGACAAAGTATAGACAAAATATTGTTGGTATTACACTAAGGAAAATGATTGTCTTGCTGGCAAGGGAAAAGATATGTCAGAAGATGGCAGAGCTGTTCCACATGAGTCAAAGGGCTGAGATGCTGTCTAGGGCCCTTGGTGAGTTAATATCAGGTCTCTTCAGAGATGAAAAATAATAATTAAACACTGCTTGTCAATTAATGCTAACTTAAAGAAAGGTCCTACACTTAGATTAAGTGAGGAGATTGAGTTGCTTGAAAACAGCAAGAAAGGAGGAAGAAAAGGACTACGGAATAATGAAAGATGTAAGGTAAAAAGGGAAAATAATTAAACACACATGCACTTACACAGAGTTGGAGCACTCATATTTCTAATTAGAATTTCAGTGCAGGAGCCCAATTTAACCTTAGGGAGTCTTTATAGTCGTGTCACTGTTGTGCACAGCACTCAATCTAATGCTGACATACCAGGTTGAATTTTCATATTACATTTAGCAGAATGCTATTATTTATACACATAACATATATTTCACTTTTAAGGGCAGTGTAGTGGCTGTCTATAATATCTGCTTGTGAGAAGTGTTGTTTACTGGAAGCCTGAAAACTGACAGTTAATTACTTTTTCTCATTCTTACTCCATTAATGAATGCGTGTAGTGGGTTCCCATATTGCTTTAATTGACAGAGACCTCATATTTTTGAGTTATCATACTGTATTGGCATTACTTCAGGGGCAAGTTTTTGTCAATATATAACATATCCAGAGAAAGAAGGCACAAAAACGCTCGAGCATTAAACAGGTGAAGAATGTGCCAAAGTGAAATAGCCATAATGATACTACAATAACTGCACTCCACAGCATGTTCCAACCTCTGATGAAGCCTGTGAACCCAAAGAGAGCCGTTTTCTTTATTTTGAGTCTTATCTCCCACCTAAACAAATGTGCCTCAGATTGAAAGAGCAGTCAGTAGAGCAGGAAGCTAATTAGACAAACTAAAAGGTTCTGGAAAATATTCTATTCCACAGAATATTTCCTTAGAAGCTGTAGATAAAAATTTTATTAACAGTTTTTAGCTCTGTCAGAGATCATTTCTCATTCCTAAAATCCAAGTTTTCTTCAAAATACTTGAGAGGAGCTGAAACATTTTAAATATAACTGAAAATGTACACTTCACAAATAATATTTGGGTTTTATCTCCATTTAGGTTAACAACATCTTTACTCCCTCCTGTATAGTCTAATTTATCATGTACATATCATTCCGTTTGAGCAAAATGCCTCCTAGTTACTTCACTACTTAAACAAATTTTAGTCAAGTTTCATGGATGGCAGGTAGGCATGTGCTGGAAGGGTTAATTTTCCATCTCTCCACCGACAATGCTCAATGGGGCATATGTGCTTCTGGTCATGTGATGCGATTACAGCTGACAGCCTGCCCTGTCCCCTGAACAGCTGGGTCTGATCCTCAGATTAATGTACTTAAAACAGTAAAATCTTTGTAAGTTGTAATGATCAAGAATGACAACACTTTCTAGAGCATATCCCATATTCCTGCTGATCAGTACCTTTCATGGGAAATTACTGGCACGTGCTCAAACAAAACAGAGAAAAGTAACTAGAGAAATACTTATTACCTGTGAATTTTATAAAAATATTTGGTTTGCAGTTTCATGTGTCTTTATTCCTATTGATGAATTTTTAAAATTACCCTTCTTTAAGCCCCCCGAATGTTTACACGGTCCTTGCACACTAACATCTGCTAAGCCTGTTTTTGCTCAAGAGGAATAATTCATGCCTCTTGAGTTTGCACACGTTTCCCATATGTCTAGAAAATCATATGCTCTCACTCCTTCCTTGTCAAAGGTTTTAATTCTCCATACATTTATCAAGGAAGAAAAACTGCAAACACACTTTATTTTCACAAGTTTTTCACCAACTACTTTGCATTTTGAATCCCTATACATTTACAAGAGTGTTCCCATGGAAACCAGAAAGATTTTTTTTCTACAATATTCTTGCCGAATGAAATGTGAGTAAAAATGTATTTAATAATTTTAGCAGAAACTTTCAGTGTTTTAGTTCTAGCTCAGATTTTTAAGACTATAATTTGACTGCTGTGTCAGAGGATTAATGAAAAAAGTAGGGAGCTCTTCTGACATTCATAAAAAGATTCAGATGCTAGCATGCCTACTTCTGTGGGGTCAATGTAGCCATGCCATGACTTTTCTGCCAATGGTGTGGTAGTAACATTAAAAACTCAAAACTTCTGATTTGGACCACAGACCTTAAATTTTTGAAATAAGTGATGCCTTCTACATGACTAGCTTAGATCAGAGGAAAAGTTATATACAGCTTGCTTTACAGGAGAAGCTCTAGTGAACTCATGTAGGCCCTTACCGATGAGAAAGAAATGGCATAAGTCATATCACTTTTATTTTTTTGCAGCCTTCAAGTTCCATGCACTCAAGAAGTTACATATGACTAGCTTGGTAGATGAGGTGAGAGCAATGGATATTGTACTACATATAGACTTCAGTAAGGCTTTCAGCACTGTCTCCCATAAGATCCTCATAGACAAACCGATGAAGTATGGGCTGGATGACCAAACAGCGAGGTGGATTGTAAACTGGCTAAACAGATGGGCCCAGAGGGTGGCAATCAGAGGCACAAAGTCTAGTTGGAGGCCAGTAACTAGTGGTGTACCTCGGGGGTCAATACTGGGTCTGATTCTTTTCAACATCTTCATTAATGAGCTGGATGATGGGGCAGAGTGTACCCTCAGCAAGTTTGCTGATGACACAAAACTGGAAGGAGTGGTTGATACACCAGAGGGTCGTGCTGCCATTCAAAGGGACCTCGACAGGCTGGAGAAATGGGCTGACAGGAAGTCACTGAGCTTGTGCAGTTCAACAAAGGGAAGTGCAAAGTCCTACACCTGGGGAGGAAGAGCCCCATGCACTAGTATTATGCTGGGGGCCAACCAACTGGAAAGCAGCTTTGCAGAAAAGGACTTGGAGGTCCCAGCGGACACCAAGTTGAACATCAGCCAGGAATGTGCCCTTGAGGCAAAGATGGTTAATGGTATCCTGGACTGCATGAGGAGGAGTGTTGCCAGCAGGTTGAGGGAGGTGATCCTTCCCCTTTATTCAACACTGTTGTGGCCTCCTCCAGAGTACTGTGTCCAGTTCCGGGCTCCCCAGTACAAGAGAGACGTGGAGCTACTGGAGAGCCGCCAGTGAAGGGCCACTAAGATCGTTAAGGGACTGGAGCATATCTCCTACGAGGAGAGGCTGAGAGCACTGGGACTGTTTAGCCTGGAGAAGAGAAGATTTGGGGGGATCTTATCAATGTATATAAATACCTGAAGGGAGGGTGTAAAGAAGATGGAGCTAGGCTCTTCTCAGTGGTGCCTGGTAACAGGACAATGGGCACAAACTGAGATACAGAAGATTCCATATGAACATAACAAAACACTTTTTACTGTGAGGGTGACTGAGCACTGGCACAGGTTTCCCATAGATGTTGTGGAGTCTCCATCCGTGGAGATATTCAAAAGCTGTTTGGACATGGTCCTGGGCAACCTGCTCTAGATGGCCCTGCTTGAGCAGGGCAGATAGACCAGATGACCTCCAGAGGCCCCTTCCAACCTCAACCATTCTGTGATTCTGTGATTCTGTGATTCTGTAACTCTGTGATCTGTCAGCTTAATTGCTACAATCTGCCTATTAGGTTCTCTGAGTGTACATACAATTTACTCTAGAAACAGCTTCAAAAAAAATTTGCTAGCAAGAACTCAAGTATACCTAACTTCTGCTCCTAAGAATCTAAGATCACATTCTGCAAAACTAGGTCAGCCTAGATCCATGATAGAAAGGTACTGGGATAACATGATGTTGTGGCCATAAAGTCAAAAGATACAGTTCATTTTATACGTATTTTACATTTGTAAAGTATAGCTATATATGACCTCTATGTAGATTTTTTAAAGGCGCAAATAACTTCTGACAATAAATAGGCAAGAGTAGGGGATCAAAATGAGTGTAAAAGATTACTCATTTATGAGAGAAAAAAAGCAATGTCACTAACATATATTCCACCAAGAAAGCTTCTGAAAAACTTCTTCCTCTATAGTAACATTTTTTTCCAACCAATCTATGATTTCTCAGGTTGCAGTGAGTCATGTCATGTAACCGAATGTGTCACATCCAACTGCGATATGATGAGAAACAACATAACAAAAAGTGACAAGATTTAACATGACAAGTAAGAATGAAATGCTACAGTGGTAAACACCAGTTTTCAGCAATTTGGTATGTCATGTTTTTTAAAAAGGACAACCTAACAGTATGGTTCTCATATGATAATCACAGCTCCTGACATACAGAATTACTTAGTTTTCAATGTTTCATGTTTTCAGACACCCCAATGATGATTATCTTTTGATATCCAGTTGAAAGATGTATTTTTGGCTCAATTAACACTGATATACTCATGAAAATTAACCATCAGTGTGAGTTTAAAACAAAGATGTTTATTGTGATCAGCTGAAATTGGGAAAATTCGTTTAACCAATAATTGCAATTTATATTATTGATAAGGAGAACTGCTTAGAAGAATAATTCCACTTGCTCATTTTACAGTGGCTGATAACAGCATATGCTTTCTTACTGACATCAGGTAAAAGCTATTATTTGGGAAACGTAATAAAATTCCATCTGCTAGCCAAATTCCCAGGTGAAAAAAAGGAAAAAAAATATTTTCAAGTTCATCAGTACCCAGAGACTGAAAACAGAAATTTTGAATTTAGACTGGAACTGAAAGGGCAAAAATATTAAGCCTGGGACATGGGAAGCGAAAAAATTGACAAATTGGGCAGGACCAACAACTGGCTAGGAAAGAAGTAGCTAATTCTCACCACAGAAATTTTTATTTTGGAAAGTTTCAAAATATTGGTTTAAAACTAATTTTTGTTATTTTTACAGCATAAAATGTTTAATATTTAGGTTGCATATTAGGCACCACTATCACTGCTGATATGTCACACTGTGAAACAGTACAGTTGAAACAAGTACGTATTTTATTTTAAAATGAGTAAGGAAGGTTCTTAGTGCTCTGACAAAAGCTTTTCTGGATCACAGTGTCTCCTGTCCATGTTTTACTGAGACAGCTTCTTTTATAAGACTAAAAGTGTAAAAAAAAAGACTTTGTTATTGGAAACACAGCTCTAAGTAGTTACTTCAAAATAGAATGAAATATTCATAGTCATCTAGTTAATGATAGAGAAATCTATGCAAACACTGTCTATGCCATACTTGTTCTACAAATTTTTGTTCACTCTTAAAAGCTGTACGTTTCATGAACATGATATTCTAAAAAATAAACTATGATTTTTACTACAGGGTACTTTTTAGATTGTAAGAAGCAAATAGTTTGGATTCCTTCACCCTTGCTAGATATTAAAATGTGAGTAGGTCTAGTTCTCCATTGTTCCAAGATCAAGTTTTCAAGCTCCCCGGTGTTTAGTAAAGTTTGTCATAAATAGAAGAAGGAAGTTCTAGTTCTCTCCATGAGATCCAGAATAGAGAAGCCCTTCCTGTTTTGCAAAATAAAAGACTATCAGCATTTGCTATCATTGAGGAATATCAGCAAGAAACAAGCAGATGCCATCTTTTCTGGAATTAATTCTAAGGTGATTGTGACATTGCTCTCCAGAAGACTGCCTGGCTGTAGAAGTCTTCAGCTGACACCTCTGATACTATTGCTCTGATATGTGGAAGCTTCACATCACAGACTTCCTGAAAATACAACAAAACTTCTAATCTTGGGGACCATGACCATTTAGATAGGTGGGATGTCTACAGTTGTTTTCTGGAAGAGGAATACTATCTCCAGAAGAGATAGAATCACTTATCATTTGGGGAAAAGGGAAAACTCTGAGTCAATGAATGTATAGAGCATATGCCCTCTGCTTACCTTTCCTGGTTATCTTTAGCAGAAACTGAAATCTCTAGAGGCTGGGCAGCAGCCACTGTAGTTGCCATCAGTCTAGAAGCCTCATGAGCAGAAGAATTGTGTGAAGATGCAGAACAGAAACATGTATGAGCCCAACAGATTCACTGGCACATACTACAGTATCTCTGAGCAACCTTTTTTGCAGAAGCACCAGCTATGCAGATACGTGATTGTTCTGAGCTGGTGAATGAAGCAGAGAAAATATCCTCACTAAATGGTGAGGAAGATACCCTACCAATTTATCTTAGGGAGTGTAGACATGCATGAGTCAGGGATGCTAGTGACAGCCATGTTCTTTGAAGGGGTGGGTCACAGCCTGTCACTCTTTGAACTGCACTAGAGAGTGCTCATGCTGCAGGGCCAGATAATTAATTGACTTTGCAAATTCCAGCTCAAAGAATAGTGCTATTGACTGAGACGTTGAGGCATGTGTTTACATGATTTTACCTGTGTTGGTTTATATGTGTCATTTCATAATTTTGGAGAAGTGTTTATTTTACTTAAAATATTAATAATTTGTGCTCACAGATGGACTGCAAAATATTCTCATACAGGGTAGCTGAAGCTCAGTGGAATCTGGAGTTTTGGAGACCTCCTTCTAAGGCGGATTTTTTCTGTTACAAAGCATACATACAAAGCATTTCTCTATGGAAAGCAAAAATGATTCTTCTCATTTCAGTAGTAAATACCCAAACTTCAGTATAATACTAGAGAGAGCAAGGAAGTGATTATGGAACATATGTGGAAAATGATGTGACGTTTTCAAATTTGAGGTTAAGTAATTACATAGAGATATAGAATTCTATTTTTGCAATCTGTGTTATAGTTCCAAATAAATCTATGAATCGTCCATCACTGATGGGTGTCTTAAATCCAGACAATGATTTCTGATTTTCAAAATCCTAAAAAATAATGTTCTTGCTTTCTACCTTCTTGAATTTTTATTTTTTTATTAGTAGATTTACTTGAAAGTACTAAGGCAAAATTATTGTATTCTGTAAACCTTTATGTTTCCATTTCACTTCTAAAGAGAAAGAGACTTGGAAAATACACAAGAATGACAACTGCAGTTTTCATTTCTTGGTGCTTCTGAGGATGATGAGTGTATTGCCATCAATGAACATTCACCTGTCTGCTTTTTCTGTCTATTTTGCAYTGACAATCAACAATATAGAAACACCAGAAAAGGATTCATTACAGTGGAATAACTTACTCGCATGTGGTCACCAGTAAAATGTGCAAAAGCAAAGTGACAAAAAAAAGGAATTAATTCAAGCTTCAGAAGATAATAATGAAGCTTATGTTCATTATCAGAAAGGAGATAACGAAGCCTTTCAACAACAAGAATTAGCAAGACACAAGCAATTGCTACTTAGATCCTGACTATCATTTTTCCTTTAGCAGATCACAAAATGCTTCAACAGTGTACCTAGGTTACAATAGACCAATCTTATACAAGTCATAGGGCTAGTAACTCCACCACAGTGCCTAACTGACGAGCAAAGTAGAGAAATATTGTAAGCAGCAGTCCCTTGGGAACCCGAGCATTAGTAAACTGAGAAAATAATTCCTGTTGTGTGTGGCCTTTTAAATTCTGGCATTACACCCCTTTCCTGTAAAGAAAATAAATGCAAACTAAAAGTTTGCCAGACTTAGACAAAAGAAAGACCTGTAAATATCAACCACTAGCCCTTACTGCTCTTACACATTGAGGAACGTGGATGCTCCCTTAGGCTTATTGGAGGTGAAGCATGTCAGAATGATCAACAATAGCTCTCACGTTTTCAGAAATACCTATCTTCTACAGCTAGACAGTCACACGTGCAGGCAACAGTATTACTGCTGTGATTACAATACACTGAAATGTTATGGGTCACTAAGCCAAAAGGTATTACAGCTTTTTTCCCTTCAGTTTGAATGTATGTATCTAGGATAGACACGTTAGAATGAAAATCTGATTCTGATCCACCAGTCTGTGAGCAATGCTTAGGTCTAAAAAAGATGTTCCATTTAGGTGACATCATTGTGAAGTACTGCATAGCACCTACCACAGATGGGGAACTGCTATGGCCATAGCTCCTATCAGCTACAGCTTTCGTCTCTGCTTCCTCATACTCATTGCCAGGATTGCCTCTGCTGACATACTGCAGTTGTGTTATTACTGCTGCTTTTCAGACTCTGAGTTTGGAGCAAGAGCTCACATCAGAGCACTCATCTAGTTTCCTTCTTGAGAAAAGGTCTAGCATGTGTTGTCAGTATCTGTTCACTACTTAGAGGTTTTCCAAAGAATTATGGTAAGTTCCTCTATCTATCCATGATTTCCTTGAGCTGCCAGAAAGTCTTTGGCACTCCCCCAGAAATATGCTTCCACAAGTTCTGCTAAGATGTTCAGAGCAGATTTGTCTACCTAGAGCAGAATATCAGAACATGAGCTGAAGTTGTACAGCTAATGTGGAAACAGTGTACCACTGACTCCTAAATATGAAAGTACACCAATGTTAAAAGCTCTGCAACAGAAGTCCAAGGTACCTTAGCTTTTGATCAGACTTATTAGTGAATATTTTCCAGCTTTCCTAAAGTTGTGCTGCCATATAGGAAAGAATACAAAATTCAATGGATCTAGAAGAGCATGGAAATAAGAGGGTGATTCTCTGGCCCAGCGATTTGCTTGTGTGGGAAGGAGGACTTTTGAATTCTGGCACCTACAATTAGCTTTCTGTATTTTCTATGGACCTGTCATTTATTAAAATGTATGGAGGAAAGAGGAGTTAGCAGCCTATTTAAATTAATTTTTAAATGTGAACTGAAGTTTTAACATTAGTGCACTCTCCATGAAAAAACTTAATTCAATATTGGGTATCAAACGAATAACAGAGTTCAAAAAAATTACATATATTTTAACTTTCACTAAAAGCATATCCAGACATTTCCTACTATTTTAGAATTTAAAAGTCGATGTAGACTACAGAAATATAAAGCTATGAAATGGTCAATTCTTTGATGGAATTTTTGCTTGGAGTTTTAGAATACTATTAATAGTTCTTGAAAAAGGAAAAAAAAAAATGAAGTACTTTCAAGAGGTTTAGAAGGACACTTCATAGAAGGGGTAATTTATCATTATCTTTTTCTGTCTTGCCCTTTCCATGCAGACAGGAAGAGAATGCAGAATGAGGATGAGATCATTCTACTAAGTAATACTACAGTATTGCATCAAAACTGTTTATTGCCTGTATTTGCTCAATCCACATAGTAAAAGTAAACCAGTGATCAATAGAATTTCTGAGCTTAACCCAGCCATATGAGATTCAGAAAAAGTTCCTCGGCCAAGTCTGCTCTAAAGGAAAATTCTGTGCATACAAGGGTAGCATAATTAGTGTGCTGCCTATGTGCCCATAAAATCATGTAAATATTTAGGACTGATAAATCAGAAATTAACCATAAATTTCTCAGCAATATCTATAAATACCTAGGTTTATTTAGAACAAGAAATATTGATTTTTTCTGATGTGGTATTACCTTGGAGTTGAAATGCTGTAAAACATGAAAATTATGACCTCAGGAGGATTGCCAAAAGAGTATTGATTCTAAACACTCTTAGATGACTGAAGAAAATGAAAGTGAACCTTCTTGTTAACTGTGCAAGCACTTTTGATGCCTTTTCTTATCCTTCAGTAACAAATTTACAAAATGAGGATATAATGTGATGTTCATTACAGGTTAGAATATTCCCATTTCTATGTAGGTTGATTTTGAGAAACATATTTATAAGCACACTGTTACACTAAAAGGGAAACCAGTATTAATGACTGGAATTCAATACTAATTATTTAAAGCACCAATTATAATGGATAAGATATTGGCATTATTTCTAGTTTTTCGAGTACTTTGAGTTCTTCTAGATCTCTACTCCTACTATGTCTTATATTCTTGGGCAATGTTTAGAAAAAGCTGAATCTGCAGGGATTTCTTTCTCTTTTTCATTTTCTAACCTATAGTGACAAGAATGCTTTTAAATAAAAAAACTATTATACAAAGTTCTTCATTGGTTTTCTTCTGATATGTCCTTAAGTGATTTAAACAACTGGGCTATTTCCTAACAAACTGTTTGAAGTGGCTAAAGCTCTATGACATGTCATACTTTTTTTTCCAAGATGTTTTGCTTTCATCTCTATTTCATGATTTTTTTTCATAGTCTTATTATACTGGCAATCTGAACACATTCAGACAGTTCTTGGGTAACTTGTGTCTGATTCATGGGTGGGGAGTAAACCAGAAAATTCCAAGTGATAATTCTGGCTTAAAACAGTTACAGAAATGTATCTTTATTTTTTGCCCATTTATAGATTACACAACTATAAAACAATAATATGTATTCTATAGTGTGTATTAATTTTTCTCGAGTATGCATCAAGTTAAAACCGTAGGACCTGTTTTGATATACTTAATCAGAAAGAATATAAATCTAATTTTGTCCACTCCTGTAATAACAGCAACCCTTTCACATTTTCTATTTCAACTGGACTGCCTAAATATTTTTTATGATTATATAAAACCCAAACTTTTCTTTTTGAGTCATGCACATAATTTTTAATCATTCACTGCAGCTCATGCAAAAAAAGTAACAGCTTGCTACTTGTATGAGTCAGAATCTAAACAGAGCTATTTAAAAATCATTTGGAAGATGTGTTATTAGGTAATTAGCATAATGTAGTTGTAGGGAAGATATACAATCTAACGTGTTTCACTGAATCAGTTCATAAACAAAAACTGTAATTAGCTACTATTTCCTATACATTATTATTTTCCTTGAGATTCCATAATATAGCCAAGCCAACCTAAGAGTGCTGTCAAACAGATTTCAGATCTGAAATGCTATGCTGCAGTTGGAGCACACCTTTCGTTTTTCATGTATTACATTCCAACACTGTCTACTTAAACATTTGCACCAAATTTAGGTTTCATGTCTTAATACCTTTATAATTACTTGGATGTATAAGAAAAGATACCTTATTCTAGCTTATTCTTACTACTTCCACTTAAAAGAAATTGCCTGAATTTAAAATCTGAAATTGTAAAACTGAGCAAGACAGAACCATTAGATTTTCCCAGACTCAAAGTTTGTATTGAATTAAAAAAAAAAAAAAACAGGAAAATCAACTTACTTTTTATGGATACTTTAATTAGTCATTAGAATCTTGCTCCAAAACAGGTTAACTGCAACCATTTGATCATCATTGGATTCCGTGTGAATTAATAGCAGACAATGGTCCAGAACTCAGGCCTGACTGATTTCAGAAATTTACATTCATATATTAGTTTTAGCATACCTTACAATGCTTGGCCACATCCTCCTCAAAGTCAGCGGAGATTGCAAGATATTTCCTTTCCTCTATAATCTCTAAGCTCAACAGTAAAGCAGTAAGGCCTGAGAGATTTCAGGGATCACTTAATAACATTCATAGACTATCTCTACATCATAGTTAAATTAAGTTTTCCAGACCTCTGGAGAAAAGGATGAAAGGCTTTTAGCCATCATCTAAAATTTCCTGATCTAAGCAGAGTTCTGAAATAGTTGCAGAAAAACCAGCACAGAAACCAGTACAGAGAAAAAAGAAAGAAAAGATAGTTACATTATAAATGTAAAATCATTTTGGATTTTGAAAAGAAAGTTCATAACAGTGTACAAAAGTGATACTATCTGCAATCAGGCTGAATATTACATTTATTTCCAAGAAAAAGGACAAATTTATATTTAAAAAATCTCAAGGGGACACTGATGTGTCAGTGATACTTAATATGCTGCTAGTGAGGTGAAAGTTCAATTGATTTTAGACTACAGAAGCATCAGAAACATCGAACAACATTTGTCTGAACTTCTATAAAGCGAAAAACAGTATTTGTTAAAAAATGTAGTATAATTGGAAAGCTATTTTAGATCAGAATACTACCTGCCATTGGGCATCTGTGGAGATTAAACTGTTCCCAACATGTCATCTTTTGTGACTATGGCTTATGAAGACAGAAGATAATTATTTTTTTATCAGAGGTCCTAAGTATTTCATCTTTCAAATACCTGGATTTCCTGGTCTTGTGCCTTGTGTTTAGTGGCAGTGCTGCAATGGTCTTGGTAACCTCACAGACAAACTTCTAAMTGAGATCTTACTCTGATTCATCAGATTCCTTCCCAGGATGCATGCTAATTGTTTTTTATGAGTGCTTTTCAGTATTTCCCAAGTGAAAGACAACATCATGCATCAGGTTGATTGCAAGAAGAGTAAAATTGGAGGCTCATTTTACTTATTTTTTTAGATAAAGTTTTAAGATGATATTTTGCTAGCTTAGATATTAGTAGAAATGGACATTACAGACARGAAGAAAAATGTTGAATCTACATCCAATTGAAATAAAAAATAAATTTAATTTAAAAAATCTTATGAAATTAGTTAGAACCAACAAAGCAAATAGGCAAAGTAAAATACCAACAGCTGCTGAGGAGGACTCATAACTGGAAACTGAATTGAGAAGAAAGGATTGAGGGAATATTAAGGTAAACTCAAAGATTAGTGTTTAATGCTCATCATCATTAGGAATTTGATTCCTTGTGCAATACTGAAATAAATGAGGTTCATTGTGAAGAAGGAAGATTTCATTTGTCAGTTCACAGAAATAGATATTCTAAGCTTGGCAGTACCTGGTCTTCAAATTTCATCTGCATGATCATGCATTAGCTTAGAGAGTTGCATAGGATTTTTGTTCTCTGATATGAAAGTCCAAGTAGAAAGTTCCTTTGTAAAGTCACTTATTCTTTAAGCTACAGTACAGGACAGTTGAAGCAGAGCCACAAATGTAAAAAGAAAATTGACCAGAAGTGTGATTAATCAATCAGGAATATATTCTAAACTGGTGGCAATTAATTTCTAGTTATATATTTAAATAACATGGCTTTGAGCTATCCTGGCCAAAGTTGATTCAGCATATTCATGTTAGAGGAAGTGGTTCATCAGTTCCAAGAAGAATCTCAAAAGCTTATTCTGCTTTTGTCCACTCCCTGGATATTTTTTATGTGCTCCCCCAAAGAGTGCTCCCTCAAGGAGTCCTGTAGTATCCAACCACAGAACTCTCACTGACAAAGTACTAGGACTGTCAAAACCATCCTCAAACTTTTTGTCATCCGAAAAGCCATCTTCCTCCAAAACAAAAAAGGCTTTATCTGGGAATGCCACTATATAAATCACCTCATTAGTAACACACCAGTTACAATGAACGTCCCCAAACTATATACAAGTAGTCCATACTAAAATATAACCATAGTTTTTCTTGGATACTTGAATTTCAGCTTGGACATACTGTCAGTCTTACGTCTGTCATCACACAGCAACTTTATCGCCAACAATGAACACCTTTTAGGTTTTGTCTGCCAACCTAGCCCCACAATGCAACTTTTTCATAGTCTCTTTTTGAGGAATAGATTTTAAATAATTTTGTCAGTGAGGCTATGTTGTACAGATGACTGGAAACAGATTCCCTCAGCAATTTCCATCCAAACTCAAAGAATCACTGCTTTCCCCCCAAATTCCTGCGCCAATGTTGCTCCCTTTGGCATCATTGTAATCATTATCGTAGTAATTTAAACACTATAATCTGTATGAATACCACAGATCAATGCACCTACTGCCATAAAATTATCAACAATCCAAATGAAACACACCAGATGAACTAGTTTCTCAGGTAAAAGCACATTTATTTTGAAGATTCCCATGATACCCCAGCAATCTAAAGTACATTCCCCAAGGGAGACAGACAGCACTTTTTAAAGAGCCATTTGAATACAGTGTAAGAACTTATATGAACAAAAGCCCAAACTCTGCTGTCATATATCCTGGAAAATCATTAAAATTATTAAATCTACCCTGGAAGATGAATAGAAGGCCACACTTTGTACCCAAAGTCATCTAAAACAGGAAGCCAGTCTCCATCGGTTTCCTTGCATAGTCAATGGAGTGAGCTTGGCCCCTTTGAGAATTCCTAACAGTCCTCTGAGTTATCCTCTGAAAGAATCTCTCCTACATTCGCTATGCACAGAACATATGGAAACTGTCCTCCTAAAGCAGGAACTATAAGTAGCAATTTTGTCATCAGATAGTATAGCCCACTTGCCCTCTTCCAGATAAGTAGATCCCTTAGCAGTATGTTGTGGAGAAATCTCTGGCAGTGATGATTTCCAATAATTGACTTACTTCACTCTTATCTGCAACCACGTCTTGGAAGAGGGTGTTTGTCTCACAATTATATTTCACTGAGAGGGCATAGATGGGACAGTACTACTACTATAACTGCTCTTCAGGGGCTCATTACCTCTGGGTGCAAGGAAAAACAATCTCAAGCCTAATTTGTGACCCATGCCACACTAGTATTATCTAGACCTAGGGCTGTGAGTCAGTTTCAGAAAAAGGTAAATTTCAGCGTGRTCCCTCTAACCCTTCAGATCCTGTGTTCACTGGACTGGAGAATTAAGACTTTTGTATCAAAGTGAATCCGTATTTGAAGAGGGAAAACTTTTTCAAGATCTAGGAAACCAAGCTAAGAACGCTTCATTCTCTGTTAATGTTTAGAAAAATAATCCAATATGACCTAAATTACTGTCTGGGTCAAGTTATTTTGCACAGAAGCTCTCTAGCTGTACGTGGCTAATGCTTTTCAAATACAGCTGCTTTTGAAGCTATTGACTCTCAATTGACTGTGACTCTGGACATGTTCCTTTTCCAAGTTATGCATTTCTAATGCTTCATTTTTATTTAGAAAATGAAATTGGAGACGAGTATAAGAAAAAAAGGAATTAATGGAAATTTTGGCTAAAAATATCTATAAACTGGAAAAGATGCAGCCATTTTGAAATTAAGGCAAGCACAAGACCTGACAAGATAATGGGGACAGATGATTCTCACCACCCACACAACAGAAGACATGGGTGGAGAGGCTGATAACAGTAATACTGAAGTATGTTTTGTAGCATGTTTGCTTTCCTTTCTAAGTTTGTAAAATCATCACAGAAATAGCAGAGTACTTAATTAATGAGTGTGAAAGCAAGACAGAAGGATAACAATGCTACAAAACAATAACCAGGTTCAGACTGCCCTTTATGGGTCAGAAGTAGCATTAGGCAACTAACTGGTTAGGAGTTTGTTTCTTTAGCCTGTATTTATCCATTGCAGTAGGTGATTATTATATTAACTTCTCAGATTATTTTGAAGGGCTGTAAAGGAGAAGCAAAAAGTAAAAAAATATTGGGATCTCCTTGGAAGATGCTTGTTGGAGGGATGCTGTGCAGAGACTCACAGCCTTAGACATTCAGGAAGAAAGTTACACTTCAGAAGTAGTATTTTAATTAACCTGTAGTTTAACTCACCTGAGAACTTTCTACCTAACTCATGAAATGCATATTGTCTTGCCTGCCTATTTACAAACCTTCCCCTATATCTAATACACTAATACTTCTGTTAAGGATTGGGAACTGGTTTTTTTCAATTAACTAGTATGAGGGGTCCCAAGTCTGTTATCCAGGGTTTTCAGGTGGAAAAGCCTCCCTATGTTCTTCTGCCAGCATTGCCAATGAACCAGCTATTTACACTATCCCAGGCCTGAGTGGGTCACTAGGAGAAGTCTGTATACTCTTTCCTCAATTATTCAAGAACCAACAGCACATCTTAGTTTCACTTTTGGCAGCTTCTTAGAGGGTAACTCCTTCACACTCCCAGCCTGCAGCGTTAGCAAGTGCAAAGGAAGAAGGAAGCTTAAAGGAGCTTTTTTTATTTTGGTGGAAGAACACCAAACCCTGACAGTTCTGAGAAGATGTTGTTAGCTTTTCCCTGTGGTTGCAGATCTGTAGTGTCTGGGACTGTACCCAATGTTCTGGAATGAACATCCCCACCCCTTCTAATCTCTCAGGGCGGTCCATGTGCATCAGAAGATATAATGAAGATAAAGATATCTGCAGGATATCTAGATCAAAATAGGGTAAAATAAGGTATTCCCAAACAGATAATGTCACCGGCTAATAGTAAAGTCTCAGAAATACTATTCCATACATCTGAAACAACAAACATTATTGCAGAAAATCCTCCAAACTGTGGAAATCATCACTTAAGTTTAGATAAGACTTTGAGGGCAAGGATTACACACACACACCAGTAAAGCCTCTGTTGACTACACGTTTCTGTCTGGAAAATGAACCTTAGTTTTCTTTTTGCAATAACACACATTAATTTTCTTTTCCTCTTTGCTCTTTCATATCTAGAGTTTGTTCTTGAAATTTTTTTCAAATGAAACTAACACTTTGCAAAATAAATCACCAGTTTCCTAAGGATTCTTATTTCTAGATGAAGTCAGTTACACTGGACATGTGACACCATAAATGGCAGTGCTTTGACAAGAAGATGAAATCAGGTTCAAATAGTTATGTCTAAATTCACACATGTACATATATGTATATATTAATAATATTTACTTATCTATATAAACATATTTACTTATAAACATTGAATCTGAACCTGGAAGTGCAATGCAAGCAATAGATCAAAACTCCCCATGAAAATATACAATGGAGGGTAAAAAAATAAGCATAGCCTAAAAAAAAATGCTGCTACTTTAATTATAACATAAGACATTGTCTTATTACATAAGACATAAACTGGGATTTAGATTATGCTCTACACATTGATGCAAGATAGTCTGAACCTAAAGTTTGTAAGATTTAATTTTCTGTTGCTATTAATGAATATTATAACAGCAGCTGCCCCCTGTGGCTTGGTATAAAAAGCAGTGTACGTACCTAGCACAACATTTGCAGACCTCCTCAGTTTTGTGTTTTTAATGTGATGAAAAATTGTACGAGTAACAAAGGAAAAATGTCATGGTAACTAAAACATTTCCTATACATGTATTTTAGAGGGAAGCTAAATCAAAGGTCTTCAAAGAATTACTAGGGTTCTTTCTAGGAGGTTATTGACAAATATGTAGTTTGTCTTCTGAGTTTGTGCCTCTTTCACAGATTGGTGTATTTGTGATCCCACAGGCAGGAATAAGTGTCTGTAATTCATTTCTCCTTGTTAACTAGTGTGCTTTTGTGTGTAGGATGATTGACAGCAAACTCGGCTTAGTCCCAACGGATGAGCTTGTTAGCAAAACCCTAGCATCCTATCTCTAATAAAGCATATCAGCAGTACATTTTGTCCTATCTATTAGCCTCTCTGTTTCTTTTTTGTGAAAAGCTGAGTGTCCCTTTGAAGCAATGACAAATAAACCCCTGAACTGAAGTGCTAGGCTGCCTTATGGACAGCTGGATAGTAAATGTCACACCGTGTATAGAATGCCTATTATCAGAGTGAGCCATTTGTTCCATTCCTTTCAGTATCTTAATGTAATACAAAATTGCTAAATCAAGCCCCATGTCTGTGACAGAACATAATTAATGAGAAAGCAGGAGCCAATTCAACACTCTTTATTGGGACCTAATTGGCTCAGGCAACAGAGTTGTCACTCAACAAGAGACTTCCTTTAAAGCAATTTTGTTCTTGGTTGTATTACAGAGCCTATTAAATTGTCCCCTCCTTGATCACACAAAGAAGTATCTGCATGCAATAATTAGCTTTTCCAAGGGGATTTTTTTTAACTCTTTCAATAATAGCACATTTTCAAGCACTGCTGGAGGAAACAGACAGCACAAGGAGATGTGCAGCCTCTGGACTGAGTAATTGTAATACATGCATTTTGGGAAAGCCTATGAGGAGCATATCAAAGCTACAGCTAGTACATAATGTGATGACCTGACTTCAGAGAAGGTTGCAGGTCAAGCTGGCCATCTAATATTTGCACTCTGTGCAAACCGTTCCGCTAAAGGAGCAAGTGAAAGTGTAGAGGTATGGATTGTTTAACTGAGTGCTTCCTTTCTGACATAATGTTAAGCCACCATGAGGAATGAGAGGTCCCGTTTCCCAGTGTCAGTACCTGGAACTTCCAATACCAGGATGAGCAGCCATTCATTTTGAGTAGGAATTAAAACCTAGGAATCTTTTTCCTGTAAATGTCCATCAGAGTTTCATGGACTGTGTGTTTTTCTTAATTAGTAGATTGTTATGGCAAGGTAAACTGGTGAGGGAACTCTGTAAGCATTAAGAAAGAATTTTTTTGCCACCCAAAGAATAAACTTCACACTTTGGAGTTAAGTAGTACTTAAATCGTACATAAGTAAGAAGGAGGTCTCGAACCTGCTTCTGTAACCTCCAAAAGCATAAATCTCTACAACTAGGCAAAAGACAACTTATTCAAAACCAAAATACGTCACTTATTGAAGTCCGGTGATTCAACCACCATAAAAAAGGTTCAGATGTGTTCACATATGTCTGTAGCTTGCAATATTTAATGTATTTTTCACCAAATTTCAGCTGCAGCTACTTAGCCTCATAAAAACTTATTTGAAAGCCAGACAATAAAAATGAGAGTGTCCTGAACTAGTTGGATATCTCTCTGTTTAGAAAGGTTTATCATAAGTTGAACTTTACATTTTCTGTTCAGTCTAGAATTAAATCTAGTATTGCAATGGAGGACTGGCCAAATATTGTGGGCCAAAATTGTGACATATCATCCTCTCTGTTACCATTTTCTGATATTTGTATAGCACTCACAGCTCAGTGCACCTGTTGAAAATATTTTAGGAAATACAATGATAGAAAATGACATTTATTTATTTATCTATTAATAGATGTTTAATATTGCTGTATTAGTTGTTACTTTTTGAGAATCCTAAGTGAAAGAAATCAATGATTTGGTGTTTAACAATCAGTAGATTTTAATACTTCCCTGTTATGTCTCCCAAAGACTAGAATGATGTGACTAATCATATGGATAATAGTGTGTTATCACTTATATTATTATTTTCTTCAGGGTAAAAATTCCAGGGATTTCAATGGGAAWGATGAAAACAGAATTGAGAGATAGCAGAATGTTGGGGTTTTTTCAAAGAAATACATGTTTAATGGGTCTTGGCATATGCTATATCTGCAGTTATATTAAGTGATTGTGATGAACACATTTTGATTTGCACATTTTACGTAGCTTTTTTAGTGGTACAAGTTCATTGACATCTGCTCTAATATGCATGCAAACTACAGCATTTCTAATATCCACCCCTCTGAAGACTGAGCTAGAACAGAATACATAAATATATTACAAAACCATTTTTTTCAGATTTAATAAAGTGCAAGACAATACCCTAAATGTAAATGTTAATCAACAATGTCCTTTCCCAAGTGACTCATGAAGACTATGAAAGCATACATTCTGAGCACAGTTTTATTAGCTTATTCTAGTAACAAGTGAAAATGATTACAAAACCTGACAATCTAATTTTCTTTAATTAATCATTTGCAATCAATATTATAAAATTAAAATTGTATGTTATGATTAACTCTATATGGTCTAGAATACTAAAGGACACTGAAGAATTTTAAAGAATACACTATAGGTATCTACTGAGAAGATTTTTGACAAGTCAAATTAGAATGTTGAAAAAATAAACATCTGAACTGAACTACGGCACAGACTTTTACCAAACAAATATGATGTGGAAAAATAGCCATGGAAAAAATGTTTTGGGAATATATTCAAAACAGCACTGATTTAAATGTTTTATCAAATAAAATAGTTCTCTGATATTCAATTTTCATCCAAAAAGTACTTGAGTTCCTAAGTGAATTGCCAAGCTTCTGTAGTTTTGGCCATCATAACTGTATAACATGAGTTAGATGCCATGGTGTCTGAATCTAACACAAGACCAAAAGACTGTTTCTCTGGTTTTCAGAGAACCTTGGGCTCCAGATATCAGTAACAGCCTCCTGACTACACATAGCCAGAAGTTACATATCCCTGCATGCCTATGCTTGAAAGGTCACTGTCACTGATGACATAAAAGCGAGGTGTAATCAAGAGACAAATACGACATCATTTGGTTGTCATTGCAAACAGAATTAGAATGTGCGACTCCAGGACTGGTGGTTACTAATACTTTAGTAACTGTAAAAAAGATAATCCATATTAATTATGGATTGTGTCTCTATTTAATGCATAAGGACAACATCTTGCATCTACATTAGCTGACAGTGGCTAGCAATAAGACAAGAATTAGACACCTGTTCTTGTATATTATACAAACAAAGTTATTTTGATGCATAAAGAACATTGTTTAGGTCTGTAAGTTTTTCCTTCTTACATATGCAAGGACCTCACAACAGATGTCTCGTTAAGGACTGGTTTACGTAATGGCTTTGAACTGTTTCCTTGTTTTGATAAACAAGGAATTGTTATTATTAGTAAATCTGGCAAAAAAAGTCTGAGTCAGGACAGAAAACCTTCTGTCATTTTGTCTGTCTAGTATTATGCTGTTATACCCCACAATTTTACCCTATGAAAATGGTGACAAATTCTTCAGCATACAATTTTCCAGAATATTATGAAATTGTCATCTTTTTCATGTAAATACTGTCTGCTTTCTTCATCTCATATACAAACGTAATAATATGTGCCCTAGTAGCTTGGTCCCCAGTGGCATAATTTTACACAGGTCATTATATTTCAGAAACAAAAATATTGAACACTCTAACCAATCTTGGATTTCTAGGCACTAACTCTGAGGGAGTCTGCAACCTCTGCATCTGTCATGCAACCAGACTTTTCTTCAGCACAAAGTATGATTAAAAGTAATAACACATGTCATACCACTGTGGCAATGCCAACACAGAGGATGCGTTTCTACAGAACAGATGGTACGTGCAATGCTAAGAAGTCTATTCTCTTCATTTTACCTCATTGTTGCTTGGCTTCTGTGCCTTCTCACACACGTCACACATTTGAAAGTGTGCACAATGTCCTCTTTCTAAAGGGCATGAGCATATGAATTCATATAAACAAGATCAGAATGCAGATTAATTTATCTAGAGCATAAATCAAAATAGACTTAAAAACAAATAACAATAAAACCTTAGCAGAAGAATCCCATAGCTATTATTTTAGAAACTAAGGAATTTATAATTTTGAAAAGCTGAGAAAGGTAGTATTTGTATAAAACATAACAGGGATCAGTTCACCTGCTACATTACAGATACTAGTGTGAAATAGCAGTTTCAAGAAGTGCTGAGTAAACTACATGATAATTTAAGACTGAGCATTATGGAGAATAATTTAAAATACAAAAGATATGTGAGGCAGGCAAAATTACGGCTGATCTTCACCCAAAATTGATGCTCTTGTAAAAAAATCACAGGACACTTAATGACTGTAAGAGTTTTCTAAATATCATTCACAAGTTGGCATGTCTAGTATTTCAGTAACTGACAGTAAGATACCAAGGCAAAAAGTTACACCTATAAAGAATCAGAAGAAAGAGTACCATATATTACATAATCAATACCATATATTGAAGGTCTTGAATTTTCTTTACAGATCTGTAAGACCTCTAAATTCATGTTTTTGCGGATCACAAACTGAGGGAGAAAGGCTTCAATGTGTACAGAAGGAAAAAAGTTCTGACTGATACTGTTCTGGACTACGACTCAGTAGGTCTAGGTCCTGCTCCAGCAGATACTGTTCTGCACGTTTATTTCTCATCTGCACAAGAAGTGAGGTTCAGTTCATGAGTGTAATACTCTCAGATACAGTACCAAGATACAGGGAGAGTTACAACTACTTCAGTGAGCAAGCAGGAATGATCTGCTATGAACACACCAAAACTAGCCTATTAAGAATGAGTCTGTATATAGTATAACAATAAAATGTGGTTTCTTTCTTGATCAGCAAGAGAATGAATAATGGCACTGCAAGCCAGTTTACACATGCCTTTGGCAGCCTGAAAATGACACATGCAGAATTGGGCAAGATTAACTGCCATGGTCTATCCCTCTGTTATCTGAAAAATTCTGACAGCCTGCTCAATCCTCTTCTACAGTTGCCTGTGGGTCCCCTATACTGTGAGATATGTAATATTCAGCATGAATAAAGACCTGGAAAAATGCTAGCATCTATATTTTAATGTCATCTGCAACATTCTCTGTAACTTTTTCTGCAATCAGTCTTTTCTGCAATCAGTCTAGTCTAAAAAGGCCTGTTACAATAAATTGGTCAGCCTGTTACATGTCTGCCTATCTGGGTGGCTAGGCAGAGAAGATTGTTAATTGCATGGTATGTGACATGGTTTTCACAATGGCTGGTACAGCATAGTGACTCACAAATTATACAAATAATTTCCTCCATCTTTATTTCTGCTAATTAACTTTGTTTTCTTTCTCTCTGATTCATATTCTCAGGAAGAAAGCTTCTTGTAAATCACTGGTCTTCCTGCATTATGTCTGAAATTTAGTTGGGACACAAAGAGTGAATGAAAAATAAATTATTCTGCCCTTTGTTATCTACTCAGTCAAGGGATCTTCTTAACAGTTGTGAACTTCACTGCTCTAGACGAGATAGCTGACRGAATATGCAGCAATTTGTATGAATATTTCTGGGGAAAAAAATAACTTTTCCTTGTTAATCAATGATTAATTGTTCAAAGCTAGAGATCTCAAGCCCTTGGAATCATTCAAAGTTTTTGTTAAAGCACCAAAAATCCTTCATGCTTACTGCAGTCTATCTCAATGTTGAAACTGTATATTACAGGTTATGACCCCTGTAAATAGAACGCACTTTGTTATGTCCACTCCCCATTGTCTTTCCTACTGTGACATTTTAAACAGATTCTGCTGGGACCTGTTGGCAAATACAATGCATTATTGGTGATCCTTTTCTGTTAGACCCTTCTTGTCAGCCCAGGGAACAAAAAATGGTTAAGAGGAAGATGAATAAAACTCCTTCAAAAGCTGACATAGGCCTTGACTATGGGTTAAAATTCTTCACACAGCTCATCAGTGGAGGAGCAAAACGACTTAAGCACTGTAATTCTTTAAGACTTTTGGGTACACATTTCATTTTGGCTAGGAATTCTACGTGAAATGTATTTTATGTCTGAACAATTTTTAAAATAACTATGTAAACAGTTCGTGCCCAGACAACACATAAGGCTTTATTTGGGAGAGAGAAATAGTATGATAAAGCTGACAGTCACTTTTTATTCAGGGTAGATGTAGTAAGCTGTTACTACTTCTTTTTTGAACAAGAAACATAAAAAAATTGATACCTCACCAAAATATAAGGCTGCTTAGACATTGAAGAGTAAGGAGTTTCTTTGGTGCTAGTAAGTGGATGTGGGTGTATCTGTGTACAAATCACCTAGGAAAAGACAAATAAAGCCAGAGAAACAGTCAAAATGCCGTAGAGGCATGAAAGTAAAATGCCCCTGAGGCAAAAGGAAGAGTGGAAATGTCTCTGAGAAGAGGAATCCTGGGAAAGCGCTGAGAAATGTGAGAAGACAAATTCTCTCCAGTTACTTGATTCCTGCTGGGTTCACAGAAAGAAGATTTTGTAAATTCTCTGTAAATGAACAAGCTCTATCAAATAATTTCTCTCCTCTAATAGAAATAGTTCAAAGCATTCTGACTGCTTATGACTTAAAATCAAAATGAGGCAATTGCTATTAGATTCTGTATTGCTTTTCCAGAAGAGCTATATATGAAAATGTTTATTGAAAACAGCTTGGGGACAGAGCCTCAGCTAAATCTCACTTATTTAAATATTTAAAAAGGAATTTACATTATGAGACTCTGAAAATTTCAAGGCCCGCTATATGATATTTGTGCATGCAGATTTAATAAAGCGTATGTAAAATCCCAGGCCAAACTCCCAAATAGTTACTAGACTGTGGATTTAGGAGCCATTGTGAGAATGATTCACATGCTGCAAAGGAAAGTGTTAGAAAATAGTATTTCCTATAATTTCTGATTAATTATTAGAAAAAAACTCTGATTATATATTTTTAAAAGGTTTCAGCTGCCTTAGAATTTCCAGTAGGTTTTCTCACTTCTCGAGTAAAGAGGAAGTCTAAGAAATAAATTCATTTGTAAAAACCAAATAAAAAAAATCTTCAGTCACACGAATAATTTGATTTATACGGAAATGTGGTGCCTACACAGCCACCATGCTATATACAGATATGCATTTCATTATTCTGAATACATGACCACTGAGATTTATTGAGGTGACATATTCTTATGTTATATTTATTTTTTTTAAGAAATGATGATTTTTGATTAAAATTAACTAGATCTATTGTGCTATTAAATATGAAACATAGATAATACCACATAGCTGGACTATTTTAGATTTATCTGATGCAGTTAGCAAGTAATATAGCCCACGGCACTTAAAATATAGTAAAGCTGAACTGTATGTTTGTAACAGGAACCTGTCCACCAACCTTTAGTCCCATTGTCTATGCTGACTGTCATAGAAAGAAAAACATGTTCAACATTTTGCAAAATTCAGGCTTTTTATTAAACTCTATTTCACTTATGTTTGAATTCACTTGCTTTTGAATACTGTAAATCCTTAAAATCAAGGGACTTCAGCTGCAGAGGAAAACTGTAGAACCTTAGTCTAGACCTTACGTAAAGGAGACAATCGTACTTCAAATTTTTGTAATGATACTGGATAGGCTGTTCTCAAATTTCTTAATATAAATCAGGCTGTTACAAATATTTATATAGTTTTGATATGCAGATATACAAACAATTATTATTTCAACGGGCATTAGAAAAAAAGAATTCAGAAAATAAACAAGGAATGCCAAGTATGTCCATATGAAATTGGTGCTTAAGAAATCCACAAAGCAACTGGCTTAAGTTTCTCATTCATTTCTCACTCTGTTGCCCTCAAATACTGTCTTTCTCATTTTAAGTTGGGCACTCCTTTTATATACCACAGTTTGTCTTTATATTCAATCTAAGTTAAGTTTAGGAGTTTACAAATCTCACTGATGTGTGAAATTATTACAAAGATGTACTTCCAAATCCCGTTTAGGGACCCTGACAGCAAACACCTTGGCCCAAATAACTATCATTATGGTATTACAGTATTTCCCATTCCAAACTGAATCAAGGCACATAAGGAGTTTCCCATTTTTCTTAGTAAGCCACTAGAAAGACTTGAAGTTTGCTATAGTGTCTTCRTATGTATTTCTAGACCTTGAATTAGAATTTTCAGAGTATTAATTTTCCATACTTAGTCACTTGACTGCATTGCTTTCACAGGCATTTGAAAAAGGACAGCAGCCCTTTTCAACAACTGATGCCAAAGCCAGTATATGGCCACATAACTTTCAAATGAGCCTTAGGAAGACTGATTTGTCAATGGCAACTCCTGAGATATTAGTCTAGTCTTCCTCATACCACTAATTTACACAGCCAATATGACTTAAGACATGCAAATTAGCAGTCAAGAAAGAATGGAGATTAACTGCTGAGATCACAGATAATCTCCTCTTAAAATTAATTAATATTTTGGCTTAATTTTGGTTTTAGGCTCAAAAAAGCCAAGATGCAAATTTTTAATGTCTTTTTTCAAATGGAGGTCAATACTTCTTATAATAGGCCAGATTTTCAGAAAATTCTGATTTACTCTGGAAATCAGGTCCCTTTATTGTACTGCACCTTTATTAGGTGCAGATTTAATGAGATGGACAGATAGAAGAACTAACAGGGCTGTAATCCATTCCCTGCTCAGTCACAGTGCACTGACTTCTTTCACAAGCCATGAGTTCTTTTACTTCTTCCTTTTTCCATTCATGTTAGGGCTGTTTCTTTCCCTATTGGGAACCAGTATCTATTGTCCAATTGTTCCTACCAGAATCTATTGTCCTACTTATTACATTTGTACGTATGTCCTACTACGGAATTGTGGCATTCAAAATTTTTCTAAAATAAGAATGAAATAGTAAGTACCATCTTTCAGTTTTTACATTATCAGCTAGATAGGCAAAATATAGTGCAAAAATGCTTCAAACTTAAATACCTGAAAAATCCAATTTTAGGTACTAATTTCTAAAAATCTTTCAAATGTATCAGTTAAAAATGTACAGTTTATGACCATCAATACACAAATACTATACAATTTTCTCAAACAAAAATACAAAGAACATTTTGATGTGAACATATGAGTCTTTAGACTTCAACAAGGCTCATCAGTTATCTGTTACAATGACACAATAAGGGAAGTACTTTCATTACTATTTTCACAGTGCTAGACAGAATATCCTTGAAACACTATCCTTTCTTCCAGACAGCTCTTTATGGGAAAACAGACTCAAAATATCCATGCTACCTGAACATTGAGAAAAGTATTTAATGCATTTCTGCTGGTCCATAATAGCAATATCACTTTCTAGAAAGCCTGCTGGGCTGAATTGCAAGGCTGAAAATGTGCTGTTTCTTATTTGGTTCTAGTCACCAGTATAGTCTTACATACATAATCACCTTTATCTGAAGAGCTTTACTTCCGAAGATCTTTTCTATAGGTAAACTCATTTCTGAAGTCCCAAGCATTTTCTGAACCTATTTCACCTTTGAATCAGTCAAGTTTCTTATTCACATCTATTTCAGACTTTGCAAAACTGTCCATTGAGGGCTACAGTATTTGTTTACTTTTTTAAGATATTTATTATACAGGGCTTTAAATAAATTGCCTTCTTTATTTTTTGGTGGGAAAAATGAAAGCAAAAGATATAATACACAGTTCTAGCTCAACAATTTTTTAACTTAATGCAAAAAGAAAAAGCATAGATATTGAACTAGAATAATTCTGCCAGGATCTTGTTCCTACAGTATTAGCATCATGTTTTGTGACCAAATCTTACCACTGGATCTGCAGGAGTTACTGCAGTTCAAGTTAGGAAACAGTAACACAACTGCCTAAGCAGCTGTAATACTTAAATCCTTATGTAATTTTCATTTCTCTGAGAACAATGCTGTGTAAATATGGATAGAATGACATCAATAAAGTCTTCTGTGAAGTACTTTGTGTTTTAAGAATGAACAGAAAAATAGCTAATGATAGTGGAAGAAGAAATTAGTGAAGCATCAAAGTATTCAGAATAAAACTAGTAGTGTTACAGTCTGTTAACTATTTCATTTATAGATCTATGTATTATGAAATATCTTTATTTGAATGACTGAGGTATAATAGATTAGGTTAACCTTTGAATAAGAAACATCCTTGTAGTAGAGAGTAAGTGGAGGTAATAGAGTTTACCTTGTTTCTTCTTACTGACTGGCCTGGAATGGGTGACTTTAACCATCTTATCACAATGATATTGCTGAAAAATTCTGACATTGTGTGGCATCACTGTGGAGAACAGAAAAAATTATCATATGGATAAGTCAAAAAATAAAAAGCATATGTAAAAATACTTTAATCAACCATCAATAACATATTCTTCTGTGTGTTATCTGGAAATGACTGAAGAAAAAAATCCCAGAAGTAAACTGATCACCATTTGGCAAAACCATTTTCACCTTCTGGTGGTGGTTAATCAAAATTGCAAGAATAAACTGATGCGCATAAACATATGATAAACAATTCATTATGCATATGATGAACAATTACTTTGTAATATGAAAAATGGTAACTCATACTGATTTTCTAAGCACAACTCTCTGCAGAATTAAACAGTTAGAATTACTGAACACTCCCAGAACTCAGTGCCAACTTTCATGGAAAAAGTTTCAAATTGGTTGATTTCTATTCCTTTTTTCCTTAATATGGTGCTTTTACAGACCATGAAATTATTTATTGAAGGGTTTCCTTAAATACATGATTAAATGCTCTTTTCTCTCTTCAGAGAAAGAAGCATTACCAGCATTATCAATGAATTCTGGAACAGTCCTGTAGCAACAAATTTACTGAATCTACATGATGAAGAATAATAATATACTACAGAAAATGTCAGACTTTTTACAGACTTCCACTAAGTGGACAAAAACATTACAATTACAGCAGCTTTCATATACTCAGCTATTTCAGCAAATAAGATWAAAAAAAAGGAGTATAGCTGCTTCCTAAAGACATTCCTACCACAACCCCACCTGAAAGATGCTGCACTGAAATACACAGGCAAAAATTCAATGAAATCAGAAGATGATTTACTACAATACATAGTGGAAGAGTTCTTGCCGCAGTTCCCATCCCTGGGACTATCAGGTTCTGAGACCTGTCATGCTTTATAATTTGGCACTTTGGTTTAAAAAGAAAACAAATACAAAACAAATTTTGTCCTTTCTGAAAGCTGATTAGTAGAAAACACTGACACACTATCCAAGCTGAAAAACTCTTTCAATAACATAGACTGGAGATTGCATAATTAAGTGAGCTATATTTTCAAAGCATGCATTTCTGTTGAAAAAATTCATACTATGAAGATAGAGAAGAAGGTTAAAATCAAAATATGGCAAATTACAAAGAGGCTATTATGGAGTAGAAGATGACAGATTTTTCTCTGCCAAGAAAAATGTGCAGTAATCTATGTGTCAGCTTTCACAGACCTTCCATCCCCATAAGAAAAGTTTTATGGATACCTGTTCAAACTCTGACCTAAATTTTGAGGGAACTGTACTGAACTCCATCGCGAAGTAATTCTAGATTTCTAACTGTTTTGAAGAACAATACATGGCCACTGTGTACAATATACAAATAGACTCCAGTTTCTCAGAAAATATGGATTTGAAATCTGAGGCTGTTGGAAAATGAGTCATACTCCTCAAAAAAATAGAATCCATGCTTGCAGTTTGAGAGGATGACAGTAACACCTTCTCTTGAGTTTGAATGCTGTTAGGACAAAACTATAAGCACTTTTTAAAGAAAACCAAAAAATTGTTTGTACACTTTATAAAATTTTCTTTAAAATTCAAACTGTCACTCAGTTACCTTAATATAGAATTCAGCAGTATAAGTGTCTTAGAGGGAAGTGTTAGCTAAAAAGAAATAAGTGGTCCAGTATAATAGAGCTGGTTTTACTCCTACACTCTGATAAAGTGCTATCCTTATGATAACCAGTCATCTACATTACATCTACTGTGAAGAGCTAGAATTGACATCTTGCTGGGAATATTAAGGCAACTTCATTTACAGAAATGGAATAAGCAGAGGATATGTGCCTGAGAATATTTACCCACATTTAAACATGAATTTTGTCTATCTATATTTGCTTTCCTCTTGGGCATATTTTCTGTGAATATGTAGGTATTCAAGATTCACTGGATAAAACCACCTTGGCAAAGCTTATATCTGAAAGGAACCTCATCATAAAGTCACTATACAATCAATTACACAAGACAGAAACTTTGATCTTCCCGTTACAGTGTTACAAGATTATAAAATCTCAAACTTGGTGAGAAGATAGGAAAAAATGTTTCTGAAAATTAAGTGCACTGTAATGCTGACCTGACACATTAATCATAAACTAAGAAGATTATATTGCTACTATCATGCATTATACAGTTATTAAGAATCACCCAAATTCTGAGTGCAGAACTAGAATTTTTAGAATTAGAAAATTTGAACAAGAAATTTGAGACTATTTTGAGATTGTTTTTTGAGAAGATATCTCCTTCCATAGTAATCGTGCATACTCAGAATCATAAAATAATCCAGAAGGGATCTCTGGAGGTCATCTATTCCAACTCTCTGTTAAAAGCAGGCTCAACTTTGAAGTCAGATCTAAATTCTACGTTACATATCCAGTCGAATTTTTTAACATAGGCAAGCAAGGACATGCCACAACTTCTCTGGCAACCTTGCATCCAAATTCCCGTAATTCTGATGTGGCAGCTAGCAGCTGCTTGCATGAAAAGTAGTATTTAGTGCTCTTAAGTATGTTCACCTCCTCAGCTCAGTGAGCAGAAAGAAAAAAGAAAGACTGCTCTGATAATGGTCACCTCTCTGTGGACTTAAAATTATTTTTCCCACAAGTTATTATTTTAGAAATCTATCCTGATACATAAAATATACTGATCAAATAGTTTCTGAAAACCCAAAATAGAAGTGATGGTTAAAAATGAGCTATAGCTGCTGCAGCTTTTAAGCTACATCATATCAGGAATAGCTATCCTTTGGTAAAATGTCTGTGTAGGGCATTTGAAATGAAATTATAGACTCTTTGAAATGCACAGAATTTAATAGTTCAAATCCAGTCTTTTTTTTATCCTATATTCTCTATTGTACAGATGACTTATTATATGAAAATCAACATCATTTCAACATCAAACAGGCCCTTTGTAAAATGAACTATATGAGCTTATCCCCCTGGATAAAACCAATCTAAAATACGTGCTACTATAATAAACATTTCTTCTCATGACTTGTCAAAAAATTGAAAATTATTCAATACAAACACTCTGAAAAAGGCTACATAAATGAAAGTCAGTATTTCTTGTTTTCTTCATGTTTGCCGCAAATGTGCCTGTAGAAGACCTCCTCACTCACAATTACAACTATAAATTCATTCATGTACTAAATAGGAGCAGTGACTTTCCTCTTCAGCTCCAAAACTATGCATCTTCATTGTTCCAGTGCTGCAGGAGAAATACCAAACTGGCCTTTCAGATAACAACTGTGTTCCAGTAATGCTATATATTGTACATGTAATTTAAATCGGAAACTGTAATAAAATACATTTAAAATGTCTGCCTTAGCACTTGATTTTCTACAGCATCTCTCCACAAGCACTTTATAGAAAACAGAATAATTTAAAATCACATTGTGCTAGTATTGGCAAGGAGGTAAATTATCTTTGGTTTCAATTTAAAAGATGTTGGTGATGGACTCTGAGTCATTTCTGTATCATCACTAGAGGTAAAATTGAGGGGAATTAACCAGAGTCATGAACATAAAATTTAGCAAGAGCTATAAAGAAATAGGAACTACTCTTAGATATACTGCAATATTAGAATGTAAAATATCCTGTTACAGCACAAGTAATTGTGTCAGATGAAACTGTAAGTTTATAACTATGGTCAAAAATTAATCCAAAGCAGGTCTAACACATGAAGAAAACTAGAAACCTCCAACACACATATGTAAACTTGCTCTAGATTGGTCACAGTCTTTAGAAATGAAGAAAAATTAGGATGATCATCAAACAGCAGCTGGAAACCCAACAGTGTTATTACTTTCATTTTCAGTATGTGCTTGTAAAGTGCCAGTAAGTTTTAGAGAAAAAAGTTAAAACGTGATTCTTAGTTCTTTATACTGTATAAAAGTTAAATTAATYTATTTATTGAATACCCTAGTCACGTGTCAGCATGATCACACTCATTGCTCTAAGGACAGGATTTTAAAATTGCTCATATATATTCTCAGCATTACACAAGAATAAAGGTGAAAAATGCTACCCTAGATTTTTGGTGGTAATGTCAGTAATCCTGTCCTTATTTTTCCCCCTAAACGACAGGCTACAAAAACCAAGCATTTTGCATTCACTTAAAGATTTTGTAGCATTTGAAAATTAACAGACTACAACTCATCCCGAATTGTGGTGATTCAGAATCAAGGCAATATACTGTTGTATTGGTTAAGCCAATATACGAAGGGATAGAATTACAGAAATTCAGCTTCTTCAGATTCTGTTAACCATATCTAGACTGTAGCTGAGTACAGTATCTGCATGGGACTACACTAAATACTGAGACCGGCTATATTTTACATAAGCCGAGAAATGGAAAGAAAGTATTAAAGGGAATCTTGCTGCCAAAATGATTCCAGCTGGTACTTATGAGGAAGGCACAACTCAAAAAAGGGTGTGCTAGGAGAGAAGCCATCTTCAGAGAGAAAAGACTAAGCAAGATTAAGAACACAAAATGGCGGAGAAACTGAAACTGAAATCTAATTCAGTAACAGAAGAGCTTCAGTGCTTATGTTTGTCATGATCTGTTGAAGGATATTACTACATTAGAAGGAGTAGGATGTTAAACGGGTTGGATAAGAGGCCAAGTTCCAAATGGCTGGCTTTCTGGAGCAATGCCAAGAAAACACATTTTCTAGAACAATTACCAGGCTTGTCCTAGAACAGTGAGTTTATTAGAGGGTCACGCCTGAGTATGTGATCATAATTAAGATTTTGCAATGATGCATGGGCAGTAATTCCAAAATGAGTAACATTACCAAAGAAATAATAGTAGCTGTTCTTTCTCCTGAAGAGTATCAGGATTAAGGAATGCAATTGGGCTTCAATAATGATGCCAGTTTAGTAATTAATCTAATTCATTGGATCAAGGAATGCAATTGGGCTTCAGTAATATCCTTGCTTCTAATTTCAGACCATAGGATATCTACTAAGATATTTTCATCTTCTCTCATCTGTACCACTACTAAAACATTTCTGGCAAAGTCAAGAATTGCATTTAGCTTTCATGACTCTGAGATTAACATGCTTATAATGATTTTATTCTTATATTAACAAAAATAGCGTGGCATATGGTACCGGGAACAATGAAGGTTATGGCAGAAGACCCCAACAGTATTTCACAAAAGGGAAACAAGAGACAATGATGTATGTACCAGCTTTTCACTTCTGAAATTAGATTCAAACTCTTTCTAAGGTGAAAATTATTTTATACTAATTTCCAGCCATTCTTATCACAAAACCACTACTCAGTTGGCATGATTTCTTGTTGACAAACCCAGGACTGACTAAAAGGGATAGCACAACTAGGATTGAGAGGTATTGGCAGGATTGAGGGAGCCTGCCTGCAACTGGCTCGAGACAGTGCTTTTCTTCAGTTTAATATCACAAAATCTAGTGTGATTATCTAACCTAAAGGAAATCCCATATAACTTTGTATTAGCGCAACCCAAATGAATAAAACTGAAATTATGCCGATCTACTATTAATAACTGCCAGACCTGGATAATAACCATTGTTAATAGTTTTCTCAGATTGTTTTGGGATGGAGACAGCATGTCACCAACTTCTAGGTAAGGTTAGTTTACAATCTAAGCTAAATGGGAGGCTTGTTCTGTGGAAGCAATACACAATACTGTCATTACAAAAGCTTCATGTTTGGCAGAACAGTCATTTTCCCCCTTGATCCTTCATTCTGGGATCTATAAGACCCTGCAATTTTCAGATAGCAATGGCACAAGATCAAGGTTATTACTATTTTTTTAAGATAGCACTTTTTAACAAAAGGAGAGAAGCACAGAAACAGCCAGGCAGCAGTTGCACATGTGGCATTCATGTTTTGTAATAATTTCAGTCTGAATCCTGCCAATATCACTTCATCTCAAGCCACTTGCTGGGACGCTGAGCACATCTATCCTCTCCTGTAGGCTTTATTTCTACCCAACAAAGAGACTATGCTTGGCTCCAGACACTGTTAGACTTCAGTTTCATGGGCACAAAACCAGCTCAAAATCTAGTATGAATAGTGAATAGAAAAAAAAACCAAACCTTAGCAGTCAGTAGCAGGCACAGCATCATGGAGGGCCTCTCCATTAGAAGAGAGCTGCCTTGTAAAAATAATTCTTGGCAGAAGCAGGACTTGCAGCACATTTGAGAAAGGCAACTTTCTAGAAAGATTTCATGATTTTCCATAGTTTATTCCAGGATTTTTTGACTACTCTCCAATCTTTTTTAAGCACTGACCATACTCCCAGGTATCACTTGGCCCTTACAAAATACCAGATGCTGTCTACCAGCAGCTTCAGTAGTACAATAGCTATTGTCATTAAATATTTATGAAATGCAATATAGTATCGCTGAATAGGAAAGGGCTTTGGATAAAAAGAGCTACTGTTGTTCTTAAAAAAGCCAGTATATATAAAGAAATACAGATTTGTAAAAACTGTTCTATGACAAAAGTGCGGTTACTGTGAATAAAAGTATGAAAATAAAATATTTTGGAAGACATTTTAAATATACTTTTTACTTTACATTTTGTATCGCTTAGAGTTTATGCCTAATACTGCTGTGACTGGTATTGCTGTAATACTATGCTGGGGTTGCAAGACATTTTGTGACATGGAAGATGGGGGGTTTCATCTATGTAGACCCTTCAAATGTTCAATCTTCCACTGAGTGCATTAGATTTCCTTTTTTCTACTGAGGTCATGCGTAATTTGAGGGTTGTTGTTAGACTATCCTAAAAACAGCTGCCTTCTTATTGTACATAGGGACCAGCATGTGACACGATGCCCTTCTGAACACTCACCCAGTGCAGATAAGAAGAGGAGACGCCTCTATCAGGTCCCTGAGTGCCCTGTGACAGGCCTTAATGGCCCTGACTTAGACTCACCTGGGGCCTCCACCCGCACCCTCTGTCCACGGGCCCAGGGGCTCCATTTAAACTCTGGCCTGTGCCTCCCCTCCTCGCCTGAGCCGTGGTGTGGGACTGCTGGGCCTGCCCTGCTAACACTGGGCTGTGTCTTAAGGAAGCTGCCCTTGCCAGCCCTGATCCTGACCCATGGACTGGCTTCCTGGCCTGACCTTGGACCTGCCTTGTCAGCACACATTTACCTGATGATCTGGACTCTGGCTGCCGCCTTCGGCTTGCCCCTGCTCCGGTACCGCGGGGCTGGGCCCTGCCTGGTGCGGCACCGGCCGTGTATGGCTCTGCTGGGCTGCCTGTCCCACAGGGAGCACAGCCCCTGCTGCTCCCTGACAGCCTCTGTGCTGGTGGTACCCTACATACGCCTCTGAAGACATAGAAAATGGACAACAAAGAAGCCCTGTTTTTCAGTCAGAGTGGTTAAAAAGTGCAGATTCAGCAGTTTGGGCATTCTTTGATCTTTAGGAACCACCACATACCACCTGCTCCACTAATAAGTATAATGAGCTGGAGCAGCTGGTTGATCTTCCCAGAGACAAAAACTTCGTTTGTCTGATGTGAAGCTTTAATATAAATTCTCAAGAAAGATTTCTCTCTCTCCAAAAAGCAGCTTTTAGGAGGAGGAGGCAAGGTTCTTCAATTTTAACAAAAACTTGTCTTCAGTTAAAAGAAGGAGTTATGTTGTGGCATGTGGTAGGCTATGTCTACAGAACATATGACGTGCATCGGCTAAGGGTTAGGCTGTACTTCGAGACATTAAAAAAAATAATCACTTCAAGAGTTAACATTGCACCTTTGTCTGTACTCAACGTTTTGTAAGCTGATAGTAGCAACCTGGACATCCTATGAACTACTGCAGCAACAGATATCCTAAGTATGGCACTCTCAGTACGATCTGGATGCAAAGGACTAAGATAACTTCCAGTGCTGTAGAAAAGAAAAGGTTACACGCTTGTTTAAATTCATTCTCAGGTCCACAAATAATATATTGTCAGCGTACACTTCATCAATATGCATATCCTTCTACAGCGGAAATCCTTGCAGGGACATTTTGACAACATGCCTCTTGCTGAAGGATTACTCAGTCAAAAACGTGATATTACTTTTGTGCTCAGTGATACAATGCAGTATGCTCGATGCAATAATGGGCCATTGTCTCTTGTTTCCTAAGATGCTTTGAACTGCAGATAGAAACTTACATCTCATTACAGCACTTGCTATGTTATATGTGAAAAAAAACCCAGTGCTGCTTCTGCTGGAAGGTGGATTTTTCATTTTAGGTTTGTACACTTCTTAAAGCACTCTTAAAAGCCAAACTTTTTTCTTTTAAAGTAACTTTAGTGACATAGTTGACAAATTGTGGTTAAGCTTCTACCAATGAAAGTGCACATATCTTATATGCAAGTACAGTGCACTTGCATCCCAGTTACATTACATTTACTGCTAGATTTTAAGTTTCCTCCCATGCYGCTCATTATCAAAGTTATTGAGTAGTTAGAAGTGAACTGTTTTAACAATAATGGAGCATTATACTTCTAGTCCAAGATAAAACTTGTGAAGAGAGCTTATTCTAAAACAAGAGGATCTTTGAATGAAGAATGTAATGAGGAATGTATGTCAAATCCAAAATCACTCAGCCAATAATCCAAGTACAGTTTGTTAGGGGTATTTATTCTATGGTGTTTAGTCAGTTCCTTTGGTATACAAAACAGGAGATCAAAATGACATGTGTACATGCAGTATCAGAGTGTAACTCATGAAGATCTGGCTTTTTACAGCATGTAGGAAGAGGAAGTGAGCTTTCTTCTCTTGCAGGTATAATCATTAAGAGGCATTCTTACTCCATGTTTTTTAGAGATTACATAAAAAAACCCCAATACATTAGCCCTCCTTTTAAATTGGCATAAGCCACTGCTGTGGCTTAAACTAGCATACTGATGCATAACTTATAAGGAAGAAGATTTATATATAGCCAATCCTATCTGTAAGTACTGAATTTGATTCCTCTTTTAGAATTCCTAAGTCACTCAAGTAGACATATTTGATAGGAATGTGATCTGATTGTTTTACTGCTAAACCTGAAACAGTTGCTATTAGGAGCAAATTAGCAAGAGACCTTTGGATAATTCTACCACTCAAATCAAAGTCTCAGTCAATTAGCCATCTTAATAAATAACAGTTCCCTAAAAAGAGGCAGGAAAAAAATACTAAACAAATATGCAAAAAACCCTGTAAGATGAAAAATTTAACGATTTCCCAAAGGTCAGGAAGGAAGCCAGGATCTAAATTAGATTAAAGGTTTGATTTTTCTACCCTTTTGTCTTTATTCAGGCAGATTAAAACCAAAATAAAATCATGTTAACATAATGATTTTTTCATTGTGGTCACAGGCCATATCTGTGTAAAGGGTTCAGTTCAGCTGCATGTAATGAGAGTCTGGAGGGTAGCTTAGAGCAAACAGTTTGGTCAGAAGCAATCACCAGGTAACCAGAGGCTTTTGGCTTTTTGTGGCCCTTTAGTTGTCTTGACTACGTCATGGAAGTGAGAATGGATGCCCTGTACAGGGATGGTTGACTTCTTCATGGCATTAGTGCTTCTCTACACAGAGAATGCACATCTATCACCTACGTGCATATATAGTTGATCTGTCTGTCCCCTGCTTTTATTTTGCCTAAGTTGTTCCAGCCATTTACTTCATGTATTTTGCTGTAGGTCTTGAATTCAGCCCAACTGACAGGTTGCTAATGGAGCAAACTGAACTATACATTCCATTGCTCTAGAGCATGTCTGTATTCTAAGCATGTCTTTTGGGATGCTGTATGTGTATTTACTTGTGCTGGTTTTGTAGGGAAAGATATGTAGAATGAATAATTTGAAATAACACACCAACCTTTAAAAAAAAAGAAATTAGCAGGAAGGAAAAATATGCCTTGCAATCATGCAACCGTCATGGAGTTGATGGTATAGGTTCTTATGATTTGGAATTGCGTCCATAGGAAGCTCCCTCATATGCAGAGGAGAAACAATCCTTAGACCAGTGTTCCTTTACTGTGTTGCTGCTGAATAATGCGTTTTATACTTGCATTTTAAAAATCTACATTTAAAATACTGACTTGACTGACAAAAAATGCCCAGCATGGAGTGGCTACCTTTCAGCAAAAGAGAGCTTTGTAAGTATAGGCTAAGGGGGGAAATCATGTCATAAATCACTGCACATATGGTTACTGGCACTGGCAATGTATAGGGAATTAACTCACCTGATAACCTAATTCTGCTTCTGTTAAAGACAACGGCAAAAATCCTACTGTCTAACATAGAAACAGAACCGAACTCTTAATATGCTGAGGAATTGATAGCACTATGCTCTACAAATTATAATGCTGCATCCATTTCTTCTTAGTTGATCATAATTTACACTTTAACACTGTGATAAAATATATTCAAATAAATCCAAATATTTTTAACAAAATAGTCTCTGACTTAGAGTAATCTTTGCATCTGCATATATAAATTTTACCCTCATTTATCACACATAAGTGCCCAGTCTTTGGTCATAACAGTTTTTCTGCACATGTAGGATATTATTCATAATGTATGTTTCATTCACACTACAATATAAACAAGATACATCAAAATATTTTAAATTAATTTAAAGTTTCAGTTTTACATACCTTTATTACAGCTGGTTTAAATCTATAAAGAGCTACTTATTAAAAGGTCTTGAACAGATTCTATGAAAATAAGTTAAATTTATGATATTTAGTATTACACATTATACAGTTTCTTTATTTTTTTGCTCACTTGATCACGCTGTGAAAAATTCATGAATATTTAGCTATTAAATGAAATGCAAAATTTTCATTACCATTTTATTGAAAACTTGACATCTTAAAATACCATACATACCATTAGTATTCTAGTGCATTGTCACCTTATTGAAAAATGCTGCTAAAAAACAATACCACCATTCAGAGAAAAAAAAATTGTCCGCCCAAGGCTATTAACTATAGTTCTACACATACATTAGTGACAAATAAGTGAAGCAGCCAATGCTCACAAAAGATGTCACTAAAATGCTAGGAAACAACTGTAACCATAGAAACCATCTCACACTGCAATCTGAACATCTTTTGTCAGTGTTTGACTAGAAATGAGATGCTTAAAATCATTAGGCTATCAAAAAATCTGAAGTCTCTTCATTGAAATTTACATATTTAAATATTTTGAAACCTGCAAAAACTTCAACATGATACTTTCATAAAATATTGTTTCAGCTCCTAGCCCTCAACTATCACTTTAGATATAATAACAAGGATTATACAGACGATTACTCCCTCCCCCAAAGTCTCCCCCACCCGACCCTATCTTTAGTGTACCTACACTAGAAGAAGAACCTAGGCATTAAAAAAAACACACCACAAAAGGCTGGGGTGAGAAGTGAGGACAATTCACCAAACTCTCCATAATCCAAAATATTCACAGACATGGCATTCACTATCTCTACTTACAGCTTTGGGTTTTTTAAAAATATCTCCATAAACACCATCCACCCTACTGACAGGATTAGTGATATTGTATAACCTTCCTGACATTAGGCACAAAATTGTCTACAGACAACAAAATACCTGAACAAGAAATTTTCTCAACTGACTTTAAAAAGTTTGAGAACTTTTGAAGATTAAGTGTCTCTCAATTAGGCTAATGGCTTATTATTAACAGTACCTAATAAAAATGCCCATACAACTTCTGGCCTACAGAATAATAGTACATCCCAGCCTTTCTGTACAGTGACTGATCCTGTTCTRTAGGGCTGGAGGAATACGTAGGAAGACAGCCATAGTTCTTTTTGCAGTAGGACTCTGTATTACAGTAAATCTGTGGTAGTCTAAAAATCTACTGTAGAAAGGCAAACCAAGGGCGCAAATGGTGATTAATCCTTTAATACAAAAAATTTCTACGGTACAAAGGACAGCTGATAACAGACCTGCTGTTGTTTGTGGGAAAGACTTGCTGATATTTCATAGGAAAAACATTTCCAATTCTGTATGTGGTCTAATTTACCATTAATGAACTATGAAATTTTGGAGATACAGATCAAAAATATTTTTAATGGAAAAGCCAAGGACTGAAATAACCTGTACAGTTTCCTTCCATTATCTTTTCCACAGGTCCTGAACTTTCAGGCGCATATGGGCAGTGTTACTTAACCCAGACTCTGTTATACAATACATCATTGCTCAATTTCTCTATTTCATTTTTCATGGCTTTAAGCAAAATTCAGTGGTCTTATAAACAACAGATTGCCAAGAATCAAAGGCTGTGAGCTTGTCCTTTAAAGCATTGTTTGCCAATGCATTGTGATTTAACACTTGTAAGAGAATGTGGAGAATTTCAAATTCCCCCTCTTCCCACCACCCCCCGTCTTTTGGTGGTGGAAAAGGTCAGATTTCAAGGCCGTCAATCTGATGCTTTCACAAATAGTACAAGATACATTAGAAATGGTAAGAATGTCTCATGATTGGCAAACAGGCTATTACAATTTGCAAACTTGTAATCTGTTATTTTTATCAGCAAACTAGAATGCAAGTGAAAAAAGGCAAAAGAGGAAGAAATAAAGAAATATGTCATACAATTCATTACAAAGGGTTTTTATTATGTGTGTTTTACCAATGAGCTTCACAGAATTAAACAGAAGAGAACGGATATATTTTAAATACCATCTAACTTGTTCTGTAATTAGCAATTGACTGATTTTATATAGACTTCAGGGAGGTTTTGTCTACATAGAGATTGTGCTGCAGAAGTTAAAAGAAATCACAGGAACAGAAAATGAAAGACTGTAAGACTATAGTTTCTAGGAGTATGATAAACATAAGCACAAAGGTTAAAAAAATAATTTTTTTCTTAATATGTTCTCCAAAAATGAATGGCTCACAATATTTTAAAGATGATGAAGCAATCCTTTTCAAGTAATGGGATGAAATGTTCTATGAAAATACCCAATCATTTTTGTCTGAAGTCGTAATAAGTTTTAATTTCTGAATCCAGCCTTGCCCTACATCATATCCACATGTACATTTAAAGTGTATGTTAATACTAATTTCTTGCCTGTAGTTCATTGTCTTCCTATCACACAAAGCTGTTTTGGGTAAGCTTAGTCTCTTACAGAAGGCAAAGAAATGGAAAAAAAATTATGAACAACTTTTTGTATCATTTGCTGTTCTAATAGTCTTTACTGTATTTGGTATTCTGCTGGTGAAATAGCAAGTGTCTGATGGTGAAATAGCAAGTGTCTCGGTTTCACCAAATCACTTATTAAAAATTGCTCCTGTGGATGCCTGACTCATTAATTGGACATGTTTTTCTACTTCATATGTTTTATGGAAAGATTATAAAAGCACAAACCCTATCCTCATTAGTAAGTCTTGTTTTAGTATTATCAATATCTAGTACACACTGTAATAAAAGAACATATATCATTATATAAATATATAGGTAATATAAATATATCTTATTAACAAAGACATCAACGTATGCAACTTTGACAAAAACATTACAACTTCCCACCTTCAAAACCCTTACCATTACAGGCATACCCAGCACTGGAAATTAGCTAGTTCTACATCAACTGCTGATGGCAGAATCTACATTAGTTCTGCTATTTTGAGCTAATTCAACAGTTTTCCTTTCCTGAAAACAGTTGACAGAAAATTATTGAAAAGCAGGTCTGTTCCAACAGCAGAAAAGGATCTTAATCTCATTCACACACATATGCTCTTGCTTAAAGTCATATCTAATAGGTATCCCAGGGAAAATAAAAACATATTTAAACAACCTCTACATTCATCAGCGCTTTCCTACAGCTAACTGGAAGGTATTTATTGATTATACCTTGTTTTACTAAGCAGAACTATTTTCAAAACTGAAACTGAGATGTGAAATAAATTGAGCTTCTTGTATTTTTGACCTAACTTGAATCATATTTTGTCATCTATACTAATATTTTCCATCAAACTCAATTCCACGTTCAGTAGATTCACTCAAGAAGGAGATAATAGTTGGTTGKKTTTTTTTCTTTATTTCTGTGCATCAGCACTCAAGTATTTTTCCATGAGTATTTAGTATAAGGTTGTATATAATCCTCAGTGTCTGTAGACTCCTACAACTTCCTTTGTTGACTGCAAAGTGTAACGGTACAGCATCCTCTCACAGTTCTGGATCATTACACATTTTTTGCCTAGTGATGTAGTAACATAGACCTTTGCCGATGTGTTAAGTGCACTGGTTTTCTGTTTGTTTTCAGGTACAATCTAACAATTTATCTGCGAAGTTTCTCAATAATTGGTCTTGACTTGGCTATGTTAGGCGACTGCTTTTCTCTTTGTTCTTTCTACTGGCAGAAATTAAGATCAGCTGAGCAACTTAGTGTAAAGGTGAAGTGGCTCAATGAGAATGACTTGGATCTTTCCTAAGTACAAAAGTCTAATCCAAAAAAGAATTAAGTAAATTCAGAGACAAAGCTCCATAAACAACTACTAATGAAAACAGGCAGGGGTGTACCCTCCAGCACCCCCTGAAACAACTGTGGATGCTGGGGAGCAGGAAGGGGATGGACTGCAGGAAGTGGCCAGGCTCACTTGCTTTCACTAAATATCATCTCCTATTGCTGTTGTTGGAGACAGAATACTGCTCTGCATAGCCAAACTTACCAGTCCGACCCCAGCAGGGCATGTCTTGGGTGTGTATCTTAATAAATTGGAGGCCTCCTGTCTTGGCTTTTAAGGCCCACTTCAAAGTCCATTTATTTATTTATTCAAGTTTGGCTAAGACAGATTGAACATTAGCAAGAATGTCATAGTCTTATTGGATTCAGTTATGTATTTGTAATGCATTATTTACTTCATTTATGCACTTGAATATTCAGTAATCTAAATGATAATTCAGTTCTTTCAGCAAACTGATCAATGGCATCATCTTATAGCCATAAATTCTATATACCCGTAACTGTCAAACAATATGTGGATTTCTATTCATATAAATATCTCATGGTTCAAAAATCTCCAGCAAAATGTAACAATAGTTTTTTCAGTAAAATAGTTGTTAGTGTACATAACATTTTAATATTAAGGAGTATTATTCAGAGTTCAGCCTCTAAAATTCCTTGTTTCTTTTGTTTTGAAATTTGAAAAAAAATTAGATCATAAACTTGTACTATCTCAATGCTTTTGTGTTTATATTTGCAATAAATTGATATTTCACATATTTCTTTTTCCATATAAATTCTATAATGAAACACTTTACATAAAGATGAATGCCATCTTGAGAGTTAGATTATGTATACAGTAGCATTTCAGATCTTTTGTGTATACTCATAGCTGTTTGATGTTTTGGACTTCAAAGTTCATATGCTCTTCTATCATTAAATGACAACATTATCACATACCTAACAACTCCACTGAATTAAAACAATGTTTTGCAACCTTTGTTGGTGGGCATGTCTTCACATTCACAATCACGAGCCACATTTGTAGACACAGTTGTTAGGAAATCAGAAGAACACTTATACCCCTCATTTTCTGTGATAGGAAACTTGTAGGAATGCTTTCTGATGTACAATAAAGGTTACTGCAATTTCTCCACATGTTAATCTTTTTAATTGCTGTTACTGTTCTGCTCTAGTCTACCACAGTCACACTTCAAAAAATTTTTTTTGCTTGATTAGGACAGAATGTCATTATCCAGACACCAAATATTTCAGACGTACTCCAAAGTAGGGAGAGAGGACTTTGGGTAAAATCCCAATCCAATCAAGATTATTATAAAAATGCCACATTTGCTTTCATCAGATTTACATCTGTCCATATCAAACAATGTGTTGCATCTATATTTCCTGTATTATGTTAAGAAGATCCTTGATATTAGAGTAATTAACTGTATTTCCACATCATGGTTTGCTTTGGTCTTCATAAATGCTTAAGCCAGAAAAAATGGTTACAGGACGTGACTAGGCAATGTAATGTTTTATCTATGATCAAACTCTAAAAGGATGCATATGACTAAGATATAAAATGGCCATATAATAATTTATTTGCAACATTAATTTAGAATTTTATTAGCAGCCTAATTTATTACGCAATATGTTTTGTTCAACAAGTTAAGAAAAAAATACCCAACAAAAACCAGGGAAAATAAATTATTTAGTTTCCACAATCAGTGAGTAAGTGATGCTCCTTTTTATGCAGAACAACAACATTGTTACTACCAAGTCAATCCTGAAGATGTGCAGGGCTCTGATTTTGCATCCATAAATGTACTACACCTAAATGAAGTACTACCATTAGACACAGTTCAACATAACGTCCCTGCCAAGACAAAACTGGCCTTTAGAAAATGAAAACCAACAGAAGTGAAAACACATTTTCACCTTCTGAACTTTAAAAACACATGATGAACTAATGCAGTGAAAGATTCATATCATATCATTCACATAGCTAGTCATTACTCTGGGTAGAAATAACATATGTTACAAAGTAAACAAACTCCACACAGTGCATGGAATAAGCAAATTACCATTTTTACCAAGCAGTTATTGAAACAAACACATCAGCCACAAATTGTAGAAAGGGGATTGGTTGTAGATATGAACTGGGGAGCTGGCTACACTTAGTATCCAGTTTTCATGCCTTCTTATATTTAGTATTTTTTATTATTGACACCCAACTTCCCACAGCTGAGTTAAGCAAACACCGAAATCATACTCTTACCCTTCATTTACAAAATTGATCTAGTAATTATGGTGATGGAAAGTGTAAGATTTACACTTTTTTTAAGCTTTCATATGCCACCATTAGTGCAGTAACTCCACTAACATGGAATTAAAAAAAAAAAAAAAAAGGCCATGCTTCATGATTTCATGTAACCAAAAGTATATCCTGACTATCTTGATAGCGGCAATTTCTGATTTGAAACTCGAAGTGTTTTAAATATCCATTATTTATGCCTTCACAGTCTATCAAATAACTTTACACCCAGCATTTGTTCTTCTTGAGTACAAGTACTGGTGCTAATGTTAAATAGGTTAGAATATTTATATAATAATTCATTATTAAAATCCTTTGTCAAGCCAGCTAAATCAGCAGAATTCTGATACTCATGCTTGTAAAGAGACTAAAGTTTTTCACAGTGGATCACCAGACTGTCTGCCAGGTCATCTGAGTTGCTAACATCAGTAGAATCAAGCTAGAGCACATGAAGATTGCATTCCACAGCTCAGCAATGGAATGTATTCATTACATATGGAAAATATTCATCATTTTATTCTTAATGACATAGGATTGCCTTCTCATATTGAAATTACATTCAGTATACCACTGGGTAGACAAAGATATTTGATAGCATTTATAAATATTAATCTTGTTATTTCAGTCTCAGCTGTTGTTTATTGTCAAGCTTATAATAATGGATTCAAAGCTTGACTACAAATATAAGCAAAAATACTGAAAAACAGGAGTATTATCTCAGTTTTTCACTGAAAATGATTTTTACTGAATTTTTTTGATCACATACAATGAGATCAAAAGATTCAATCTGGAATGAGTTTGACTTTGCAACAGCAGATTGCAATCTCTTCCAAACATCATAAAGAGCAACCTGTTCCACATTAGGTATCAATATGCTTTTGCTTCTATAGTAAATCAGGAGCAGTCCTATCTATAATCTCTTACGTAAGCAATGGCTAAATCTATACTAATTAACTAAACCATTCAGGGCTTGAGTTCTCGCACTGTTGTGTGATCATCCACATTGTTTAACTGTTTGGCATATTTTTGGCCTGGATCAGCTGGCATTCTCCTTGCCAAAAGCAGGCATGGTGCACAGGATGGGATGGGCTGGGAAGTGTTCTCAGGAGGCTTCTGTAGGGGCAGGGGAAGGGATCATCCCTTTTATTGTGCAGTGGGGGAAGGAGAGTTTCGCTAGCTCTACAGACATTAGCCACATTTGCATCTTGCCACTAAAGATGGAGAATCGTTGCCAGCAGATATGATCAAACTGAACCACACCTTCAAGAAGAGAGGCATTGCTAACTCAACCTTTTTAATGTTTCATACAGTTACCTCATCTAGAGCATATGAAATAAAATGCTGCTAGGCTTCTTCCCTTAAACTTGATCTCTGATTTTCCAGTACTGAATGCTACACATCTACAGATAAGGTAGTACAATGTAGCATTTTTTTCTCTGTCATTATTTTATGTGTAAACAGACTGACCAGCTCAGAGTCCCTTCCTTATCATTTCTAATTTCCTCCAGGGGCCTGAGAATAATTTTTCTATTGGGGTTTGGCAACCTTTGAGACTACCATCAGTCTTATGAAAGTGGCAATTCCTTGTCACAGGTCTAATACAGTCCCAAAACGTTAGGGTTAATAGCTTTGCGATAGTTCTGAAAAAGGGAGGGAAGGACAGAGAACAGAAAGAAAATGGTATTATTCTCTGAGTCTGTAATATCTTCTAGATCTGCCATTTCCATCATTTCCATTGTCCAAGAGTGCTTAGGGGACAAAATCATACTAAAATGGAAATGCCCCTTCTCACTGGCAAAGGTGTAGTCCTTCATTTTTACTTCAGCGTTACAATATTATAAATACATAAACCAGAGGGGGTTATAAAATGAAGATCAGAATCCTTTAAATTTGAGTCTTTCACTAACTTTATTGATTTATGGACTATTGCTTAAACCAGTACATGCACTGATCTACTTCAATGCTTCTCATTTAATGCCATACAGCCGCTTTCTTCTATGAGCTATTCTCTGTTTTTTATTATATTAAGAATGGTTCTGCAGAAGGTAGATCTGTGTTGAAATTACCTCCTAAACTGGGAGAGGTGAAATTAGATTCTTGATTTCTCATACATTTGGTGAAGCCTGTAACTAGCCGCCTGCTAGAAAAGAGAGTGCTCTCTCTTTTCTGCTGTYTTTTGTGTGGTCTTTTTCGCTCTGAGTAGCTAAAAAAGGCCCCATGTCCCAAAACAAAACAAAAATGCCTGATTGATTAATCTATTTGCAAAGGTTTAGGTGTTACACTGATTGGTGACCTCAAGATTTAAGTGACCTTGGGTATGCTCAGCAGAATTGATGAGATTTAGATTATTCAAGGATGATGAAGCAATGAGTGGGGTTTCTGAAGCTTTCAGTGGTGCTTAAGTGTTGGACCTGCTGTTTAAACATATTTGGGGAATCTCATCCTAAATGTTTTTACTATAAGCATAATCCAAAGGACCTCATGGCTGGATGCCAGGAAGTTCTTATAATGGCATTTTCAAAAACAATGAGGCATAATGACAAACAGAGCACTGCAAATGTAGTTTCAGAGTCTGAGAGAGACCTTCAAATTGTACCACAAAGGGTTTTATGAATATACTTAAATTCATTATTTTGCTATCAGAGCTCTGAATCCGACCCTCCTGCCACTGGTTTAAAAAGCACTTTCTCAAAGTGGAATCTAATTCCATCATTAGGGGACAGATTGTTCTAAGAAGCTGGATTAGAGCAGCATCAGCATGAATTTCAAAAACTTGCATGTAGCTATAAATACAATGTGCAATATTTTGCAATATCTAATGTGTTTTGGTGAAATGTTGAACATGCCCCATTGTTAAAACCAGCTGTGTTCTTTCACTTTTCATTTCTATAAAGCTATGATAAAGGCTGTCAAAGCAAACCCTGCAGCACCAGCCTTTCTTGATAAAAGTTCTGTGTACAAAGTACATAGTAATCTCAAGATGGAACTTTGTTTCAAACCAGAACAAAATCTTCAGCTAATTATAAGTGAACTATATTAAGCACAAAAGGCAATTTCAATTTATACTGAACAAAGTTGCATTTTACTCTTTCCTTTCAAAATGCATTTGTCGTGGTTTCTGAAACGAATTGAAAATTCATTTTGCTTAATTTTCTAAGGTTATTTCTTTTATTGCTTTTAAGTAGTCTGTGTAATACTGTAACATCTAAATCCCCCCAAAAGAAGATTAGTGGGGCTTTTTTGTGTTAATTTGTATTTAAAGCTTTAGAATAAGAAATGAATCATTCTTTTCATTCCTTACATCACATTAGTGCAGCAATCACTAAACTAATACTCTTATTATGAACACATTCAAAGCACTTGGAGGAAAATTGCCAACAGAAGTACTACATAAAAATAGGTCTGCTGTTTAAACAGAAGAGGATTAAAAATAAAATTGTAGCTTATAAGTAAGTGACCCGTTAAAGGAAAAAAAGTTGTGCACTTTTATTTGTTTTGACTTTTCTGTATATGATATAAAGAAAACCTGAGGAACACTTTTTTTTCTTTTTTATTCTCCTAGCTATCTTTTCAGCTATATTTTATGGAAAAACTGTGGAGTTGTCTCTTCTCCTTTTCCTGAAAGCTGTATGACCAGTGGATAATTCACACCTCCCTTTGTAGTTAGTTACAGGATTTGGCTTGACCCAGGCAAAGACATAAAGGTTAAAATGTCCTCCATGTATTACCTCGGCTCTACCTCCTTGAGAACCTTTGGCCATTTTTTGTCTCAAAGAAGTCAACAGTAAAGTTTATGAGCCAGGATTCAGTCCAGATTTAGATCTGGTGGGAGTGATCATGCCAACAAGACGACAGGTATTAAGGTGTGAAACTAAATGGGAGGTCACCACATAGGAAGGGTACTCAGCTGACTCAACACAGCAGCTGGGGTCGGAGGAGCTCTTATATTCTCTGGTTAGTTTACTGTGGGTAGGAGCAGCTGTAATCCAACAGCAACCTTTCTGCAGCCCAGGTGCTGGAGGCAGGGCAGATGAGCAATTCAAAGTTCCAGGCATTTCCTCTTGCCTCTCTGATCAAGGGAAAATTTGTGAAGAACATTCTGAACCTGAGTTAGGAAAGAAGCAAAAAGACTGGAGAAGCAAAGGAAGTTTATTTCAGATGCATCACATCATCACTGCAGTTTCATCTTCCTACTCTGGGGTCTGTAATGCTTCTAAAAAAATAGGCTTACTGTCAGTGAGGCTTGCTGAACAAAATTCAGAGAGGTTGGCAGAAGTGATTCAGAGCCAGCTCAAGACTTCTCAGCGGTGTTAACTGATTTTAGTTCCCTAATGCTAAAGATAAAGCTATACATCTGAGGCTATGAGATAGGATGAGAGACAGAGTGCAGTGATTTCTCTTTCTACTATTAAAGGACTAGAAGAGATGTTTGGTTTTGATGATCACTTCAGCTTCAGGGGCTGAGGAACAGCCATGTTGACATTATCTGAATGTGCAGATAGGAGGCAGAGATTAATAGGCTGTTTTGCTACTTTTGCCAAAGAAGCAGAGTCTGAAACCTGTTATTAGAGCCAACCTGGTGTTCTAGGCAAATCTTAAATACCTAAACCTAGCCTTGGTTTGGCATCTCTAGTACATTGTTAAAAGGAAAGGTATCAATCAGTTGTGTGAGAGAAGAAAGGAAAGGAGTAAGAATCAGGCAGAACCCAGGGCATGTAGGGACCAGCTCCCCCAAAAAACAGTTATCAGTCATCTTTGTCAGTCATTTAATGGTTATTGGTCTTTTTTTAATTCATATGATGTATTTAGTTAAAAAACAGACAAAATGATGTAATCTTTATCAAGGTATATTGAGAGAAAACTGGGTCTGAGATGCATGGAGTTCAGACCCAGAATGCAAATTAAACACACGAACCTGTGGTTAACCTTATTATAGTCTACTGCGCACTTGCTAATAGGTGGCTGTTTGTGTGCCCAGCAGGTTGTGTAGGAAGCAATGTCCTACTAGACAGGACCTTCAATCCATACTATAAAGCCATAAGGTGTTAGGACACCTAACACGCTCTCCCCCGTTCTAGATTAGGAACACAGGAAGGTTCTTGGTGTGTTCAGAAGTTACCAATCCAAGATTCATGAGTTTTCTCTATTGGTTTGATGGTTTAAAAGGGCCAGATGATTTATCATTTTTGTTTCCTCAGTAATTTACTATTTGGTAAATGATAAAAGTGGTGCACAGCTGCGGTACATTATTCATTTGATTCGGTCGTGACCAAGATCTGGGATGTGTCTTACAAAGTGTCATATTTAGTCTTGTTCCTGCCAGCTCATTCCTTCAATTTCAGTCTGTTAAGTTACAGATTTATGGGTCAATGCTTTTCTGATCAGGTTAGCCTTTTCCATTTTCATTTCAATGTTTCAGTGACATAGCACAATGATGAAAGAGGCTGAGTCTGGCAAGCTGGGAGTCACAGGTAATTCATGATCTTGACAGCTACCTGTTTGCAGGCAAGCTTGAGGCTAGCAAATATGATCATTCTCAGCTGTATTTCTGGCTATCAGAGGTGATAGGAAATTAGGAGGTGATAGGTGGCATTAGGAAAAGGAGGGTTTTTCATCTTCTTCCAGAAGAAGGAAAATGTAAAAACCTGGTACCCAAGTTTGTGTATTTGAAATCGGAGACTAGCTTGGGTGAATCCTGTCTCTGATAGAATAGGATATAATCTTAGAGCCATGACCTTAGGAGCAGAATTGGGTAGAAAAATATTAATTTGGTGTTTAAAGGTTCTTCTGTAACCTTGCACCTGGCAATGGCACCTGCTAGGGCATTTTGTGACAGATTATTGATGACCATTGCTTTTGAAAGACATCTTTACTATGTCAGAATAATGAAGGTAATGGGGATGAGTCTGAACAGGTGCTCTCCTTCCTGTGTTAATTTAATGGGGTTTTACTTTGACATTTAGGTTTAAGCAAGCAGGAAAACCAGAAAGTGCTCTCAGATACATCAGAAAGGGCATTTTTCATTTCTATAAGCATTTCCAAGTAGAGCAGTGTGTCCAGAGAAGCCCAAGACAATAGCAAGCATGGACATTACTGAGAAGGAAAGTTTACTAAGAGCCAGATTCAATTTTCTATGTGGCAACAGTCAGACAACCTTGTTGGTCCTTCAGTCAGCTAGAGCTTTTGTGGTTCGCTCTCTCATTTTACACATTCTTTTCCTGGGTGGCATGACAACACAGCAGGAACTCTGCGCCACTTAGAGGATTGCCACAGATTCAGTAAATTCTCGCACAGGCAGTGAAGACCCCATCTGGGGAGGTAAGAGTTAATGAAGGGAATCAGCATTTGTGCCAAAGATATTGAAGGTATGTAAGTCTGACCTTTGGGTGTTCCAGAATGTGGTACAGGTAGATCTCTCCACTCTTAAGGATGGCATGCCATATCACATACCTCAAGGGAACAGCTGCATTCATCTTGTTAGGCTGGTTAGCCCCCCTAAGCTTTGGTTAAGATGAACAGGAATTTAGGACAGATACCAGGACAATAAAGCAAAAATTTTTAATTGAAGCTGCAAACTGAGTAAGGGAATGTACTGGTAGACTTTTTAAAGACCCTTACTATTGGATTCAACTTTGTTATCATCTATCATAAATGTCTAACAAACAGTTGAAAGAAAAACCTTTATTTATTGCATTCTTCACATTCCCTGATCCTGAAAGAAGGGATGATACTTTGGTTCTATTGAGAGAATGCTATAGTCTCTTCCTTATTCAGTGCAATAATTTATTATAAACAAAAAGTAGCCATGCTGGTATCAATGTTACTACTTACATACTCAATTTCATGCAAGTATAAGTGCAGTTTGGGTTACATTTTGCAGCAGCAAGAGTTGGTCTTTAAAACCCAACTCAGTCACCCCCATGGCCCTACAAGTAATATAATGTATAAAAAGAAACAGTAGACTTCATATTCATCAACTGAAAAAGCAAGGATGATTTTAAAAAACAAAACATGCATGATAAAGATTTCAGGCTGTCTTAACACAAAAAAGTCTTTAGGCCTTAAATTCTTCGCTTTTAATTCTTGGCAAATTACTGGCATAGTACACTGACAGGAGATGTGGCTTTGTGCATTTGTATTTTGAAGACCTCATTAAAAATATGGTGAAGGCAACAAAGATCTCCATTGTAATTTTATTTCTGGTTGATTTCTTAGAGAGCAGGACACCTTAATGTGTCTAATGCAAAGTTCCCTCAATCACTGTGTGCAACATTTGAGACAGAGAAGAACAATCTTGCGCATCAATCTGGTGACATTTATTTGCATAGTCATATATTTCTTAACTGTATGCTACTTTGTGATTGACTTATTTTAAGTCTTTTAAGTAATTTATTTTGTTTGTTTACTTTTTAAAATAAGTTCAACCAAGTAGGATGTTCCTGCCTTATATTTTGAAAGGAAAAACATGCAAATAATTTAACAAAAGATATCATGTAAGACTTATGAAAACTGTGGATGTCATTTCTCTTTCCTTAGGTACTGAGAAGAAAGGCAAATCCCTGCAACTGTGCAGAAAAGGACAAACGAAACAATTGTAACACCACAGCAGAACCCTAACAGAAACGAGAGAGACCAGAGAGAGAGGCACATACACACACACACACACACACACACACACACACGAAATTACTGTTGTGGTGCTCTTAACAGTGAAATCGTTATTGCTACAAATTTATCATTGTTTTAAAGCACACTTTAAGATCACCAATATTGCTTCTTAATATAGTACTGGTGTGTTTTCCTGTCTCCTAAATCAAAAAGAATACTGAATTCCCTGTGGCCATAGATGCTATTGAAAATGAACTGAAAAAGAGCATCAGAATGGATGCTTTTCTATGGATGCTGCATTTTTTAAATGTTTGGAGATACATTTGATTATAGGTCAAGATCCATGACTCATTGGTATATGCTTAATTTTAAGCACATGAATAATTTAACTGATTATAATGGGATTATTCATTTGTTTGTTATAAGCAATTTGCTGGATTGGCAAAATTAATAGATTGAACTATACATGTGAAATAAAACCATCTTTGCAAATTTCCTTTTTCTGCCTTGTTTAGTTCTGCCTTTAGTCTCAAAGCGTTCCAAACCCAGAATATTACCGTGTTTCTTATGGTTCTCAAGTCTACAGAAAATGGGATATTATATTCCAAGTTCTTTACATACTTTCTGAAAATTTAATTATGATGAATGTTTTCATATCTTTCTAAGGAAACTCTGTCTATGAGGTTGAAAATATATTCTTTTCTCCCAGGAAAGAAGCTTCATCTTTATCTCTGGAGGCACTAATATTGCTATATCATAGATAGACAGATAGATAAATGGAAATCTCTTATATATTCCTTCACTTGAGAGAAAATACACATTTCATTTTCCTCTCCAGCTGTTTCACTTCTGTTCATGTCTTCTTTGGATATATAAGGGAAATATCATAACTGTAGCTTCCCATTATATGTAATCTAATTTGAGCCTGATGACACATTTTATTAAGGCTTCTAAGTGATTGCTTAGATCTTAAAAGACATTTATATTTTTATTTAATCTGTGGAAGTCATAAATGCTAATCGTCAATTCATATATCTAATCTTTAGCCTTGCTATGTAAAAAATGTCTTCTTTATGAAAGCTTGCTTCATCAAATATTCCATTGCATCTTTCCATATAGTTATAAAACGGATGGTATGCTCAGCAGTAAAGCCAATAAATTTTATCTAAAATATATTTAAAACACCTGGGTCATTTGTACCACTTTTAAATATAGAAGGTATCGCTTTGCTATGGGAGACATAGCAAGATAAATAACTACTAGTAAAATTATGGTTCGTGATTCAGTAAGATACAGCTTAAAGGTGGGGATGCAATCATCCATCCAGGTAGGAAAGTTCATGTTAAGAGTCACTTCACAGAACTAATATGCACAGATGAGTCTTTGTCAAGAGAAGCAGCACACAAAACCAATTAGGTCTGTGAAGAGTAAATACAAAAGAAGGAAAAAAATCTGCCAGTCATACCAATTTTGACAATAGATTTCTGCTTTTAACCTTTCACTTTACACATTTAGATGGTGACCTACTGGATTTCCAGGTATATAATGAATGGCCAGTGCATATATGCATAAAGGCCATACTGATTCCACAGTGAGTCGAATATATCCTGACTAGATCATATCTACAGCACATACACAAGTTCACCTATGTTTGTGCCGAATTTTTCCCAGGATGTCTCAAACACGTTGTGCATTTACACAGCAAGTTTGCATATGTGCATATATATGCCTCCAGAGCTAATAATCTTGGATCCACTACTTTGGGAGAACAGGCTAATAGTTTGAGCACTTCAATCTCTGTCAGCTCGAACACTTGGCATATCAAGAGTCACGCCTTCGGCCTTTGGCCTCCATGACACAAACAGAAGCAGCACCACAGCTTTGTTGTCACTTGGGGCCCTATATGCCTGATGTAGCTCCTCCCAAACATTACATTCACAATATGGAAACTTGGAGAGAGGTTGTGGCACTGCAGAGCAATAAAACTGAGTATGTGGAAGAYAGCGTTCTCCCCAGTTTCAGTCTAGACCCTTCAGACAGTTTTCTGTTAAGCAGGTGGGGCAGGTGCTCCTTCTCCAAATACAGAGTATGGCACCTTACCACTGAGAAACACAAAAATTAAGAAGTTTGTACCTCTCAAAAGTTCTAACTTCTGGAAGTAAAAGTTACAAAGGGCTTTCCTGACTCTGATCCTTTTCATGAGCTGACACTTGCATGGTGTTTAGTAAACAGAAATATATGAACTTGAACAACCATAGTAAGTAGGCCACCATACTGCTAGCTCAGTAATAAAATCCATGGAAAGGTAGGTAAAGCTAATCAGCCAAAGGAAGAGAGAAAATATTTAGGCTGATCATAAGAAAAGTCCCTGACAAAATGACACACTATCCAGAGGAGTAATTTCCTGAGGGAAATGATGGAAATGCCATCAAAAGAGAATTTTTAAACTGAACTTGACAAAAAGAAATGTGCTTCAGGAAAAATCCTGTATGTATCCTATGCCAAAGAAATGTGCTGAGTACATTTCTATTTCTTAGATTTCTCTGATTCTGCATCAGTTTGTGCTATGTATTAGAAAAACAAATGCTTTAAATATATAAGCTGACATAATATAAATAAATTATATAAATATATAAGCAAACCCAAGCAAAATTATTTTCATCATTCTTAGACAATCTTTCTAGATCATCCCTGATGGGAAGAAAGAATCATGGAATCTGTTCAAATTACTGACAAGTATTTTCTAGAGGTTTATTCTTAATGGTATAGATTTAGTATACATACTTGACCCTTAAATTAATCTGTTTTTCTATTCTCTTCCAAATTAGAGTTCAGTATTCCTGGCTTTCTTCCTTTAAATTACTTTTTCCAAATTGAAAAAAAAACTTCATTCCACGTGTGACTTAAAAATTATCTGTGCTCTAATGAAATTAAAATCTCCATGTCATTAGACTGTCAATTTAGGGGAAGATTCTGATACTCTGCTTAAGTCTCCACAATTCATAGCTATTCTGTGAATTGGAATCACATTTCAAGAGTTTTGGTGATGAAGGTAATTTGGGTTTTAAGAAAATTCCCATGGTTTCCAAATGGTAGACACTGAAAAAGATTAATATAATTCTAGACTATTTTTCCGGTATGTTACTAATCTCTGCTCAACCACTTCTGCTGCAGTCTCAACAGAATGTCTCACAGAAAAATATCTGTTACAGAATTGTTCATAAAAATTAAAACCTTTTCATTTTGCAATGCAATATTACAGAAGCAAAATGGCAGTTTCTTCATATTTAACAGACACTGTTTTACAAGTATGCTGAATAACAAACAAATCTCCGGAGAGCCAAGTACAAAACTGGGGAATACATTTGAGAGGAGGCTGAGATATGCATTTTTAGAAAATTGCTACGTAGGTAACCAGCTACAATACTTTTTACAGACATGATGATGCCTGACACTAACGGACTTTCTTTTATTAAGCAAAGGGAAGGCTTGTGTGTTCATGTTCCTACGATCCTCTTCTGCATTACCGTAGCTTGTGTGTTTTAAAGAGATTTTCTCTAAGGAATTGGCTTACTGTGTTAACAGTAGAGAGAGGGTGGAAGAGAAAATGGAGCAAAATAAAGGTTCCCCACATGAATACTCTGCTTAGTGTGAGGTGGAATTGTGTTTACCTTCTTGGATTTTAAAAGCCTTTTCATTTTACATCTTCTGCTGGGGGGTAGCAAAGTATGGGACCCAAATCCAGAGTCAAGCTTTATGAAGAGAGTATCAAACATGGCAAAACTAGTTTGGGCTGCCGGTTAACAATAAAAATGACTTAAACCTGATTTGAGTAATTTAGATTGCAATTTGATTTTAAATTTATTGATAGAGTTAGACCTAAACATTGTTCATATAAAGTAAAAGTGATTTATATAAATAACTTATTAAAATAATTATTTATTGCTAAAATATAACAGTAACAATGTTTTATTTCTAAGCATTACTTTTAGAGATACTATTAAGTAGAGAAAACAGGGGAAGTGAGACAGAAAAGAAACATCTCGAAGAGGTGAGTGACCATCTGTCTGTTAAACCTGGCCTAAATAACGTTTTTGTTATTTTTCTATGGTGACACCTACGACCTCAAGGTCAACAAGTATAAACTTCATCCACTGGCACATCTGCTTAAGATAGAAATTTTGGAGAATGCTTGTAAAACCTTTTTTTTTGGGGGGGGGGCGGGGAGAAAAAGATTCCAAATGTCAGATTTTGGTGTTCACAGCTTCATGATGTTGGAAGCCAAGGCTTGCAGGTGCTGAAAGCAGCGAGTACGGCGGTTTCCAGCTCCCACTAGATGTCACTACAGGACGTCAGTTCAGCTCGGCGCCGCCGCAGGCCCCAGGAATTTGACAGCTAGGAATGATACCTGTGGTTTTGTGTATAAAACTACTGTAACTGTTTGCACATTTTAAAACATGTAACAATAAGTTAAACTTAAAGAATAAGGTTCTTAACAAATACAGTGTCAGGCTGCTTCCTGAATACCAGGTGAGAAGAATGTGCTTTACCTAGAAGGAACTTGTTTATCTTTCAGAGCGGCAGGCCAAGCAGCACAATATTTATTATACCATAGGCATCTAGATACCTTTTTATTTAGAACTAGCAAATTAATACTTTCAGGTAGTTGTAGAGAGCGATAAGGTCTCCCCTCAGCCTCCTCTTCTCCAGGCTAAACAACCCCAGCTCCCTCAGCCGCCCCTCACAAGACCTGTTCTCCAGACCCTTCACCAGCCTCGTCGCCCTTCTCCGGACACGCTCCAGCACCTCAATGTCCTTCTTGTAGTGAGGGGCCCAAAACTGAACACAGKATTCGAGGTGCGGCCTCACCAGTGCCGAGTACAGGGGCAYGATCACCTCCCTGCTCCTGCTGGCCACACTATTTCTGACACAGGCCAGGATGCTGTTGGCCTTCTTGGCCACCTGGGCACACTGCTGGCTCATGTTCAGCCGGCTGTCGACCAGCGCCCCCAGGTCCTTTTCCGCCGGGACCCGGCACTTGGCCTTGTTGAACCTCATACAATTGGCCTCAGCCCATCAATCCAGCCTGTCCAGATCCCTCTGCAGAGCCTTCCTACCCTCAGGCAGATCAACACTGCCGCCCAACTTGGTGTCGTCTGCAAACTTATTGAGGGTGCAAACATAAGAAAGTGGTTGAATTTAGTTCTTTTTAAGATTAAAGAGACACACAGACGAATTATAGTTCATAAGTGTGTGAGACATAGCTGTATATGTTCAAGAATTAATTGTAGGGTATAAAAAATCAGGTTCCTACACAATGTTGTTTATGTATGCAGAAGACAGAGAGGGATCTTTGAGGTAATGAAGGCCTCTTACAGAGGTTAAATTATGTAGAAATTTAGGTGACAATTTGATAGAAATTAATATTCTTCTGTAAGGAAACCAGGCAAAGTCTTAAAAATTTTCTGATTCTTTCTGGCACTGTTCTGCTTTATCAGCCCAGACAAGTCACATTATCTCTGTGTACCTCAGGTTTTCATGGCAGAAATGTTACCTATGGTTTGAGTTCTGTGACTAAAAACAGCATTTAAGGTCTAGTACAATGGACGGATTTCTGTGTCAGAACTTTATTGAAATTGTAATAAATGGATTTCCTATTGCTATGCAAAATAATTTAAAAACCAATATTGATTCCGATTACTACTGTGTCAGTGTGGTCATGTGCTTGGGGATAATTCATAGTAATATGAACCTTTCAGTCAACAGAGTGTAATTTCTTTAATATGACTTTTTCTAGATATTTATTTTAATGGAAATGCATAAGATTTAATCAAATTTAAGTATTAACAAGTTGGACTTGTTTTGGAGATAAGTAGCAGATATTTGGTGATATGCCATATCACATGTCATTCACTGGTAATTGCCATCACTTTGTCCCCTCCCCCATTATATTAATTTTTACCAGAAATCACTTTAGAGACAATGCCAGCCTAAATAACATTAAAATTACCTATAAGAATCCAAGATTATATGCCCATGTGTGTAAATGTACGCAAATGCTAATGAGAGGGTGTTAGGGGTGTTGTTAAACAATATTAGTTGTCTAATATTCTACTCATGACAACTGCACATAGCACTCATTACAATTAATAGGAGCTGCACATGCATACTGAAGAGAAACAAAATAACTAGTATTTAAAGCATTTAACTTGGCTTCTTACAGGAATCCTCTAAATAGAGAGAAGAACATATGTATACACTGTGGGTCTAGCAGATTATATTGTCAGCTATAGTGGAAAGTCACCAGACTACATTTTAGATTTAAATTACTGTTTAATTAACTACCCAAAACTAAAGGAGTAATTTCAGTTGTCTTTACTAAGGTTCTCTAGCAGCTGGAAGAGTACATCATGGAGGAATGTGGAGTCATGCTAAAGCTAATGTATTGAAAAAAAATTGTAAGAGTGAGCCCTAGAGGAGACATGGGCATGTTTCCAGTATCGCTAAAAAGTGCATACTGTTTACATTTAGCAGCAGCAAAACATGCTATGTGATGCAAAGTTTCAGTGGAATGGGACCTCCCACAACGGGAGCTGTTCTCCGTCTAAAGGATTGTGAACAACCATTTATAGAATCATAGAATCATAAAATCGTTTAGGTTGGAAAAGACCTTTAAGATTATCAAATTAACCTAACACTGCCAAGCCCACCATTAAACATCCCTAAGCACCACATCTACACATCTTTTAAATACCTCCAGGGATGGTGACTTAACCATTTCTCTGGGCAGCCTGGTCCAATGCTTGACAACCCTTTCAGTGAAGAAATTTTTCCTAATATCCAATCTAAGCCTCCCCTGGTGCAACTTGAGGCCATTTCCTCTTGTCCTATTGCTCGGGAGAAGAGAGCAACACTCACCTCGTTACAACCTCCTTGTAAAGAAGCCCTTCTTGTGGATGGGCATCACATTTGCTAACTTCCAGTCAACTGGGACCTCCCCGGTTAGCCAGGACTGCTGATAAATGATTGCAAGCGGCTGTGTGAGCACTTCCACCAGCTCCCTCAGTACCCTTGGGTGGATCCCACCCGGCCTCTTAGACTTGTGTGTGTCTAAGTGGTGTAGCAGGTYGCTAACCATTTCCCCTTGGATTATGAGGGCTTCATTCTGCTCCCTGTCCCTGTCTTCCAGCTCAGGGGGGTCTCAGGGGTACCAGGAGAACAACTGGTCTTACAATTGAAGACTAAGGCAAAGTAGGCATTAAGTACCTCATCCTTTTCCTCATCCTTTGTCACTATGTTTCCCGCCGCATCCAATAAAGGATGGAGATTCTCCTTAGCCCTCCTTTTGTTTCTAATGTATTTATAGAAAGATTTTTTATTGTCTTTTATGGCAGTAGCCAGATTAAGTTCTACTTGGGCTTTGGCCCTTCTAATTTTCTCCCTGCATAACYTCCTGACATCCTTGTAGTCCTTCTCAGTTGCCTGCTCCTTCTTCCAAAGGTCACAAACTCTCCTTTTTTTCCTGAGTTCCAGCCAAAGCTCTCTGCTCAGAGAGGCCGGTCTTCTTCCCTGCCAGCTCATCTTTCGGCACATGGGGATGGGCTGCTCCTGTGCCTTTAAGATTTCCTTCTTGAAGAACGTCCAGCCTTCCTGGACTCCTTCACCCTTCAGGACTGCCTCCCAAGGGACTCTCTCAACCAGTGTCCTGAACAGGCCAAAGTCTGCCCTCCGAAAGTCCAAGGTAACAGTTCTGCTGACCCCCCTCCTTGCTTCTCCAAGAATTGACAACTATCGCTGTGCCCAAGACAGCCTCCAACTGTCACATCACCCACAAGTCCTTTTCTATTCACAAACAACAGGTCCAGTGGGGTGCCTTCCCTGCTGGTTCACTCACCAGCTGTGTCAGGAAGTTATCTTCCACACACTTCAGGAACCTCCTAGACTGTTTCCTGTATGCTGTATTGTATTTCCGGCAGACATCTGGTAAGTTGAAGTCCCCCACAAGAACAAGGGCTAGAGATTGTGAGACTTCTCCCAGCTGCTTATAGAATATTTCATCTGCCTCTTCATCCTGGTTGGATGGTCTATAACAGACTCCCACCATGATATCTGCCTTGTTGGCCTTCACCCTGATTCTGACCCATAAACACTCAATCTTATCATCACCATCATTAAGCTCTAGACAATCAAAACACTCCCTAACATACAGGACTACCTCACTGCCTCTCCTTCCTTGCCTATCCCTTCTGAAGAGTTTATAGCCATCCATTGCAGCACTTCAGTTTTACGAGTCATCCCACCATTTGGAAGGCAAGATGACATTGTGGGTATATGGACAAGCCAATTGGCTACTTGGCATCCAAGCTTTCTTTTTTAACAAGTCTTTAGACAAAACAGTTGTGAAGGAAACTGATAAAGTGTGCCTCAGTATAAATCACAGAACAATGCCCTTCTGAGTTAGCAGACAGGTGAAGCAATAGCTGTGAGATGTGAACTGCCCATTTTCATTTAGTAAAGAAAATAAGCCCCAGAATTATGACAAATGACATTGACTCTCAGAGATGTGCTGCTATTGTTCAGATTCCTGCAGTTGTACCAGCTGATAGTTTCCAATTAGAATGAAATTATTTATAACCAAAATGTGGTCCAAAGTAAACTGAAATCCCTAAGTTCCAATATAATGTGAAAAGAGAGTAGAGGAAACAGAAATACATTTAAAAAAACCTACCAACCATTAAAAACAAATCACTTCATCTCACAGAACAAGGCAATCCATCTTCCCTGTAAAGAAGGCTGAGTTCCAGTATAGCATTCTGTCATGGACTAAGTGGTTTCAGTATACTATTTCTGCCTCTAAGTGCTTGGCCATACATGGTCAATGCAGGAAGTATTGGGTTGTTAATGTTCATTCACTATTTTAGCTGTTTCTTAATATCTCAGAATCAAAGGGAGCAGTCAGATGGAGTCATCCTGAAGGCTACATTCAATGAACTCTTCCTCACTTCTGTTATAAGAAAGAAAATGAAGACTATGAACTCATCTGACTAGACAACACATATGGCAATTTATGTAATTCCTTTCTGTTTTATTGCTAGCATTTAAGATTAAAATTTCCCGGTGAGTGAAACATTGCATGCTGCAGATGGAAGCAGAGCCTTCTTGAATCTATGAATGTGGAAGCCTCGTAGAATAATGTGGTTGCTTCAAGCAGTACTGAATCATAGAATCATTAAGGTTGGAAAAGACCTCTAAGATCATCGAGTCCAACCATCAACCCAGTACAAATGCCCACTAAACCATGTCCTGAAGCACCTCATCCACACGTTTTTTGAACACCTCCAGGGATGGTGACTCCACCACTTCCTTGGGCAGCCTGTTCCAATGCCTGACTACCCTTTCAGTGAAGAAATTTTTCCTAATATCCAATCT
>JASVER010000013.1:6704703-6964703 GCA_030449065.1 Oceanodroma leucorhoa
GCGAGACTTCTGCCAGCCGCTTGTAGAACGCTTCATTGACCTCTTCATCCTCGTTGGGTGATCTATAACAGACGCCCAGCAGGATATCCGCCTCGCTGGCCTTCCCCCTCATCCTAACCCATAAGCACTCAACCCGATCATCACAAACGTCTAGCTCCGTACAGTCCAAACACTCCTTGACATACAAAGCCACCCCACCGCCTCTGAGGAACAGAATGCCCTCCTCTATCAACACTGCATGCTGGAATGTTGAAATTCCCAACAAAAACAGAGAAAAATCTGAGGTATCAGAACCTGTGGACACTTCTTTGCTTGCTCGCTGGTTTTTGCAGTTGCAAGTGAGCCTCAATATCCTAGATTGCTATGCATTGCTTCATTATAAAAGCAGAAAGCAAAAGTTAGAGTGGATCAGTGGAGTCAGAGTTGAGAGGCCTTGAAATAAAGGACATAGGTAGAGTCTCTCAGGGAGGCTTTAGGAAGCTGGAGAGAGAAACTGCACGAAGGTGTTGTTTTGCTCATAGCCCTAATTATTTCATACTTCCTAACAGCTGAGTGTATATGCAAGGCTTACATTTTTTCATTTTGTGTGGCATTTACCTTTAAAATCACACCTTGCAATATTACAAGAAATAATATTAAATATAATGTCTGCTTTCTAACACTGTGTTAGAGAGGCTAGAATTAGAGATATCTCTGGAGTCTGTTGAATTCCACCCAGCTTGACAAGCACAAGTGTTTCCAAGGTTTAGTCCGGTTAAAAAGAGTGTGAGCAACGTTCCCTGGGAGACTTGTCCAATATGTAATTACCATAACCGAGGGCTTAAATCAATGAGAAAGTGACTATATTACTATTCTGTATGGGTATGCCAGAATTTTTTCCCTTCTTTAGACAGGGCCTAATTAACAATGTTAGAATTTGTAAGTAATACAAGTTGCTGTGACTTAAAATTTTATTTCTCCCCTCAGATATCAAAACAACCTAATAACAGGGGAGAATTTTAAAGTTACTTCAAGAATTTAAGAGCATACTTACCCCTTCTTAGTAGAAAGGATGAAGGCATCTTTAAAAACTGACAAAATGGTACAGAGCTCACTTAGAAAAAAAGCTGTTTAATCAAACACAGGAAAAACTTTCTGTAGCATTGTACTTATTCTCTAAAAGATACCCTCAAGCAACTACTCAGTTTAATAATACTTGATATCAGAGACCTGTTAGGTGATATTATTTGTGGAAAGGAATACATGACGGCTGTATGCTCTACTTTTTGCAGTGCAGGTACAGCACCTTTGCCAGCAAAGCCTAACAAGAGAGAAAACATGGGTATTCCACACCTGCTAAGTAGAGAGGAGAAATTCCAAAGAGTAAAAAATATGCTTTGGCAAAGGACATAGGCTGTCCTTTTTGTTATTGTGCTTCGCCTTCTGTCTGCCTAAGAAAAAGAGGGAGGCAGGAGTCTATTAAATTTTGAGTTTGAGTCAATAGATCTGAGCAGTCAAGTTTTTGAAACAGAACCTATATATGCTATATTGATTTAAGCAGTAATACATCATCTGTTCTCCTGGCTTTAATATAGCAAGATGTTATTTATATTGGTGATATTGTTCTACCAAAAGCCTCCCAGGAGGCAAGGGTAATGTAAACCATAACAATAAGAAACAAGCAAAACACTAGCAAACTTATCAGTAAGCAAATAAATCAGATTTATTTTTCCAGTTCGGAAAAAGAATCTCATCTAGTAAGATGATTAACTGATTTTCTCCATCATCACTTCTTCCATGGTTTAGTTGAGGTACGCAACGTCCAAGTTTCAACCAAACCTATATATTGAATAGTCTATAAGTTTATGCATGACATTATACTATATTATATACAAGAGCTATCATTCTTATTTTCTTTGGCAGCAGCATAGGCTCAGAATAAGTTTCTTCTATCACTGACAGAACACAGTGTCCATGCTACCTTTTATCAAGCGTTGGTGACCTGAAGTATGTTAACATCCAGGAGAGATGTGTTTGCTCACAAAGAACATTGAAAAATACTTTATATTATAGTTTAATATGAGCTACACTTAAGCTAATTTGAAAAACATATTGTTCTATTGGCTCAACCATGTAATTGTTTAAGTAAGTATGAATCTACTTTCTCATAAATCCTTGGTTAGCGTAAGAATGTTTAAAGAAACTTCAGTAAAATGCCGGGATAAACACCATGGGAGTGTATTATCATCCATTTTGCATAGTGAATATTTCCTGTCTAACACCAGTTACCTTTTGCTGACTTTTAGAGATATTTTAGAGCAAATATCCATGTCAACCATCTGCAGGCAGCAGTTACTGAATGTCTGTATTTTGATAATTTTGCTTCCTTGGGAAACCAACTTTTATGCTCAAATAACACTCATATAATGCTCAAATAATACAGTCTACAGTCTCTGTTGATTGGGCCTGTGCCATTTAAGTGAAAGACCTGCAAAACATGGAGTGGTAAAAAACATGATATCGGAAAGAAATCTTAAAGACAGAGGCATTCATGTTCTGCGTCTTTTGTTATTATAGCCTCTCTCTTCAAAGATGCACAATATACTAAAGCATAATTTCATGAACTGTATATAGTGTAGTGACATGGAATTAGGCTTCCAGAAAGGACTAAAAAAAGGAAGTAAAAGTTGCAGTTAGGATCAGCCTATGATCAAGAAAGGAATAAGTCAAGAATATACCTGTGAAAAGGACCCTTGGTCAGAAGCTGAGTGGGAACTGAGGAAGAAATGACAGGAGGCCAGAGGTACAGGTACAAAAGGCACTCAAATCAGAGCTATTCCAGATGCTATAAGTGCATGTTGAGCAACTGGAGGGGTTTACTTATAGTCCTAATGGATGGTCCATCAACAGTTAGACTTACAGTCAGTTGCAGTTAAACTGCTCTTAAATTTAACTGCTGAAAGAGATTAAGTGTCATCAGTGTCCCAGTCAGCCTTCTCTAGGCCCAGATGGCCTATTTATTCCTTACTTGGTCCTACACAAATTTTCTTGAGGATGTCAGGATATTTCACATGCACTGTAGCCTTTGCAGGTAACTAAAGAGTTTACCAAGATTTTCTTACAATCTATGCAATGCAATCTTTCTGCTGACAGGTGGTGGTGGTGGTGGCATGTAAGTGGTGCAGCCTTAAAGTAAATTGTCTATATAAAGCTTAAACTGAGACATGAGAACTATTGGTTGTAATGTAATTAACGTGTAATTTGATGTGATCTTTCCTAAGAACAACCGATGCATCCGAAGTATCAATACTCCAGCCAGTGAGACAACCGGGCAGTTTAGTTCAGCGGGTACTTACTGGGTTCACCAGGTACCTTCAGAATCCTAGTCTATTATTTTTTTAACTGTACCAAAACTCTCTCAACACRTGAAGGATGCAGACATCATAGAATAGGGATGTTCCTACTGAATGCAAAAGATTCTTTCACTGTCATTATTCACCTGCAACAGTGCTTGACAAGTATTATGAGAGGGTGGACCCAGCTAGGTGAATAAAGCAAAACACTTGGTATTTTATTTCACAAAAAATTATACAGTGTATATTATGGCAGGGTCTGGAGTTCTGTTTGGAAAATGGTATACATTTCTGGCCTAGCTACACTCTCAATTTCTTTTCATTCTCCCACCTACTCTTCAGAGGGAAATGCTTTGGGTAGAAGGAATTCCACCTGGAAAAATGAAGATCCTTCCTGTTACTGGGTGTTTGTGCAAAATTGTATGAGAAAACTACCTCTGAGGGAAAGCTTCTAAGCAGTGGTAATTAATAGCCATCAGCAGGTAGAGAAAAAAATAATTCCAGGATGTTCACATTCTGTCATGTCTTGCTGTGTGTTGTCTGATAATCCACTAAGTTTATGTTATTTATGATATCCTAGAATCATAGAACCATAGAATCATAGAATCATTAAGGTTGGAAAGGACCTCTAAGATCATCAAGTCCAACCATTGACCCAACACCACCATGCCAACTAAACCATGTCCCGAAGTGCCACATCTACACGTCTTTTAAATACCTCCAGGGATGGTGTATATATATATATATATATATATATAAATACTCCACCACTTCCCTGGGCAGCCTGTTCCAATGCTTGACAACCCTTTTGGTGAAGAAATTTTTCCTAATATCCAATCTAAGCCTCCCCGGCACAACTTGAGGCCATTTCCTCTCGTCCTATCACTTGCTACTTGGGAGAAGAGACCAATACCCACCTCACTACAACCTCCTGTCAGGTAGTTGTAGAGAGCGATAAGGTCTCCCCTCAGCCTCCTCTTCTCCAGGCTAAACAACCCCAGCTCCCTCAGCCGCTCCTCATAAGACCTGTGCTCCAGACCCTTCACCAACTTCGTTGCCCTTCTCTGGACACGCTCCAGCACCTCAATGTCCTTCTTGTAGTGAGGGGCCCAAAACTGAACACAGTATTCGAGGTGCGGCCTCACCAGTGCCCAGTACAGGGGCACGATCACCTCCCTACTCCCGCTGGCCACACTATTCCTGATAGAGGCCAGGATGCTGTTGGCCTTCTTGGCCACCTGGGCACACTGCCGGCTCATGTTCAGCCGGCTGTCGACCAGCACCCCCAGGTCYTTTTCYGCCGGGCAGCTTTCCAGCCACTCTTCCCCAAGCCTGTAGCGTTGCCTGGGGTTGTTGTGACCCAAGTGCAGGACCCGGCATTTGGCCTTGTTGAACCTCATGCAGTTGGCCTCAGCCCATTGATCCAGCCTGTCCAGATTCCTCTGCAGAGCCTTCCTGCCCTCAGGCAGATCCACACTGCCGCCCAGCTTGGTGTCATCCGCAAACTTACTGAAGGTGCACTCGATCCCCTCATCCAGATAATTGATAAAGATGTTAAACAAGAYSRGCCCCAAAACTGAGCCCTGGGGAACACCGCTCGTGACCACCTGCCAACCATATTTAACTCCGTTCACCACAACTCTCTGGGCTCGGCCATCCAGCCAGTTTTTTTCCCACCGAAGACTACACCCATCCAAGCCATAAGCCGCCAGCTTCTCCAGGAGGATGCTGTGGGAGACAGTGTCAAAGGCTTTACTAAAGTCCAGGTAGACCACGTCCACAGCCTTCCCCTCATCCACTAGGCGGGTCATCTGGTCATAGAAGGAGATTAGGTTGGTCAAGCAGGACCTGCCCTTCATGAACCCATGCTGACTGGGCCCAATCCCCCGGTTGTCCCGCACCTGCCTTGTGAGCACCCTCAAGATGAACCGCTCCATAATCTTCCCCGGTACCGAGGTCAGGCTGACAGGCCTGTAGTTCCCCGGATCCTCCTTCCGGTCCTTCTTGTCGATGATTGTTATGCCTAATAACAGTCTTAAAACCACAACATATTAAAATAGAATAGAACAGAACAGAACAGAATAGAATAATTAAGTGGGAAGGGACCTACAATGATCATCTAGTCTGACTACAGCATAGCATAACGTTGTTGATTTAGATAATTGTGTGAATCATACCAAATGAGTTGTGAGTTTATTGAGCTATTCACGTACAAAAAGCATACTAGTAACATCAAAAGCATACTAATAATATGATGTTCATGTCAGAATTGTGGTACCTTGATTTACATAGCACAGAGGTGAATAACGTGCCATAAAATCATGTACCATGTATACAGAATTTTCCCATGTGACCCTAAATGGTAACATACCACTTTCACTCTTGTCCAAAGAAGACTTAATGCTGCACCTACCTTACCTTTCTAGCATGTCAGATGAACAATATATTTCATTATAGATTGACATCTATGATAGCTTAGTCATTTGCAGTGTGAGCGTGATCAGGAAAAAAACTAATCTGAATTTGCTTAAGACTGTCTACACTACTGACACACCTAAGATGTTTAAACAGCATTGTGTAAAGATCTTAAGCAAAAATTTGTAGCACTTCACATACATCGACAGACAAAACCAGTTCTTGTTGCTTCTACAGCAACAACACAGTACAGTCTTAATTAAAGCTTCATTTGACTTTTTTATACTACAGTTGCAAAATCCTGCTGAAGAAAAAGGATCATTATATGTGGGTTTGGTGTCCTGACAATTAACTCTTGCTGCTTCTCCTGTTTGTCACATTTGGAATTTTTTTCTGCTCTCAGGGAATAAGAATTTTTATCATATTTCATGCTTGCAGTCCCTGATGGAATTGTTACCCATAAATTTGCACAGCATACACAAAATACTGAGCCATCAGCTTTTTATATGACACACATGAGAAGAGTACAACATAACAGTGGAGAAGAACTGTTGTTCATAGATCACTGAGGCAGATGATAAAATATTAATTTCCCTAAAACGTAAAACACAATATTGCTGATATGGCATACTGTATTCTTGTGGTATTACATAAATAACAATTAATGGAATCAAGGGAAAGGCAAAGTCCAAACAATGCCACTTTTTCCATCGTTATCAGATTAGCAGCAGGGATTTTTCTCCAATGTAAATAGGATTAAATAAGACAGAAATCAGATCAGGCAGTATATGTGCATATATGCAAGCAACGTAAGAATATCAACACAAATCATTCCCCGAAACTGAAGACCAAAGTCCTAATATATTTAATATATTACTGTCGTGGTTTAGCCCCAGCCAGTAACTAAACACCGCGCAGCCGGTCGCTCACCCCCCCACTCTGGTAGGATGGGGGAGAGGATCGGGAAGGCACACGGAGGAAAACCCGCGGGTTGAGATAAAAACAGTTTAATAATGGAAATAAAACAAAGTAGAACAGTGATGATAACAATGATAACAACAATAACAGAATATACAAAACAGGTGATACACAACCCAGCTGCTCACTCCCACGTGTTCCGAACGAACCACCCGAACCCACCGAACCGCGCACCCCCCCGAAGGAACCGCCCCCGGTTTTTAAGCTGGGCATGGTGTCACATGGTATAGAATACCCCATTGGCCAGCTGGGTCAACCACCCCGGCTATGCTCCCCCCCAGGTCCCCCTGCACCTCGAAGGGCAGGGGAGGCTGTCGGTGCAAGCACCACCCAGCAACAACCAAAGCATCAATGGGCCATTAACATTCCTTTCATTACCAAACCCGAAACACAGCACCCCCTCCAGCTACAGGGAAGGGAGTTAACTCTGTCCCAGCCGGAACCAGGACAATTACTTGTTCTTTTTTTCTTTCTTTTTCAAGCTATTTCTCCGAATACAATACAAAATTCCTACACTTTCACACAGATGACTACACTTTTTTCCCTTCCACTTCAGATTACTTCAGAAACAATACTCTAGGCTAAATTAATCAGATAGCAATATCCATGTGATACATATTTCTACCGTATCTTGCTAAAATACTCATTCTAAACCTGAAATTGTTCTTTCCTGCTACTTCAGAGTCTTACTGCCACAGAAACAGTGATAATTTCATCAACAACTAAACAGCACCCAGGAGGCACATCCAGTGCATAGGACTACATAAGACTCGTGGTCCAAGCTGGATCATGCGACAGACCTGCCCATCCTTTTGACAAGTCACAAGATTTAATAGAGGAGTTTTCTTCTCAGTTAGGACCCAGCCCTTCTGCTCTCCTGCTGAGGCTCTGAGATTAAGTAAAAAACAATGCTACTCCTTTGGAAAAGTGGCAGGGACACACAGATCTGAATTTTGGCAGAGGTAATACATCCCCTTGAAAATTTGAACTCAGTGAAATCTATCTTGCTTATCTATTTTATCTTATTCTACTTTGCACAAATTTCTAGATATATTTTTATGGATATTTTAAAAGTTGCTTGTACTTTGTGCTTATGTGTTAAAGTGCTCACATTGTTGCTCCCTTAGTTGGCTCCTGCCACTTAGATGTTTCTGCTCCTGTACAGCTTGCAAACATTTTGAGGAAAGCAATCCTGATGAGAGAAGCTATACACTAGTAAATGTCAAGTATTTATAAAGAACAGCTCAATATCTTTGCTCTCTGACTTTAATTATGTTTCAGAATTAGATGCTGGTTTATAAGCACCCTGAAAAATGTAGAATATGCCAATCTCAGTATCTGACAGAATGCTACTATTCCCACTTAAAGTGGCAAAATCCATTATCCTTTGGCTGTGTATTTTAAAGTACCTCTGTTTTTTGTTCATTATGCTGTTTAGAAAGATCTTCTATCTTCCTGATTTAACATTAAAGGCATATCTTAGTCTCTTATTTAATAACTGTCACTTTGATAAACACTCTTCTAGGCTCTCATTTGAAGTATAGTTAGCAAGGACTGTCAGTCATATTGGACAACTGACTGTTGGTCAACAGCTTCAGTATTGTCACGTTCAATTGCGAGCACTCTTCAGCACATAAATTAATTATGTATCAGGAAACACATTTTTTAAAATTCTTCGGAAATCTGCAGTCCACCTTGTCATTTTACAATTAAACACTTGCCTAACAAATTACACTGACCTAATGTGAGGTTAACAGCCCACATTCTTCACACAGACTGAAAAAACCCATCCTTGCCAGAAATGAATACTAAAGTGATATCTCTGAGAGACAGGAGTCCCTAAACATATCCAATAGTTCTTTTTTTCACTGGCACACTTTAGGATGCTGTTTTTGTGCCACAGAAGCAGCTTTGAGCAGTACCCAACCCCCATACTCTGGCTACTTAAATTTCATTTTCAGTTTTGGTCAGTCAGAGGATGAACACTCAAATTCAATCAGATGTTTCCTTGCTCATGGCATGCCAGATTCTTTCACCCCTCCAAAACAGAAGACAGTATTCATCCCATTGGAATCATCTATCTAAACTGATCTACCTATATTTCATGTAAGCAGAAATAAATATCTGATTTTCTCAACTAACCAATGTTTTTCCCATTCCCCAGCAATGTTGCTACCACTAGGAAGTGGCTTTGTTATTCTATACTGTTTTTATTTCTTTCAGAAGATCAAGAGTAGAAATTTTGTGTATATGTGTATACATTATATATATTCTATGGACTATCATTATAGTGCACAAATTTTCTGTTGGAAGTTAACGCAAATGCAGATGCCTATTTCCCATCCCTCTCAGACCTCACAATGCATCATACTATCTAGTTTAGGAGAGGCTTCCTTCCTGTACTAACCACATTTATCGCTTCCACATGAAAAATGAAAATTGTTTAAGAACTTAAGATTTTAAAGATGATGATTAAACTTTTAAAAATTAAAATGCCTTTGCAGTGCTTCATGGATGTTACTCTGAAAATGCCTTATAGTCCCATTCTCTTCTAGAGGAGTTGTTTCACAGCTAAACGTCATCAAGAGGTTATGCTCTATATTGTTTTAAAAATAAGTGCCACACTTTCAAGGTTTTTATGGAGATGTTTTCCTCCATAAATTTCAAAATGAAACCCAGGTAGTGTTTTGATGTGGAAGGTAGTCCCAATTTATATCATTCTTATCCCATTAGTTGTTTCTTCTAAAGTACAAATATCCTACCAAGATGAAAAACTAATTAGCCCTATCTAGACTATTCAGTCCCATCAGGAGTGAAATATCCTATCAGGACTAAAAATATCAATAATGAATTTGCTGCTTCTATAAAACCTCTGTAGCAGCAGCTGCCAAAGTATGGTACATAACACACGCGGCATTTTTCCCAATACAGAAGTAAGAGCTGGCCATGGCCAGGGATATTAGTGACTACGACTGTAACAAAAAAAAGCTATAAAGCTCTGCTCTAAAGTCTATCCTTAATTTTAAGGAAATATTTATAGTTGTAGAGTGCATTGTAGAAAATATTTTTTATCACAAAATGTTTAGAAATCTCACAAGCTTTTTTTTCATAAATTTATTTGAAAATAATTTATACCTAATGCAGCCTTCACTTAGTAATCTGAAAGATTAATTACTACATAACTAGAAAAGGTTGTACTTTAAATATAACAAGACCATTTACTTATGTATCTAAAATGCCATATTAGTAGTAAATCATTATATTAATTGGTAAACTATCTAGTAATCTAGTATACTTCAGTGATTTCTTTACAAATTTGGTAAATGCAAAGGAAGTTTTCCAAAGTTTCCTAAGGAGATTTCATAGAAGACCACCTTAATGAAAAGATTTTCTTTCTTGTCCTTGGGTCTCCGTGAGGTCATGGAAACAACTCTGTACTGTAGCTGCTAGAACTAGAAAAGAGAATGTCACTGAATGGTACACGTATACAGGCAAAAACAATGGGCTGAATTTTTTCTAGAACACTTATATGAGGTTTCATATTAGATAAGTAGTTCAGAAAACTTACAAATAGTTCATGTCAGCCCCATACCCTTAATGTCCCCGAAGATCTCTGTGAAATGACAAGTGAATTCAAAGTCACTAGTAGTATCCCATGTCTGAAACACGTTAGAGGAAAAAAGACCACATAAATTTGATCCAAAAGACTAAGTTGTGCTACTGCATGAGCAAATCAGGACGACAAAGTAATGTCATTTCATTAAAAAAAGTCATTGTTTTGACATGTTTAATTCAACCTACAGCAATCTATTCAGCCTTCAGAGTGTAGAAAACCTGAAGCTGACTTGGCTTCATCTGTTTTGGCACTTAAACTGTGTATTAATTAATGATGCGAAATTTGAACATGCAAGGCAGTTTTCATCATATGCTAACAAGCAGTCTCATAGTGTCTCCTCATCAACACTAGCTTCATGTTCTACTTCCACAATCTTTCCAAGCATTTTGAAATGACACCCTAGGTTCTTAACCCTTCTCCAACTGAACTATTTTCTCCCACTGGGACCTGTAATGAAAACAAGACCGAATAATTAGCAGTTTTTGTCACTGTTGACAAATTCTTAGAGCTTATAACTGTAGAGGCTTCCAGCAGTAGTGTAAATCCATTCAGTTTCAGAAGCAATACCATTTGTAGGAACTGAAAAGTCACACAAATGCATTGTCTCAAAGTCCTCATGTACTAAGTTTATATCGGACCTACATTGTGGTTCACACTTGTTTCTCATTTACACATTGCATCGTAACTGCAAAGTTCCTGCCTGTCCTTTAACTCTGCACAGAAGCACAACTGTGAGGATGTAACTGCCTTCTAACAGGGTTCTTATGGCTGTGGCATATTGATGTGTTTATTGATTATTGCATCCATGTAGACAGGCTATCCTGCCTTCCATAATTTCACAGTTGTGTAAGCAGCCACATGAAAAGCTTTCAGAGTGCTCATCTTCAGAACTGAAAATGTGAAAATATTCATTTTTTTTTCATAGAAAAATGAAGGTTTTTCTGAAGTGACCGATAGAGAATACAGAATGGTATGGGAAATGAAGGTCTGTTGAAGCAAGGTTTGTCCAGGTTATGCCCAAGAAATCTTCTTACAGTGTTTAATCTTATGACAGCTGCGCTCCATAGAACTGCCAGTCACAGTGTTGACAGTTATGCCTTGACAGTGAGAAGGTTTTGGTAATAAATTTGCAACTGAGACTATTTTTAAAAAATAAATCAGAATACCCATCTCCTTGAAAGTCTTTAAGCCAAATGCAAAATGCATTCCTCTGACATCACTTTTCTGTGTTTGAAAAACACCAATGTATATGGGTACAGTCTTCCTGAATGCTGTTGCATGGACAGTCACCAAGTTGCTGATCCAGTCTGTGGATCCCTTGTGCTTCTAAGACTGGCGAGCCTGAGCAGCACTCAAGACACTGAATTTGTGCCTGTCCTATCAAATACTGCCACAGCTACAAAACCAATACTGGTGCAGGAAACAGCGTAAACCCCAAGACAGTCTAGGACCTTAAATGTGTTCCCTCACAGAATCTCTACATTACAGGACTGTGGGTTATATTATTTTATGATTAGTGAAGTAGTTAGCATCACGCCGATAACAAACGAGTAATAGAAAGCTTTAGAAAGACACAAAATCCTAATTGTTTTTCAGCCCTTGTGCAAGTAGAGAGGAGTAGACCTCAGGCCTACTGGACCAGGTCACCTCTGCCACGGAGACATTTTAGAATTGTTCTCTCTTTTACTCATCCTATTCTTTCCAGTTCAATTTTTCATTTGTCAGTAAACACTTTCCTCTCAAGTTTTTTCTCTGATACTGTGTATTAACAAGACCTTGCCTCGTGGTTTCTAATACTAGTGGGGCAATGCTAGTGGGACAATTGTGTTATATATAGTTCCTAGTGCCTATTCAGTGCAGGGATGGGAACCCAACGGATATATCCTCTCATCTTAATACAAGAAGGATGATCCAAGGACACTTGGAAATATACTTAAAGATATACTCATTCAAATGTTTTTCAAGAAGAAAATGGAAGTTAATTTCCAAGCTAAGTCTAAGATTCACTGGCTGAAAAGAATATGCATGAATTAATCACAGTTTAGCAAAACGAAACAATAGTTCTTTGATCTATAGCTACCTTAAAATCTTATTTAAGGAATAGTGGCGTTATATTATTCCCTGGAGTTGCATAATTGAATGAGGTTAATTTGTAGAAATCATTTTTAGAGCCTATTGGGCAATTGTTGATTTTTTGAGAAAAACTGAAAGCAAAAAGGATTTAATGTCTAAGTTGCTTTTAGGTGCTTGTACTTTCTTCTAAGACATTCCATATTCTGAAATGAAGCAATGTCTACCTCAGTGGATCCAACTCAGATTCATCTGGCTAATCTATATCATAAAGAAAAATGGAGGTAAGAGACAATGTTTTGGAGGTTTCACTGAATATGGAAGAAGCATACAGAATCAAAATACAAATTTTTCCACATTTCCAATGTTTTGGGTATCAGGCATTTGAGTTAAAAATCTTGTGAAAGAAGTACTTTCCAGGTGTAAAATTACAATTAGGTCAAACTGTGCTTTCTTTCTAACAGTTTGAGAGGAAAATTTTCAACCAAACATTTCTGACAACTTTACTAATTAACCCCTTTATCCTGCTTTTTGATCATGAAGTCCCAGAAAACACCTTGCTCTGAAGTTGTTRTATTTTTATTGCAAAGACATTTGTAAAGTAGGCTGACTGACTGCATTGTATTTGTTATGTTATCTTTTAAAACTGACTCAAACCCTTTTGGAAGAGAATTAGAACCTTTCAGAAATGCCAAGACTTAAATAACAGGGTGCTGTCTGTATTCCCTTGACCTGAACCACATTAGCATCACTGATTATTTTACTGAAGAAAAGGAACTAGAAAGATCAAACAGGGCACTCCTTTAAATAAAAATAAAAACAATACACACACTCCTGAACTCCAACATCCTTTGTTTTGATTTCTTATTTGCTCCTTACACAAAGGACTTAGTTTAGAAAAAATAAATTCTTTATTTTTGAGTACTAAAAGGTACTCAAGTACTTTAGTACTTTAGTACTTTGAGTACTAAAAGTACTTAAGTTCTACTTTCTGTTCCATTTTTCAGATAAGACTAGGATAAAAACCAAGGTTCCACCAGAACAATTTTTTTTCCAGCCAAGATACACCACCCCTTTTAAGAACCGACTGAAGTGTTTCCATCTGCATTGAGTGCTGCACCTGAAGCCTGTGTTGGAGGTTTTATCCTGCCAACATTTTTGTGCTGATTACTCCTATAAAACTTGAGAGCCATTTCCCCAGCAGCACCTGGAATAATTGCAGAGTGACTGGCAAATGAATCATGAAGGTACTGTTAAGTGTGCCAGTCACTGTGCAGCTAATAATTCTCCAGAATCAACATGAAACGTCAGCATATGCCCTTTTGCTTCACTGCAGCTCTGTTTTTGTATCCCTCTTCCCTTGATCTGTTTCTTGCTGCATGTAACAATGACAACAAAAGGAAGTACCATCCACGCTAGATTCTTTTCCATTAAAAAGAACTATGTTCATTAAAATGAAGAATGAGTGTGAAGGCTGCTAAATCCAAAGGGCCTTTTATCAAAATAGATGGCTACTTATTGACTGAAGATGTCATTTACATTGGCATGCACCAGTTGTGCTTTAGTTTTTCCGCTGAACAGCAGTTAGTTAAAAGTGTAATGTACTTTTAAAAAACAGGTTAAAACTCCTTATTGTATAAAACAGGGATCTTAAGTTCTCAAAGAACCACACTTACATAATGCATTCACCATGGTTGCTTTTCTGATTAACTTTTTTAAAAAGATGTCAGTGTGAGTACTACATTGCATCTGGCTTTTTGTGTCTGAGAAGGATAAATTCTTTCAAAGCTATCTTTACATCCCTTCATACCAACAACTCCCTCTTAAAAGAAAAATCAGGCTACTTAGTTTAAGATGCTAGTAGTTTGTGATAGTTTACTTTTTAGGAATAATAATGTCTAACAAGTCCAGGAAAATCACCTGATATGAAGAAGTCCTAGTCGGAACTGTTTCGGAATATTTTGACAACATGTTTATCATCAGAAAACTGTTTCACTGAAAACAAAGTTTTAAATTTAAAAATATAATCTTCAATATAATGTATATGATTTCATAAATGCATAATTTCTTCGGGAGAGTATGAGATTTTCCATAAGGACTCCCATATCCAGACAGGTGCCCTAAATTCTGGGCTTTTGTTTCCGTTGCATTACACCTCTTCCTCTCACATTACATTTTTCATGCTATTTCTGGAGGGTTTTGCTTTCATTATGATGCAGGATGAAAACAGTTTTAAAAGCTTCAAAAGTATCTGAAAGATAAAAGTTAGATTTTTCTGACAGGCCCTAATTTAAAACAGTATTACAGAAACTGCCAAGAAAATAATGTGGACAATCACTTATGACCACCACAGAAAGAAATGATGGCAACTGTTGATCCCCAGTCTGTAAGTCTTGCTGTATTTTAATAAGAGTAAGAGCAGAGGGTTTGGGGATTAGGGTAACATAACCAATATTAGATGTAGGATACACTTGAATGCTATCCAAGAGAATGGTTTCCACCTATTCTCCTATTTGTAATGGGAGTCTGTGACTTCAATGTATGTGCAGCATATAATCCTATTGAAAGTGCAGGATAATCATATCAGGAAAACATAAATTATGTAGAATGTTGGTTTTTTTCACTCTGTTAGTCCTCAATTAAAATGATGCCTAAGAGTAGTGCAGTTACCACAACCATAATTAAATGATCTTCCTTTGGTTTACTTGGCTGATAGCTGCCAACATTTAAAGAGAATAAATATTCTAATAAACTGGGAATCCTGGAAACCTCAGTATTCTGCATATTTCCACCACTTTATTTCAAAATACTTCCTCCCTCCTTCCTTTTCCAAATGACCACTTCCTGATGTTCTTCTCCCGTTTCCTCTTCACTCACCATGGGATGCCACGGAAGGATAGCAGCCGCTGCTAGGCCATCCCTACTTTCCAGGTAGGCAATGATGTCACTGATCATGCACTATAAAGGCACCGCAGGGAAGCACACCACAATCCTGGAGCTAGTTTCGAAAATACTTAACTGTAATTGTCCACTTACTCATGGTAGTCTCTGCTTTATTGTGTTAATGCTCCTAGCCTTCTAAACCTTGGCCCAGTAGGATTAAGTACTAGGCCCGTACTAAGAAGCAAGAGACATTTGTGTGTGCCAGTTAAGTTGAATTAATTGTGCTTGTGTTGTATGAAGTTGTATAAAGTAATTATCACATATTAAAGGACAGATACTTTCACAACTTCATACGTTCTTATAGAAACATCTTGGAAATTGTAACTACTGTTTTTTATCCTGCTACTATCATGTTATTTAAATCGTCAGGTTTACAAAGCTCCTGAAATATGCTGTAGTTTAGGAATTGCTTCTCTAGTGCATGCCTTTTTGACTTTCTGAGAGACAAAACATATCTTTAAAATCAATATTTATTTCCTCTTTAAATGCTTTCTCTCTCAGCAACATCAGAAAGTGCCCCATGTGAAAAATAGTTCTAATTATGTATTGTGGCAAAACTCTCCTGAACAACACAGGCAGTAAAAAGAACAAAGTCTGAACTTCATTGATAAAAAATGAGAAGAGCAAATGGGTGGCCTTTTGACCAACAAAGCAGATTCAGTATAAATTCTACAGCAAGGAACTTCAGAATTTTTTTAATGAGAGCAAGTCAGAAAACAGAGGAAGATGTACCCAAACCAACAGCGGGCAAGTGTTTACAGCTTAGAGTATGTGTGAGGCTGGAGGTAAGAAAAGGGAAGCTCATATCCTCTACCTATCCCTCTGAGTCTAAAGCACACTTCCCTGTCTGAAAACTCATCTGCAGGACGTTTGGATGGGACATACAGGCTGTATTTGGCACACTGGTTACTGCCTGAAAAACATTGCTGTAGAAAGTGCTAGTGGGAATACAACAGTAAACTCATATTTCCTCTTTTAGTAAGATAGTATATATACTACTAACAACYCCTGTATGACCAATTTATCACCCTGCCTATGAATGCTACCAAATCCATAAAGCTTCCCCTTCGTAATTAAATGTTTAAATCTAGTACCTAACTAAAGTTTACTATTAGAAGAAGAACTGAGGATGAATAGCAAGATATGCATTTTCTGTCTTGGTTCATTAAAGTGTAATATTTATGTATTCATGTAGTTACCTAGTTTAAGAGGTTGTCATAAATGGGCTGAAGATACTTGAGAGCCAGTCATTCATAGAAGTTTTAGAAGCTCCTCCGTCTCCCAAGAACAATCTCCCAATTAACTGCTTCAATATGAAATTGTGAAATTCCTAACGTGATAATACCAAGAAGCACAACATTTGGTGAAGATATTTTGATATGAACGGAGCTGGTAGCTGTAATACAGCAATAATTGCTGGCTCATTTACGGACTATTTAGCTCGTGCAGTGAACCAGATGAGAACAGCTAATGAGCACAGCTTCTTACTGTAATTAGTAGAACAGTAGTGGCTCACAGATGATTTACAGTTTGCAAAAGTCAGTATATTTACTGAAAAGCTTGTGTTCTCTGTGAAGTTGTGCCCATATGATGACCTGAGGATACCATGTTTTACTTTCTAATAAACCTTAAGACTGATTTGTAACAACGTCAGAATTCATGTAAATCTAACATAAATACAAGACTGAAGATTTGTGTGTGCCTGCATCCTRGACTATCAGAACTTATTTTGCCAGTTGGCATATTTTCTTTCATTTCTGTTGTTGCAGAAATAAATTAAAAAACAAATCGTACAATTCTTGCTCTACTGGCAGAGTATAGACCGTTCTCTGTTGCGGTAAATCATAGAAATAGGAGCTTTGCAGAGCTAGAATTCAAACTGTCACGTAGGCTAAAGAAGGGACAGCAAAATAGGGAGGTAAAATGTTTGCAAAAGAGCACCTGATCAAAATTCATATCAGTGCAATACTGATATTTACAGACCCCTAAATGAACAAATGGATATTTTTAAGGAAGGTTTAATTCTCTTCCTTTCCTCAGCTTATACTTCTGTATAGAGTGCTTATAGCCAAGACTGCAAATAGAAATGTCAGCCAACTATACCAAAGAGATATTTACTAAATCTATGCAGAAATATTAAATGTTCTCATGAAATGTCTAGCTCAGTGTTGCAGATTCACAGAACTTAACCAGAACTGAGGCTGATCTCAAGTTTCTGGAATTTTATCTGCACTATTATTTTTATCACTGTGAGTGATACTGTTCTTGAAGGATAAAAATATATTACTGAACCTGTGAAACTACTCAGGCCTAGTAAAACCATAGCAGAGGCTTTCCTTTAGTTTAGCTCTGTACACTTGAAATCATATGTCTAAGAGTAACAAAAAAATAACGCAGTTGGGAAATAACAATAAATTATGAAGGTAACATAATTTTAAAGCACTTAATTTAAAAAATATGCTAATAAACTTTTTCATTAAAGAAGAACATAGCTTCTGAATAAAATATACTTCTGCTTCAAAACAGAATCAAGGCAATAAAGTTATTCAGCAAATTCAATTCAAATTTACTGGTCAAATTCAGAGGAAACAAGTGATACAGCACTTAAATTTGAAACACGAGCAAAAAAACTTTCTAAACATTTCATTTTCAGTATGTAATAAATGCTACATGATAGTTTTATTTTATTGCTGATAGTTTGTCATTTATTTAACTGTCTAATGATTAGCTCTCTTACATGCAACATGGAAAACCTCAGGACCTTCATGGGGGTTTCCAAGTCTTCATCAATATGTTCTGTCCACTATATTGTACTGTAAGGACACTTTTGTCTCATTTGCTCATGCTGACCTATTTGCTTTATCTTGCAGGTACTACTTAATTATTTAATGAGTTAGAGAAAGGGAATTAAAATGAAGACATTTGACATACTAGGAACGTACCAGGTTTGCTGCCTTAATGAATTATACTCAATAGCTCAAAAAATTTTAAAAGCAATGAAAATACCACTCAGTCCATAAGAGACACTGGTAGTACCCCTAAGTAAAATCTAGCTACTTACAGTACTGTTCTAGCAAATCAGTAAAATGGGTTTGAACATCTTTATGAGGGGAGAGCAGAACATACTTCTTCCAGACTTCTGTTTAAATGGGGGAGGTTGGACCAGAAGACCTCCAGAGGTCCCTTCCAACCATTCTGTGATTCTGTGGTTACATATGTTTTGTTTTGTTTTGTTTTGTTTTGTTTTGTTTTGTTTTGTTTTGTTTTAATTTTGTTGCAAACCAAGAGCAAGTATTTATTTATGAAGCTCTGACATGTAATGTTTTATTTGTCAACTTGCTGGCTGGACAATTCTAAGTCAACTAGCTATATGAGACAATGCACAAAATAGACTAAGCCAAATTAACTAGTGTAGAATCCTAAACAGTAAAAGAAATTCAACATATTCTGGTTTTGTTCTTTACACATCCCACCCACTCTTTTTCACTATTTCTTTCGTGTTTTCATCGTCTTTTATGCTGGAGGCGAATTCTAAAGCGTCATAAAATGTCATTAAAATTCTTCAGCAGCAACTCTTCAGCAAAATGATACATAGGAAGTAATGATACCCACAAGGTTCACTCAGAGTAGGGAGGCATCATCAGTGCCCAAGTATGCTATTACAAATCTGCTCCAGATCATTGTACTTGCCCACTTCTAGTGAGAAAGAGTTTTCAGGAAATTTAGCAACTATTTAATGCAGAGAAATTGAATAGTTTGGCTAGTGAAATAGCTATCCATAGGACCACAGAGACTCTTCCTGCTTTTAAATATTTTTTGATCTTGCACCGGTTTTATTTTCTTGCCTATAGCCCCTCATCACCATGGTTTCTTTCTCATCTTTGTGTCTTTTAAAACGAGGAACAGCATATTTGCCTTTCCCTGCACAATTATTTCCCATGCCTATTTGGAAACCTGGGTCCCTTTGTGACTGTATAATGAAAAAGGCTGTCACACTCAAAACTCAGAAATCTCACTTTTAGCTGCTGGAAACAACCATCTCAGTCCCAAACACTACTGAAAATTTTGGCTACAGAGCGTGACTAGTCTCTCATGTCTGACCTAGTACACCCAGATGCATTGATTATGTGCTTAAAGGTAAACAAGGGAGAACAGTAATTTTGTATGAAAGCTGCACAAAGGCAGCTTCCTGTTTACCAGCAAAACCCCTACATCTTTTCCCGGTTTGTTTTGTCAATTTTTCTTTTCCTGTTATGGCTTTAAATTTATCTTCAAGAGTCTCATGGAACCATCCATTTAGAAAGTGAATACAAAAGTTCTCCTTGTACAGACAAACTTTAAGAACTTTTCTCTGTTGAATTTCTATGACTGAGATTTTTCACAGATTTAGACGCTGGCTAGATTTGAGTACATTTATTTATGGATGGTGAATGTCACGTGTCTTTTACCACACTGACTCTCACCACAAAACTACAAGTACATATAGCAAAACTGTGAGGAGCTAGAATTTCTCAGAAAATGGTGTTTAAGAGATGAACAAAAACATCTTCTCTAAATGTTGCTTTTTCAAACCTTACCCAGGGTCCCTGTTTGGCAAATTTAGAAAAAAAAATAAAATGTGGCATTTCATTGGAAAGGTAAACACTATCACCTGTACATCCTATACTACTATCGTATGCTCGTTTTTTTTTCAAATATACAATTATTAAAAAGAAAAGGCTTTAAGCTGATGCTGATAAACTATGCCTTGAATTACTACTATTCTGATATACATATAGTAGATGCACCTTTAAACTTAGCTCTACTCAGAGAAGAATCTAAATTATATTGTATAATACCACATTTAAGGAATATGTATGATATTTTACTAAGTTAGTCCAAGCCTACAGGAGTACAATGACTCCAAAATAAAATTCGATCATTACAAATGAAGTGTTTTTCCCTGMAACTTCCAATTTTAAAAACAAAGATAAGTTTCCTCTTTATGCGTTGCTTTCTGCTTTGCAGGGCTCTTTGATCCAGTTACACTGTCACAGACACCTCTACAAACTTTCTGTTATAGGTAAGTTCGCACTTGTGTAAACGATAAACGACACCACGTGACAAGCTGCATAATGCTCAGCAAATCCCCTAAGCTGAAAGGATTTGCAGCCTGGGAAAGTATAAGCAGTATGGAAGTATGAGTATACATGCTTGCCCTGCTCTTATTTTTCCCCGGACATCCATTTATAGCCAGTCCTTTTTTCCCTTCAGTTYGGTGACCCTCTACCAGCGCAGGACAGGTGCCGCTGGGTCTGAAGGCCCCTACCCTGCTCCCGGAGGAGCAGCCCACCAGTTCAGTCTTTTTCTAACGGTTGATGTTGAATGGTCACAGCTTTTGATGAGTGACTGAGATGTGTCAGTCTGGCGCGGGCTCAGCAGCAGGCTGGCTCTGCCTGAAACCCCGGTTGCTGTGCAGGTCCAGGCAGAAGCAGGTAAACAGGACTAGATGAAACTTTGATCTGAATCAGTATGACCAGACTTTCAATATTGTTTTGAACTGTGTCAATTAGTTCCATGCACGGAATCCAGCATTTACAAAAAAAATCTACCTTTTGCCTCAAAAAGCATATGGGGGATAAAAAATAATCACCTAATACACCTGAGTGTATATCTCGAATGGGAGGAAGTAGAAGGAAATCTGATTAGTAAGAAGATTCACATTTCACATAGAGTTTTCATTCGTATTAGGAGATAATTTCTAAAGGTATACTTTAGAATATTAAAAACTAATAGTCTTTCAAATAATTGTGGGATTATTTTCCAATTCACGACTGAAAGGTAAGTACATTGTCAAAAAAGTTTAACTTACTGTCATAAAAAATATCAGCTATTTCTGATACCTSTTCAAAGAGTGGATTTTCTCTGAACATTTAAGTGATATGTGTAATAATATCTTTGATATTATCAAACCATTATATATAATAAAATGTGAGGCTATTATTGAATGTAATACTTATCTCTATTTAGCTACATAGATGTAGATCACCAGTATGCCTGTGTTATTTGGAATATTTTAAAGTAAATTATAAATAAAAAAAATCATGTAATCCATAGTTTGAGTTGTACAATGAGAATTTAATTACAAACATTGAACACAAAATTTTAAAGAATTAAACATTTAAAACTTCGATATAGTTGCTGAATATGAAATGAAAACCAACCAAACATAACACTTTTAGATGTTTGCAACACTATATCGTTTCTTTAAATTACAAATTCATTATAAAGAAATTTCTGCAAGGAAACAACAGGAACTTAGAGGCAAGAAAATATTTTCTTAAGAGTTTGGAGCCTGAATACAATTTGAATATGATAGGAATTGTATTTTTCAGCTGTTTTTCAAGCAAGGATTGTTAGTGCTGGAACAGGACAATTAAAAAGATTCTATATACAGGTGTATCACTACCCACTCTTCAAAATCAGACATTCATTCATCTAATAAAAATAGGCAAGAAGAGTCCCTGCTTTTTAAAAAATATACTTTTTGAGAGAAAGGAGAGTGTCTTGCACACGAGTTCCCATAAACTCTTTGGTCTTTCTATCACATATCATTGGAAGCATATCTTAAAGCTAGGTATGTATACCTTCCTCTACAGGCTTAATCTATTTGACCCATTTTTTAGAGAGAAAAAAAAGTTGTAGGATTCAAAGTCAAGTACAACTTTAAAGAAAATCATATAAGCTAAGAGACAGCATGATGTACTGCTATTGAAGGACCATAGTTCTCCAGCTATAAGATAGCAAAGCTGATACGTCTGCTACCAGAGCACTGTTACTGCTTTGCTATATATTTAGTATATATTATAATGCTTATAATACATTCTATTGTGAAAGATAATTTTTATAACCTTAGAAAAAAGGTTAAATACATCATCGGATTGTTAAATTTCACATCTGCATGCTATCTTTCTTGGTTCATTCTGAGAAGTAGTCATAATCAAGGAAGTTTCTACTACCAATGGTATGTCCTTCTTGAACTTTCTTAGAACACTATTTTATCATTTGGACAATACTGCTGTTAAGATCTTGTAGTTGAGTCCTCTTCAGAAGAGAAATATAGGGATGAATGAATTAGGGCTTAAAAAACAAATCTATTTTCTAAGATGTGTCAAAAGGTGCACTTGATCAGATGGAGGTATTTTCCTCCTAGAGATGTGCTTGCTAACACCTGGCTCAAATCTAAATAGAGATATCCAAACCCTAAAATGAGTGGCTTTGGTATTTATTACTTGGGTTGGAAACAAAACCTAAGAAAGAAGCTGGCAGAACTTTAAGAAGCAGCTTTCATGCCTGGAGTTGCAGAATAACGTGCATAACGATTTCACAAGTGTTGCACAGTATGCATCTTGGAGTATACATGAGTACATTCAACTTAAAGTCACATATGCACAACAAAACAAATGATGAATAATGAGATGCTGAAACTGAACTGTCACTGAGGTAGCAATTCTGTGTGTCTCATTTTGTTTGAGTGACTCTTTCAGCCTCAGACACAAACAGAACAATTAGTGCAATAATTGATGATCTGTGCCTTCAAAGCTCGTGGTGACCATGGTCATGCTTTATAAGTCTAATAATGCAAACCCCTCTTCCTTGTAATTAGCATGTTGCCTGTTGTTCACTGATAGTGCTTGGGAGGTACATCTGTATCAGACAAAAGATTTTTATCTGCCTTTTTCGGTTAGTGAACCTCTAATAAACTGATCTTTTGTCCCTTGCTGGTTTTAGATTCCAATTACACTTGTTTATGGAATTGGTGAAATGATTACATATGTACTTCATTTTCTAGAACCTTAATTTTCTCAACCCCTTCTGATGGGGTTGAGACGTAGTTGATTGTGATATGTAAAATAATGTTGCAGGTATTAAAAAACTCTCTAATTTTGTACATCTGTGTTTCTTTTCCTTGAGTTATTCAAACATTGATGTTTTTTGCATCAGATTTTATCTACAACTACTCTAATGAACTTTTATTTATGATTAAATAAGTCCTAGCTTTTTAGAAATCCAGCAAAAATCAAAGATCTGTAATCCTAGGTCGCAGCTTTCATCAGTAAGTTCTAGGGTAGGATAAAATGAAATTATATTGTATGAAAGAAGAATTAAACTGATAAACAGCATGCCATTTTAGAAGCTTTGCAAGAGAGTATCTTTCATAGTATATTAAATTCCTTGATTTATAGATCAGGTAGGAATTATGTCTGGAAAAAGTTTTATGATGATCTGAAACTCATTCTACACTTATTAGAAATTACAATTAACAGAAATGTAACAGATTGCATACAGAGGACTATTCATCGGTGATTTCAGGCTTCACTAGCACCTATGCCCTTCTCTAAGCTTGCTTGCCAACACTTCCTATACTTGCTTTTATGTTTCAGCTAATAGGTAAAATAAACCTTAAATATAGTCTACATTGCCAAATAAGAAAATGAGGCTGTCCTTGTGATCTTATTGCAATCTTCTGGAATCTATAAAATAAAATAATGGTGATATTCACATGAACCCATTTCACATGGATCAATTTTGACCTTTTGTGTATGAGTAACCTCAAAAAGAAACCAAGAAAAAAAATCTGTACTTCTGCAATAATAGGGGAATCTCCCCACTGAGCCCAAGTAAATGCTTAAAAAATGCTTTATACTTCTGTAGATTTAGAAAGACAGCAGGAAGCCTAAAAGACAGAAGACTGAGATTCTGTAGTATCCTATTTTCAATTCTGCAGGATTTCATTCTGATAGAAAGTGTCACAGCTTTAAAATATCCTGTGTTAATAGTGCTAACATAGGCAATTCAGATCTTTAGAGTTCTCTTAGCATTTGTGTCAAAACAGAACACACAGTGTTAATAAAGCACTCTGCAGCTACTGGATAGCAAACACTGAGTAAAGTTATTCACTGTAGGTACAGTGAGTCCAGATCTGTGAGTGCTGGACAGCAAGGCATCCTTACTGGAGCTTCATTTTCTTCCCTCTGTCTTCTACAGCTGAGAACTTCATCATCCTTTATCTACATGCACACCATAAATTCCAGTTCTTACCACATTTGATGTCCTCATTCAGCATCACTTTAAAAGATTGTTTTAAAGGTATGCCCCCATGTATTTGGAGGAGCTAAAAGCTCCTCCTAAAAATCCTCAGATTACTGATCCATGAAACAACAGCTAAACTGAGATAAGTTTTATAGCCACGTAAAGTCAGCTCTGCCAAGAGATCCACCCACACAAACGCAGATGTGTCATGAGTGGGAAACACAGCATAAAAACAACGATTGTTTAGAGTTACATATACCATGATTTTGATGGGTTTTTTTCGATGGTCTTTCTAGTGATAGGCAAAATCTTCTGCAGTATCATCTCAAAACAAAGGGAGAAGTTGAAGTGAAGTTTGGGAAATAGCAAATTAGATTTCTGTCCTTAAGACTAAGTCTGAACTTACCTTTCAAATGTTTTTTCTAGCATTTTTCTTTTTTGACCATTTATAAATGAAACAAGAACATTATAGAAGAAAAGATTTTCACTGCAATGTCTGTCATGCTACCCAAGCTTTTCCTGAGTGTTTACAGTTGCTTCAGAGCTCAGTTAAGCACTTGAATTTTTATTCCTTTTGTTCTTTTCAATGCTGTTTCTTTACAGTGAATTAATCTATTATGAAGTTTGCAACATTTTGTGTTTTGTTTTGTTGTTTTCACATAACTAAATATCTTCCTACATAAACTGATGCAGAAAAATTCCCATTGCTCAGTTTACACAGAAAAGCAGATTTATGCTCTGATGCGTTTCCATTTCAACCCTGGTTGCTCTCATTTTTTATCTGCTTTAGAACCCTATTAAAAAGAAGTCTTTGTGATTCAGAACTGTAAATTAAGTTTAAATAGATTGAATCCAGCCAAAAAATCTCAAAGATGTTCAGCTATCAGTGGTCACTCAAGTAAACAATTCTGATACTCATACTCTGAAAACACAAAGACAAACAATATTTAATGTATTAAAGATTCAAAAAAGACTGTGCAGGATTCAAATGCAAATATGGCATATTACTGCACACAACTATGCATGATCATGCTGGGTTCATATTGGCTGTGATATGGAGGACAATTGGTAAAACAATAGCTTAACAAATGTGTCAGCTTAGTGCAACGGTCAGAGGTCCTGTTGCTATCCATGACTCATAACAGTAGCAAACATGAAACACCTAGTCTATACAGCTTCAGAGATTTCACAGTGGTTATTCATAACAGCATGTACTCATTATCAAGCTTGCAATGTGTTTAGTTTGGTCTCAAAGCTTTTGTTTTGATGGATGCACTTTGGTCTCATAATTTTGAAATCCTAGCTCAAATTTTCTAATGTTCCAACTATTCTTCCCATTGTATATGCCTTGCAGAGGAGAAAAAGTAGGTGACATGAAAGAAAAATGAACCGATGTCAAGATGCGACATTTTGAATGCAAAGAACTTTATTAAGTACAAAAGTTTGAACAAAAACTTCCTAATGTTACTTCAAGGCCAAAGTGAGATTCATACTTTTCCATTGACAAGCTGAAAGCATCTTTGAAACCCAACAAAGCTATAGCCTCTTACACTGACTGAATTTGAACCTCTTCTATTAACCTTTGATAAGAGCAAATATTCAATTGAATAGAGGCAATTTTATTGTGCTTGGTGGATGGTTACAGAAGAGCACTCAAAAAAAAAATCCCACCAGCAAACTCTAACTGCAGCATAATAACTTTTTGCTACAAAAATTCTAACATCCTAAGATTTTATCATTTTTCTTAAATTTAAGAATAAAATGTATCAGAATTATATTTTTTACTGCTTTGTGGATATTTTTACTTAAAAAAAACATTTGGATAAAGCTAGCACAAAATAAAAACCTGTAGAGGTTGGTTGCAGAGTGAACTTGATTTACTAGACCTTGAGTCTTCTTATTCACAGACACATCAGATACTTTCAAAATAAATCAGAACATTCCAGCAAGACTTTGTACCATTCTTTGTACCCTTTTCTGAAAATCTACTGTAATTACCCTTCTGTAATGCATGTGAAATACTAAAAGACAACGTAACAGGCAGATGGTGAATTGTCATCTGTTTTGCCTAATGGCCAAAGTTACAAAGGCTTATTTCACTGCTTGCTTGAACCCCTTTAAATGACTTCCCAAGCCGGAACCCAATATTTAGTGTTCCCATCCAGGGTCAAGCTCAGCAACTGGGGCTGTTCTAATGGAGCACTGTCTTTCAGCTGGCTTTGTCATGTCATGCTTTGGCTGGAAAAAAATACCTCAGACAACGTCAAAAGATCTTGGCTCATCTGTTAGATTAAGATCTTATGGAATAACTGTAAATAAAGGAAAGGACAGCAAGGGGAAACTGGAATAAGGAAAGAAGTCAAAATGGACAGGAATGATAAAGGAGCTTGAACATTATTAGTCTTCATTCTGCAGGGAAAAAAAAGTAATATTAGTGGGAACATTACCTGTAATTCTCATCCTGCAAGCTAGCAGGTGTTCTTACAAATGCCAGCCTGAGAAAGGATTTTGTTCTTTGCTGTTCTGCTATTATATTTTCTCTTCTGTGACAGCTAAGTCTTTACTTTATGACTTCTTTGCTAAAGTTGCAATTGCTCTGCTCTCCAGGAGAGCTTCCTTTCTGAAGACAAGAATCAATGAATCACACAGACCTAGTCTTCCTTAGGTGGAAAAAAACTCATGCTCCTACTCAATAAACTGTGGGATTCAGCTGCTACACACACACAAGGATGAGCAGGGCTATTGCATAAAAATATGTAAAGAATTAATATAAAATATGGTGGAGTTTTTAATTAGAACAAGTTCTGAGAAAAAAAAAGCAGTTATGTTCACAGGGGAAGAAAAATGCTATTTCATCTATTACTATTATTTACTGAAATATGAAAAAAGGTCTAAATAATTAGACTTCAAAACTCCTCTCATGATACAACTGGGTAATCCAAAACTTGCCAAGACCAAGGAAAAGCTATTCCTGATTTTAACAGGCTCTGAATTAGTAAATATATACAGATGTGAGGGCTGCTGGGTGTTGAAAATTAACATGGTAACTTCTGTTCCTTACTTTTTATGAAAGACAGCCCCACATCTTACCAGCTAACCCACTGTGGTGGTGAGCAATTCTTGATGGCGGAGTACCTTTGATTTTTACATTTCAAATTGACTTAGCAGCAACAGATAATCTGGCCCATGTCCCACCAGTCTCCTGCCTACAAACCAAGAAATTTAAACTTAAACTGAAAGAAGAACCGCAGCATAAATTATGACAACCAAGGGAAAGAAATATATCTCCTTTAGAAAGCTCCTAAAAGTTCTTCCTTGCTGGGGTTGCTGGAGTTTTATTCTTACAACATTATACAGGGAATGGGCACCTCGGTTTAATACTCTGAAAGATCCTAAGATCATAGAATCATAAAACAGTTTAGATTGGAAGGGACGTTTAAAGGTCATCTAGTCCACCCCCCCTGCCGTGGGCAGGGACATCTTCAACTAGATCAGGTTGCTCAGAGCCCCAGAGTCCAACCTGACCTCAAACATTTCCAGGGATGGGGCATCTACCACCTCTCTGGGCAACCTRTGCCAGTGTTTCACCACCTTCATTGTAAAAAATTTCTTCCTTATATCTAGTCTAAATCTACCCTCTTTTAGTTTAAAACCATTCCCTCTTGTCCTATCGCAACAGGGAGATCTCTCCAAAGTCATAAGAAGACGTCCTTTAAGGATAGCTAGCATGTCTTTTGTTCTCAGCGCATATTGCGGGGTTAAGAAACCAGTATACTCTATCCTTTACATATACAGAGGTCACGTGGGTAGGATTTCCCCTCAAAAGAAATATTTAGTTCATCCCAGAATGGAGCTTTTGTGCATATTAATATCTACGCAGCACAAACAATAGTGGATTAGGACCCTGGCATTAAACAGGGAGGTTGCCAATGTGACAGTATAAACATAACTTTTGAGTCTGCAACATTCAGTAAAATGCCACAATTCTTCTCTCCCATCTTGTCCAAACGAGCTTCTCTTGGCTTGAAGCCATTTCTCCGTGATAATGTCAAGGGCTTTAGCAATGCTAAGCAGGCTGTGCCTGTTATCTTCACATCTTTTTTTTTTCAGTTTTTCATTGTTACAGCTGCTCAGCCAAACCGTCAACAATTTATTTCCCACAAACTAAATTGAGCCAATAACATTGTAATCCAGTATAAATAGAGAAGCAATTGATTCCAATTAGGCAAAAGTGTCAGTGTTTCCAGGCTTGCAGCCAGTTTGTGGTTTATGAAATTTAACTAAGTTACAGCTTAATCACTTTGCCACTAAAAAACAAATTCTAGCCAAAAATATCCTGATGATGAAGGAGGAGCATGAGGAATGGCTAAGAAGATCTTAGTGATGATTTTTTATAACAGCCATACCCAGCCATTGACAGTAAGGAATCACAAAAATAAGAACTCTGCCATTCCCTAGGTGAACAGAGAGTTGCATAATGTCAACCAGCAGGCACAAAAAGTCACAAAGAGGTCTGTCTTGCTGTTGATTCAGTTATCTCAATGTGGAAAGGAGAGCAGCAAGGCAGACCATGCAAGTATGCTATAAGGCTTGTCCTGTAGTTCAGGGAATCAATATATTTAGAAAGCTATGGCAAATCATTCAAATCCTGAAAGACAAGGAGGTGTTATATTGGTGCTGGAAACCCAAGAAAAAGTGAAAGAATCTTAGTGTATTAGAATCAACAGGGATACCAATATGTAAATGAAAGTTTAATGTTCATGAACTTAGGGAAAACTGAATGACTCCTGATGATACTCTTGAAGAAACATACTGTGTGTACTCTAATGTTTACACTATTACAGAATACCAACAACGCTTTTCAAATTATAATATGGGCAACACTGTTGGCATAACAGCTGCATAACAATTAGAAAGTATAGGGATTATGCTCACAGAAACTTAATCATGATAACTTTGCTAAGAGAGAAAAATCCAAATGAAAGTGCTCTTCTTTCATAGCTATTTCCCTGCACACTAGTCTTGAAAATTATAATGAGAATTACAGGGTAGGCTATGTGAATTTTAAAAGGATTGCTCTAATAGCCAATACATTATAAAGAATTTAAAAGTACTTTAGTCCAGTCATCGCACCTCCTGGTTTGTTTGTTTTGTTTTTTTTTGTAGTTGTGCATTTGTCCGGTGCTTAATATTTCTCTCTTCCTGTTCCTGTTAATCTGAGAAAGACACACAAATGTTGGATCCAAAGTGGAACTAGACATTTAAAGTGACATTTGTAAAATGCAGACACCAAAGGGAACCTTCAAGCCCAAATCCAAGATTTGTGTAGGTAATGCGGCTCCTACCTTGTTCAGTGTGTGGTTAGGACTTTCACGAGCAGACAGAGATCTGCGAGATCAGCCCTGCATCTAAGCAGCCCACTCTTGTTTCTGTTATTCTGTGCCCACAGAGAACACGCACAGAGATTGTAAGGTGTTCTGGGGGAAACTTTCATTGTGGATCAACAGTTCTGTGATTGTTGGACCAGAACAAGAAAATCAGAAGGTTAAGTCTATCATCTAGTGATCAGAGGTGTTCACAATGCCATGGAAAGTCAGGTGTGAACATATGTCCATATTAAAGCAAAAAAGAGAAAAGGCAAATGACTGAGAGAGCTTCATCTAAGATTGTCCAGGAGCCTCACAATTGGTCCATGTTCCAGAGACCTGTATTCAAAGTATTCCTCCAAAGCAGGCAGAATGGATATTTAAAAATAAGTTGCCTACCCCTGAATGCATCGTTGGTAATAATATAACATTGCAGTTCGTCTTTCCTCATTTAAAAAAGGATTGATCAGATCTAATCACCTCACACCAGACCGGAACTCATATAGAGATAAATATCTAGATCCAGTGTGGCTCATAATGTCCCCAAAGTAGCCAAGATAAAGCCCCAGTTAGCTCGCTGGCTCTTGTGAATCTGGTTCAGCTACATATTGCACAGACTGCTTGTATGCTGAACTCGACTGAGAGCTAAAGGCTGCAATTGCCTATGTACATCCTTCACTAGTGTACCTGTAAGTCTTATTTTCACAGCCTACATCTCCCAACAAGTTCCTCTGGGTTCTGAAGATGTTCAACACTAGTGAAAATTATGATCAAACTCAGCAGGAGAAATGAGAATAAGTAAATGTGATATAATGCCAAAGACATGAGAGATTAAAAAATACCAAGAAAATTATTTCTGTCCACAAAATGAAATCATAGCAGCCTCAGGCAGAATTTGTAATACAGGTTGGTGAGCATTTGTAGTAAAGGGCTTAACTGAAAAAGATAATTAATCATAAATTCATTCATTCATTCATATAATTCATCGTAAAACTATTTACAAATTTATTAAACAGATTAGCCAAAATAAAATTTCACCTTAGACTCATAAGACTGATGAGGAGTGATGATATATTTCTTTTGCCTAACAGCGTGATATATGGTAAACAAAGGGACAAATTTCCTTTGAGCAAAGAATTCGTGTTCATCCTGGGGTCCTGGAGGTAAGAATGACACCATCAGCCCTCCCCCCTCAGTATCAAATTCCTCTTTATGCCTTCATCTAGGGTGGGTGGTCCAGGCTGAAAAGCACCACCACACTTGGGTTGGAGGATCGCTTGTTTGGACAGGAGTAGCACAATCGGCAATTCCTAGATTCAGCGGCCAAGTTAACTCTGAAGGGATGACAAACCTTACTTAGGTCTCTTAAAAGGTACAGAAAGTAAACTCGGTTCCTTGTTTAATAAGCCTACAACGAGAAATAGAACAGAACAACAATGTAGTTTTTAAGCAAGCTTAATTCTTTCTTTACTAGTAGGACACAAAGCTGCTGGTGTACATTACAACAGCTTAGGAGCAGCTCCAACTTGCTCTCAGCTGGCCTTGCTGCAGGAAATCCTCTGACACCAAAAAATAACAATAAGCTAGGTTTTAGTCATTCTGCTATGACATTTACCTCCTTTTTGTTCAGTACCCAGTAAAATACATTGTGGAGGATTCATGAGTTCTCTCCAACATGTTCTTGTTTTACCTGTATTGCGGTCTCATTATATTCAAGTAGCAGTAGAAAGCTGTTGTGCAACAGAGACTCAGACTTCTTTTATGTAAACTTCCTCTACCTAAATCTACAGATTCAATGGCAAAGAACAGGGAAGAAAAGAGACTAAACTTACAGGCAATGTTGGTATGAATTGTTATTGTTTCCATCCCATTCAGAGACCCTGTTGAGAAAGGTGCTGTGAAATTGCCACATTCAGCGAGAAGCTGTACAGAAGTCTCTTTGTCAACTACTGTAATGTAGTATCTTATTTATCTATCTCAAACGCTGTGCCTGAGCTAAGGCTTGATTAATTAGGGGCTTTCTGATTCTTCCATAAAAGATGTAGTGAAAGTAGAATGGTACCAGAAGAAAGCTTGTATCTGTACTTTAATTTAAAGTTTGTGTCTGCGTAACGGCTTCAACTGTGCATCAGCAATTTTGTAAATGCAGTTTGAGTAAACGTTATAAACCTAAAAAGAGCAGCTGTTAAATCTCTCGACAACATCTGTAACACTTCTTTTAAACATTGGGAAACCTGCTCTCCCTCATGATTAACTTCACTTCTTGCTGGGTAATATTATATAGGACGGATACACCAACTGTTGGGGACTTTTTTGTTTTCAGCAGTTATTTCCTTTCCACTTTAGTTGAAAAGTTATTTTTTCCTTTTGTGTGGCCACAGCCTTAGCAGGGGTAGAACATTTTTCTTTCCCAGAGGAGTTAAAACCATGCTTTAAATATATGATTAGCCTTATTTAACATTATATGTAATCATAACTATTCTAAATATTCAAAAAAGATCTGGGGAACCAGTGAATATATAGAAATAATAAACAGGATGATACCAGTGTATTAATATTACTTTTAGTAATGCTTTAGATAAAATTACTGTTTATTTCCAAACAAAAAATTGTGTGCCTTGGAAAATAGAAAATCAGAGTCCTTTTTGGCACAGTAAGTCAACACCAGAGTCAATAGCTTTGTTCTTCATTTATCAAGATCTACCTCTCAACAGTGAATTATGAGACAATATAATAACTCTACATCAAACTGTCTTTACTTTTATACAAACTGAGTTTTACTATGTCAGTCTTGTCAACACTACTGAATATTAATGTGAATATAGTTAATTGCTGGGTGGATAAAGGTCTGATGCAGTCAAAGTGAAAGAGAGCACCTAACAGAAATCTGTCATTTATGACAAGCTGTAATTTAGTTCTACTTCATGATATGTACTGACAGGTTTCAAACCTTACTCTAGCCTTTACAATAAATTGCAATTATTATAATTCACAGAGACATTTGACCCAGAGGTTGCAACCTAGTTCACCACATATCAGAGACTTCACATCTCAGGGAATTCATTTGCAAACTCCAGCATGTATTTCTCATTGTGAATCCAATTGTTTGCACTCAACACTGAACGTGCACAGTAAATTTTGCGACTTGCACTGCTTAAAAAAGAAATAGCACATTGCTTTAGCTGAAACATGATGTGTTTATGACAAAATATTTACAGATATTTAAAGACTAAGATTAAATTTCAGTATGACTGTACAATTATTAGTAGGTTTTACAATATTAGGCACTGGTGACATATTAGTCTGATAAATTTTGCTGAGTATTTCTATAATCAATCATCAATTGTTTTAATAAATGTTGTTACTGGTACCATCAACAACACAGCTGAAGTTAACTCAGTTTAGTCCCTGAAGTTTTGCTCATCTGTTACTCGGTATAGTTTATAAGAAAACTGTTGACGAGTATTCAATTCTTGGACTCARGCAAAATTCCCAGTCTGACTGAACTTATGGTGAATGTCTCTAGATCTATACAACTAGTTTTGAAGTCTGGGTTTATTATGAACCTTGTCATTTCTTAAGCTTTATAAATGTAACCTACAAGTACAAAAATCTCTCTTTAAAATTATATCAATTTAGAAATGATCACAAAGACTTTAGAGTTAATCAGATGATGCAGGTAATAAGAACAAATGTGCTACCGCTAAAACATCAGACTTTTCAAGAGATTTAAAATTCTTCAGAAGACTCTGTAGTGAATCATAGTAATTTTATTGCTATATGTAAGTTTATTTCATATTAAATTAGAGCCCTACTAGATTAAAACCTTTTCTATTTTGTTTTTCAAAGCTATCAATCTTCCACAAAATTTGGAAAAATGCAGTGCAAAAGTAAGTATGTACTACAGATACCTATCAGAAACACAACATTTCACTTTTAGCTTTTTTTTCGGGTAGCATACTTCGCCTTAGGAGAAAGAACTGGAACACTCATCTGTATGTGTTATGTGCCCTTCAGATTCAAAATACAGAAAGAGCAGTTAGCAGCTTTTTTGATGGCTGTCTCGCTGGTTCATCCTTTTCCTTATATTTGATTTGTAATACCTGATTTCTGATACAAGTAGTAGCACCTGTGAAAATAGGACTGTGATTTATGATTGCTGAGTACACTTTTAATTAACTACACAGCTTTATTTGTCTTGACTGTACCTCTACCTTCTCAGGCCCATAGTTTGTCACTAAGCAACTATCAATGTTCTTCCCTCCATAAAAGTACCTTTTTTGCTAAACATAATCATCTGCATTTCCACAAAAACTCCAAATTCATGTGGACTTCACTGAGATCGGAATTAGCGTTCTCTTCCTACTTCTCCACACAATTGTGTTAGCAATCTAGAGACAACATTTAGAGAACCATAAACAGAGAAAATAATAAAAAAAAAGCCCTGATAACATTGCTTAGAATAGCAGAGAGATGTCTACTTCTCTCAACAGAGCACCTTTTCAGTTGCTTCTAAACAAACAACCTGCTTTGCTGACAAACCGGTAGAGACGTCCGCAGCATCACACCACGGAAATCATACATGGAGCACTAGCTTAAGCTGAGATATTACATGGTTTTTGTTGGCAAGATTTTGGGCTTTCTGCAGATTCCTATCACGGTGGAGCACAGGCTTGTAAGCTGAAACCATTACCAACAGAGTGCATAAATTGGTGATGAATGACAAGGAATGGTGTCTGAGGAGAGAGGAGTAGGAGTGCCATTCTACCAGCCACGTGGACTAAATATAGAGAAGTTGTTTAGGGTTAGCAAAGGCAGGGAGAAATACACGAGAGTTTACACTGGTTTAGATATAACTTACTGATATCATAAGATTTGTTCAACAAAAACTCTAAAAGGAAGGCTTATGAAGCTAGCGTTGTCCTGGTCTTAAAAATGATTGCTAGCCAGCACCCTTTCTGTCATCCATTCCTTATGTAGCTATTTGTTCTTTATTGATAAAAGAAAACTGAAAAATAAATCCTTTAAACGTTTAAATGCTCTACAAACATTTAAATATATACAGGAAGAGGGTGTTGATTTGTTTTCTCCAGTTGCATGATAGTGAATACTAGCTTTTGACAAAAATGTAATGGAATAACATTGTGGTGAAATTATTTTGCCTTAGTGGCCACCTCTATTGTGCATTTTTCCATGAATTTTATTTGAAATACTGAAACTGTCTTACAACAAAAGGCTTTTGAATGCTTTTTTCCACATATTCTTTTTCTAAGTGGTGCTAGAACTATTAAGAATGAAAAATTGCATATTGAAGATGTTCAAGGTTTACGCCATTATTTGTAGACATATAGAGAACAATAAGAGGAAAGAAATACTGTAACAAAGACAACAGGAGAAAATCCATATCTGAAAACTCAGATTCATATATGACCTTTTAAAAATAATTAGGTATTCCAGGAAGGATTCTACATTTCATTTTAAACATCCCCATTATTTGCAGTACTACAATCCATCTACAAGTTTACCAAATGAACAAAAAGTAGTGACTTGGGTAGCAATGTGAGAACAGTAATATCTAAAAGCATTTTTTCTTTGGTCTTTACAGAATAAAAAGTAATCTACAAAACAGCCTCTGATTTCCTGAAGAATATAAAACCTGCAATTTAGAGCTGTAGCAAACCTTCAGTGCAAGATACGTTATATCCTTTTTAACATGTCATTTTGAGTATCCTTTGTCACAAGCAAAACATTTAACCACGTGATTAAGCCTATGTTTCCACCACCTTTACCAAAGATAGTAGTAAAACAGTTCCCTGTGGCAAACAAGCAAAAGCAGCACATCACAGGATCAATACATTTCACATGCTCTCTTTTTCTGAATTACTTCACTTAAACATGCATATACTTTCCGATATCCAGATTATGTATACTTAGAATATAAATCCCTGAAGTATTGTTCTTCTTAGCTAAAAGTATCTGGAAGAAATGTTTATAGTTGATTCTGGTTTAATTTCTATGACCTAAAAACATTTTTGCAGAGACTTGTTATAAATCCCTGCCTATAACAAAGCTAGTTATAAGCGTTACATGTCTGGAATTCACGATCTTATCCCACTGCCTACTGACCATATATCTGAATAAAAAATGATGATAAATTACATGTTCACTAGACCAATAGTAAGTCAAAGTTTGGACAGATGCAGTGTGTAACCCATCCTTTCCTTGCTGGTTGGTCTTTCCAAGTGTGGTCGTGAAACATGCTTATTGTAACAAGGTAAAAGCATTACCTTCTTCAGTCCTGAAAAGCATTGTTACTAAGAATTAAATCTTATTACCAAGAACGTCTTTTAATCAGAATTTCTAAACACTTATGAAATTAAGCAAAGCCTTCAGCACTCCATGGGATCAAATCTACTCTACATAAACACCGTATAAATCTGCCAAAAGACATAAATCTGAACAGCAAGACCTTTTTTTTCCTAGACATATGCTATGCTTTTAATAAGGACCTGGCTCATTTTCAGGCTTATCTTTTTGTTAAGGCAGAACTGAAAGCAAAAGCCTTGGAAGTAGTTAGAAAAACAGTGTAATCACTAAGATACCATTATCCTGTCTCTTGTAGCTTTTATATTTGAGCTTCTCAAAGCTACGGACAGCAAATTACTCATTTGATACCTGAGCTGCATAAAGAAGATTGAAATCTGGGCTGTTAACGATCTTTTCACTCTGTTTGGGAGATTCTCTGTAAGAGCTCATGTGTAGCACAGATGCTGGCTGTCTACATTATTCCTAGGCACCCAACAAAATACAGAGGTGGAAAGTGTCATTTATCCTAGGTACACTAATGCTGAAAGAAATCTTATTTCTGTATGAAAGCTGTTCTAAAGAAAGAAATGGTTTTCTAGGAGACCGGATAAAACTTGGAGAAAAACATTAGGTTCCTTCTTTATAATTTTTTTTGTAGTAAGTGACCCACATTACTAGATACCTTAAATGAATAATCAACTTAAATGAAACAGAAAATTTGACTAGCAATTAAGGTGGTGATTAATAAGAGTATGGACAAATAAATGATTTATTCAAAGCAAGATTATCCAGGTGATATTTTTATGCCTAATCTTTTAAAAATGCTTTAGAATTAAATGAAATGTATATGATAAAAGTGCACTACTTCTTATTTGGCTAAAGCCACAAAGCAATTTTTAAATTTTGGTTTGTCATTGCTAGATACAACTTTTTACCACAAAGTTCCCTCAGGAATTCTGGGGAGATAGGAAAAATATCATCRTCACTGATGGTACAAAGCCGGAGCATATGAAAGATTAACTGACATGTTCAAAGACACACAAGTGTGGGAGATCTGGAAATTCAGTTTGGGCATATAAGCTTCATGCTGTAATCGAAACATAACCACCTGCCTTCTTCCCACTTCTCCTCTTATGCTCTTTTATTAACCAGGTAAATGCAGCTGTTCCAGCATGCCATTGCTAGTTCCAAAAATCATTTAGCATGTCATTCATTTTCTTAGATCCTTTATCACCCACTCAAGTTGGTGTAATGTGTATATGGAATTAATATGATTTTACCCTTTTTATCATCTTATAGATGGCACATACCAGAAAGAAGTGCCGTCCTCAGCATCTGGTTCTGGCCTCAACAAGGGAAATAATACCATCTTTATCAAAGAAAAGGCTGATCATGTTCTACTGGGCACCTCAGGAAAAAATCTTTTCTGTACAGTCAGTCCAGAATGCTTATTCTACAAGCATAACTAAAGGGCCAAAGTCTGATTTAAGATATTACAGATTCCTTTAATCTATTTCTCACTTCTGTTACATACAAGTTTCTCACCAATTTCATCTTTTTGAATGCTTACACAACTCTTTAGGGAATAGTTTAAAAACAGCATTTCCAATTTTTTAAAATTTTGTTCTTAATTGACCAATCTTAGTTTTAAAAGTATCTTTTTGTATTTTCTTGATTTTTAGAAAAGTCTTCAGGTCTTCAGTCAAGGATGAGGAAAGGAGTCATGCAGTGCAGGTAGCAGCGATCTCAGCAGTGCGCTCTTAAGGCTCCTCCAAGCATTCCAGTATAAAAAATAGTGGGATCATACATTCCAGCAAATACATAGTTCCTTCTAGTAGAAAACCTTGATGAATAAATAAAATTTCAATTTTTAACTTCCTCTATTAAAAAACACATTAATGAAATAATTTCTTTACTTTCTATCCTGCAAAGACTTAATGCAGAAAATCTGTGAAAAAAAAACAGAGGTGGATTTTCACTAATTGAAGTGGTTCAGGGAAAGTCCTGTTACACTGTCCCAAATTTTTTCTCCAAGAAAAGAAGTTTAGCATTGAAAACCTCTGTGCTGTGCTGATTGATAGTTACATTAAGCAAGTAATCACAACATTAATTTAGTAAGTCCTGTTAGACAACTATCCAAAATAAAAAGAAATCTAAAAAAAAGTTCATCTATGATAAAAGCAACCTCAAGAAATCACACTTCTTTTTAAAGTCAGAGGTAAAGTAACTTAGCAAACCCTATTGATTAGAATTACTATGTTAAAGGGAGGCAGCATAAAAACAAAACTGCATTTTCTTACTGTTTTTTTTTCTAGAATCCAAATCCAAAGTTACTGAAGAAGACAACCTGGGATACTGAAAGGAAAGAAAAGAAACCATTCACTCAGTGAAAAGAGGCTTATACAGTTTAACTTTAGTTTAGTTTATTTTAATTTAGTTTAGTTCAGAAGAAATAAAATTCTGCATTCAGAAGAAATAAAAATCTAAGTTAATGGAAGCATTTTCTTTTGCTTCTCTTTCGATTTTAATAAATCTAACTGGTAAGACTCTTGCATGCTTAGTAACATCTCACACAGTAGATCTCCATGATGAAAAAGTAACTTTAAGATTTATAGGACAAAGAGATTACAGAACCTTAAACTAACATTTTGGGGGAATCAGTTGGGTAGATAGCACTGAGATTTTTTCTATCAGGTGGCAGTAGATGAACATCTGTGGGGAAGCCAACAGCGATAGGAAAGACGCAAAAGTTTGCCTGACATAAAGTAAAAGAGCAATTCTGATGGGGAAATATAGAATGAGCATATGTCTGCTCCACATGGATATTAAACTTTGGATGACATTTTCCTTAAAAAAAACCCCCATCTTTTAATATTTCCTCTTTTGCTGTGGACTATCTGCTACACTGTTTGTAATAATTTGAGAATCATCCTTCAGGCAGCACTTACCCTATCTAAATGCAGAAAGATGAATCTGGAATATTATCAAAGCACGTATTGAATAAAAAGAGCCATTCTGCTTCAGCAGCAACACAAGAGACCTGTTTTTTATTATGCATGTGAAGTGTTTAATTTAAACTGTTGTTAATAGTTAACCATGTCTGGCCTAGAGCTATGCAGATCTGGGAAAAAAAGCCATCAACAAAAAGCTCTCTACCTCCCTTCAATTCTTTCTTCTCTAAAGTCAGAGAGAGAAAAAATAATTTTGGAAAATATGAAGATTGCTTATGTGAAATACCTTTTTCCCAGAATGTGCAGAGAAAGAAGGTAAAAAGTTTATAGCTCACACTGAAAAGCCTGGCAACTTTAGGATTACCTGTATTAAAAAGTCTGGAAAACAGGAATACCTTACAACAGAACGTGAAATTGAGCTAGAGGTTGTCAGGGGACCATACGCAAAGCATTTATGAAAAAGGTGTCTTAGAAGTCTAGGGTTTTTCAGCTGTTTAGGTGTATATGATTAGCTTTGCCCGGAATCCCAGCCTCAGCATGAAGCCTAACTCCATCTCTCATACGAAGTGAATTTGCCATTATTCAAAAGTGTTTTTACATATCTTATTAATAAATAACATTAATAAAATGTATTTATCTTCAGAATGCATAAGTTTATTTTAATAAGCAAATAAGTATTCCTATATTTAAAGTTTTCAATAAAATTCCATTTTGGGGAAAAAAGGAATTATCTCTTTTATCTTGCTTTCAAAAGATTCCAGAAATTTTATGGTTTTAGACTTGACATTTGATTAGCTAGAAAGATGGGAAAATGCCAACATACCTACCATAGTAAATCAATTTTAAATTAAATATTATAGAATCCAGACATAATTGAACTAGCATATATATGGTTCAAATAGAAGGCAAAAGTTCAAGATCTTCTCTGCCTAAAGCATTTGTATTTTCCACTGAAAGTAACTATTGTCCAGAGTTGTCTGGTTTTGGCATACACGTTTCAAACGATTCCTAGCCGAGTCTGAGAAACAAGAAATTCAGTTTTAAAGAAAGTGAAGATGAATTTACCTGACTAATCATTCTTTCTCTAGTAAAGTGATAAAATATGTACTAATAGATATTAATAAAGAAAGCAAACAAGAAGCATAAATATATAATTTCTTGCTTAGCAACAGTTCTAGAAAAGGATAACAATTTTAGCCATAAGTTACTCAGAATGCAATACTCTGAGAATGTCTAATAATGGACAACAAAAATTATCCTGAGTAGTACCCAAAAGTAAATGGTATCCAGTATTATAGTCTTGTAAAAGAACCCTCCCAGGGCTGAAAAGGTTTATTTCCACAATAATCTCTTAGGAATTCAGCAGTAATTCCTTGATGACAACTGGTGACTGTTTTCCTTTTAGGCCTGCCTTGGTTTGGTTAACAATAGATTTTAAAAACGTAAATATACACTTAATTATTTCTCTTCCTTTTCACAGTTTGACCTGATGGAAACCTAGCTTATCAAAGAATCTACATTAGCCYTTACTGTTAATATACAGACAAAATACTGTTTCTCATATCAAAATGGATTCTATTGGATCGTATGCAACCTTGGGAATTCATATCACATGGCAGCCATAACTAATCATTAATTTTTTTTCTTTCTGTTGCCAAGTACTTTGGGATTACTAAACCAAATCAAATGATATTTAAGTCAGACTGTCCCAAATCCAGTAGCAACATAAGACTAATGGACTTCTTCACCTTTATATGACTTTGTCTGATTTTTAATCAGCCCAAGTGACCATGCTGGAATGAAATTACTGTGGTTTATGGGACCAGAACTACGAGTCAAGAAGAAATTAAAATGGACCTAACGTAATTTACCAGTCCCTTAAAAATGTGCCCCACATTAAAAAGAAAAAAACTTTAACAACAAAACCACTTGCTTATGTAAGCTGTTATTTTAAAATACTGTAACTATTCTTTTCCAAAGAGATACATAAGTAAGTATCTGAAAACTTATTTGTCCTTACATAGTTCACCCCCACTCCAACTGCAAGTTGTACAGATCCATAAAAATGAATGGTCATGTAGAATGGGGCAGAAGAACAAGACAAATGTATTTCTTACACTTGATTCTTAATACTTGTTTAGATTTTCCTGTGGGTTAATTAAAAATCTATGAAAGTTGAGGATTTGAAAACTTGAGTTAAATTTTAATACTGCCATTTTTTAATAAAGTAGTAAATGAAATGCAGGTTAAAGTTCATTCCTTTTTTTTTTATGGGAAAAAGTCAAATAATAAAGTAGCAGGATTATGTTATTGGCTGAACAGTTAACATAATACAACTTAAATGCATCATCCTTATACTTCCAGTAGATGGCAGGTATAGCACTTCAAACTTTTAAAAACTCAGCAAAACTCTCTTCTKAATTTTTTGAAAAAATAAGATGCTATTATCTAGGAAATTTTGTTTATAACACAACAGTCTTTCCATATACATGTATTTTACATTTAATATCCTTACTGAAGATATACCAAGAAGAAAAAGAGTGTTTAATCCAAACATATTAAATACTAAAAGCAAATTACAAAGTAATAAAAATAGAAAGAACACACTGAACAACACTCACAGAGAACTGGAATGCTCAGAATAATATTCACAATAAAATAAAAACCACACCTGTCAATCTTAAAATACAAATTTGAAATAAGAATTTGCCTCTTATAAAGGCAATGGATATATTTTTTTCCATGAAGGAACTTTCAATTTTGTTATGTGTCACTGAAAAATTAGGAACCATGAAATGACAGTCAAGCATTTACAAATTCAGAGATTCCAGCAGTAAGGTTGTCAGCTAAACCAAGATCACCATAGACAAGAAATGATGATTTTTTTAAAAAATTTTTTTTTTACTGCAAGGTTGAGTAATAAAATCCTACTTGCAGCAGAGGAGTCCCCCCCTCTCTCAGAACACAGGATAGCTAACGCTCCGTTACAGATTAAGGACAAAACCTTTCATTTTCTTTCCATTGTTCAGTATGTGACCCCATGCCTTGTTCACTGCACACTGCTACAACTTCAAACTACTCTGAAGCCTATCTTATTAATTTCTGTAAGTGCTTTCTTTTTTGTGTGCTCATCAGTTTCATAATATCATGAATGCCACTTTATCCTGACCAAGGTTTGGTGAGTTGACTTTCTGATAACATCTGTTTTAGAAAGGGGAAAACTGAGATGCTTTGAGATTAAGGTCAAACATATTTGCAAATATTCATTGAATTGTCCAATGTTTTTTTGGGGCGGTGGTGGTGGTGCATGTTAAGTGTTATAGCATAACAAATATATTAAAAACAACTTTTATTAATTTTCATTTCAGTCATGAGTGCAAGTTGAATGCAAAAGGTGACAATTGCACACAGTGACAATTTCCAAGATGGATGGTTTAAAGGAAAAGACTAACATCACACACAAACTGCCATTAAAATCACCATCTAAATACAATTTTCCAGGCAGGTTTCCCCATATTCATCATGAAACCATATCTTGTGTTCTTTCTATTCCATGCCTTATCCCAGCTTCTGCATAAAACAGAATAGCACCTACTTTCTAGTTGGTTTCCCTAGACACCCGTTGTTTGGTCGCACCGCACTGAAAGAAGGGAGTGGAGTCATCCCACAAGCATGTTTACGGCTCTTGGTTTCTCTGCTCAAACTCACTACATGAATATTAATTATTCTGCCTATTTCCTGTGTTGCAGCTCATATCCTCCAACCACTTCTCATTAAATTCCAGATGGTTTATCTTTGTCTTTAGTTAACCCTTCTGTCCTCTAAACAATATTGGCATTCATTGGTTTTCCTTTTTGTTTTCTTTCCATCCGACCTTCCCCCTGGCTTCTCATGTCCATATATCTGCCAGACTATTTCACTTCTTCCTCCACATTCCAAGTCAGGTCAAATCTTCCTCTGTAGTTCCTATCCCTCCTCCAACTTTCCCTGAAAACAATACACTGGTATCTTGTTTCAATCTTGCTACGCAATCGGTTTTGGTTTTGCTTTAACAGCAATTCATTGCCTACCTTCAAAGTTTCACAGTTTAGACACCTGACTCCCTTTTTCTGCCTTCATTATTTCTCCTAGACTCAGGTGCTATGAGTCCCTTCACCCCAGTTCTAAGAAACCTGCCTTGAATGAGATGCTTTCCTTTTTTCCGTTGTCTGGAAATTACAAAACAAGGTATTATGTCATATAATGAAAAAAAACAGTAACAGATGATCATGAACACATCAATATCTATTATGCTCTTCAGTCCAGTGCCTAATATTGACTCTCTCCCTAAATGGAGAAGCTCATGCAAGGAAGCCTGGCTTATGTCACATGCTCTAAAGTTTGCCTGCTCAGTCCCACTGTGAAGATGGCAAAAGTGCAATCTGGTCAGTCATAAGAGGCATGAGAGATGCAAGCGATGATGGAATCAACACTCAACATTATAAAGTATCTGCTGAGCACATACAAACCGAAGTTTTCTAAAGGCCTGTTACCTGAACAAATTTTGGTGTTCTAAGGAAGTGGGAAGACTTCCATATGAATACAAAAGCTGCCGAATCTCCTTTCCTGCTTATAAATACATGAATTGTAGAATTTTCAAGGAAAAGAATAAGAAAGTTTTTTACATGCTAATTTATTTCCCTCGGCTTCATTCTTGGAAACCATGCAATTGGTTTTGGCTGACTTAAAAAATGAAACAAAATAAATTCTCATGCAGGTGCCAAACATGAAAGATTTCAGCAAAATGGATAAATTAAATAAAGTTGTATGCAACAGATAATAGAAAAGTAACCTTTAGGCAGGAAACTTTAACAACAGGTGATGATACCAGCTCTGCATTTAATGTGTTCATACAAAGCTCATGTGGTAGCAATAGCCATACAGAAAAAAAACACTTCTCATAACTTTCACAGTGTTTCATCTGCATTCTGCCTACTTCCTGCTTTGGTCATTGCACTGAGGTCATGGTTTGGATCACGAGAGTTGGTTTGGTTTGAGTACAAGAGGAATTTCTAGTGAAGCCAACTGTGTCTTTATTGTAATCTTATTTATTTATCAAAAAAGCACAAAAATATCTTTTTTGTATACAGAAGGAATAAAATACGAGACATTATCTTTGTGTGTGTTGCCATGCCTCAGTTAGCAATCAGAACAAAAAGCTGCTCCCAAGCTTTTTTTTTTTTTTTTTATTGAGGATCAGGCTCCCGGCATTTCTCTGGAATTCTGTAGCATTTCATTCTTTGTGGTACTTTTTGCTGCTCCCCTCTCACACACATAGATATAACATGCAATACAATCTCTTCATTCATCCACCTTCAGAGACATTTTTTAAAAAACATCGAGAGGTTTCCTCTAATTATAAACATAATAAAAAATATAGACACTAATTATAGATCAGCCTGAACTGTTTAAGTCTTCAACCAGTAGCCACTTTTACAAGAAATGTGTCGCTAATATTTAGGGCTTTTTAAAAGTGGAACTGCCTTAGATTAAAAAATTGAGTTTGCACAAATCATTAAAAATTCTAGATAATCAGTTTTTATTTAAATCGTTTACTGCATATACATGTTACATACATATATGTTATGCAAGATAACAAAATGACACCATACAAATGTGAAAAGGACAATTATCTTTTTGGATAATAAAGATGCCCAATGCTGATGAAAAAACAGGATTTTTCATGAGATCTGAGTGGCATTATTAACCTCAGCCATCTTTCATATTTTTGGTCACTTCTTTTCATGTGGGAAAAATAATCTTTCCCTGAGAATCTAGAAAAAAGGTAAGCAATAAAAGAATAAAAGAATTCAGGAAGTAGGCCAAACCAAACAATGTTCACTACTTAATCATATTGCAAGACTTTGTCAGCCTGATTCAGTCCAGAGTCTTGAATCTGTTCCCTGTGAACATATTACTGTTAAAAAAAGACAAGGAAGAGAGAATGGAGTTTTAACATGGCACTCTGTAGTCAGTTTATTTCACAAGTGTTGAAGGCTAGTTGAGAAAGTGGAAAATTTTTGAAGATCTTGTCACATGCTCCAAATATGTCAAACAGATCTAGAACTAAAGCTCTGAATGTGTATTTAGGGATAACACTATACAACAATAACTTTTTTTACACTTCTCTTGCAGCATGGTAGCAGTGAATGTATCCTGAATGATCTTCCTTTTTTTGCCACAATCAACTGCGGAGTATTCCTGAGGAATTCATTTCCATTGCATGTTTTTATTCTTTTTTACATTACCACTCAGCAGGACCATGGCACAGAAAATTGCAGGAGGATTTTCCTATAATGCAAATCTTCAGTATGCCACCAGTACGTAAAGCAGCAAGCCTCCAAAAAGATACACAGTAATACATGACAAAAACTAACACAAAAGAGATGACCAGGGATACATGAATTCAAATTAGTTTATGGAATATTCTGTGTACTCCAAATTCAATGTAAATATCCTGCTATGCGGGATTATCAGTAAATATTATCAGATGAAATTATTTAAATATTGTTCTAGTAATACAAAGTACCTGAAAATTGAAAAAAACCCACAAAAACACAGAAATTACCTTGTTTGTTTCAATAAACTGCACTGGGAAACTGTCCTGTATTACTAGCAGTCTAGGGAAAAAACCCCAAACAACAACAAAACCCCAAAAAGCAGATCCAAAAGCCAAAATCAAAATCCCCCACAAATCATGGTTGTCAGTATTTTGAGTCCTTTTACTGAAAAGCTGCACAAACAGTTGTACTACCTTCTTTCCTCTGGCACATTCAGTTCATTCTTTTGTCACCTGTTCTGTCCGCAGAGGATAACTTTTTTTTTTTCCCCCTCCAAACAAGATCTGCTTTAACTGAAATGCTCCAAGCTGCTACACACATGTAGTGGAAACAAGGCCTGGCCTGATCAGTTTTCCTCCTTGCTCAGTGACAAATGCAGCAGAGTCTCACCACCTCTGGAGGCTCTGCCCAGCCAGAGCTCTAAAGCAGCCCAGGGCTTCTTGTTTACTTGTAGATGTCAAAAGCAAGTTTCCTGTTCTCTAGAGGTTTAGGCCAAAAAATCTAATCATGAACACATGCATGGAAGTGGGAGCCATTAGTCTTAGGAAATGAAGTCATTGAACTATGAGGGAAAAAAAGCTTGAAGTAGATGTTTACTGGAATTTTCAAAATTATTATTTGAAATACAGCAGCTAGCTCTCTCTGAAATTGCGAGTGTGACCAGACTAATGTGACCATTTTGAAAACACTATCAAAACTTTTTAAAAGCATGAATGCTGGCACATTCCCCAAATAATTATAGCTGAATAGGACTGAAGAACATGTTTGCTTCAGCATCTCTGTATGGACAATGGAGAGAGACAAGCAGCTCCAGAGGGTGAATCATTCATAAAACACACAGAGGTGCATTTCTCTCACCATTGACTATCTAAGGAACTTCAAATAATTAATTTACAGGAGCTTCTTCTAAGTGCTTTAAGAAACATGGGATTCATCTGGACTAAAGGACAAGAGGGTCTCTAGTTTCATGAGTTCAAAAAGTTCAGGGGGCAGGATATAAAGTCGTTCAGCATTAGTGTGGACCGGATATAGGATTTTGGATGACTTTTCAATAGCACCAGAACAGAGAAGGAACACTGAAGCAAAAAATTAAAGACAAACTAGCTTAATGTGCACAGACTTAGATATCTGGGATCTTATTAATCCAATTGTTCATGAAGTCACAGTCTTTTTCAGAATAGAGACAATTTTAGAAGGGAGAAAAGAAAAATAATAATCTTCTTGATATGACAAAGACTGGAAATTTAAATGTGAACATCCAATGAGAACAAATATTCTCAGTTCTGTTGAAAGGTTTCAATGTTTTTTTTATATGAAAGACAGATAACAGAATGAAGAAAGAAGTGTGCATTTGAAGCAGTGATGTTACAATCACCAAAGATTATCTTGGCCATGCATTTGTTGTTTCGAGAATGGAAAGCATACTTGCCTTAATCATCACATCACCATGGATCCATTACTGTTGTGGAACGTACATCGGCTTAACTGCCTCTTCAGTACTGAGTAAAAGTGCTCTAACTAGGGAGGTGATCCTGGTAAGAAGGCCTGGGGCAGAAGAAAGAGAAAATAAAAGTTTTAATTTTGAATTAATTGCTTGTAAAATAAAGTAAAAGAAACTATTTTTCTTCTTACATTAGAGCCCAATAAATTGTATGTAGGTCACAGTACTCTGACATAAACCTGGAATCTGCAGGTTTTGCACATACACTAACCTATTAAATTTGTCTCCACCTCATTGTGGCTAATTTAATTCCCAATTTTTCCAGGATAGTTATATCCAGCTGCCATGCCTTGTCTTACGTTAAGGCAATTCTTGGAGCGAAGCCTGCTAACAAATTCTCCCATGTCTATTATAGAGTCTCAAGTGTCAGAGACTGGGATGTGACATAATTGAATATTTCTAATACAATGATTTGTCAGTCCATATGTTTCTATGCTGGTATTTGTAATTAGGTTTCAGAACTGGGCTAGATCATAATTCGTATCTTCTGTTTTGGCCAGGTTGTAGTCAGAAAGAATAAAAAAGTCCCTGGTCTGTTAATTAAGAACTGCACGTCATACGGAGCTGAATGTGGCAATGACCTGTTCTTAAACAGATGACTGATTAGCCTTCATTATCGCGTCTTCTTATTCCCAAGCACCATTTTCCCCAAGGCAGAAATATACCAGTATTATGAAGATTTTTGATGCAAAAAACCCCATGTATCAAACTTTGATCAGGAAACATGATGGATCTTCCTTTTATTCTATATCTCTGATGTTTAATTCACTGCAAAATAAGCAGTAAATTTAAAGGAGGGCAAATTGCCAAACAAATGCTGCCCAGAGTAGGCTGATCTTTGCAATACGTATTAGAATTATAAAAAAGGTCAACTGTATCCAGAAAGAGGGTTTTAGAATTTTTTTAAAGTGAAAACCATACAATGTTCACAAATACCAGAAACTCTTTAAAGAAGGATCACGTTGGTATAAAAGCTGCTGTTTTTAAATGTAGAATATTTACAAGATCTCAAAGCCCTTAGTTAAGATGCATTCAGAAGCATATGCTAAAATTTATGAAGCTATTCTATTTTTTCTTTTGCAGAAAGCTTTCTCTCTGTGGAAATGTCTTTAAGCAGATTACAGTAAATCCAATCCATTCTTTAGCCAAGATCACCTAATGATTCTTTTCAAACACTGTTTAAACTACTGTTTATCATGAAGAGATATTAAAACTTGCTATTCAAAATTCTTGCTTAAGTGTGATATCTAAGATAAACCCTAAGTGGATGAATTTATTGTAATTTATATTACATGCATATATGGCTATGATTGTTGAAGTTTATTGATTTTCTGTGAACATTTTGGTCATTAAAAATATGTAGTACTGTGGAAAAAGAACAGAATATGCATGCATATGAATGAAAATTTGTTTATTTAGAGTTTAAAATATATTTAAGAAATATTTTTTAAATCCCTGTCAAATACTTATGTAGAGCTCTCTTTATTTATTTAATAAAATGAAGTGAGACTTAAAAACAGAGTCAGTGAATGCAAAAAGAAAAAATAATTCTATAGACCTAGCTAATACTTTGAAAATACATTTTCAAAATGATCATAAAACCCTGTCTCTCTTCTGCAAATAGCAATCTGTGGGATAATGTTCATGAACATCATGGGATTCCTATCCCTCGTGTGTTATTGTATTCTCCAAAGGAATAAGGGAAGCAAGCTCAGACCTTTGCCATGAAACACTTCAGTTACAACAGCTGAACTTTATCCCAGGCAGAACAAACTTTTGACGAAGAGTTCTGGCGGAAATGTTGAACATCTATTTTCACGAACGGTATAAAGGATAAATGATCCAGGCGATCTTATTTCAAGAAGCACTTTGTGAATGTTAGCTAGAGAATTCAGAGCTTAATCCAGCTTCTTACCATATATTCAACATAAAGATTTAATTTAATCTAGTGTTAGAGATGAAAATTTAAATATGCCAGACAGGAAATTCAAAATGCAGGTTCTCACAGCCGCTGGCATTGAGCCCCTCTGCAGAGATGTAAAATTTTATTAGAACAATGCTGTATGTAGCCGCTGTGGCTACAATGCAGTTAAGTGGCAGTTGCTGTGAAAAACATAAATTTCGATTTCCTGACTTCTGCATACTGTTCACATCCTCTTGAATTAACATAAATATTTGTAATGAATATAATATTTGGCATTCCACACTGAATTGTTTTGGCTTTTGAAAAAACAGATGATTTTTCATCGGAAAGCACATATGTAATCTACCAACTACTGACTCAGTTTAATGAAGTGCTGTATTTTAAATGTACTTCAAATCTTTAAATATATTAGTAGCTGATACTTTCAGTTCATGGTTTGTATGTTTTCTCTATTGCAAAATGTCTAAAAAGGTAACATATTCGAAACTTTAACCGAAACCCCTGGGGGAGAGGGGATTGGTCTAAATGGGAAAAAAATATTTTCTGATCATTTGTTCTCTTTTCCCCCCTAAAGAGTTTCCAGTGCAGCTTTGTACCAGTACAATTTGTATTTGCTTACTTTAAGATACTATGTTGCTGGTTGAAGACTCACGTCATATAGGAAATTTAACTTAATGTATTTGACTATTCTGGTGAATACAGAGAAGGAAGCTTATGATAAGGAACAGCTGCAAGGGTCTACAAAGCATAAAGATCAATCATCCTAATATTAAAGATGTGAGTCTCTGAAGTGCTGATAAATATAATTAACTATTTCCTAGACCACAACACCTGAGATTAGGTCAAAGTAATATAGACCGGCTGTTCCATGATCCCCTGACCCCAACTGTCATTGCTGCAATTAATATGGACCAGCCAAACAAGACCACCTAGGATTTTAATGAGTCAAGCTTTAGACAAATGCCTGCACTTTGCTACATCTGTGATGACTTTCATATCTCAGTGTCTTAAGGAAAGAAGATATAAAGATACCTAAAACTATTATTTAATCAAATTTCTTCAAATAAATCAGATTTATTAAAAACTTGTAACACATTTATCTGGATATTTATAAAGTGCTCTCCGCAATGCTGTGTGCTCAGGTCTAAATTGAAAGAAGCAGCTGGAGGCTTGCACCAACATACATGCATGCCCGGTCTCCTCCTCAGAGGAGAGCATATTTGCTCTTTCTTGGCAGGAGGCAGGTGTGGGGCAAGTGGTTTTTGAGCTAGTTTGATATTGGTGACACCTGAATTCAATTCCCTGCTCTATCACAGACCAACACGGTCTGTAATTTATGAGAAATTGTCTCAGCTGTAAAGCACAGTGCACTGGTATGAAATTAAGCTTTAAATAAATTAACTGGTGTTCCTGTAGCTGGCTAACTGCAAGGTATAAAGCTTATATATATACTAGTTTAAAGCAAGACTGCATATCTTTGTTTTCACAAAGTATCATGAATTACAAATGTGATTTATTCCATGACTCTCAATACGGGAATAATAGTTCTGTTCTGTTTTGCAAAGCTGCTGTAAAAATATACTTCAAAACCAGTGAGGTATTCAGATAGCATGGGGTCAACGCTTAAAAAAGTTCTAAAATACATTGCTACTCTCATACCTGCGAGGCAGCCAGTGGAAGTCCACTGATTTGTGTCCTTAGCAAAGATTTGTCTTCAAGGTAGGTCTGAAAAACACGAAGAAAAAGGATATTTATTCTTACTTTTAGAAATACTAAAAACTAGTCTTTACCCTGACCCATAACTACAATATGAAAATAATGTGGTTGCGAAGGGACAAACAGTATTTAAAAAAACGTATAGCACATAGGCTGGATTAAATCACGAAGATATGTTAACTGCGCACATCACAGAAAAGCTTGAATCCATATATTCAGATTGTCCCACTTACAGTCCTTCTGAAAGCAAAAATCCTTTTCCAGTTGCACAATTCAAATAATTCAACAGTTGCTGAATTAAACCGAAATAGGAAGTGGCTTTTCTTTAGAAGTTTTGGAGCAGCTTCCTGAAGCTGTATTGTGTTTTGTTTTCATAATGCATGAAACCTAACCCTAACATCACAAAGGTTATTAAAGACTCTCATTAGTCATGATCAGTAATACAGGAAAAAGCTAAATCCTTCTGTGTGCCGCACAGTTGGCTATAGTTTGCTCATTGAAACAAATAATCTTTAACAAATAAATAATATTTTCTTGTGCCAGTGCAACTGAGCCCTATGCACCATAGCATCATTTCTCTGCAAGTGCAACATTCCATCATTATGTTTTTGGTATTAGGGATGTATATTTACAGATATACACTTGTTGATCCAGGTGCATTATCAGATATTAACTGKTTTTTTTTTTCCATTTTTAAGTGACTAAGAAGAATTTTTTAAAACAGAAGTTATTCCAAATCAGGTTAAATTTGAACAGAAAGAAATTTGAGATCCTAAGGTGTAATATTTAACAACCTTTTCTTCACCTCTCATGTCTTACTACACAGTTGTGCTGAAACTATCAAGGTATAGTGACATTGGTAGGTGCCCTGAAGACCAGATTTTCTGATTGTCCATAGACATTCACACACCAAGTTCCAGTTCCTACAACCTACAGAAAGGAAACTGCCTGGCTCAGGGGTATACCTACTAAGAGGAGTAGAGCAGCCTGTATCAGGAGCTAGCGCTTTGTCATTGTTCTTGCTGTACATACGTGCCCTGGTATCCCGCAGAATCTCACCAAAAAAGGCCTATTCTTTGCCTTATTGGCTGAGCCTCCAGGAATACTGGAGTTGCTCCAGTAACTGTCATACAGAGAATGATATAGAGCAAATTTCCCCTTGAGGATAAACACCATACTCAAAATGGTATTTTTGACTTGATTCATTCAAGGCAGAAGGAACAGATTCTATGTAAGTTTATCTTTAAGGTCAAATACCTGTCTCAAAACCAAATGGACACATGGAGGTTGGTGCAGGCAATGGCATCTCTGTAGCTTAGAACATATTTTATATCCTAGTAACGGCCAGTCTTATTCTGCTTTTCTCTCTGTCTCTGTGGTGCAGAGCTGCAGATAGTCCTATTACCCATTCACAAATGGTACAGCTATTAGGAAAAAATGAAGGAAAGGAATGTAGGGGTGCGAATGCACTGCACAGCCGAAATTGGTCACTGATGAACACCGGAGGTTTGAGGGACATGATGACATCAGGTACATGGCTGTGCATGATGCTTGTCATCAATGCATGCTGCAGCTGGTCAATGTCAACTCAGAATCTGATGATACTGGTTGCTATTCCAGCACTATCTCTGTCTGGAAAAGGTGTGGCCATCTTAAAATACTTCTTGAAATGTAGGTTGTTCTCGCTTTAGCTGTCAACTAAAAGGCACCTCTGAATCATAAATTCAGATTAAGTTCTTTACTCTGTGTCAGTTTAACATTGCATGGAAAATTCTCTAGGCTCTATAGGCTCCTTTTTATGCTTCCTTCTCTAGGGGATGTGACCCTCAAAGTGTTTTCAAGTCTACAACTGGATCTTTGTACTCACAAAAAATCCAGTGAAGCTCTTTGCTAGTCTTGCTATCTATGTAAAATCAAGTAAAGGACTGGGTTCTATACTTGGAATATAAAAATATTGATTTTTTGTATTTAAAAGACAAAATGGGTTATAGGTGGTTAGAAAGATATACACATCCAAGAGCTTGATACTCACAAAGACCATCTTAAGTTGTCTATTTTTCTCTCCTAGTTCTGGAGTTAGCAAAAAATTGTTGATAACGAGTTCTTGAAAAATGAGAAACAAATCTGCCTTAGACATCTATAAGAGAGATTTCAGAGAAAAAATATATTACCATGTCTTTACAACATAGACCCAGAATGTTAGCCTGATACTTTCTTGTTGAACCTAATAATGTGTAGTACAAAATGTACATCTTTTAGAAAATCATCCACTCATCTTTGGAAGATATCACATATGAATTTCTCCACTTCCTTTGAGAGACTCCAAAAGGAAAGATGAAAAAATGTGCATTATTTCTATAAGTTTGATTTCAACTTTCAGGGTTTTTTTAATGTCATATTTTTTCTAAAAAATCTTTTATTCTTGATAATATTTAGCATGATCAAGATCAGATTACTTATGTTTATATTCTCCTGTTTGTCTATCTATATTTCTATCTAATTTCACATTGTTGTATTTTCTTATATCCCTGAAAGACATTATTCTAATCAAGTTATTTTTAAGACTTTCTTCACATGCTTCATTGTGTCAAGATCCATTAAATTGAAGCATAATCAAACACAGTTAATCTGTTTGAAATGTCTTCCTACTCTATCTTACGATTTCCTTGTTTATATAACCCAGGATGACAGTGCTGCAGCACTGTGTAGGGTTTCATGTTGAGATGTTTGTCTACTATGACAAGAAAAAGATACACTTCTTTTCCCTGTGATTAAGCCTAAATTGTGGTTTAAATGAAAGGGCATTTTCTGTTATTACTTAAGGAAGCATTCAGCAATTAAGTTTTTTTTATGTGCAGTTATTTTTCCTGTCTTGGAGTAAGGCATAGGAACAGAGGTTTTGTTTCCTGTGTGTATTTATTTCTACAAGGCTATCCTAAAAAAAAAATATGATGCAATTGGTGTAAGAGTGAACTTCCATTAAGTTATTTACAAGGCTTGTATGGAACAACTTTTAGTGTTCATATAGTATGTAGTATGTGGTTACATGGTTTACCAGTCTTTTATTTGTTGCATATGAAAATGAAATGTTTCCTAATTTGAATTCCAAACTGAAAAGCTATGATAAGATGAAGTTAAGATTGCAAGACAGTGAATGTAAATGAAATTAAAGTATAGTTCTAATTATCTTAAAACCTAGCCTGCTGAATTGTTAGGGTTTTAAATCCAAACATTTTCAAGTAAGAAACTGTGATGCGCAATTGTAGTACTCCTTTCCTGTGAAGCTTCCCTCTTTCCATTTTTACCTTTCTCTCTCCTGCAGGTTCCTTGGGATCCCCTGCACTATTCCATTCCTTCATCCTCTCCCCTCCTGTGTAAAATACTAGGTTCCCCTCTAATGTTATTCCTAGCTCTGGCTTTTCAGTTTCATGCAGTGAAACTAAAGCAGCAGCAGTGAAACCAACTCCAATAAACATTAAAAGATCAATGACAATTTAGGTAAGAAACCTATTGATTCCCTGTTCCTATAGGCAGTCTCTCTTAACTCATTAAATCATTACAAGTAAGGAAACTCACACAAAAGAATAGAGGAGTGGTGGTTATCAATTGTCTTATATCTGTTGTCTCAATAATCCCACCTAAGTATTACCTGGGCCTGTATGTGGTCTTAGTATTCATGCAGCAATCATCAAATAATTTAGGTTAACCATAATTTAATTTATTCAAATTATATCGTACACCAAATTTTGTGGATAAAAATACCAAACCACATAAAAGTATGGTAAAACTAGTCGTAGTGGGACTAACCAGTCTGACAAGCTCAGTTAGCATCTTTTTATATGCCAGAGAAGAAAGTCAGTAGTCATTTCAGAAATATCTAGCTCCTAGATAAATTTCTAGCTCAATTTTAAAACTGCCTGTAAACCTTTCTATACTATCAGACATTGCTTAGATCACAAATAAGACTCTGCCATCCTTACTTACCCTTGGCCACTCTGAATGCTCTACTTTGACGTGTCTCATAAGCTTTGGAGACAACTGTTGATGGATGGTTAACAACTTATACCTCTTTCTTTAGGCTGTGTCTGCTCACAGAAATAGTATGACACCCATTCCTACAGGTCAAAATCATGCATAAATTACAACATACGTATCTGATTCTGCATGGGCAGAACTCTCATTCCCAGGACCTGGATTATTTTTTGAACTGCCAAAGAATTTCAGTAGAAATGACATGGAGGCCTGGACAGCAGCCACAAAAATATTAGTGTTAAGTAACAATATAACAGGTTCCTCATGTGTAAAAGAACAAAGTTTGTAAATCGGTTATGCCTGTATGTATTAATAAGTGAACAGTACTTCAAGAACTTTGCTATAATAAAAACCAAACCTAACCAAAATACAGTATAAATGATTTTCAGTAGTATACATATTTTACTAACTGAATTATCAATCTAGTTTCAAGAAAATTACCGAAATATAGCAAACATACTAGCTGCTTGTTGAAAATTATCCCCAGCTAAATCGTGAAAATCAAGTAATCGTTTCTGAAGAGGAAACAGCTGTTATATACTATTACAAAGTCTGACTCTCAGACCTAGAAATTTCAGGTCACTGCAGCCCAGAATTCTGTAGAATTGTATGGCAGTGACATTCAGGAGACTGTTTAGTGAAATGGTGCTATGTAAGTGATAAAAAAGTGTCCTTCACACAGAACTATTCAGAAATCATCTAAGAAGTAGCATTAAGAAATTTCTGAATAAAACCTGTGCTGTGTCTTCCTTTAAGGTACAATGACTACTTCATTTCCAGTATCCTCAGAATGGGAAGCATGTGTCTCAGTTTTAAGCAGCAATGACCRCCTTGTTCCAGAAGTACCATGCTCCTAAGAACCAGAGAGCTAGCGAGGGCAATTTGCACAAATATGCACAAGCAATGCCAAGATACTCATGCTTATCTGAATGCATCAGTTATTCTATCGTCAAGCCATAACAAACATCCTCAAAGCATACTTTGGGATAAATGGAGCCTGTCCTATCCCAGAACTTTTCAAGTATAGTGAGGTCAGTTTGGAGCACAGAGAAAAAAAACACCAAAAAAACTCTTCCCTCCCAAACCAGCATACTCTTTGCTCAAAGAAAAGAAAAGAGAGTGTGCAGACATTTGACATATGAAAGCTTTATCCTGCAATCTTTCAGATCCTATTCTAATGTTAATCTACCTTGTATGTCCATGGTCAGTTTGCCCAGAGATAGGCTTACATAGGCAGAAAACAGTTTTGTCAGCCTAAGTCAGATTTTAACTTCCAATCCCAAGATATTAAAAAATGAAAAAACCTGATTTTTTGTGATCCATTTATAAAAATACTACATTGAGTAGTTTCAGTTTTTAAACTTGAGTTTTGCATTTTTAAGTTTAATGTTTTTAAATGTTTTGTCCTAATTATCTAAAACATTTAGCAGAAAGTCATGAAAGATAATACTCCATGTATTACTTCTAAACTTTCCTTTTAGAAATGCTGAAGCAATTTCAACAACTGGAAACATTTTAAAAAAAAAAAAACACCAAAAACGAAAAAACAAACAAAACAATTTGGGAGATTTATGGACAGTATTCACATCAACCATTTAGATCTTAAACGTTATAATTTTCTCATGGAAATAAGTAGCTCACCAGAAAATCCCTAACCAGTTCTACAGCTAACAGCTACTTCTTCTCTCCAAATAAATACCCAAAGCTTACCTGTAAAACTATTTTGCCTGTGTTTCAGATATCAGCTCCATTTAACTTACCAGTTCAGCCCCTAACACAATACCAATCCCAGATCCAGTGACGTTTGCATTTCCAACYCTAGTGTCCTTTTACTTTCCATCACAGTCTCCACATTTCTTCCCAAATTTCATTCCATTGTATTTACCAGTCTGTTTTTCTCTCTCTTCCTTGGTTAATTTTTTTTTTTCAATGCTCTGCTCTTCAACCAAAGAACTTCCTCCCCACCGGTGTCTGCTTCAGGAGAGAAGTTATGGGAGCGTGCAGTCCACTTTAAACATAATTTCAGCATCTGAAAATAGCAGAAAGGAAAAATGATTTCACTTTTGTAGACCTGTGTTTAATAAAGTATGTTTTGCTGCTTAGTAAGAATGCACATACCACAGTCTGTACTCAACTGTAGAAACAGGAGAAGTTCACATATTCTTAACATAAACAGATTTGGCTGAAGTTCAGTGTTAAAATCTAAGTCTATATAAAGACTGTGTAAACCACATCTAGACGCGAGAGCTACTCCTTGTAAAATTTGAGGCTTCTGCTCAAGTTTGTTAGTTGGGATAGACAATACACTATCTGCATTTTGCAGATCATAATATAATGAAAAGTAACTTCTGGAAATATTTATCCACTGCCAACAGAAAAGATATGTTGGATAATACTGTCATCCATAATGCCTTTTTTTCAAGCAGGTGGCTAGCACTGTAACATTGTTAGTAACAATGAAAAAAATGAACCTAGTAGGGGGCCAAAGAAGTTATAGCGTATTTAGATAATTTTTCAAGTAGTGTCTGATAAACCTAGAATATCAGGTTATTTAAATACCTCACTGAAGCAATCACAAAATGATAAATACTTTGAAGACTAGTGCACAGGTGTGATACTGGAAGATTCAGAGCAGAAAAAAAGTATTTAAGGCATTACTGATGTGTGAAAGTAGTATAGAACAATAAAAAAAATGTAAACACTGGAACACAACAGTGAGATCAGTATCAGGCCAGCACTGATTTGTTGTAAAAGACAAATCACACCAAACTAATCCAATTTCCTCCTATTACAGAGCATAAGCAATAGGTGTAATGTATTTTGACTGATGAGTTTTTTGACGCAGTCTCATAAACCATTCTTCTGAGCAAACAGAGCAAATCAGGCTGGGAAGAAAATATTATAATAATAGCACCCAAAGAGTATGGGTGTGATGGCATTCCACAGGATTCTGTACTTCATCCTGTTTTATTCAATCCTTTAAAAATGACCTGAACAATGACTATACCCTTTAAACTTGTGTATTATACAAAAAGGAGATGGATTGCAAATGCCATGGAAGTACTTGTGATTCAAATTCAAATAATCTCAACAAATCGGTGTAACGGCCTGGAAAAATAGGAGGGGTTTCTATACACATATGTGTAATGAAGAATGCTTGTGCAGGAATAATCAACTAGGACTGGAAATAGAAACAAAATAATTACTTAGCAGGAAGAGATCTGGAGCTTATAATGGACCGTGCTCTGGATGCAAGTCAATACGCCAAGAAGCTGGACTGAAGAAATGGCATTGGGATGTCTGATCAAAGCAGTAAGCCTGGAGGTGTGTGTGGTCAGGAATGTGAGATGAGGGAAACAGAAAAAATTTTAGTGGTAGAATGCAAAAATGGGTATTGGCCCAATTCAGCAACAAACAGTGTCTTTGCCTCCTTTGACATTTGATCTGTTGTTGCAGGTTGAGGAGGTAAATTTTCAAGGATGAAAAGCTGTTGTTGTCTTCAGCGGTGGCTTGGAGAAGACCCTTTTCCACAGGCTCCTGCTCTGCGTGGAACAACCTATGGAGTCCAGCAGAGGTGAACAAGTGGAAGTGACCTAAGGAACAAAGGGTTTATGCCAACTCACTTTCTTCCTGGACAGATGATGCCTTCCTCTGAGGTAGAAAAGATACACTTCTTTCAAGGGAGAAAGAAAGACGACTGTGTTTACATCCTTGAATTTGTGTGTGCTGTCACAGACAACAGAATCTGCCTGCCTTTTTTGGATCCCATTAAGAATGTAACTAACAGACAATGTCCATTATCTTCCACTCTGAACTTGGGAAACAAAAGAAGTCACCGCTGTATTGAGTCCAAAAGCTTGTGTGTGAGTAAACTCTCAGTCTGAATTTGAAAACATTAAAAAATGTTATCTGTCACTTTCCTTGCTTATTCATTCTAATGACTAATCGTTCTTATGGTTAAAATTTGAGCTTTATTTCCAGCCTCACTTTCTATCCAGCTTCCAGAGATTGCTGCTTCTTATTTCTTTCTCTGCTTTAGTCCTATTATTTTCTCCTGCCAAGATACACTATACTATTGAATATACTGCCAAGCAACCTGTTTTTCAAAATATTGATCCCAGAACTGGATATGATATTCCACTATCTGTCCCACAAAATCAGTAGTAATCATCTCATCGTAATCACCTGTGTTCTACTCTCTACATAAACATATCAGAACTAAATTCTAGGTCAACAACTTTGACCTAAAAACTAACACCATCTATGTCAAAGAAACTGCCTTACAGAATATTCTCCATTGTTTAGGCACATCCTGCATTATTCTTTCCAAGTGTTTGATCTTACATTTTTTAAATTAAAACATATGCATCATACAATTGCTTGCATTAAAGAGCAGAAAGATAAATGGATAGCCGGCTGTTCAAAAAGGACCAGTTACATCACCGATGGAGAAAAGCAGAAAGCAATAAAAGCTTAATGAAGGGGATGATTCTTATTCCCAATGAATAGAACAGAATTMTGTCTATACAATGTAGTAAGCTGAGAGAAAAGAAGAAAGATAACAGTTTCAGTGGAGGGTCAAGTGTACAATACATGAGAACATATACAGACCACTATTCAACCTTCATGCTGTAGTGATACAGAGTAATTAGAAGTAACATTACAGCAACTATACCTTGCATGTAGCTGGGAAAGGTTTGCATAATGTGATATTACAGTGACATCCTCTGCTGACTGCCCCCTTCCTGTACGTAGCTAGACGCATAAACTGTGTAGCCATGCGTGGCAAACTCATTTTTTTCCCTGCAAGTTCATTTGGCAGTTCAGGTACTGCTTAATTGATCTGTACAGGTTCAGTTAAACCAAAACTTCCAGAGGTTTTTCCAACTGTGCATGTACAAATCCCAGGTGGGAAATCCACCAGGCATACACACTGTATCAGGTCACAGGGAAGGAACAGACTGCTGTGGACGGTCTTTTCTCCTCCCTGGCATCAGCACAATAATTCTCCCATCTGGAATGATCATGAAATAGATGACATTTCAGTCAGTACAACAGGCCAGGTTGTACTCAGGATCACACCATGTGATTTCACTGAATCCTTTTATAAATAGCATTTGAATATGACTGGCTGACACAGCATTGAAGAAGTCCTGTCCTCATCTATTCTGATTACAAAGGTGTATTCAACATGGCCGATACACTAATCAAACGACTCAGCAACCTACAACTTTTAAAAAATACTGTAATCTTTCTTTTTGAAGAAAAACTTGTGCCCATGTCGGCACAGAGGATATGGATCTGTGGGTGAGTCACAACCTATGAGCTATAGCGCTAGATTTCACACAGATGAGAAAACCAAGTATATATAATTCTCAGCTCTTCTACTGCTACTGCTCCTCTTTGGTTATTTTAGGAGTTGCTGAAGAGCTTTAACACAGTGAATAGTAGCTAAGGTCATATACAGCTGTCATTTTTCTACTCTTTCCCTTGAAAGCAAATGCCATCATGTGACTCATGTCATGAAATGCTCAATTATGTGACCCTATAATTAAATATGGCAAGAGCAGGAGAAAGGGGGACAACTCACCACCCCTACTGCTGTCAGAGCCACGTATGTTTTTGCCACAGTAAGCTGTAAGGAAGCACTCTGAGAGTAGCTGATGACACTTATGACACTTCACTGCCTTCAAAGATCAGCTGAACAATGAAGCAAGGCTTCAGGATCTTCTAGTATGCTTCTTTCAACAGGGGAGAAGTAGGAACTACAGTGCTCAGAAAAAAACTACCACTGGCTGCCTGATGTGGCTCTGGCCTTGCATTTGAACTTATGACAGCCATTCAGGGATAGCACCTGGACCTTACATGCCCTTCCTGCGACAAATTCACACATGGACCTCACAGTCCTCCTGTATAGAGTAGCTGCTGGGCCTTGTGATCATGGGAAGCTTACAGTAGTTATAATGCCTCAGCAGGCTTTGGCCTGGGAGTATAAATGTACATGCTCCAAAATATCCAAGCACCAAAATGTCTAGTATATGGGGAGCTGTTAGGAAACAGCCTATCACAACGCTAACCAGCATAGCCAGGGTACACTACTGTACTGAAACTGATTCATCCCTAAGGAAATACTGCACACAACAGCAAAATTAAGTATGATTTCCAACAGCAAAGCCAAAGAATATGGTTGAAGGTGATTATTACTCCCCATGTGATAAGTCTACTAAGTGGGACTAGTAATCACCTATTCTAGAGTGCTGACATTTTCAGCAGATGTGGTAGTCTGTAAAAGATGCAGGTTAAAATGCAGAAATTTCAAAAGAAAACTCACCAAAGAATAAATGGATTCAAAAATTATATAGACAGTAAGGTGCTATGTGTGTGCAAATCCCAGGTGGAAACAAGCTGACAATAGCAAAATGGGTTCTCATAAAACAGCTGATCAAAATGAAACAATGCTGCAGCTGTACATTTGGTCCAAAAAGCAGTTTGTAAGGAAATAGGTTGTAAATTTGATCAACCACTGCACTTAAAAACATAGAATTAGTACTGTCATCCTTACAGGTGCCATATATGTAGCTTAAGAGTTTCTCTGTGGTACCTAAAATATTTACAGTTCACGTTTCCATTACCTTCACAGATTTCCAAGCGGAGATTAGGGATGAACATTTTAGACTAAACGTTGCCTGCCATCGGTGCTGCTTGCGCAAACGGATGGGGCTTGCTCTGATCCTGAGAGTTGGGAAGAGTAACTAACTCATCCCGGTTTTAGGTGGCAGGGAGCTCCTCCTTAGCAGAGACTACCTGAAGCTGGAAGCTGTTTTAGAGAAGAGATGGGTGCGACCTGTCCCTCGTTTCTTCACCAAAACCTACGGGGGCTGCTGGAGGAGGCGGCACGGTGGTGACCGGGGCGGCCGGCCGAGGCCGGGCAGAAGAGCCGGGGCCAGGCCGGAGCTCCGGCTCCCCTGGCACTTCTTTCCATCCTCGGGGGCAGCTCCCGCCGTCCCGCACGGGAGAGGCCACCGTGCTGCCGGCCAGCGAGGGAAAACCCCGACTCTCCTCAGGCTCTGCCCCCACCTGCGGCCCGGGAGGGTGCAGAGGGCCGGGCGAGGCGGGATGAAGGCAGCTTTGGGTACTCCCCACCCGCTGACTGGGCCGGGTGGGGAGAGCAGAGGCGGCTGAGGGGGGTACCCGCTGGTCCCGCGTAGGCCCCGCGGCGCCGAGGTCGGCCCCCGCCGCCTGCCGGGACGCGGCCGCCGTTTGGTGGCGGAGCGGCGCGGCGCGGCGCGGCGCGGCCCAGCCCAGCTGGGCGGTGGGCCCGTCCCGGCGGAGGGCGCGGCCCGTCCCGCCCCCGCACAGCGCCAACAGCCGGAGCGGCGGCACCACCTCGGCGGCGCTGGGCCGGGCTCCCCCCTCGCGTCTCTCTCGCCGCCTTTTCCTGTCTGCATCCTCCCCACTCCTCCACCCCCCCCTCGCCATTTTCACCCGGGAGGAGCTCGGCGGGACTTCCCTGAAACTTCGCGGGGGAACGCGCCTCGGCGCCTCTGGGGCGGCCGCAAACTTTTCGCCGCGGCGCCCGCCTCTCCCCCCTCCGTCCSTGGCCCCTCGGCTCCGGCGGCGGCTCCGGCGGGAAGTTTTCGATGAGCGCCCCTCCGCTGATCCGGCCGCCCAGCCCGCTGCCGCCGCCGGGGGCTGCTGCCGGCGGCGGCGTCGCCTTCCACCTCCAGATCGGGCTGAGCCGGGAGCCGGTGCTGCTGCTGCAGGACTCCTCGGGGGACTTCAGCCTCGCCCACGTCCGGGAAATGGCTTGCTCCATCGTCGACCAGAAGGTAAGAAGAAAAACTCCCCAACCGAGCCCCCTCCCGCCGCCCCCCGGACCCGCTGCCCGCGGGCGCTGTTGGTGGCTGTGAACTTTCCTCTCCCCGGCCTCCCGGCGGCTCGGCTCCGGGGCTAACGAGAGCGATCGCAACTTTCCTGCGCCTCTCCTCCTCTGCCGCCGGCCCCGCTTCCCTCACCCCGGCCCCCCGCTCTTCCTCTGCCCCCCCGGCCCCGGTGCCGAGGAAGCTCCGTGCGGGATGCTCGCATGCGAGCTTGACTTTTATTTTGTTGGCAATGGATGCAATTAGCTGTACTAATGGCTGTTATTGAAAACAAACCCCAGCCGGATCTATCTGCCTGCTTTTTAATGCTGCGGAAGGGGGTGGGGGGGAGGCAGAAACCTGTCAGCAGTGATGGCAGCGCGGCGCCCTGGGGCAGTTCGCGCGTTGTCCCGGCCTCTGCGGGGAGAGGAAACTTTCCACTAAAAAAAAAAAAAAAGGCAAACAGCAACAAGGAAAACCCAGCCCGAGAGCCCAGGATTCAAAGCGGCGCGCAGCGCTTCGCACGCCGTGCCCCGTGCCGGGCAGCCCGGCGGAGCCGTGAGGCGGCGGTCGCCGCACCGCCCCCGGCCCTGCCCGCCCGTGGGCCGGTGCCAGGCCGCGGGGGTGGGAGAGGGGTCTGCGGTGCAGGCTGGCGCTGGGTGCCAGCCCGGGCGCTGGCAGGTGGCCGCGGCGCAGGAGGGGACCGAGTCAGCCCTCGCTGGCAGCTGCTGCGGGCGGCGGTGGGTCGCTCGGCGGGAGGCGGGGAGCGGCGGCCGGCTGCTGCGGTGGCCCCGGGGAGCGAAGGTGGCACCGCCTGCGGGGGTGGCGCTCACCGCGGCTCCTCTGAAACGGCAGCATCGCTAGGCACAGTTCACCGGGAGTCTGGTAAAATTCGCGCTAAAATCCAGCTCGCTTGCCTCTGAACCTCCGCTGYCCTGTGCCTTTTCCGATTTCTGTGTTTTAACAATCGTGTTGTATACTAAAATCAAGTTTTACTTTAGCAGTGTTTGTTGTGACACACATAAAAGTATTGTAGTGATTGCAAAGGATAAAAAAAAAGGACTAAATATTCAGGACGGTTATAATGGAAAAAGTTGGGCTTTTTTTCCCCCTTCTTATTACTGAGGTAAAATAATTTCAGGCAGGGATTTTTTTTTTTTTTAAAGTTGATAGCTTTGCCCTACGTCTGTTTGTAGATCCCATCAGTCTGAACTTCACTAAATAGCAGAATTTCCTTTTTTTTGATAAGCAACTAGTGAAGTGCTTTCAAAAAAGTATGAAATATGCATCTTCGTTTATAAATTTTGTATTTTTCTTAGTTTAAGAAATGGTTACCTGCTTTATTAAATTCAATTCTGAAGAAGGGCGTACCCTTTTGTTTAACATTACCGTATTTGCTTTCAAAGCTAGGCCAAAACTTGTTACTTGGCCACATATACATCAGAAACAACTTAAATACTTTTAATATCTCACCATTCATAAGTTATTGTGCTAGCAATAATGGAAACATTAAGGTTGTTGCATGCTTTGTTTATATTTTTGTGCTTGAGTAGTTTATTAATTTCATGGGTTTACTATAAACTTGAGTCTAATCCTAATTTCCTAACAATATACCATTGTCTAAAGAAAACTGTGTTGGCTTGTGCTCAAAGAGTYAGAATTATTTGAGTAAGTACTGACATAAAAACTTTGAACACTTTAATTTGTTGCAGTTTTCTGACTACATAAAAGAGAGAGTCATTTAGCTGCTTCTCTATGGATAGCGCTTGAATGAGGAACTTTCTTCTAGTCACATCAGAGCCCAAATGTCTGCTTTTCCAAGGCTGTTGAGAAGGAAGTGGCTCAAAGAAAGGGAAAACTGGAAGAAAGATAGGCTTTGTTGGTTTGGTTTTGTTTTGTTTCTTTTCGGGTGGTGGCCTCTACCTCCTCCACTCTGCAGATTAATTTGTATATTACTTAGTTCTCACATTCTCTGTTTTAAGCTTAAACCTGCAAGTATGTCTGTATGCATGACTTCACTAACACACATCGTTTCACTAAACCTAAGGGGATGGTTTGCATATACAAAGTTACTCGGCATACTGGCAGAGACCCCCTTTTCAAAAAAGTTACGTGGTGTCTAGAACTGTTATGAGGTAACTTTTTGTGTGTTGTTGCTTCATGATTCTCTCTTTTCCTGAAATGTTTTGGAGCATTGCTTCCTCCTGATTTTATGAGAAAGATGTATTTGCTTATCACACAGGCAGGACTAGTGTAAAGAATATTTTATTGAAATCTCACACTATTTTCAAGTTTCTTTGAGTCTGTAAAGTAGTGGCCTACCAGGTAACAATTTTGTCCCAAAGTCTCTGTTTGGTCTGGATTGTTTAAGCAGTATGTAAGGATGAGAAAATGTGATTTTGTTTTTCTCTTTGGCTGTCATGTTAGACTGCTAAAATCAATTCTGTCTCTGTGGTGTGCTGTTAAATATTTAAGCAGTCCTCTTGTACACAACTTTATTTTTAGGATTGTGCTGAATTCTCTTCAGTATCAGTGTCAGATGATCTGTTTATAGAGAGCCTCTTCCATGGTAATGTGGGTATACCTGAGTCAAGATATTTATGACCCTTATTCTCCACAGATTTACACACCAACTTAATCTAGTGCTGCTCAAAATCTATGTTAAATTGAACTAGGCTTCTCAAAGTGTGCGGAGTGGAGCATATATAGGCCTGAATAGGATGTTAATGTAGAAGGGATGTGTGTGTATATATATATTTGCGCATGCATGCGTGTATATATGTATAAAACCACCATATCTCTATATCTTTATATGGTGGTTTTATATATAAATAATACATAATACACATATGCATGCACATATATAAATTGTTATTGCTATGTATAATTTAGACATTTATATTTAGATATAAACATGTATTTGCATATATTTACACTAGTGGACTTTAAACAGCATCTGAAGTGCAAAGGTTAGGTTTTCTAATTTTGGTAGAAAGTATAATTACATTAATAATCTAATGTATATGATGTGAAAAATGGAATGAACAAAGTGTCTTTTTCTCCATTGTCCATGAGAGGCATTCCTTCAGGAATTTCATCCTGAGATAGTTGTATGGAAATTTTCGTAACAAATCTGAAGATGAAGTGGTATGTAGAAGTTTCAAGCATAAATGCAAACATTTAAATCTGAACTGCTCTGAAGACAAAGAAATTTGATTCCTTTGAGTTTGTGTGTTTTGTTTTCTTTCTTAGAACCAGTGACATGAAAATCTTGAGACTTGTTCCTGTGTGGTTATTTTTTCTTCAGTTGAAATGGAATTTTAGAATTTAAATGATGATGTGGTTGACCAGAAATGAGGATCAACTGCAAAATGCGTGTCTGACTTCCAGGCTGACTCCCTCACAAGAATGGTGGGAGGATATTTTAAAATACAATCTTTGTTTTCTGAAGATAAATAGTTCGAATTATAGCTCTTTTTGGGTTAGCTGCTCACAATAGAACTTCTCTAGGGCAAAAGTGTAATGCGAAGCACACTGACTAGGAATGTGGCTTATTTTTAATTGTCTGGAATGATCATGTTACCAAAGACTTTCTTTTTACTAGTAAAAGACAAAGGAAGGAATCTTTATACAAATTTTTATACAAATTCATGCAATTTTAATACAAAGGGGAAACTAGTTATTATTTATATTTTCTGTTTGTTGAAATTCTTTGTCATTGTTATACTTCTCATACGATGTGTTGGGCTACTGTAGTGGCATTGCCAAGTTTTGAAAACTTTGAATTCTCAAGTAAATATATGATGCAACATTATTTGACTTGAGAATGGGGGTTTTATAAAATAGCCCTTAGGTCAGCCATTAAGATCAGATGTTGGCTAGGCCTTCAGCATTTGAGGGCAGAGAAGTTGCAAGGAATAGGAAACAGACAACAAAAACAAGATACAAAATTTAGTCTGCATAGGCTGTATGTAGTTCAGACTGATTTATAAAAGTAGTGTTGTAGATGGTTCACTGGTTTGGATAATTCTGAGATTTTGCAGCAGGAAAAGAAAGTAATAAACAGAAAGTAGGCCATTTCAGGAAGGGGAAAGGACAAAAGAAAAGTAATAAAAAGGTGATTCAAGTGGCATACTGCAGCTGAAATACTGCCCAGATTCATCTTTATGTAAGGTATTCAGTGTTAAATTAGGAAAATTGTCACAAATCAAACCAAGAGCCTTTTTAAAATACTCTTGTACCTAATCTGTCCCTGAGAATCAAACCAAACATGTTCAGGAACAGGTATGCATCCACTTGTGCTTCTGGTTGTTCTTGGTATGGGAAATCTAACTTATTCTTACATAAATAAAATAAGAAAACAAAAATAAGCTCAGTTTTGTTTTCGTAACCCGGAATCTCTAAACCTGTGGCCTGAGCGAAGAAAGGAGCTTTTCTAAAGGTTGACATGAAAATATGCTTAACCTTTTCTGTAAAGGTTTCAGGCAGCCATGGAAAACATATGGGGTTTGTTTATATGGATGATATATTTCTTTTTTTTTTTTTTTTTTTCTTCCCCCAAAATCTACAAACTCTCCTAAAATAAACAAGAGCCTGGTGGTAATGAAATCATTTCCTTTGGAGTGGGATAGGGACTCAGGGTAAATACTATACTAAAGAAAGATTTATTTTTTTTTTTTTTTTTTTTAAGCCTCAGGATAAACAAAGAAACTGTGGCAGGTTTTTACCACGCTGACCAAAACTCATATACCTTCAATCAAACACACGATAGAGGCATTTAGTATATTCACTACATTTTTAGCTGTAGTTGTAGTCTTCATCTGTTCTAGAAAAGTTAGTATAGATGTGCTGTTTATCTCTTAAAGTTACATTCTCATGGAGTCTCTAACTGGTGTACACTGGTAAAAAAACGTTAAACTTTCTTCCTTAAAGTAAGTCTTTCTCTGTATGGAATGCATCCTTCTGCCTGTGTTGTCTAAACACCGATTTGTTAGATTTCATTTGAAGAATGTGAGGTCCCTTGTCATTATGCATATAAACATATTCCAAAGTGAAAGTACTTTTCTAATAATCTCACTCTTATAAACTCAAGTGAGACTTCCGATGTTTACCGTTTAATCTTTTATTGACTTTACATTTATTATTCTCCACCCTGGAAACTGTAAGTCAGTGTATGTAACAGTAGTTTGTAGATTAGTTAAGATTACTTTTGCAGCGTGTGTGAGAACACTAGGAAAAGCGTAACTCTGATGAAAGGGATTCAGTCTGAATTTTTTGAAAGAAACTGGGGGGGTTTTAAGAAATGCTAACTTGTTATCTATCCTGTCAGTGATCCAGATGAGGAAAATTGGTCTAATGCCACAAACTGATCTACAGCATTTGAGAAAATCCTTGCCAAAGATTAAAGGCTATCAAATGAATTCTCACAGAATAAGAAATAAGGTGGAGCTCTGCATAGAGAACAGGCTTGCGAAGCAGTTGACATTTTAATTTTTAAAGGAATTATAAAAGGAGTCTTGTGTTGATCTTGTATTAGTCCTGCTGATGGTTCACCCAGGAAATATATAATTTCCATAATGCTTTAAAAAAAGTAGATGAATAAGCATACAAGATGCTTTCTTGTTGCCCATAAGATGAAGCTCTGTTGCCAGAGAAAGGCTGGAATTTATTAATGAAGTTGCAGCATTTCCCAGACAGAAGTGTGTATGTGGACATTGTATGACATGTGCTCAGTGAACTTAAAATACCCGAGGTCTGACTATCCGTCCGATACAAGACTCACTGGGCATAAACCCCACAGATGACCTGAGAACACACAGTAAGCCCAGGGCATCCTGAAGGTGTGGTGGGTTTACTGCGTGTATGCAGGTGATCAGTGCTGTGGATTGTGTGTGAAACACCCGGTACATGTGAAATCCCTGTATGGATTTGTGCAGACTTTGTCCACAGGTATTTTACCATCATTTCTGGAAATCGCTCACAAACATCCAAAACTGTTTGCTCTTCTTATCTAGATTTTTTTTTTTTTTTATGTGTTCAGAGAAATCTGGCTGTATGGTTACCATGTGTGTTATACTGTGGTTACCTGCAAGGAAACAAGCACACTTCCTGAAGTCTGCATATTGTTACTTAGGTTTCTTATTTTTACTGTATTTTGTATATGAAACTATTTACATTAAAAACTTTTGCCAAATATATGTATGGTTTGTTTTTTTTTTTTTAGCGACTCCATGGTAGCAATTATTTTAAGGATACCTGTGGAATTTTTAAGATATGGCTATGTGAAATTAAAAATTACAAATGATAGTGACAAATTAAGTACAGTGAGACCAAGTGTTGTCTGTCTCAAGTAACCTGTGATAAGCACATGTATTGTTTATAGGTTTTTTAAATTACTTTTGTACAATGCTCTAGGCCATCACTAATTTCTTGATTTTGCCCTCTGGTTGACATCAGACAGGTTTATGTTGACATTATGTAATATGGCTGCAGTTATACAGATGCAATTAAGTATATAAATTAAATATCTCTCCCAAGTGTTTATCCAAAGKGTAGGTGAATTCATTTTAGCTGCCCAGTGCAGATTTCTAAATGCTCTGCACCTGTTGGAAAATGTTTTGCTTCTGCCTCTGTATACAGAAGCATGTGCCACAGGTTGATCTATTCTCTAGAAATATTAGATAAATCTTCCCCATACAGTAGTGTTGCTGTCTATGCGTCTTTAGTCAGGGCTAGCAATTGTATTTGGCTCTTGCTGCTCGGAGGAGGACTTCTTTTTCAAATTGTCTTCTGGAGCTACTATATGCTTCTTGAATAATGTCAAGTTGTCAGTTCTGGGATGGATTTGAAATCTGCTTCAGGGTGTGTTCCAGTAAAATACTTGTTTCATTTTTCAGTGTCAGACTTCTGTGTCTCTTACACAGGATTGATCATAGAGGTTCTGCTAGAAAGGCTGCCTGAATTTTGTTATCATGTCTCATTAACTTCAAAAGAATGTGGGTTATATACGAATAAAAAAAAAAAATCCCCATTTTGTTGAGATATCTTTTATCCCATCTTTGACAGTGATTTTTCTTTCCATAGGCGTTTCGTTCATTGTGCTTTACCACTTTGTGAGAGGAGGCTTTTGATGCAATGCCTTTCTATGCTTGGCTGGTGGGGCCTTCATTGGGTAAGCCTGGATGCCTAGCATGAACTTCTCAGTGCTCTGCCCAGACATCACTTTTGTTTACATTCTCCTGGCTTGTGGCATCCCTGTGAATGTCCATGATTTTGCAGATCAAACTGGATTTCTTTCACAGGCTTTCAACTTTCTTCTTCCTCATACAAGACGTTTAGTACTGCTAAATGATCTCTTGATTTTTGGGACTTTCCTTTCCTTTAAAGTATTTCTGTCCATGTAACAGTCTAAGATGATGACAGACTTGATGTCACTCAAAAACTGTGTATAAGATTAAAATAACTTGCACATATCTGTCTTTGAACTTTTAAAGTGTAAAACCTGGAAGTATGCACTTCAAGTCAGCTACTTCATGAAGCAGATATTTGCTTTGGAAATCCTCTTCTAGTTTTATCTGCTGGAACAACGTGTGAAGGTTAGAAAGGTAGTGTAGTGTATCACACTATAATGTAGAGGTAATAGTGTGGACATGCTACAGTGATACATGCATAGACATAAAGTAAGACATAAATTTCAGTGTACATCACTGTCTTTTACTTTCTCTTCCTCCATGTATTTGTGGGTTCCTTTTGCTTGTTCCTTGTAATTCCATTTTCTTCTTCAGCTGAGGAAAACTTGGTCAAGAGGTAAGCTTTCACTTCTTCCACCATGCAAAATGTATAATGGTATTGTGATTGTCTTAAAAAGGTATTTCCTATGTAATTTTAAGCACAAGGTATACAAAGGTATACGAAGAGAAGCTGCAAACCACGGCCACAGTTGCCAGCCCTAAACCTCTATCTTGTACACTTTAAAAGAACCATATGTGAACATGTCCTGTGCAGTCTGAAAGCACGTTCTGTTTCTTCTCTCTTCAAGTTATTAAAAAAAAAAAAGTCAACCTTGAGAAATATATATTTATTTTTTTTTTAAGTGTTAAAAATAGTTTTTGTTAGCATCTTGTCAGTTGCAGAAGCACAAATGAGACACAACTGGGACTGGGAGCAACATTCTGGCTAGAAGACAATTTGCCTAAAAGATGCTTGTCCTTAAAAACAGCAACTTTCATATTGTCTTATCTTTTTCCTACCACCTGAGAAATTCTTTTACATAAAAATAGAAACTACTACTGTGTGTGGACCATAATGGTAAAGTATACCATGGGCTCCCTCTTTGCAGCACCATAAATTATGTAATGTACGTCCTTATGTAATGTATGGATGCTAGGCTAGGGTCTGTATTCAGACTGAAACAGTCCTGAAAGCCCCATAGATCCTTGGGCCACAAAGGGTTGTTTACGTGATTTAAACTTTTTAAATTGTGGTTTTGATCCATGGGATGGGGCGAGAGAAACCCCACTGGTAAGGATGATAGTATGAGTTATCCACACTGTTTTCAGTCTAGCTGTAATAACTTTCACATTTTGCTCTGGAGTTCGGTCCCCCTCTGCATCAGCTTTAAAGGGTTGTATTACACGTTGGCTGTCTGTTTACAGGACGTGACTCTAGGTGTGCTAGTGTTGTGTTGATCTTATCTGTCTGAGGATTTTATATTGCCACCCAAAATCAATTACATCTAGGAAATTGGGAAAATTGTACACTAAAATCATAAAATGCAACCTTTCAGATACTTGCAATATGTGTGAACTTATGCATTTGTTCTGGTACATTTATTATACCTACCTCTAAAAAGAAGGGATGCAGAAAAATATGTAGAATATGAGTAGGAGTCTGTCCAGTTCCAAACCCACATAGTTTTCACTGCGTTTTTTTCCAAAGAGTTGGCTGTCCTACACAAAAAATTCAAGGAAAAAAAAAAAGTGGAGTGAAAATTGAAACAATCTGGTTAGAGTCTCTGTATGTGTTTGTGAGGGGGTGGGAGGATTAGATTAAGGGAGAGGATGTCTTGATTCTAGACTGTGTTTTTATCCTCATTTCCCAAGGAAAATTAAACTTCGCTGTCTGTATGTTATCCTTCTCATATAACAGTATGTCTGCTGGCCTGTTTGTCACAAGAAGCTTGATAATTGTAGCAGGAAGAGTTCAGGTAACCAGCTAACAGATTGTTAGGCAGAAAATATGGTATACTCAAACAATTTGGAAAATAAATATTTGTGCTCTACATCTAGAAACATACCTTTAGTCTGTCTGAAACACATCTTCAGCCTGTGTTTATGGTCATGCATTTTGTTTTCATGCCATCTGAACTTGACCCGGAGAATGACACATTTTCAAACCTACAAACAAATGCCAGTGTTTTGGCTTTCAGTTCTTAATCTAGGTTAAATGATCATCCAGTGTAAACCTCCTCTTTCTTCCTTCTATTTGATTTCTTTTATTTGGCAACTGTCACAGAACCGAGGAGGTTCTGAGCTGTATTCTGGTGCTGAATTCGTTCTTGATATGAACTAAGTACGTTCTTTAAGGGGAGGTACAAAGGTGATGGAGCTAAACTCTTCTAGCTGGTGACAGAGGGTGAAACAAAGAGCAGTAACTGCAAATTATGGTTTGAAAGATTCAGACTGGACATTAGGAAAAACTTCTTTGCTAGGAGAGTAGTGCAGTATGGTAACAGGTACCCAGAAAGGTGGTGGAAACTTCATCCTTTGTTTTTGGACCTGGGTAAACAAAACCTTGTGTTGGAGATAGATGGGCTGTAAGTGAAAAATCCAGACTGGATAACTTCCAGAGGATCCAATGTTTCTGTGATTCTCAGAGTATGTAGTTCGGCATGATCAATAAGTAAACTAATATTCAAGTTAAAGTAGCAGCATTCCCCTGTAAGACACAGCTAAAATTAGTTCAGGAGTTGACACAACCTGTATGTGGCTTTAATCAATCCATGTTTTTCTCGTCGTGCTTTGTGTTGTATCTGTAGCCTCTTGTTTGTCTCTGATTGGAAAAAAAAAAATTAAGATCATAAATCTTGATGGTAGTATGCTTGTAAAAGGCATTAGCTGTATCTTTGAGAATATAGCTATTAAGGTGGCACATTGAAGTAGTCACGTCACCATGATGCTTTGTATGAGATCATGTGTATTTAAAGAGGGGACCGTAGAGCAAAAAGAGAAGTTGTATCTGATAGTTACATATACCTTCAAAAGAGGAAGTAGGAAACAGCTGGAAAAACTATTTCTAACAGTGCTTTTAAATCCTTATGCTTGTGCGTGTACATTTGTTGCATTAATGCCTAACAGATATTAAGCAGCCTGTGTTATGATAGGGCCTTATTATATGCTGTGTACAGGGAAAAAGTCCCTGCCTTCAATACTTTGCAGTCAAGGTGTGCTGGGCAGCTGGTTATTATGCCATATCTTAAACCATCTGGAATGATATCTCAGCATTAAAACCAGCAATTTATCAGCAGTGTGTTTGAAGAAAACCCTATGAGAAATCCATATTAGGTTGTGGGCAAAAGCACTGAAGTTCCTCATGGAAACTTGTGGTTAGCAAAAATGGCTAGTAAAAACCACCAGCCCTTTCAATATGAAATAAAGTCCTCAAATCTTATGGATTAGAAATAAAAAAAAGTTATGTAGGGGAGGGGCCTGCCGAGTTATCTATCCTCGTGGAATGGTGAAGCGTCAGTCTGTGCAGAAATGGAAGGAAGGAATGATAAAATGAAATAATACACCCATCTGCTGCAAAGATTGTTTTAAGTGGAACAATGAGTAATTTTTCAAGGAGGGAAGACCATATACTGCTTGAGAAGTGAATAGATGAGGACATGCTCTATGTCATTTGTCTTCACAGTGAGGACATGGGCATGTTAGAGATGTTCTRCAGGAAAAATGGTACGTTATTTAGACCCCAGCTTGCTGTTAGGGCTTAGAGGGAAGGCCAAGGTTAAGGCAAGGCTAAAGTTAGTGTTTGTTGTGTTACTTCTTGTTTTCCCTCCCCCTCCCCCTTAGCTCACTTTTCCCATGCTTCTTAACAGGCTCTGATCAAATGGTCACACTATGTAATTTAGGCATCTAAAGTTAATATCCTGGACTGATAGATAGCCATTGAGTAAACTAAGGGCAGACAGTCTAAGCTAAAATTTGGCTCCTGGTTGTTCAACATATCTTAAAATGCTGTGCATGCACAGACTGTGCATAAGTGTATGTGCAACTGTATGCTTAAATTTAAGAATGTTAACAACATTTTGGTAACATTCAAAGTACTGTATAGCTTGCATATTGTTTCATACTGTGGTCACATAATTTTGTTACATACCTTGGTTTACCTAGAAGTAAGTGCTTTATGGTGTTACAAAAGGAAAAAGAAATTTGTGGCAGTTTTACTGACAGCTAGGCAAGTTTCACTTTTTTTTTTGGTATAACCTAGATAAGAGAATAAGGATGAAATACCCTTTGAAGACTAAAGTGTGGAACAAGAATTTCTAAACTTTCAAAGCTACTGAAAATCAGAGCTGTTTGTTCAAAGATGGCCTAAGAACAAAAAACTTCATATGGTCAGTTTAAAAGGTCAGCAAGTGTCTGCTTCCTTATTTGAGAGGTGAACAATCAATATGTAAAAACTTGCTAGAATGTATTTGGAGATGCCGCAGGAAAAGATCTGAAGGAGAAAACTTCATGGGTCTCTCTAAAGTACTGCGTGTATCTCATCCATTGCTGATGAGTGAAGCTGCATTGCTTACCTTTAATTTAGGAAGCATATTTTTTCTGTTAAGAAATCAATTTTTGAGTAATAATGTCACCATTTTTTCCCTCTATTTAGCAGTAYAGGAGGGAGGTTCTGAACACAACAAAAATCATTGTATGACAAGAGAGAGGCTTCACAAAGGGCAAGTCAAAGCTTAATTTTCATCTTTTGAATAGGAGTGCATAAAAATCTTTCACTAGTGTGGCTTGATTGTTATCCCCTTCTTTTCCCAACATGTTTCAATCAAAAATGAATGTTGAATGTCACTTGCCACGTTGATATCATGCTTATATGAGTACAGGTAAACAATAGGACAAGAGTTTAAAAAACAGTTGAGACTGAACCTCATGATAATTACAAATATATTATAAAGATTAATAACTATTCCATTTCTTTTAATGCAAGACACATGCTATTATTTGATTCCAAAGTTTGCATTCAGATCCTCATGAATTAGATGATCAACCAGCTCTGCAACAATTGGAAAATACATAAAGCTTTAAACTAGAATAATCTGTATTTTATTCTTTCTCTAGGCGTATAAAGAATTACTTATGTATGTGAACACAGCATTATGAGAGAACTTTTGCTTTCTCTACACACACATTATTTTGTCTGTATTGAGGCAATAATCCTTTGTATTAGAATTATAAACGTAAGCACTAGTATTAACATTTCGAAGTTTGCATCTTCAGGTATATTGAAATGCATTGCTGTGCTGGCTTTACAAACTTTGGTATTAAGGGATGCAGAAAATACTGGATCTGGGATACGTGTATTTGATCATTTCTCTGACTCCTGCTGGCCATGGATGCCACTGAACAAGTCACTTCCTTCCCTAACGTATTAGTTTCCCTTTCTGAATGGCATATTGATACTGAGGAGGACTAAATAAGAATGAAGCAGGATTTTGACTATGAGTAATCTTAACAGAATTGTTTACTCTATGTAAATATCTAAGAATTTCGTATGTAGAAGTTTATAAATAAGTGATTTTTGATAAATCTTAGAATTTACAGTACAAAGGTGTGTGTATACAACCAGAAATATTGGTGAATATTTATGTAATATATCCTTAGAATGTTTATAAAATGTTAGGATGTGGTGATTGTTAGTATAGATATTTGCTAGTTGAAAATACAATTAAAAAGGATTACAATGAATTATAGTAGTATTAACTACAATGTATATTGCAGTTTGGTTTTAAATTGTATGAGGAAATTTTTATGGAGTGTATGGAGGTATCTTTCTGACCATGAAAGTCTTGTTAGAATTCTGTGAATGAATTCTTGGTTAGAGTACTCATATTTTGTGTGCTAATTCTACAGTTTTCTTCTGGTACAAAGAAGTTACCCTTTGTTCCAGTATATCATTAAATTTTTTCTGATTTGTAATTTCTTAGTATTCTTCAGTAATTTCCACGGACAGAGATGTACTGTGGAAGGGACAATTTTTGTTATGCATTTTTGAGTAAGATAGAAAAATGTAACAAAAATCTCAATGGAAAGCAAATGTCAACAAAGTATATCTCACCCCTTTCAAGAAAAGAAAAGATGAATTATTTCTTGTGTTGATAAATTCTTTTATGTATAGAGCCTTTGAAATGACACTGTTACTGGATGTTTTTGAAACCTTTTTTCTTTCTTTTTGTGGTTATATCAGAATATGGGTATAAAAATTTGTGGTTCAGATGTCTCAGCATGAAAATATGTCAGTTTGCAGGAAAAATCAAGGTGCTTTCACTTTTTTCTGGTTTGGATTTTTTGAAATATTTTAACACATAGTCAAATTTTACTTTTTATGTTTATGTAGAAAAATAAGTTTGGTTTTTTCCTTCGTTTTTTTTTTTTGTTAAAAAAAATCCTTCAAATTAATTCCTAATTTTAAGGAGAGATTTTTTTTTTCCAGAGTCTTCTTCAGCTGTTGGTGCCCTGAAAATTTCTATAGTTTTCAGATTTTAAAGGAGCCAGAAATAGCTCTTGTATTATCAGAGTAAAATGTCACTGAAGTTTTTGTGTTGAAAAATAGAGAAACGTCAGCATAATAAGGGTAGGTGACCTCTCTTGTTTTTGATCTTCGTTCCGTGAAACATTCTGTTTTGAAGCATATGACAGGGAGTATTTTATTGAAGACTTTATATCACAGAGATTGTTTTGTTCATTGAAACAAGGAGTTTGCTATGTCTTCGCCTAAATAAGCAGGATGGGAAATGAAGAGTATAAGTGATGATTTGCGACGCTATCGCATTGCCAGTGAAACAAGAAAAAGTGGCCAAAACCTTTTTGTTGCAGGTTCACGTTTCTTGTGACTTCAGCTGATATGTAAATAAGGAAGTACATATAGCAGCTGAAACCCCACTGGAAAATTATTTTTAGCAGCTCATTATTATCAGAATGGGGGCATACAGTTGTCATAGTCATCAGAAAGATGCTGCTGTAAACTCTTAATGTTGTGGTTGACTTAGCTCTTTGGAGCTGTGCACTTTTAGTTTTATAACTTAGAGCTTTCTAATTCATCTGAATTCAGTGTTGACCACTCTTTAAGCAGCAGATTGGACTAGATGACCTCCCAAGGTCTCTTCCAACCTGAATGATTCTGCGGTTCCAAGGCATGAAAATTGAAAAAAAGCTCTTGCCATTATTAAGTAAAATTTACATTTTCTGTATAGCCGTCTGTAGTTTTGTGCAGTAAAATATTCTAAATTTACTCCTTCTTTGCAATTTTTTAGGTGGTAGTATTGGGGACCACAGCTTGCAGACTCATATTGGAATCTGTTTCCATCAAGTTGCAAATAGTTGCAGTTTCCCTTGTATGCTTTATTATGCCATTTAATCTTTCTTTTTCTTTTGGAAGTAAAATACTATTTTTCCATAGTATTTTATGGATTTATATTTTTAAAAGAATTTGTGTTTGTTTTTTTGGGKTTTTTTTTAATTATCTTTTAAACCTCCAGGGAAAGGCTAGAAATAAAATTGTTGTTAAGTGAGTTATTTGTATCCTCATGCTTGAGTTAACTTTTTTCCTCCTTATCTATCGTTATAGTAAAAAAAGAGAAATTATAATCTGTTATTTGTAAAGATAATTCCATTCCCTGAGGTTACTTTAGTGTTCTCAACTGCTCACAATTTTTCTTGGTATTTAAAGATTCGACAGCAAAGGCTTTTCAGTTCAGTAAGTCAGAGCTTCTTTTTAACTATATATACTATATATGGAGATATTTAATCTGGACAGTCTTTTAATCTGATTCAAACATAATTCAGTTCTTCCATTATTTCATATAATAGTGATTATAATAATTGCTCAGTATGTAAATGTCTGGGTTTTCACTTAGTTTTTCTTTTGAACTGAATATTATGTGTGCAGCATTTAAGCATGAATTTAACTTTTCCTCTATCAGTTACCTGATCCAGTTTACTGCACAGCTGCTCTGAAAGGTCAGCAGGGGAATGGGGACAAATGACAGGCAGGTGGAGTGGACACTACTGAAAGAAACTAGATCTTGGTTTTTGAAGTCTAAGAGTACATGTTCGATGTTCTGTCATCTTCCCCTTTCTGTCATCTCTGAGCCCCCCCGTTTTTTGTGTTTTTTTTTTTTTCCCTATTGGCTGGGTTCAGTCACATTTGATGGAAGACTAGACATATCAAAGAGAATTTAGTTCTTCTGTTTTTTCAAAGAGACCAACATCTGGGTAGAACAAGGAGCCAAGTAACCTGGCCGAAGGCTGCCCTGGAGCTCAGGCTTATTGGGTTGCAGAGAATTCATATGGGAGACAGACATTTCAACTGGCTTAAGCATAGAAAATTTTACATCAAAATTTACAAACAATCATGAGACAAATCCATTGGAAATCGAGCTTTATTATTACTAGGTTGAATAGATGCAAATCACTGTGCATACTTAGATTCTCTTTTGCCTTCTAATTTGCCTCAGCAGACAAAATTAAAGGAGCTGTTTCTAGGTTCCCTAGTTACATGTAAATTCTTAAATATTGATAGAATATTAATGCGTTTTCTTAAGTCAGTTATTTATTCTAAATGTGTCTCATTACACTGTCTCTCCTAGCATCTCAGGATCCGAGCTATGACTCTCAGAGTCAGATCCTGACTAGACTAACTAGCATCTTTCTTATATAAGCAAGACCACTTTTCTTGTCCCTTGTCCTGACAGATTTATGTGGTGGCATCTTTTTGTATTCTTCCAATACACAATTTTAGACAGAACACAATTTGTGTTTTTTGGGTTTTTTTTTTTTTTTTTAAAGCAGGCCCCCCCCCCAACAACAACAAAACCTCAAAAGAACAGACTCCCTTTAAATTCTGCTACAAAGTTTGTCATCTTTGAGATTAATAATGGCAAATTTGAATGAAGATATCATATAAAGGATAGATGTGCATCTAAACAAGAGTTTTCAGAAAAAAGATAGCTGTGACACTTTAAAGACACTTTATAATAATAATTTCTTTCTGCTGCTCCAGAAAACTGTGGTTAGATTGGATTGCAACTCATCTGAAAATATATCTGTATACATATACTATAAAATATGTCTAATACTTTTCTAATACTTTTTTAATATGATCATTTTGGTAAATTATAGTGATAGTAATTAACGCTTTGTTAATTTTAGAATATATTGTGTGTATAGCTTAGTTACACAGAATAGAGTACTCGACTTTTCATTTTTAATTCTCTCATTTTGTGTAGCAAAGTGATAGTTTTATGTTTTGTGCAGTGTTGCTTATATATGAGGACAACTCTGTACAAATATATATGTGGTTGCATTTTACATTTGGACTGTTGTGGATATTGTGCAGAAAAAAACCCTAAGCGTGCTGAAATTTGTAGGTAAACGATCAGATTTGTAAATATTAACTAGGTGGATTCCTCTGTATTTTTTCCAAGAAACTAACGGAATTGCTTTTGAAATAAAATTTTTAAACTAGGATTTTTTTTTTGCCAAGTTCCATTCTGGAATTAATTTTCTCTTATTGCTTGGAAAATGGGGGTTTTGGTAATGGGAATGTAGGCAGATACAGGGCCGTAATACAGGGCCGAAAATATTTTATAGAACACTTCTTTAGACAAAAGAGTGTTCTATAGAACAGACATAATGAAAGGTCCGATTTCTGTTCTTGCAGTTTCATGTCAAGACACGGTGACAGCTTGTGCTTTTTTAAAATGGCACAACAATGAATAGATGAAGGAAAAATTCTGGAAGTAAATGTTCTAGAAAGTAAGTACAAGGCTGTCATGCAGTGAGACTTGGGCTGCGAAAGCTGGACAATAAATGAAGGGCACCTAATGAAAAACAGCTATAAAAGTTATTGTGTACATGTATTTTTGTTCGGAATCCTTATAATAACAAAAACATGGCCTGAAGCATATGCTGGACATACTCTTTTACGTGAATCATCATTAATATAAAATAATATAAACCACTTATATTGTTAATGAAACGTAAAATTTTGGCTTCTTAAAGATGACTCTTACATATTTTTTTAAAATTAGTGTGACTTTTCAGAGAAATCAATCAAAATGACTAAGAACAATACTCTCTAAAACATCTTGAATGAGGTAAAAAATACTGCAAAAATAAAGGTGAGCAAATACATTATATTAATACATGATTGCTAAAAGAAATTGTCAGTGTCTTCCCACTATTCTCCTAAATTTTCATTGCATAGTATTGCTTTATGCAGATGGGCTAAAAGGTCATTAGAAAGAGAACAAGGGACAGAAAATGGTTAAAATGCATGTGGAAAACGTTTTGGAATATTTTGAAAGCGCATAACTTACCACTGATGTTATTTGTGCGTTGTAAAAGCTACATTAACATGGGTTTCTTCTATGCTAGACTGGGAATCATTCCCAGCTTCAGATGCAGGTGGGTGCGATGGCCATGATCTTGGAGGCCTGGGGGCGCGGGCTGTGATCTATATGGTCCCTTGCACACCTTGGAGCACACCTGCCCAACAATATAAATTAAGCACGGTATCTGTTACATAGACTAATGCAGCTCAGTGAAAAGTGATTGATACTGCTGAGACAATGAATTTAGGATATCTCACTCAGAGCGTGAAAAATGAAGTTGCTTTGCAGTCTTTTGCAGTGCATATTTCACTCTCTGAAATTTTCACTGTAACATCCATAATAATATAGAAGATCCAGCAGARTCAATTTTTTATGGTCAAAGAAATAATTTAAAAATCCTCTCTAGAAACTTTGATAAGGAAAAATAAGCATGACCATATTTCTGTCTTTGTGGTGTTTCTTTTGTTGCTCATGGATGTTTGTAAAAATAGAATTTCAAGTAAGGACATACGTTTTATTTTTACATTTTTACAAGTTTGTTTACACCACAAATAGAAGCTACTTTTAGGCTAATGAGAAAGCTGCAACTAAATCTAGTTGCAGGTAGCACTTCGACCTAGTTGCTTAGCTTATGTGTTTTTAATAGTACAGTTTCATTTGTGTTGATGCCAAAGACACTTTTTTTTGTTTAAGTTTTAAGAAAAATACTTTTCTTTATTTTCTTGTTTACTTAATTTTAAGCAGATATCACAGAATCACACAGAATCATTGAGGTTGGACATGAATTTTTTTAGCTGACATACCATATTTTGATAAAAGATTTTTGCAATGGCTGGTTGAAGGCACTTGCCAAATGGATTATATCTGCTCTTTTCATGAGGTAACAGATGATAAGCTAGACGAAGAAAAGAAAAGAAAAATGCCTTTTAAGATGTGGGCTTAAACAATTGATAGACTACAAGAAAACAAAATTTTCAGGGGTGCTCTGTATTTGGGCGGGGGGGAGACAACAAACAACCTAACACTTGACCTCTAGGAATAATTTGTTCCTAGTACTTGGACGTTCACAAGGAAATATGTCTGTGATAAGAAGAGGGTTTGGTTAGTGATGTGCTGTACTTGAGCTCACAAAAATACCATTTTAAAAAACATGAATATACTTTTGACTACCTAGTATATACTGATTTGCTTTGTAGCAACTGTCAGATGGAACTGTTCTTCTAGAGTGAGAGAGAGAGAGGGAGAGATTTACAGTGCTGTTTGAAATTGAATTTTTTTTTATATGATGGAATAGTTTTGATCATGCAAAATCTAACTAGGTGTAATTGGCCTATATATTGAATAAATCAAATATTTTTTACAGAGTTGGTGATACCCTCCCTGGCCCCCAAGTCCCAATCCATGAACTAACCAAATAACTCTGCATACTTGGCAGGTAAATGAAAGGCCAAAACTGAGATGAAATCAACTGACTTTTATAATGCTCTCAGCTGCTAAGGGGAAGTTGATAGATTCGAAAGGTACCTGTTTCCATGTAAAATTTTCATCTGTATAATTTGGTTTTGCCAGTCTGCTGTTGAGTATGGGATTAAGATCTTTTGTTAAACAAGGCTATGTGAATAAGCTAACAGAATAGTTGCCCTCCAGACATGAGCCTGCATCTGTTTCTTTAATGATTCGTTTAGAGGTGGAGTGAGATATCAAGAAATGGTTTTTAGAGAAGCAGTGTCAGTTTTCCTACCATTATTCTTGATCTTTTCAAAATATATGTGTTCATTCATATTCAGCAGGTAACCCCTGGATCCTTTTCTGAAGAAGTGGTAGTTAACTAGTTGTTCTCCTTGCTTACTTTTCTCAAACTGTTTCTACAGTAACACATCCCTGTAAAACTTCATCCTCTTTTCTTCAAGTCACTTCTCCATTTTTTTGAGATGTTTTTGAATTCTAATCCTGTCTCTTAATGCGCTTGCTGTCCATCTCCGTTCCATATAGTATGAAAATTTGGTAAGAATTTTCTCCGACCCATCATCCAGATAGTCAATGAAATAATTTTAAAGAACTGGACCAAGACCAGGTTCCACTTTGGAATCTGCCCTTCCTGGCTTTCTTCAGCATGTCGTTGCTTTCTGACAGTGCTAAGTACTCCATTTGGGTCTAGTTACCCAATCAGTTTTGTCTCCGTTTTAAGACCATTTCAGATAAGCAATGTCAAATTTACTTCTAAGAATGTTATGTCAAACAATATTCGAAGACGCGTCAAAGTTAAAATACATGGCTTCTGCTGCTTCTCCTTTAACTCTACAGCTCACATTCTCCTGTCAGAGAAGTTAGATTTGGTTTACAATACTTTGTTCTTTTCATATTTATATTGTTTGCCATCTAACTCCTATCTGTCTTCCAGGTTCATATAAGTAATCTGATAATTAAGAGCCAGTATTTTTAGGATGAAAGTTTAGTTGACCAGTCTGTAATTCCCCGATTCCTCTTTTCCTCTGATTTTTATATCTGATGGTTTTTCATTAAGTCCTACCTTGCTGCATTCATCTGTGAGTTTTCAAATGCAATTGCCAAGAGTACAAAAATCGCATTGAATTGTTTTATAAGATGCTAGATGAAGTTCTTCAGAGTCATCCTTTTTTGAAAACATCTACTTTGCGTGAGTATATTCTAATTTCTTATTCTCTGGCCTGGGTTAGTCCTCTTTGTCCTGGCGATGTTTTTAATGAAGCTTGATGAATAAAAACATTTGAACATTTAGCCTTTTTGATATCACTGATCTCTCCACAGGGTAGCAGGCAAACTTTCATTGTATGTCTAAGACCATACAACTGTAGTCAAATTATTACTTCCTATTGCTGATACTTTTTACTAATGTAATTTCTTGTGCCTTTTTTTTCTTTTTGGTCTGGCCTTAAATGTTTATAGTGTTGTTTTGTACTCAACCTTCTTAATTAAACTAAATTTCCACTTTCTGAATGTCGTCTTTTTATGTTTGATGTCAATCAAAACCACATGATTTGCCTAGTTCAGTCTTTTAGTACACTTACTGTTTTTTCTTCGCCTGTTTAATTTTTTAATGGAACTGCAGGTTTGGGTTCCTCCTTAGACTTTTCTTAGCTCTGAGATCATAGAGGACTGCAAGGCCATTGCTTTCATTTTATTCTTCTCATTCCTATCTTCTCTGAGGAATGTGAACTCTCTCATGCTGTAGTTGCTCTTTGCCAAAGTGCTTTTCACCTTCTCATTCTCAGTCATTTCCTTTGTATTGGTTGTATTCAGAATTTGAAGAGCCTTTTACTACTTTCTTCACCTTCTAATAATGTTTCCCAATGCATTCCAAGAACTTGAGGGACAATTTGGTGCCTTAGCGACTAGTAAAATGCAAAGAGAAAGGAACCAGGATTTTATTTGTGCAGTCTGTTACAGGTCTAGGAGCATATGTTCACATTGCGTATTTATCACCTGTGGGAAATTTGCACCAGGTGTTGGTCCTAGGTGGGTACCACACATCTCTCAGTGATGCAAAGCAGACTTCTCTACAAATTTCTGTGCGTGCATAGGGAGCATACTGCTTGGGGAACTTTGAGAAGAGACACTTTCTCTCTGGTATAGTAGGTACCTTTTGTCTGCCTTGCATGTGCAGTGCTCCTGTGCACAACTGCAACTTTGGTTCCACTGGAGGAGAAACTGCTGAATGCACTAGGGATGTGTTTCACTGTGTGCTGTGTAACTCAAGAATGGATGCAGGGTGCATTTGCACCTGAAAGAATCCCTTCAGGAGACCAAGCCGCTGACCTGGATGTGTCTCTGTGTCCTGCGCTGTACTTTTCTCAAATCCCTAAGAAATTCAAGTTCTGTGCTTTGAATTAGTCTGCTGGCCATTTAAAAGACTGATACAGCTCATTTTTAGGAGTCCTGTGAGCCATTTCACCAGCTAATTAAGTCTTAATTATGCATTAGAACATCCACATCCTCTGGTTTATTCTCCATGCTTTGTGTATTAAGCTGTTTTGTGTGAGGTCTCCAAGTTGTTTTCCTCCTGTAATGTTCCTCTGAATAGCCATCTCCATCTTATTTCATACAAAGCATGTTTTGTACGTGTTTCTGTGTTTAATCTTTACTGTGGAGTTTAATCACTACTTCATCATTTTTTTTTAAACAAAAACAAGCCAGCAATGTGCCCCTGCCACAAAGAAGGTGAATGATATCCTGAGCTGCGTTAGGCAGAGCATTGCCAGCAGGTCAAGGGAGCTCTCTCCTTCCTCTCAGCACTGATGAGGCCACGCCTGGAGTAGTCTCCAGTTCTGGGCTCCCCAGTACAAGAGAGACATGGAGCTACTGGAGAGAGTCCAGTGAAGGGCCACTAAGATGATTAAGGGACTGGAGCATCTCTCCTATGAAGAAAGGCTGAGAGAGCTGGGACTGTTTAGCCTGGAGAAGAGAAGACTCAGGGGGATCTCATCAAAGTGTATAAATACCTGAAGGGAGGGTGTAAAGAAGTCAAAGCCAGGCTCTTTTCAGTGGTGCCCAGAGGCAATGGGCACAAACTGAAACAGAGGAGGGTCCATCTGAACATCAGGAAACACTTTTTTATTGTGAGGGTAACCTAGCACTGGCACAGGTTGCCCAGAGGGGTTGTTTGTGGTGTCTCCCTCCTTGGAGATACTAAAAAGCTGTCTGGACATGATCCTGGGCAGCTGGCTCTAGGTGGCCCTGCTTGAGCAGGGGGTTGGACCAGACGACCTCCAGAGGTCCCTTCCAACCTCAACCATTCTGTGATTCTGTGAAGTAACGTAACGAACAGGGATAGAAAACTGTGGCTGCTGCCATCCTAGTGGACTGTGTCAACTGTTGAAGTACGGTCAGAATCCTGGAAATTTAACCATTTTGCYTGGACTTCTGTCCGGAGAATTTTTTGAGTGTTTCAGTGAGTGATTTTGTGGCAGGTGTCCACAAATTTAGTGGACTAATTTGATTTATTATCATGGGATCAAAAATGTTTGGACTGGCACTTGTTTGCCTGCTTGTACTGTGACTTATGCAAAGCTTACAACCTTTTGTCCAAAAAAGAATTCTGGGCCACGCTACTGAGGGACCATGCTGCTATTGTACCTGACACTGCATATTTAGTCAGCTTGTAGGACTGGCTCTGTGAATAGTACACTGATACATAGATAGAAAATAACTTCTTACAGCTTTCAGAAGAGTTTTGAGCTTTCTTGTGATATATGCAATATTTAAAAGTATAATTCTGAAATTATTTTATACCAATTGGAGGTATAGAAAGAACATTTTATCAAATTAATAAGCTATCTAAAAATACACTAATACAGTAAATATTCAGCATGTAGTCTTGACTCTCAATAACTTTGTCAGTTCACCAAAATAAACGTAGCTGAAGGCAATGCCTTTTCTTCTACCTGTGGCTGCACTTCAGTAAACATTTGTAAGTGTTTTTAATGGTTATATCAGGAAAGTTCTACTTTCTATCAGAAAATTGATTTTACTTATTTATGTTTGCAGAAACAATTTTGAATTTTATTAACAGTGTTTCCAGGTACATACTTGGGGAAATAATTTACTGAAGACCTAATGTAGTGATTCATTAAAGATCTAATATGCAAGGAAGAATAACAGAGAGGCACAAAAAACATTCAGTGTCACTTATAAAAATATAAACAATCTACTTGTGCATGTTGAGTTGTATTAACATTAAGGAAAACATTCTATTCTACAGTTAAAGTTGTGTCATTTCTTTGAATTTAGTCCATGTTAAGGTCGCAGAAATGTAGGTGTCCATTTCCTGGAAAATGAAAAAGGACTTTAAGTTCTGTTCCTCACTTGACATTCCTTCTCTGGTCTCTTGTGTTTGTGTAAATATTCTAGGCAACATTCTCAGTTGTTACAGTCTTACTTTTATACTTTTTTCCCCTACTAGTGTATTTGGTATCTGTAGTCTGATGTTCACTAAGTTTTGATTGTTTGGGGGTATGTGTGAGGTCAAGGATTCCTGAGTGGTGTTCAAGTACTAGCCAGGTCCAGGGCTTCCAAGTGCAAGTGGGGTCTGGTGCATTCAGCCCAGGAAGGCTCTGGGCAGCAGTTACATGGAGGAGGATAAATGGTCATTGAAGACTTCCCTGACTAGCTGTGTTACTAAAAGTGAACAGCATATTGGCAACTGTTGTCTGTGTTTTTAGGTAATGATCAACTAATAATGTTTGTTAAATACAAGAAGGAAACAAAAAGCCGTTAATACATTTATGGAAGTAAACCTTCAGGGGAAGAAAGTGGTTTTGGATTTCTTGGTTGAATTTTTGTTTTAAAAAAAGTGACACATTTGTCCTTCATGGAATATATATATATATATATATATATTTGCTCTATGTCTTCAATTATGTGCCAGTTTGTAGTACAGCCAGGTAAGTGAGCCACTAGTGCTACAAAGACTAATTTCAGCTAGAAGCTATAGAGACAAGAAAATGATTTGGAAGGGGTTATTTGTCTTTGTGGATATTTGTTCTCTTCTACCAGGGAAAAAAGTGAAAAAGTAAATATCTCTCTCCACCACTTTACCTGTATTTATTGTCACATTTCTGTTTCCTTGTGTGCAGACTTATGTCCCAGAGTTTCAGACTCTGTTTATCTTCCACCCACTGCTTTCTGAAACTACATTAATGTGCCTCAGCTGTCTTTGCTTCTGTCAAATCCATAACTAATGACAAAATGGTTCTTTAAAAATTAATCAGACTGTTTCTGGGGGAATTAAAGAGTGATCTGCATGTAATCACTTTATCCAGAGAGGAGAAAAATACTCGAACATGTAAATTCATAGCATGTAAAAAAGCATAAGGCTTAGAAATATGTACACTGCTATGTTTTGTTAAAAGTTCCTACAGCTCCTCAATTCATTCTCCAACCCATTTTTAAAACGGATTGCTACAAGTGAATCATATGTGACTCATAAGTCTGAAAGCATCTTGGGTGTAGTTACGTTAGAATATTCAAAATGTCTTTAAATGACTTTTTTCAAAGTGTTTATAAAGTTACGTAGCATCATGACTTTCAGAATGAAATTTTCTCTTTTTCCATTTCTCTTGGTCCCACTTAAAGATTTGAAAATTACATATATATTTTCCTTTCTTACCTGGTAGGAAATAAATGAGTAGTTTACCTTGCATTATTTTTACTACTGAATGTATGTTACAGTTTTTTTAAACTGTCTTGGTGTCCTTGGTGACCCCTTTTCTTAAGAAAAATAAAAAAGTTATATTTCAACCCTAGCTGACCAAGAAAAGAGTCTAAAAAAGTTTAAGAAAAGATGAAGATGATGAATTTCATATTTATCCACATGAGTTTCCACTACTTGGTTTTACATTATGGATTTGAGTGAAGTTATGGATCATCTGAAACAGTAGATTACCTTGTCTAGATTATGTAGGAATCAGTTGTAATCTCCTTGAAGGATGTCTGTACCTTACAGAGTTTTTTCACTAGGCTTTGGCAGAATTTTTTGTATATTAAACAAACATGAAAATATGATATTTTTGCAATGGTAATTTGTACAAACTCTATAAAGAGTCTTTTTTTAATAGATGAATATAATTAGGAATTATCAACAGAAATCCATCCATATATGTATAAAAACAATTAAAAGGTGGTCCTCCCTCCCCAAAATCAAAAAGTGTAAATCAGTTTTACGCACCTGTCAATTTCAGGACTACATGAAGACATTTGAGTGACAACTTTTAATCCATCAATAATATTCTCTGTAGGAACTATGAAGTAAACAGGATGGTTGTGGAACAATGCCTACACAGGCAGCTTGACATCTGCATCCTAAAATTGTCAAATGTGTCTCTTGTGATTCTAAGTGGTCTCCTTTTTCCTATCAGACAAATTCAGGAAAGTGCAGCCATGGTTTTTGCTTAACTGTTTATGAAGTCTCCAAGATGAATAAGACCTGTTGGCTTAGGTTTAGCAGTAAAGTAGCAGGCGCAGAGATATTGCACATTAGAAGAGATACTGTATTTCAGTTGAAAACTAAGAATTAAATTTTCAGTATTTGTGAGGTTGCTTGTTCAAAGGTTGGAAAATCCTTCTGGTTGAAAGGAACAAGATGGAATGATTTTCCAGTATCTTCTGATCTAAACTAATTGTCATGTCTAAAAATGTGCAGAAAATTGCCATGCTTTAATAGGACAAATTGGTCCATGTTTCAGTATATTGGACACCTTATGATATAGCAGTAGAATGCAAATTTAAGACTCTCTGTCATGTTATTTGGTAAATATTCTGAACAAAAACCAGATACTCTGAAGTTGTCTTCAAATGCTTCTCTAGCATTTTGTTTTTATGATATTAGTATGCATGAATGGCTGTGAAAAAGAGCTGCAGCTGAAGGGGTGTGCTTTTGCTCATCGTACACTAAACCTAATTTGGTCTTTCTTTGTCTCATGAAATGTGGAGGGAATCTGAACTAGGGTTCTAATCATTTCTGATTGCACCCATTTTTTTTTTTCTCTCTCCAATTAAAAAAAAGAATTACAATTTGCGTGACCTTCTTGGGGTAATAGTGAAGCAGAAGCTGTGTTGTCATGAAAGGAGAAATCAGTCAGTTGAGTAAGCAGTGACCGGTACAATTGGAATAGGTAACTTAGATGAAAAAGTAAGGAGCTGGATGAGGAGAAAATAGCTGGGGATGTATTTATGTTTTGGGAATATATATTTTTACAACTGAGAACAAGGGCAATTTTCTTAACTACAGAAATACAGGTCTAGTTTAGATGTAGAGTTTTGGAGCATATTGGTTTGTCTACATTGTAGTCTTTATGAAGAAGGGACTGTAGAAGAAAAATTCTGCAACAAAATTAAGTTTTAGTTCAGAATGTATCTTGTGTTTTAATCTTGACTGCATTTTTCCATAGAGAACAAATTTGATTTAAGCTGATTAAAAAATGCTGCACTTCTACCTTGGTTAAAGTTTGAAGCTAAAAGACTTTTCTGTGGTTTGACTGTAAGCCTTTAAGAATATAATTATTTTTAGAACAATTCTTTACTGATTGTAAACAAGCTAACTAACTTCCTTAGTGCTCTTTGTGACTGGCACAGATTTTCTACGTTTCTGTCAGGATGAGGAGAACCTCCTGCATTCCTTAAAATAAGTTAAGCAACAATAAAATAAATACTTGAGACCGGATGGAAGTGGTCATTTAGATCTGATCTCCAAGCCTGGAGAAATAGTTGTCTGTGAACTTTTTAATTTGCCACACACTTCCAATGTTGGTCTATTCTGTGTTTGTTTTTCCATCAACTGTATGCTGTGTTTGCACATGCATGCTTCTTGCATAGCTCTCTGAATGTCAGCTGGCACTTCAGACTGTGTATCCATAAAAGGAGTCTGTTCCCTGGGGAACCTGGTGGTTTTGCTTCTTTTACCTTTAGGATTCTTTTCAAGGAAGCCCAGCAGTTCTTTCAGAGCTGTAGAAATACTTAGACTATCAGTTTTAGGAGACACAAGTAATGTGGGAGTAAATTTTTACTAGTCAGTGCACGTGCTAGTGTAGCTGTAAGAGACAACCATTGGAAGAAAGAAATTTCCAGAGAGCTTGGCTCCATTGCTGATGAAACCTCACCTCTTCTCACCATCTGATGAGTGACTAGGATTTTTTGAGGGAAACCTAGGGAACAAGAACATAGTGGAATTTGCTGACTGAAATCAAGCATGAAGAAGTGTAGGCAATCCCCCCCCCCCCCCTTTTAAAATTATTTTTATAAAATATCAATTTAATTTTTTTTAACCTCAGGATAAGATGTTCTATAAAATGTACAAACTGGGGTTGACCTTTACAAAAGTAGAAAACACAATAAGGGCAGAGCTGTAAAACTGTCAACATCTGGTTCTCTATGCAACCTCTGTATCTGGAACCACTTATATGCTATGTCCTAAATTACTTGCAATAGTAGAGCAGGAAATCATGTTTGTACAGCTCACTGCACAAATACCTTGAAGGTAGTGAAGATCTAGTAGATCTAAAGCGATAGGTCCGTGCCAGCTGTTCCACTGGTAAAGAAAGCATTTCCCATGTCTTTTTTTTCTAGTGAACAGAAGATGAGCAGAAATGTCTCCAGAAGAAGAGGAATATTACATACCTCCATACTAAACTAAAACTGGGAGTGCACCCAGAGGAATACATGTGTTTGAACTTTTGGGCTATAGCTCTGGCATTGAACTGGGACTGAATAGTGAAGGAGGCTGTTGCCAACATGGAATCATTTTCATTTGTTGCAAATTTTGAAGTGTATGTGGTGAATGAGACAGGAAAAAAAGTGGAAAAAGAGAAGGGATAATGGCATAGTTCATAAAGTTGGATGCCATTGTGGGGGATTGTATTCATCCCCATACCTACTGCTGAATTCCTTTGTGGAGCAAGTCAAGTAACTTTTCACTAATACTGCACCATCACTTTCGGTGTATCTAATCTCAAACTGTGAGACCTGGCTTGTGGAAGTGTAGGAGCTTGCAGCTGCAACTACATGAAGTGCTGAATGAACTGAACACCATGTTAACAAATACAGATTCATTTTGGGTGTAGGGAAGGAGCAAAAGGGAGGAAACTCTTGTGGCTTTATCGTCTGGATTACCCTTCATCACTTCAAACTTGCAGTGCTGTGAAAAGCCTTTTTTCCCACTGTTCCTGCCATGGCTCCAACCACAGCCCTTCTTTGTATTTTGTGACACAGATGATGTGCCACCTTCATTTCTGGGTTTGCATTATACATATCAGCCACATGTAATGGGAAGTACTTTGGAAAAAACCCACCCAGATACATCTAAGATCAAACTGGGCACAGACAACTACTTTCTGCTTACTCTTCTGTTGACTGAGCTCCTGATAATTCAAACAAACCTAGTCATATTCCTTATTTCATGACTGTTGTCACAGTAATATTTTTGGAAAGATGAACGTACTATAGCAATGAGTTTCATACATAAGGAATTGAGAACATTTATTCAAACATTATTTAAAAATAAATATCAGCATCTTAAAAGAAGTTGCTCCATACTGCATCTGAACAGCAAGGAGAAAACCTGTTTAGTCACAGGCACGAAGTGATGGAGGGGTCAAAAGTAGTACAATTACAGGTGTAATGACTACCAGTATTATGGTCCTGCAAAGCAGATGAAGTTTTCATAGGCAGCCTTAATTTTGGCACTTCTGAAGTTTAAAATGTCTGGCTTTGCAAACTTAAAAATATTTTTGTGTATGTTCAGGTGTATAATGTTCTAGTTCAAAAACATACAAAGGGAATGGAAATTATTTGTACTGATGTCTGTGTGCTTTATCATTAGGCTTGGAAACCTTAAACCCTTCTTACAGTTTTGCCAATTGACCTAATAAACTAGACAAATATGTTTAATGTTTCTGTTTTCAAACATATTTTCAAATATGTTTTAATGTTCCTGCAGCTTGTGATGTCATCACATTCAGTGATGAAATATTGGATGTTTACAGAATATCTGTAAACACTTCACATTTAGAAAAATTCTCAGATAGTAATAATTAAATATTTTTGCCAAACTGGTTTTAGGTAAGTGGTTCGGGTGATTGAAGTTTCTGTTTCTGTTTTCCTGGGTCATTTGTTGAACAATATAGCAGAAGAAAATCACTGCCAGGACAAAGACTTTGCTATTAAGTCATATGGTTCTTATGAATGATACTCTTTTTACATTAATCAGTTTCATATTCATAAATGGTTCTAATTTGTAGTCAGATCCTCTAATTTAAAAATATATTGTATGCATTAGGTTTAAGAGCAGTAATACCTTAACTTGCTCCTATATATAAAATGCACTCATTTATATATGGTAACTAATGCTAATGAGCAGCCTAGTAAATTGAATTCAAGCCCATAATCTCACATCAAGTCCGTTCATCACTCTTCCAATCCAATGATCTGGAACTTCATGGTGCAATTAACTTTACTTCTTCTAGGCAACTAAATGTGTTGTCCCTTCTGCAAATATGTGCAGAACTTGGAAGTTTCTTTTATTTGGATCCCCTGAGGCAAGAACTTTCTGTACAAGGCAGAAAGTTTGAAAAATCACCTGCCTCGTGAAGGACATAAAATGTGCATGCCATTACTGACATTCTCCTATTTAAAACAAAACACCTGCAGTAGAAATTCTGTTTCCTTTCTCCTCTGTTGCCATCGCTTGTTTTTGCGTAAGGGAGGAAGCGTAGGAAATGAATTGAAATGGCCATAGCATTTGTGGCCCTGGTGGTGAACAATGAAAAGATTTGTTTTAGTTTTTGAATTTTATAAAATGATGCTTGATTTTTTTTCTTCTGGTCTCCATACTGCACCGATCTGTGTCTTGGACATAAGGACTTTAGCACATCAAATATCTCACAAGCCAGACCATTTGTTTGTTTAGCCAAGTACTCCTGTCTCCAGCAGTAGTAGTTAGGAGAAGCTCTTTAAGGAGGCAGCTCAAGCCTGGCCCCTCTTATGAGCTTATTTCCCACACCGCCCCCCAACTCCAAATCATTGACTAGGGATTTTAGAGGGCACATCCATTCTTATTTTAGGATCTCTTTTGGACCTGTGGTCCATTTATTTGTCTAATACCTTTTTGATCCTGTTGATGCTTCTGATTCCACAAGATCCCTATACGCTATATAAAAAAGAGCTTACAAAATTTTCTGTGAGTCAGTGTACTCTGTGCCTAAGGAACCTGAGGCATTTCTTTAGCTAGAGTGCTACTTCCAGTTACAGGGAAAGGGTTGTCTATACTTGTCAGCTGGAGCATGCTAAGAGCTGTGTGTGTAAATCTTGTTCTGTCATCAGGGATAGTTTTCTTATATCTTGTGGTCACCTTGAGTCTTTTCTACTGTATTCTGAGAATACACCAAACGGTTTTTGAACTATGGGCCTGAATAAAGTGAGTGATGAATGTGGCCAAATCAATTTTTCTGGTACATTGTAACTCTGCCTTGCACCTTTTTTCATGAGATCCTTGCAGCTATTGAGCAGTCGCATGTACAGTTTTCATGTCAGGAAAAATGCAGTCATCCTCTGCCTCATAACGGACACTATCGATAGGGTAAGATGATGGTCATATATATATGAGTATTAGATACAGCTTACTTTAAGTCTGCTTAGGTTGATTTAGTATGAGATATCTGGAGCGTGGACGGTTAATGAAGCATGGTTAAATTATCTCAATCACATTTGATGCTGTAACTGATCCTTCAGCATATTTTTAGTCCATCCCAATTGCAAAGTAAAACATGTTGTTTAAGCCATAATGTAAACATTGATCATTTGGTTATCCATCAATCAAGATTCATCATGACTTGGATTCTTTGGGCCCAAATTGAATATTGCAAGAATAATAGATTTTTCGGAGTTTTTTTCAGAAAGGTTGAAAAACTCAATACTTGGAATGCCTCACTGTGATAATGTATATAAAAGCCTCCTGTATATTTACTGTAACTGCTGCTTCTGAACAGAATATGAAAAGCCTCCTCACATTTTTGGCTAGCTGGGAATATCTGTCATACAGGAAAACAACAATTTCCAGTTCACTATGTGTAATGACTTCTTTTGGAGATTATTTTAATATATTGAACTCAGTAATACGTTCTTACTTTCACTTTGTGTTTCCTCTGGCTGATTAGTAGAAAATGAAATGTTTTTCTAAATTCTAGAGTTTTATTCTGTGTCTCTTGAGCCATCCTAATTAAGAAGAGGAGGAGGAAATAGGTACACCTGAACATAAATGCTAGCAAACATTCTTGCTTTAAAATCATATTTATTAGTATATGTAAAGAATAGAGACTAAATTGTTCAGGAAAAAATTTCAGGATGCAACAACAGTTTGAAGCATTTTTTATATCCTACTCTATTTCAAGTTTGCATCGTTTTTCCAACTCAGTCCATCAGCGATCAAAAAAAAGAGTGTGACTTGGAGAATTGCAGCTGTTTCAGATGAGGAAATAAAGGGAGTGTCTACTCTGCAGTAAGGTGGGGATTTGCCTTCTGAAGTCCAGTGAGGATATTGTCTGCTCACAAGGTGGTAGGATGACTGTCCCAGTGAAGTACTTCACTCAAAATGGAACTAGGCAGGCTGTTAGGAAGAGGATTTTTATGCATTTCTTTGTCCCCACCACCCAAAAAAACACTGATAATCATTGCATCTGTCTTATCAGACTGAATGCTCAGTGACATGTGCTTTACAAATATGGATCCACAGCTGAAAAAGACAATCTGCCAGGTTTTTTTGGTTTTCAGCTGTTTAACTAATTGCTATGTATGTAAAAACCAGTAAGTGGAAATAGAAATAGACCATATGAATTTTCATTATCATGAAATGCAAACCCCGACTCAAACCCTGTTTTTAAAAAAGATACTAATGTCTCTATCTACAGATAGTGGTATTTGTTTTTTCATTGTGTAGATTACATTCTTACTTAGTATATTTAATGTAGAAATTAGTGTCATATGATGACCTTTCAACTTTTGAATTGCTGTTTGCTTGAAAAGTAATTGTTCTTAGAAGATGTTTGACTGTGTAGCAACAAGGCATTATAATATGAAGTTATTGTATCCTTTGTTATCTCTTTTGGCTGTTGCAGGTTATTGGATAAAAATATATAGTATTTTATATTGAATATTTAAAAAATGTTTTGGTTCCTGATTTCTCTGCTTTGGGAAAAAAATATTTATTTTATATAATAGTTTTAGGAAACTTCTTAGGAAATTTCCTCAACTGTTTTCTAAAGATTCCATTTTAATGAAAAGGGGAATATACACACACTTGTTCTATGTGTGTGTGGAGAACGTGTTTAAAAGTGTGTGTAAAACCTGTAAAAATTTTAAAACCTAAGGCATTCTCCCCTAAGTCTTTGATCTCTGTGTTTTGACATATTGCTGTAGATAGAACTGACCTTATATATGGACTGTGGTGTGAAATGTGGTATGAAAGTGCTGACATTAATTTACTATTACTTTCAATATTTGTCTTTGTTGTGAAAGTTTTACTCTTTGACACTTTCATGTAAGTGATTGAGTCATTACATCACTGTGCCTTTATTTTTTCACCTTTAAAAAGGACGAGTACATTTCATTCTTTCTGCAGTTGTGTGCTTTGAGATCAGTAGGCAATGCTTACGGAAGTGTTACTGGTAATAGTAGTAGTATATAACTTTTAAAACTATTTTTATTCGGAATAAAAATAGGTGATTAATAAAGTATGTAGAAAAAACTAGTGCTATGAGGGCAAAGCTTATTTGTGGGAAATGCGTGTTTTAAAGATGTATTTAATCATTGTTATAGGAATACAATTGATTTCTTTTATTATGGTGCTTATCAGGAAAAGAAAACTATTTTGAATTTTAGTTCATATCATTTCCCAAATCATAAAAGGGAAAGACTGCTGCTTTAAACATTTCTATACTATAAAGAAGTAGTGACATTTCTGGTTAGATTTTAGAATGCTAACACGTATCTCTGTGGTACTGTCTCTATTGTCGTTATAGGTTATATACCTGACACTTTGCATTCACACCTCTTTCAGTGACGCACGTTTAGTGTTTATGTAAATTCAACCGGGGGCCAATGTCACCGTTTCTGCTAGTTTCATATGGTGTATTGCTAAGCAACGTGTACGAACGACAGTGTTTGCTTTCATTTTATCTCTTTCCTGTCCCCCTCCAGCYCCCCTCTTCCCTAAAAAGTGACACAAGTTTGAAAGGTGAGTATTAGCTTGTCAGGCAAAACAGTATTTTTAGTTCGTACCCTATGAACGATGGAAGATGCCGTAGGTAGTGAGGATTTTGGATGTTCTTCAGTTTCATTACTTAAATATTGATGACATTCCCAGCAATTTTTTTGTTGTTGCAAACGATATTTTTTTTCTTTTGGAAGCAATGATTCATTAGTTTGGTTTGTGTTTGTTTGTTTGTTTGTGTTTGGTTTTTTTTTTTTTTTTTTTACACCTCCTGGGTGTAAAATTCACCTTGGAAAATAGTTTTGGAATACTGTTTTTCTCATGTACACACCTATTATATTGTACCTATACAAGTTGTAGGTAAATTATAGATCTGAGTATCCATTTCGGGTATTGCTGAGGACCTGTCATCGCACTATCTACATTCCTGAAGTGTAAAAGTACAATCRTAGAACATTATACGAATGCATATACATAGAGAGAGAGAGACAGACAGACACAGGATTTCCTATAACTGGAGTTCATAGAGTGTGACTTTTTTACATTCATATACACCAAGCCAAATTCTGGTGTAAATTCTGGGGAGAAATAGGAAAAGGATAAGGGACCAAGTTCCTTAGAGTGCTGGAGTCCTAGTCTCTTAATGAATTTAAGCAAAGGAATTACTGTGTCAGTACAAGAACTTGTCTGTTGACTTCCTTAATCTTACATACATGAAATAAATATGCAACGTCATTTTTATGTCTGGTCCACATGGATCATCTTAGTTGAATGAAGGTATAGGAATAGCAGGTCTATTTTTGGGAGGTACATTAATGGGCACACCAAACCTTGAAGAGAACCTCAGTAGTCAACTGAGTTTGTGTGGAAAAATGGAAGTAAAAGCCACATTTTCTTGCCTGAACTACCACTAATGCCAAAACTCAGGAAGGAGGTGTGTATCTATATTCAAAGACATTTTATCAATTTCAGTTTTATTTTTCAGATAATAGACTTTGGTTTTCAATATTAATTTTACTTGTACAGTGCAAACTTTCCTCTCTGTGAAAAGATTTTCCAAGATGTTTCACTGTTTTTTTTGTGTGGTGGGGACTTCCCAAATCCTGCTTACGTTTTGCTAGGGTTTTAAGTGGTGGTGTGTTGTGGATACCTTGCCTTGTCTTTTGTACTTTTCTAGAAGGAATAGTTTGAGAAATTCAGGATGTGAGCCATCATTGCTTGTCCTGCTAGATTTGGACTAGGAGTAATTGAGTATACTGTTTACCTATGGATTGCCTTGTAAATATACTGCATTTTAAATCTGTTATTCAAAATCTGAACTGCTTTCTCAGGTTTTACCACGAAAATTAAAGGTATTTTACACAACTCAAATTTTGTACATGTTTTATATAATTTGCAAATAACACATAGCTAAAGGTAATCAGTAGTAAATCTATTTCATTTTCTTTTTTACTTAAATTGGCAGACTGATGGTAGCCTTATTCCTGTGTTGCCTTTCCTTTTTTCCATTTTTGAGGAGAAAAAGAATGTCTTTCCCAGAATGTTTGATTACGCAAAGGTGAACTCCATTATTTTTCTCATTTGATATTCATCAATTTGCATATTAATGTTTTCAATGGAAACTAAATATGCTAATTTCACAGCTTCTTAGCAGATACCTCAATCATGAGGATATTTGTATGTTGAAAAAGAAATGAGGTAAACTGCAGCATTGGTTCATAAAACTATACTACAGGTCAGCCTGAAAATCATGTCTGTTTCATCTCCATAGGGAATATAAGCAGCTGCCACTGAAGCTGAAGTTAACCCATAAATTAAGAGATTTGTGGTTTGGGTTGGTTGATCCCTCTGCTTTTTACTCCTGGTTTATGTAAATAGTCAAGCAAACGTTCAATCAGCAAGTCAGCAGATCTTCCAATCTTTTTGTATACGTTCTTTAAAAAAGTGTTTGTACACATATTAAATATAGGTAGCCTCTTTACCTTCAATTATGGTTAGATGGATAAGGACTTCAATGCTTTTGTCTGTTGTAACATGAAGTTAGTGTGATGAAAGCCAAGAACCACTGTTTTAGAATCAAAATACATAGGAAAAACTAAAAAGGTGTTCCTAAGACTTTCAAAACTATAGCTGCTCTTCTGAGGCTAATTTAATTTTTTTCTTAGTGTGAAGTTAATTCCTTCAGTGTCTGCAGAGTTCATATTGTAATGTCAAGTTGCAATAAGCTAAAATACATATAGATGGTGATACAATTAACAGGTTTTCTATCCCGGTGGAGCAGAAATGTAGCACTGTAAGAGGGTCAGCTGAAGGGTTGGGGGGATACCCGAGAGAGATACCTAAAATAATCTAGGCTCTTCTGCATAGTGATGGTGGGAAGTAAGTTAAAGAACAATGCAATTTAGAGTACCTAAGTTAGGCTTTGCCCTAACGGCCTGCATGACCTCTAAAGTAGTCACCTTCCTGGGCTGGTGGTGGTGGTGGTGGGGCTGAGTAGTATCAAATGACTAGGAACTCTTTTAAATATATTGAGAATTTTTTCAATAAATATTAGGTCACAGAGCAGTTCAGTTTGTACTGCTTGCAGAGTATTATTTATAGCACTTGCCGGATGTCATTTGCACCACAGTCATTGTATTTAAACTTGATTAATATGTCTTCTCACTTTGTTTTCTTATACTGTATGGTACATGCTGAATAATTATGTCTGTAAGTTCATGCAGTTTAGACCTTAGTCATTACATTTCATAGTCAAATTTTACAATTGTCATCCAAATGTCCTCATTTAAATGAGATACGCATCTCATGAGGCTGTCCCAGTGAGCAAAATTTAAATAAAATGCATGTCATATTGTCATTATGAACTCTGTGAAGAGATTTTTTTCTCTTCAGCTGTATTTCAGTGTTAACCCAATTCTTCATATTAATTTCAGTAACATTGTTGCTTAAAATGAATAAAACATTAAATTACACATTTTTTCTTAAAAAAGCCCAACAATCTTAAAACAATCTAGCCATAACGTGTTGTTATTATTACAATAATAACAGTGCTTTAAACTAGTTGAACCTTGACTATAGGCTAATGTCTGGAAATTAATATTTTTTTGCCCCTCAAATGGCGTCTAATTCAAATGTTGCACAAAGACATTACTAAGACAGACTGATATCATATGATCTCTTGGAGCTAAATTAATATTTAAAAATCACGTTTCCTAAGTAGTTTCTTAACAGGAAGGAATAATTTAAATTTTCAGTAAGTGAATTTGATGAGGTGAATATCCTTTTCCAGACCAGATTTCAATTCAGACTAAGTAAGTAAAATCAATACTTTTTAAAAAACATATTCAGCAGAAATAAGTACGGTTTGCGATACATACTGTTTCAGCCCATTTCTATGAACAGATCTAAGACAGATTTTTATTCTCTAATCATATGTTTAGGGGATTTGCTATTTAGTAGATTTTTAGCTTTCCAGATGCTCAAACAATGCACTTTAAGTACAGTATCCATAGATTATCCCCAGAATGCTGTAGATTAGCTATTTTAAGATTTGAATTGTGAATAAAAGCAGGAGAAAAAGCAACAGCAGTTGCAAATGTGTTGTCTCAATTAGCTCATTTAAAATGTATTTACAAGTGAAAGAGACAAAGTAGGCGATGTCTGCATGTACCACTGTTACTTCATTAATATTTTATATACATATGTGTGTGTCTATAAATAAAAGCTTTATGTGAATTCTGTCAACAACAAAGAGTATCTAAATCAGAGGCCTTTTTTGTTTGTTTATTTCACTAGGAGGGCAGTACAAGTTGTTATCACCAAGGACTGATTAACAAATTTTGGACAATAATGAAAGTAGTTAAATTTTAAGTAGAACTTCTTTCTGTTTGTTTAGATACTCAAAATTTTACAGTTTTGGCAGATAGGTTGCTTCACTGCCAGTTGGAACAGTATTTTTAATTTGCTTTAATTTAGTAATTGTAACTCTTACAAAAATACTTTTTATTGAGTAATTTGTAACATGTAATTATTAGTCTTTAAAAATAAGGATAAAATATGCATATTTTATTATCAAATAATTGCCTAAAACTGTTTTTCTTATTAACAGTACTTGTTGTATCTATGTCTCGTTGCGATACCTGATTTAGCTTACTTAAAGCAAACCAAGTTCGAAGCTGTGTGCTTGTCTCCTTCAAATATTTAGGTTGAAGAAATACTTCAGTTTGTTAAATGTCCTTTCTGATGACAGGCATTTACCTCCAACCAACTCTAATGAGAAATCAATAAAGAGTTCTAATAAGTTCTATACACAGGTTAAAGCTAACCCAAACCAGCTTTTTAATGGTTTATGTCTGAGTTGCTAACAATCCAGAGTGATAAAGCCCTTACTTTCATTGTAGGAGCTATCTGTACTGCAGTTGAGTATGTTACAAAATATTTTTTAAAATCAAGAATGACAGGCCATTCAGTAATGGTTTAATTTTCCGCCTTAGTTTGGTTTAATAAAAATTGTATCTCAGTGAACCTCTCCTCCATCATACATGATCAGAGAGTCTCCATATGTTACCACATTATTACAGCCTTGCTGAACACAAGTAGACGTTGAGTGGGTTCCTGCAGAACATGATGGTTTCAGTACATCTCAAATTGGTGGAGGACAGCTACAGAGCAGACTTGCAGGCAGAAAAGAACCAGTGTACGTAAACCCAAGAGTCAAGTAACATTGTTATATTAAAATTTTATCCTTCTCTAGTGGCAAAGAAAACATGAAAGATTGCTTTATTTGTTCCTTTGATTTAACTGATCATGCAATTTCAAAATCATTACTCGTTGGTTGTTAGCAGTACTGACAATATTTTGTGTATGTTCTTTTATTTTCTTTTTCTGGTGGCCAGATTTTTATGTTATAGAATCATAGAACAGCCCAGGTTGGAAGGGACCTCGAAAGATCATCTGGTCCAACCTTTTGTGGGAAAGGGAGCCTAGATGAGATTATCTAGCACCCTGTCCAATTGCATCTCGAAAACCTCCAGTGATGGGGACTCTACCACATCCCTGGGGAGGTTGTTCCAGTGATTGATTGCTCTCACTGTAGAGAGCACTTACATTGAGGTGGAACTTCTCCTTGTGCAACTTGTACCTGTTGCCCCTTCTCCACATGGCTGCTTGTGAAGAGGAGCCTCTGTCCTCTTTGTAGCCATGCTTTAAGTACTGGAGCACACTTTAGGTACTGGAGAGTACTCATATATGAGTATGAAATGGTTAGTACTGTTAACATTTTTGCCTGTATTGGTTTGGAGAATTTTCATCTGAGTATCTGGAACACTGCAAAATATTAAAAAAAAATAATTAAAATCTCTAAACAAACAAACAAAAAAATCGTGACTAAGAGATTTTTCACACTGCTTCCAATTTAAGATTATGTAATATCAGCATCCTGAAAACGAAGCTTCACTGTTCACTGAACAATCCAGCATTTTCATGGCTGGGGTTATTGGAACCAATGATACAGATATATCAGATTTGTATTGTCAACCTGTAAACCAAGTGTCTTAATAACTTGTAGTAGTGATGGCTTCGTATAGCTAAAACTTCACATCCAGCACAGATGGTGAGTTAAATGCACAGAGGAATTGGAGGCAATGAAGTGTCAGTGGGCCACTGATACCACCTGAAGAATATTTAAAAAAAAAACCCACACAAACAAAATTGATTGTGTTTATTTTTTCCATACCTCATATTTCCTTAATATGAAAATGTTTTTTGCTCTCTATTGTTTGCTTAGCATAACACTGTAACCAGTGCTAGGTATATACCACCATTCGTATTGCAGATAACTCACTTAAAATGCACATGGATTGATTAAACTACTGAAGTGCCTCGAGTGCTGACTTCCAACTGTGAGTGTTCTGATTGCTGCTTGCAGTGTACGCTGGGAAGTGCGCTCGTGGAGGACAGGCAGACGTTTGGTATTGCACCGCTCAATACTAATTGTGTAACAGAAATGGTAATGGAGAAAAATGTGCTTAATGTTCTCAGGTGCGAATGGACTTTTGAAGAAAGAGGAAAAACCCGGCATTACTACCTAGTTAATAGTGCAGATGTTCAGTTTTTGTGTACTTTCTGTATAAACACTAGCTATGTAACTAATAACACAAACTAGACAGTTTACTGAATCCTGTTGTCATGGCTAAATTTTTCCTTGGTTTTGCCTACTGAGGGTAATTTTTTGTAAGATTTTTGTATCTTTTTCTTTTTCTTTTTTTTTTTTACTGGAATGATCTTATTTGCACTCTTACTACTGAAGGATTATCAACATGACAGCAGTTTCTAAAGGAAGAGCATTAGGTATTTTTAAAATTAATTATTACAATGAAATTGGAAATTACAGAAGGAATCCTGTTATAGATTATCATATTTTCCTATTAAGGTGCAAACTACGTGGCTGGTATTTAAGTTGGACAGATGACTGTCAATAAATGATACCAGATCACATTCTTAAACTTACGGGGGTTAAAAGATGGTGTTAATAAAGCCACTGTGTTAGCTGTTGAAGGTACTAAATTTGATCTGCTGCTGACTGAGCTCTTCATCTCGAGTGTAATGAATACTTTGCGTTAAACAACTCTGCATTATTTATTCAAATCTTTCATCCAGAAAATTTCGCTTTCTGTGCGGTTGGGAGAAAAGTGACTGTGAGTATAATCTGTGAGCTAGGTGCTGGTAGATGTAGAGTCAAGGAATTATAAGTCCTTAAATGTACAAAGAATTGGATTCACTGAGTTGGTTTTCAGCACTGGTTCACAGTTACTGATTACAAGTATGGACATTTTGTATAAATACAGATTATGACACTAAATTGGTGTGAGTTGTGGGTGGAGAAAACTAAGAGTATTTCTTTATTCTACGGTATGTTTCTTTATGTTTATAGATGTGGTTTGCTTCCAGTTCAGAATTTTTTGGCTTCTTATTTTTTATAGTACATACATATTTCAGATTTTACACTGCAAAGTGAGAAATTCTATGCGAAATGAATAGGCTTTTTTCTTTAAGAAAATCTAGCTATTGGCTAGAGTCACCGTTTTGAAATGTGGAAGATATCTCACCAACACATTGGGTTTGATTTTTCATTTAAATAAGATTCTCAATGTTATTACTGAATGAATAGTAAACTTACAGTCTAAAATCTGGTAACTATTCCATGACCATTTTTACTTATACATGTATTAAACATTGAAGTTAAAATAATTAAAATTAGTGTTCATGTTCAATTCAGGAATTGTTTTGCCAACCTCTTGCTAGCAAATGGCTGGCAGTGTAGTTCAGCTGTCTTTATTAGCTCTTAAGGAAATCAGATTGCAAGTGAAGTTACTAATAAGAACAAAACCCCAAACCTCTCCTATGATATTCACAATGGCTTAAAATTCTTGAACCTAAAAACAAGTTTTGGACTAGCAGGACTTCAGTAAAATTGCTTGCAGTTTCCTGATTAATAGATGAACTTACTGGAGGAGATGAGCACTTACTATTGTTTCTGGGTTTCTAGTAGGCCTAAAACTGCAGAATGAAAGATGGCTCTGATTTCACTAAAGCTTTGCTATCATACCTTTCAACTTTTGAGCCTGCCAGCGTGTATGATAGAAGCCATCAAAATGTGTGACAAATGACCCAAAAGCAGAACTGTTGTTTGCAGTTATCAATACAAACTGTTATTGTGCCATAATTGACAGATGGTTTTTCACTCTAGTATCTGTTTTTAAGGATATTTTTACAGTGATTTAGTCAGAGTTGTGTTGTGGGCTTTTTTTGGTGGTGGTATTTTTTTTTCTTTGAAGTGAAAACAGAAAGCCAGGAATTAATGGTGCTCAACAAGGAGAAACTGCACTGTAGAAAACCTGTGGGAATATGGTAACAAACTGAAATTTGTTATTTGAGTTGGGGAGCACTAGGGCCAAAATACGGGCTCTCAAACCCCTAAAAGAGTGCTGATGAGTAGCTGTTGGCTGTTTTGGTGTGAAAYGTCCTTTTTTTTCTGTAAAGCTCTGTAAGATCTGAGGTTTATTCTGCTGCAGAGAGAGCGACTACTTCAGAATTCATAAAGCTGGATAGAGTGAAAACAGATTTTTTTATTTTTTTTTTTTTTCCTAGCTTCATTGAAGAACTCATTTGACTATAGCAGTGACAACGTCTGCTGTTAAAGTGACTTCACCCAGTTCTTCCCTCCTGTCCAGGGAGGGAAGTCATTTCCAAGTGAAATGACTCCAAGTCATTTGCTTGGAGTGAATTAATGTTGATGGTAATTGTAGCTCTGCCTCAACACTGGCAATAAAATTAATGTGTTCTTAGAAAGTTCTTGTTTTCATACAGGTCACGTCTGGTTTTCCTTAGGTGTACAACTTCAAGTCTAGTGTCTGGACCAAACATAGATTTCTCTCTAATTTGATATAATTTCCACCTCATTTTTCTCAGAACATTAAACCATATATTTTTAAACTAAATTAGATTTTCTTGATTGAAATTCAACAGGTTACAGTTCCTTGCTTGAGAACAGCAGTAGCCAGATGTTTGTGATACAGAAAAGATCTGCAGTTAACTTGGAGGTGTTTGTTAAGGTAGACTGGCACTGTTATGAAAACTGTTGTGTTTCAGTGGAGTATGTTGTTATTTGGGGGACTGTATAAAAACTGCACTGTTTGCAATTATGTTACATTACAAAAAGTTTTGTGACTTTCATTGTGCTCCTTGGGTAGACTAATAGATGATCTCCCTTCTGACTCATGCCTTAACTGTTGCTGTATAAGAGGAAAACATAAGCAGTAGAACAATGTTTCTGCAATACCATAATATTTCTGTAGATGCTTTTCTTCTGTTAATTACAGCAGGATTCTCCTATGAGAAGAATTTGTGTGGCTGACTTGGAGCATCTTCGATCTAACTATCAGCAAGGCTTCCCTCTAATGATTAGTTCTGCAAAGTAGAAATGCAGGAAGCGTGTTGGCTGTGGAAGCTGTGGTGGTGCTGCAGCTCTCTTTGGTGAAATGGTGATGGGATTAAAGAGCCTAGTGAGAGTATAAGGACTTACCTGCACCTGGAGCTTGGCGGTTCCATTTGCCATAGTCTTCTTGTGGAGGACAGAAGAAAATTGATCTCGGGAGACACTAAGTGAGGCAAAATGAGAGGAACCGGGTCAGGAAGGGCAACTGTTTGAAAGAAATCTGAGAAGTAGAAGCAGAAAGGGAGAGAGTTGTGTAAGATGAGAATAACATGGTAAGAAATGATAAGCTAGTGTACAAATACATGAAGTACAAACAAATGAAGAGCTCTGAAAATAAATGTTTTATTTTTGTCTGGGAAACAAGCCATATTAGGTGTTGGGGGGGGGGCAGGGACAGAAGTAGAGGGGGATAAGAGGCATGAAGGCAAACCATTTGGAAATACTGACTTGTCCCCCTTTCCTTCCATATTGCACATACTCACAACTCTCTTTTTTCCCTAATGTGGCCTTGGATAATTGCTGGTCCAAAGTTGTTTATATGTACATCTCTCCTCAGGCACTGCTGTGTGCCAGTACAACCATTTCTGGAATTAGAAAGTGTAGGAAACTAATTTCTGAATACATGCATCCATCTGTCCATATTTTAAGTCTGGAGATTTGCTTACTCCCAGTGGGTTTTGGGGGATTTTCTCAGTATTTGCTGAAATTAAATGTTAGAGTGTGTTGGTGGTAAGTGCATGCAACATGTTCATAGCACCCACCTTTAAGCACCAACTTGAAGTTGTTACACACAACTTTGCCTGAAATTAAATAGGAAACTGTCACCAAAGATGTTTAGTGTTTTTATATATACACACATATGTGTTTCTTCTCTTTGTATTTTTGTTGCCTTTAACCCATTGAAGAGTTAATACTTGGGGCTGTCACAGGAGGTTGCATTGTCTCCTGTCTGTTGCTATAAATATTTCTGTCATAATCTTAATGACAGTCTGCAAGAGTATTCTCAGAGCTTCAGCTATGGGCTAACCGTGAGTTTGGCATTAAAAGAAAGAAGAACGACCCCCAGAATAGCTTGCTTATGATCCTACCACCACTTCCTGCCCTTGTGTGCGTGGATGTTTTTATACTGTGGGTTGGGTTTTTTTTCTTCTCTTGTTTTATATACCTGATGGGGAATTACTGGAGCCTTTGTACAGGGATTAAAAAAGTGATAAAAAGTCAAATATGTCACTGTTTTATGTAAACCAGAGTTTTAATATGATGAGCAGCAACACCTAGCCTTTAGGCATGAATGTTCAGCTGTGCTGAGAGCTTCAGCATTGAGTACTAATGTGGGCATTTGTCCCCACTGCCCTTTCCTGTAGTGATTCCCTGTAACTTATTTACTTTATTAAAGACACCATCTCTAATCTGACAGCATTTGCAATCTGCCAAAGTGTAAAACTGTCACAAGATACATTTACATTTATAGCAGGATCTGCATAGCTGTACAGGAGGTGAAAACAAGTCGATATAAACCTATGTCAGTGAAGATGGGATTTTGTGTACAAAATGTGGCAAAACAGTTTATCAAATTTTGGGCTGTCCTTGGTGCTGGATGAGAAATGGAAAATTTTATGAGGAAACAAATGACAAAATGTTGAGGCAGTTTATTATAGGACAAAGCCCAGGCAGTAAGCTAGCCACTCACGCGTTGAAAGTGTACAGTAAATTGTTATTAATCACTGCCTAGAACGTGTTGCTAAATTGTCATTCTCTTTCAGAGGCTTGCTATATTTTTTTCATGGTGGACCCTGCTTTTTCTTCCAAGCTTTGACTTTAAAATAAAGTATCTTATTGTTAAGACACTTGAAGAAGAAAAAAACAACTAAGTGAAAAATCCCCCAAAAATTTATGAAATATAAAGATCAAATTTGTGGTTTAGTGTTTTTTTTTTAACTTTTGGGTATGTTTAGTTTTGTGGGTTTTTTTCTTTTTTCTGATACCTTCACTAAAGGTGAAACCTGGATTTTTTTGTCACATGCAGTAATAAATGAGTTAAATAATTCGTAATACACGTACTTCAAAATAAAGATTAATGCGATAAGCTCTTTGAGAGTATCTTGTAAAATAGCGTCTTGAGACAAAAAAGTTGAGGGCATCTGAAACAAGTGCAGTGCAGTGTTGTGCCCCGTTTTTGCAATGTAGGAGTTAAAGTAAGGACAACTTCCATGACATGCCAAATCTCAGGCAGTTTATTATATTTCCAACTGTTTGTTATTTGCTCCATGTGGACTTTTGCTGCCTGAGGATCAGCAAAGATGGAAGAGCTGTGCTCTGGGTTTTAATGCTTCTTCTCTATGCTTGCATATGGAAAGATGCTACCCTTCAATATTAGTTTATATCCTCCTGAAATATTCCAGTGATCCTCATAATATCAGTTGGTATCATGAAGATAACAGAAATATAAACCTCTGGAAACTAAGAAATAAAATGTAATGGAATATATTGCATGGACATGTATCATCTTTGGGCATAGTGCAGAAACTGCTTGGTAAAACATTTAGTTGGTCGAGGCACTTAGTAGCAGTAGTCCTGGGGGATCCCAGCGAGGAAGATGTGGGCATGACTCAATGATATTAGCTATGAAGATGAGGGCTGTTCTGGTAAACTGTATTACAGTGCAGCATATGATGCTAAATCAGCACACAGCAGCTCTGCCTAATTGTTAATGAATTGGTAATGGACTAATAAGAAGGAAGGTGTTGGGGAAGGTGGAAGTAGTGGCCTGATGTTGCGGGCTAGAAAATGGAAGATGAAACACAGGTTTCCTCTTGTATACTTAAAATTATTGTGAACGCTGTGGAATAAAACACTTCAGATATTAGAATACAGACCACGTCTGTGAATCCTCCATCTGGTAACATTAGCAAGTATAAACAATGTTGCACTGTGGGGCCATAAATCCAAATCCATTGTGGTAAATTATCCTGGATGAGGGAGTAAAACGTGGGAATTGCATAGCATCATGGCAGCTTTTTAAATGCAAACTTTGTGAAAATTGCAACTAACAAAATCATAACTAGTTGCTAAAATTATTGTTTCTGTTAAGAAGATGTTTAATTCACTGGCAATTTGTCAATGTATAGCTGGTTTTGCTAGACAGGATTGTGAGTCTTTGCAGAAGGTACAGTGTCAGGAAACTGAAACTTTGGAAAACAGGAGATAAAGCATTAACCACCATGCTGACACAGGATGGTCAAACCCTTAATTTACCCACAGTTAGCTTTACTTAGAAGGTTGAAATAAATGTGCTTTATATTGTAGTGAGAATTTATGTAAATTTGTTTCAGACTCACTAATTAAGTACCACTTGAAATTAATGATTGTTTTATGCTGAAAGCATATTTATGTTTTTTTCCTTTTGTTGTGGCAGGGGATAGTCCAACATGAATATTTATCAAAACTTTTCAAGTTACTTAACATTTTACACAGTGCTTCTTCATTAACGTCTTTTAGCMATTTGTTTTTCTCTTATCAGTTTTAGAGCAGGAATGCAAGATAAGATTTTTGTTATGATACTAAAATTGTTTGAGCAAAAACTTTAAACCACAGGCCTCTGAGAAAACAGTGTGGTTTTTTGTGTGTTTGGTTTTGTTTGTCTATTTTTTTTTTTAAGTTTTATAGATTACATATGTAATTTTTTGGAGTAGATTTTTGTTGTTGTTTTTTTTTTTTTTTTTTCTCAGAAGCCTCTGATGTCAGACCATGGGCCTTAAAAACATCTATGTTTTTTGGTATATGGCTAGATAATATGATATTTATTCATGCTTTTGAGTTAGCAGTATTTAACCTCTCAATTTGCAATCCTTTTCATTACAAGAGACATTTAATGACATCTGCATTGCTCATGGGGATTATGAGTGTACATTCTTCAGGTGTACTCTGTCTTTGCATGAAAACACTCAGAAATTCCTGCTGATTTTTCCATAACAGATATCTAAGGAGTGGGGTTACTGATGATAAAACATTCCTGTTTAGAATATAGCCACCTTAAATTTAATAAACCTCCTGAAAATTTAGGCAAGTTCTAGATTTGGTAGTGTTATATATTATCAAGATAGTGCATTTTTTTTTAAGACTGCTAGAGAGAAAAGATATATTTTAATCTCTGTCCATCACTTTGGAATAAAGATCTTTCTGATATTTTCAATGACTTGATTTTGTTAGAATACTAGGTTAAAATCTGTAAGGAAGGAATACAGTGGGAAAGATTACAGGGGAGTTAGTCAACGCAATGCATAATTTGTGTTGGACTGCGCTTTTAAAAACAAAAAGAAAACACTTTATCATTTGTCAGACCATTGAGAGGGGGCTTCGGTAAGTGAAGGAGGCCAGAATTTATTTATTTTTCTGTCCAGAGTACGAAGTATTTACATTGTGTTGCCCATGTATTCAGCTTTAAAAGCTTGTGTTTTGAAAGTCCGTGTTTTCTGCTGTTGGCTAATAGAACCAACTTTATTCTTCCAAGCTCTTTCATACTGTTGTGAGACTTAAAATCTTTTTTGCTGCTGAGGTGTATAGTCTATATCAGTGACACAAAAAAAGGTGTAAGAAATGCATTCCCCAGCTACGAATGCAAACAGAAATGTTATAATGGAACAATGACTTAGTGTGAAATCTAATGTTATGCAAATATGTCATTGTCTTGTCTGAACAAAATACGCATTAAAAAGGTACCAGATTTTTATTTAAAAATTCTCTGAATGTAAGGTAATACATGGTTTTACTGCATTGGTTTTGGACCAGATGGTCCAACAGGTAATTCTGCGGGTATGCCAATACCATCATGCTTGGAGCAGGAGGTGGGACTAGATGAGCTCCAAAGGTCTCTTCCAACCTGAATGATTCTGTGTTGGTGTGTTCCATGCTTCATGCCATCATCCTCTCTCACTGATTGTTAACACTGTGTGTTGTAAGTAGTTCCCTTAGGAAGGCCAATGGAGAACTGAGTTCAATAGGTAGAATTTCATCTCTAGATGCAGCATGGACATGATGCTGCCTACATCAAATGCACTCTGAACAGTCCAGCCTTCCCAAGGGGTCCCAGCAAGCCTCACAGCTTAGTGTTCTCTTGTCATATCTCAGTCATGCTGTTAAATGGCTGATAAGTGCCAAGCAGCATAAATCCCTGTGGAAACTTACGTATATTGTAGAAGGATATCATGTGGGGCTGTGGACACTATGGGCTTGCACCATGTGCTCTTGTATGGCTTTAGACTTGAAATAATTTCTTGGATGTAATAGTATGAAATACCTGGTGATCTAGCTCTGCAAGTATTCAGCATTGTGTGGAAGCATAGCTTCAGTTAGTCTTTATGTGGGCACTTGCTTTGGTGGGTGGAACAGGTGAGAAAGGACTAGACTTCCAAGATGTATATTGACTGATATTGTGGAGTCTCGGGCAGCTGGTAGATGGGTCATAAGCAATATATACTAGCTAACACAAGTGCTTTCCCACGAACTTTACCTTCCTGCTTGATATGGCGTGAGAGCTGTGGGTTGTACAATGGAGGGGATGCTGTCTCTGGCTTGGTTACAAAGATGTGGCAAGGAAGAGACAACAGGAAATGCCATTAGTGCGGTTCTTTTACACAGCAGAGGCAGACCAACAGGAGTCGGTCCTTTCCTCCAGTATCCTGTGGCTGAAGGACCCTTACCTTTCCTTCTTCTCAAGCCTAAGCTGCAGGTTGCAGTGGAGCTGCACAGGTCTCCTAGGTAGGACCCTGCTACTGCTCCCTCCTTCTGCTCTTACGGCAACTTATTTGAATCTTCTGGATGTAAATTTTTATGTTGTTGTGTGAAGTTACAGACCTAAGCATTGGCATACCAGAAAGATGCAGGTGTCTCGGGGAGGTTGGACTGGGTCAGCCCACTTGACACGGTACATCGTGGTCTAGGTTTTATGACACTAATTCAAGATGACATGCATGTTCATCCAGCATAGTTCTGGTTGGGACACTCGGTGCTGCCTGCTCGAAGACTGGCCTCTGCATCCGGGGACTCCAAGATGGAAACAGCTTGCTGTTGTGGGGACTTTGGGAAGGCTTTTGACAGTCTAGCACAGGTAATGCTGTCTCTAAACTCAGGGTATTAGTGTTAATTGGAGCATGTTATTCATGCTTTTGGGATCAGGTTAACATAATTAAGGTTAACTTTAATTAGTTGCATGATAAGAAGGTGACAAAACTTGCTTTTCTTATTGATTTTTTTCAAATCTACAGAAAGAAAAACTTTCATGAATTACAACCTAAGAATATGAATGCTATTTCAGTATTACAGTTTGAAATAAACCTCAGTAAAGATTTTGTTTGCCAGAGTACTGCCTGACTGAACTCTGTTTCTGCTTGTTCTTGTTGTCTCGTACTTTTACATAAAATCTTCATAAACTAAATGTGTCTTCCATGTGAATAAAGTTGTTAGAAATGTTCACTGATGTAATTAGGTGGAGAAATGATGAAAATGTGTATATTTGATAGAAAGTATAGTTAATACGGGGCTCAGGGGAAGTAAGTGGTTGAAGCTGGGAATATATGGTGAATATTTACACTTTCTATTGTTAAATGTTTTCATGTAAAGAGAAAAAGTTGAATATCTATTTGGTCCCAGATTGTAACATAACTACCCAGCAAACTGTTGCACGCAGTCGTTATTTAGCCTCCTGTATTGCTGCAGCTGTCTATGAAATCAAATAAGGAAGAATATTTTGGGGCGGTATTTTAGTACTACTCAGATAGTACTAAATCAGTACTAATCAGGTCAGTATTGAAACCATTTTGTGTTTATTAGGGTCTTCAAAGCTCCTAAACATACTGTTTTCCTGTCAGCATAGTGGTTCCAACCACAGTTGGAACAGATTGTTAATAAACACAGCTTGTAGGTACATTTTTTTATGTGGAAAAATATTTCTATATCACTTGCAGTCGTCCTCACTGGGATAGCAGATGTAATTTCTTCGCATTACTGCACATTTCAGGTGCGGTAATGAATTAACATTTTGTACAAGTGGTGGTTTACCAAAGGAAAATATTAGTCCTGTGATACTGTAATCTCTTTAATTCATCCCCGACTTCATGCTTACAAATATTAAGCATTGGTTTATTTTTATTGTGTGTATACAAACATACATACAGACGTAAATACATACAAATATGTATGTATGTGTATATATAACCACACGTTTACCTTTTTTCAGCCAGAAGAGAGGGCTGAAGATAGTGATGTTAAAACTTACTGCAAATATTCTGCTGGGAATATTTGCTGCTGAATAAAGTCAAGACTGACTGTGTGCAGTACACCCACTGGGTATTTAGCTCTGTAAGGCAAAAGCATGTAGTCACTCAGCTAAAGTTCTGATTAAATTGGTTTTACTTTTCCTAAAACTCTTTGTGTTTGCTGATATTTAAATTACTAGTTACAGTGTCGGCGGACTCCATTCTACAATGGCATGCCTCGATCGAGTTGACTGCTGTGTAGACGTTGCAAGACGTTCACTTGTTGCTGTGGTAACTCGGTTCTGAGGAGCAGGAGACAAGAACAGGGAGGGTTTTGCATAACAGTTGTTTCCAGTTCCCTGGTGATGCCGACTGTGTACCAATACTAACGCAAAATGAATATTCCTTAAACTGCACCACTGATATGCTGGAGATCGTACTCATTTAAAAGAGAAATTGAAAGTTTGGCTTTCCAGAAGTTCAAACTCTGGATTTTGGTTTTCAATTTCTCAGGCTTAAATGCAACACTACTTTGCCTTTTGCTTGCTTGAAGACTGAAATTCCCACGGGGAGGAATTTCTGACAASAAGTGATTAGGTATTGTGTCGGATAGATTTAGCAGGCAAATACACCGTTCAATCAGAAGGCAATCAAAAAGATTTGTGGTGTTGCTGCAACCTCTTTAGCTTGAGGAGCTTAAAAACCAAAGTATTAACTGAATTTCCAAAAAGAAACTGAAACACCCCAAAGATTGATACCCCTTATTGTTGCTCCTCAAGTTGTGACAAAATGCTGCTTGCTTCTATGCATCGGTATTGCTATACACTTATATTTGCATTCATTGTGGTGTAAATGCAGGATGTGTTAGTACTATTGTAACCTCTTTCAGTAAGTTTGGTTTGAGTGTTTTTRAAGACGATGATTAAGATAATGTTAATGCAGAAAGCTGCCTTTTCAAAAATGAACACTACTGGATCATTCTTTAACAATGTATGCATTTTTCAAGTGTAACCCATCAGTCCTAATGAAATTGCTTTGTATTAGTTTACTTTTGAGTCTTTTTAGATTAGAGTTGATAAGCATGTGGGGGGAGTTCAGAAGACTTGCTGGAGATGCAAGATATGTGGTTAGGAAAATAATTACATAGGAATAAATTATGTTTAAAAGAAAAAATAAATGTAAATTATAAAATTACAAATTATTGAAATTATAAATAAATTAAAAATAAACTTAAAATAATTAAAATTGTCTAAGCAGATGAAATCACTCTCATATGAAGACTGCAGAAGAATAAAGAGAGCATTAATCAGAAAGAGTCTTGTAGCATTTCACTATAGGTATGGGAAATTGCAATATCCAGCCCATTGAAAAAGACGTAAGATTAAAGTACTGTCAGACTAGAAGGGTATAAAACTTAAGCAGGAGATAATGACAATTTGAATGATATTTGAAACACCACAGAAGGTATGGGTGCCAGTGGTAGCAATGAAGCTTTATTGGAAAGAAATACTTAGGGCTGGTGAAGGTAGCCTCTGTTGTAGGGGTGGCTGAAGGCAGAATGTAAGAGRGAAAGTGTAATGTTAAATGAAAAGAATTCCAAAGCACGAGGAAAGATTTATATTCAGTTTCATTATAAAATTAGGAAGACAGAAGACACTTAAAACCGTGGTCTTTAACTTCTGTGGTAGGAAGAGGTAACAYTTTTTTGTGTTAACTGGTATGTTTGGAAAAATCATGCCAGCCCTTCTTTAGGGCTAAAGTAGAAGCGGTGGCTCTACAACTACGTACAGTTGTGAACAGTTGTTCTGAACTTTTCTTAATAATGTTAATCCATGTTACAGTTTCAGTGAAAAGGAGGTTAGAACCTGTGCAACAGAGAGAAGTATTAACAGGGGGAGTGGCGATAAGTTCATTAGCGTTTGTAAGAAAGAGAGAAGGACAGGTAGTTACTGCTTGTGCAACGCTGAGGATTGTTTGTATTCCTACAGCATTGTAGCAGCAGTGCTTTTTTTCCCTTCTTTTTGCCAACAGCTTTTTTTTTTTTTTTTTTTTTTTTAACCTGACAGCAGGTAGGTCAGTCTAGATTGTAATTCCAGTGTACCTGTGAGGCAGCACCTCGGAAGTAAATCTTTCACTTGGACATTTAATATTAGCAGAAGTAGCTTGTTATAAAAAATAACTAAATTTTCATAATGTATATAGATATTAGAACAACAAAGAGCCATTATAGTAATAAGGATGGTTATATTATATAGGAAAATGTTACAAAAAATGCTCAGGTCAATAGGGAAAAGTTCCTGGGCTGATGAAAATAGAATCAATGAGTTTGGTTTCATATTTCTATTAATCTTTAAGAACTTTCTGGAGGAAAGCTTGCATTATTTTAATTATCTTATTTATCATACGTATTAAAATATTGACACATTAATAAAAGTTAATACTTTCTACACTATTTGCTTACCACAAGATAGTACAAAACTGTGAAAATTTATCTCTGGGAGATTTCAGCAGATTTCAGCTTTAATATTAACTTGGTTCAAAAGATTTTGCATTGCCTCTGCAGCTTATTCATTATGCCTACTTCTAAGAGGATAAAACTGATTAACAGATTAGTAATAACTTGGTATTTTGGTAAGATTAGTAGCAACATGCACGTGTKTTTTCCTTTATGTTCAAATAGGACTGAAAAGGATTTCCTGTGTTATTGTCTGCTGATGCAGACAATCGTATCATTTAACTTTTGTCATGAAATTATCAAACTTGACTGTTAAGAAGATTTGGCTTTCTGCCCCTGGGGTTTTAGTTGGAAAAGCTATCCAAAAGATAAACTTCTTTGAAGCTAAGGAATCCTTTTTAAATATGCATCCTGACTCTCTTCCAAGTCACCTGATACTCACTTCTGTTAGCCTGTATCTTGGTTTTGCTTGTTCTTTTCCTTCTGCTCTATATCTTGATATATGTGTAAACTACTATTATTTTCTCTTTCAGGTTCATTGAGACAGATTAACCAAACAAAGCTTAGTCTTGTCCCGTAAGATACACTACCCATTTCCTTCATCATATTAGTTCTATCTTCTTTGCACCTAATCAATTTCATTATTKATTGATTGATTGTTTGACAGTGGAGTGTAGGGGTTATGCATCATACCCACATTGAAATCTTACCAGTGCTTTGTACTACGGCAYGAACAGATCCCTCTCTACTGAATAKSCCTAGAACCTAAGGTATAGATTTTTTTAGGGACACACATCCATTTTCGTACTTAGGTTTTATACTTKATTAAGATTAAATGAGACATTGTACTTCTTGGTAAAAGTCTGTAAAGTTTTAATATCAAAGTTAATATTGGACCTTGTATCCTCACATAACATGTGTTAAAAAAAGGTGTTTCTGTCTGGGCTCTGCTTTGCTATAAATTAGCACAAATCTTTTGATTTCAGTGGAAATCATCTTTGTTAATTGACTTCTAAAATCTAGTTCAAAATGTTCTTTTATGATCCAGTTTCTGTTGAATGTGAGGTCAGCCGGTCATTGTTTAATGATGTAACAGTATGTTTCAGCTGGGTACGGTGAGGCAGAGTGTTGATGTCGAATTTAGTAAATAATTGTGAACACAAGAGTTGTTTCAGAAAGAGTTTATGGTGAGTTCAAAAGAGGATGAAAGAGGTTGCTCGACATGATATGCTTCACTTTTCTGAGTTGCCAGTCTAAATGTATTTGCTATCAGTATTTTATAACTTCTGTTTGACCTGATAAAGGGGGCAGGAGCACCTCTGGATTGTACTGGTAAAGTGAAGTATATGAGATGACAGCAAGAATCTAGTGAAACCTAGTTTTCTACTGCATTTTATAACAATTTTTATAAAAATTAAAAAATCTTAATGATAGAAAGAAAACTTGCAGATGGCTTGTATCAGACATCAGGGTGCAGGTGCTGAAAGTCTTTTGGATTTAGTCCATACCTGTGCCTGTCCTGTTTTCTAGGCTATCATTTTCTTTTCTTTTGAGCAATTCTGTAACACCACTAGATGGTCTTCCACTTTTCTATCTCATCCATTCCTAGGATATTTGCAGCACCTTGTAACTGCTAAAAGCCATGTAAAAGATACCTTTGGCTAGTCAGGTCTACTGTGGTAGCATTTTATGCTATATTAAAAAAAAAGAAAGATACTTTTTGTCTCTTAGTGCCGAAGGGATATATTATCTGTTTCACTACGTAGCAATGTGTAAAGGAAGTCACTAATATTTAAAAAAGTGAGATTGCCATAGATGAAACAGGTAACAACCCAAGAAGTGTTTGAATTTTAAAATGTTCTCATTTAATTTCAGTGATCACTTTGTTTTATATATTTCTATTTATTTCAAAATGTCAAGGGAAGGCATGCATGTAAAATCATGCTGATGCATGGTGAGTTATTTAGCTATTGTGGTCGGCAGGCGTGGGACTCTGGTTTAGTGGCTTCTTGTATCTTTATGCAGGCACAGACTTTGGAGAAAGGAGAAGGGGGGTAGGGAGAGGTGCATTTGTTTCCTGATGATTATGTTTTTATTCAAAATACAGTTGATAAGGTTTTTTTTTTCACTAATTTGCTTCTTGCTATTTTGAAATTTTCTTAAAGACACTTTCAGAGATGACTGCTGCATTTGAAATACAGGATTGGATGTCTCTTTGAAATGCCATTCTGTTCAGAGAGAACACCTACCATTTAAGTAAAATTATAGTGCTCTGAAAGCAAAAAAATAGTCTTTTGTCACTCCTGTATATTTATGCATATTTCATTTTAACCAGAAGGATTTTTTCCCAGTTTGGCAGTAGTACTGGTTAGCAGAATGATTTTTTTTTTTTTTTTAAACTTTTTTAACTTTTTTAAATACCAGTGTGAAGACTTCTCTTTCTGTTTAAAAATTCCTCTTAACAGCATAGTTATTCCCCCCMCCGAGCTTTTTCATAAATACAACCAGTTTCATTCAGGGTCAGATGATTCCATTGTTCTGGTTGTGTGGGCTTTCGCGTGAAATCAAGTGCTTTTCTCTCAAAGACAGCTGTAATTCAGGGGGAAGGGAGGAGGAGGCTGCTGTGGTGCGAGAAAGTTGGCATGGGCTCTTTGGTTCTTATACACAGTAGGCAGACCAAGCTACTGGTGATTTGTCCTTGCCCAGACTGTTTTTTTCTGAGACAACCACTGCAGAATGGTCGTTTTCCTCCACTTYTGTGGTTGTAGAAACTTTAGAGCAAAAAAGGAACTGGCCCGTATTTAAGACACGAAATTTAACAAAATATGGGCAAGTTAGCAAGTTGGAATGATTTTGAGTGACGTTGAGGAATGATAGATGTATTATCATTGCACTAAAAAGCATTAAACATTTTGTCTTCCTCCCTTTACAAGAAAATAAAAATAAATGGTTGCAAAGAAGATTTCTAGACTACTTAATTATCTTTTAAGTGGTTGAAATTAGAAGCCTCACCTGCGTATCTGTATTTTGTTCTCTRTCGTGAGAAATGAGCAGTTGTTATGGCTTTTCTGAAATGTAACTTTTTCTGAGCAGCGAATTTTTTGGCTTTCTGAAGGAGGTTATCTGCACAGACTTCCATAGGCTGTAAACAGAGGTTCTTGCTACAACCAGGTTTGTGGTTGTGGGTGACGATCTGCAGTCTCTAATCAGATAGATCCAAAAGATAGATCAGATAGATCCAAAGAAGGACCAGTGGGTGGGAAGGAGGGAGTGGTCAGAAACCAATAAGCACAATGTAAACTTGTATGTAATTTGAATGTGCACCTGTCTGTGGATATGAAATCCACATCTGTGCATGCAAAATTTTTTCTGGCCGTAGTAATTTGGTCTATAGTCAGATTTGACTCTCCATAATAATAAAGACATTTTGCTTCTACTTGATTAAGCTTTCTTTTTGCTACTTGTTGATTTTGTTTGTTCTKGTTTTACTGGATTTCGGTAAAAAAAACCTTTCTCTTCTGTGCATAGGTGACAAAATAGTGGAAATGATGTTGCTGGTGAATTGATTGGGAGGAAAATATAATTGATAGTACAGAACAGAACTTCTGCTTGCATGCATCCTCTTAAAGGACAGTTATATATTTCATTTTTTCCATTTGACTTTTTTCTTAACTTTCTTATTACRTTGTAGGTTTTACTGTGGTACAGGTTACAAATGGTAGGCACAACAATAAGAAATGAATGTGAACCAAGAGAATACAGTTCTTAAAAGTCAATTTTAACTTATCATGCATAAGAGCAATTACCAAATGCTTTTAAATCATGGCCTCTGTCATTTTACCCTGTTGAAAATTCCAAAAAGTCAGATTGATCTGTCAGTGCATCATATCCAGTTTCAAGTGCCTATTTACATCATTGAAGCATAGCAATTAATGATCAACCTATGCTTCTAATGGTACATTGCTTAAAGTGAATCAAAGGTGACAACCCATGAAGCGTTCTTCGGTGATTGCTTTAGGCTTCTGAAATGTCATTTGTTGTTGTTGAAGGCATACATATTGGCAGTTCAAGATAGCATGCTGGATCACTGTACTCAGATGGGTGCTTATTTGAAATGTTTATAGCTTTGTTCTCACACAGTTGTGCACTCGGTGGTTTTAGAGGTAAGAAATAATTGAAGTGAAATTACCTGCTGATAATACATAATTAGTTGAGTAAAAGTATTCATTGCTGTGAGGAAAAAAGAGAAGCCRTTCAAGAAGCACAAATACTGTCTCTAAAGTACTTTCATAAACATTGCAAAGAAAAAAATGCCAAATTTTCTCTTTGCAGTTACAGAGGATACAATGAAAGGCATGTGTTTGTCATAATCTTAACACATCCATCCCTTATTTCATGGCTTAGTGATGCATAGTAAGAACGCTGCCACTTGTAGGGAATCAAAACAGTTGACCATGTTGTGGGAAAATACTTAGATTTATGTTTCTACATGATCATTAAATGTTTTTATGATTGCAGTGACTCCTTCAGTGCTTGAGGAGTGGGTAAAAATGTTGGGAGCTTGGTGGAGCAAAGGTGTTAGGTGGCATGTGGGTAGTGAGCATGTGGCAGTAGATGTTTGTGTTTGGGGCACCTTGAACGTTCAATGTTGGGCATGGGAAATGCAGGGTAAGTATCACGCATAGAGGATGCAGAGCAGAAGCACCCAGCTGCAGCTGGTCTGGCTTGGTTTGGACTCTGGCGTATTCTCTGAGTCCTGCACTGGCCAGGAGTCTCTGCCTTGTGGTGCACACTGAGAATTTGTGGCTCGCTGCAGCACTCAAGAAAAATGAACGTGGTCAGAGTTAAATGGATTAACCACCGCTATTTTTGAATGAAAAAATGGAATTACTCTTTCTAGTTACATGTCACTTTACTTGCCTCTTTCTTTTGCTGTGTAATAAAGATAGAGGGGTGGGGGAAGAGGATTTGARAGTTCAACCAACAAAACTCAAAAGTTTGGTTTTTTTTTTCTGTCTTGCTAGAAAAGATGACTGTCTTAGTTATGAGCAGAAAATTCAAACAGATTAACTGACTTATTGGGTTTTAAAACGGTGATGAATGAAGCTGTCCATGTTGTTCCCTCTATTTTCCTTTCATCAGAAGTTAGTCTTAACATTTTTACTCCACATTTGTAGGGTCATGCAGTTTATGTGACATACAGGTTTCTGCCCCCTTTGGTTATGAACCTTCCTGCCCGTCTTCCTGCTTCTGATTTATTGCAAAAGACTAAGAAGGCCCACAAAAGCGGAATTCTGTGTATAGTATCTGAGATCTTGTTCACTCAGCTGCTAGTAATACAATCTCTTGCTCCCTGCAGACTTCTAGTTGCTAGGAACTTTGTGTATTAAGTGTCTGGCTCTTCACCCCCGGCTGGCTGGGTGCCAAATGGCTGAGACTTCAAGCAAATGAGATTATTTTACAATGACTCGTTTGTTATTAGAACTTAGAAGGGTTTCTTTACATGTTAGATGAAGGTCTGAAAAGTTTTCTTAGTTTAATGTGACAGCTGCCTTTCCCCTGGCAGGAACAGAATTTTGACTTTGCTTGCAGTGCTCTTCAAAATATTGTGGTTCATGCCAAATTCTTCAATTTCTCTGTAAAAGGCAGGAAGCCATAATTTCTTTGCTGTAAGCAATATATTTTTAATATGGTATTCTATATGAAATTATCCTGTGAACCAGTAGCTTCAAGGAGCTGATTTACCTTTTTGTTCTTGGTGTAAATTTCTTTTCTACAGCACTTAGAATTTAACAGTTCTGACTTTAAATAAGRAAAAAAATCATAATCTTATATCTTTATTTTATGGCCTTGTTTAAGCCATTGTTAAGAAGATGACTCTAAAAACCATGTTCTCTTAAAATTCTACCATCAATTGTGGAACACAGTTCTGCAACTGAAAATTGTAGCACTGCACAATGAACAAAAAGTACATTAAAAAAGATTTTTTAAAAATATATTGAGTGATGCTGTTTTTCAAGAAGGCAGGAGCCAGCACTTGAAATTAAATATTCAGAGACATGATTAAGTCAATATGTATTCACAAAAGCATTTACAATTTTATTAGCACCAGGAGAGCTTCAATCCCATCAAAAAACAGTAGGGGACCTATGTAAAGCCCGACATCAGAGGGACAGAGCCATGAGAAAAGTTTCAGTCACTTGTTGACCCTGAGAACAAWACTGTTGAATATCGATCCCATTGTATGAGAAGAGATGAGATTTAGTGAGTGTGAAATTCTGTACTGGAAAAATTAAACACTTAAGTATTGGAAGATGAGGGTGGATAGTTGAAGGACGGGCAAACCCATGCAGGAATTTAAGGTTGACAATGTGTTCATTTCATCCATTAAAGATATGATTTCTAAGATGCACATCCCAGACATATTAAACTCTAAGGCAACTTTTGTCTTGATGTTTAAAAATATTCTTAAGGCAGATAGGTCTGACTGAATTTAAACTGTCAATCTGTCAGTACTAGTTGGATGAAGGTGGACATGCATTCACCCACACTGAGATGCAGAAACTTCCCTTGTGAAATGTGGCAGCTATGTAATGTTGCAGAGGAGCTCTACACAACAGTTCAGGATAAAAAATGGGGAAGTATTTCTCCAGTTGAACTTAAAATGGGAATTTTAGATAATCAGAAAGTCAAGTCACAGGAATGTGACTTACAGAAAGGAACATTAAACTGTAGGAATGTGCCTTATATAGTTTAATTTTCTTACTCTAAACAGCAAGTAATTTGTTTCTTATGTCTTTCAGAAGACACAAGTCATAGATACGGGGATAGAAAGACCCAAAASGCCTTCCTCTCCTCCAAGTTCACATCAGCTGTATCTGTACCCTTCTTCCCTGACTAACCTGGTCTGAGAACCGCCAGTGATGGAGGTGCCACAGCCTCTCCAAAAAGTCATTGCCAGTTTTTAAACTATCCTTAATTGATATTTAGCATAAATCCCCTTTGTATAAACTCCTTACTGCCTAACTAACAGAACTAAAGGCTGTCAAAGACTTTGATCTATCTTTTTTCCCCTAATCATTGCTTAGCTCTTTAAATCATTCCTTTTCTATCACATTTTACAGAACTCTTTTTGGTGCTATCCTTGGACTGTCTCTGGGCACCCAGAACTAGACAGAGTGTTACATTAGAGGTCTTGTCCGTGCCAAAATTGAGTAGCAGGATAATGGGAGATACTTGATGTATTAGACACCTGTTTTATCAACCTGAGACTAAAAAAAAAAATAAAAATAAAAGAAAAGACAAAAGAAAAAGATTCTCTGAGAAGAGTCCCAAATAAGCTGTTAGCTTTCTCTGGTTAGCCTGACTGTGAGTGTTGTAAGAGAGTATCACATTATGGTAATTTGTTCTAATATTTTTTTGTATAAGAAAGGCCATAGGAGTTGTCTGAATTATTTGCTTTTCAAACAGAGCATCTCTTTTAGAAACAAAAATCCAGTAATGTGGAAATAGCACTACTGTGTTTGTTTTCCAGTGAGCACTTGTTTTAGCTACTTAAAATAAGCAAAAAAAAAAAAAAAAAAGATTGGACCAGCAAAATAATTGTTGTGTAGTCTCATTCTACATAGCCTCAGCTGTCAGAAATTGGAACTCGCTGTTTCTTTGTCTGCAAGGCAGATGAATCAATAGATAACCAGATTTCATTTTCTTGTACTGATGCTTATCAAAAATGATCAAATCACATCCTGACCTTCCTTTAGAAATTAAACAGTTTAATCCCCTGCTGCCACATACAGGAGAGCATATTTTTCAGTTCCCGAATTATTCTATCATTCTTCCCTGAATCTTTTCTCCTGTGTCCTAGTTTTTTGAATTTTAAATGCTAGGTATGGGTACAGACTTCCAGTTGCAGTCGCATCAGTGCCAAAAGCAGAGGTAATAAATCCATATGCTTCTTTGATATTCCCCATTTCATGGCAAAAGCAATTCACTAAGAGTGCATGTTCACCTAATTACCCACTATATTAGATAAATTTAATCATTTCTTTTCAGAATAGAATCCCTGTTACATCAGAGCAGCTCGCATTCCATATTTCCAGGAGCCTGACATAATAYTTTGCGAAGTCTGACTCTGTGTCGCTGTTAAGTTGTGCTTGTGCAGTCTCATTATATTAGCAAGTTATCTAGTTTTTCCATAAGCCGAGGTGGTAGTTAAACGGTAGTACTGTCCTTCATGTTTTCATTTGTTTAACTGTGTATCTTCTGTTCCATTATTTTGAGAAGTCTACAGTTACACAGGTAGCTCTGTTTCCCTTTTTAAAAAGCAGCACATTAGTTTTCCTCCTCTCGATTGCTCCAGAACCCAACCATTGACTTTACAGCTCTTTCAATTTTGATTTAAAGTTTTTTTTGACTTCTCAATATAAGTGTGCAGCTTCAGTGAGTCCTGTTCAAAATTCATGTCAACTGGTGTTAGAATAGAAAGTGTTTCATCATTAATACCTAATGCTGCCTTTTCCCAAAAGGGTGGGGGGTGGGGGGGGGGAAGGAAAGTGATTGATAAATATTTGAGTGGTAGAATTGTTATAGTTCTTTTTGTTCCTAAAGTATTAGCAAAACTTTTAATGTGCCTTAAGTATGCTGACAGTAATATTTCCGCATAGCTTCTGGCTTTCCTTAGTGGTTTTCTACAAGTCTTAAGTTTCTATTTATATCTGTTGCTATCAGCTTTCTGTTTTGAACATTGTATTTCTGTATGTATGAGACATACACTTTAAAGCTCCTTTTGCAACCTGGCAATTTCTGTGTTTAGTGCATTTATTTTTTGAAATAAATAAATAAATAAAATTAACCTTAAGGTTTATTCATGTGCTTCTCTTCAAATGGGTTTCCTAGTTCTGTGAAAGCGTTCCTAGATTCACAGAAGACTTAAACATATGTTTAATCTTTATGCCTGAGTGTGCCGAGAGATTTTCCTTCAGTGYATACGCGTTATTAAAGGTCATTCTGGATGCAAATGGAAACACTTTTGTTAAGTAACAATATTGCTGACAAAATGTTGGGGGAGTGGAATCTTAGTTTAGGCCTTTGCTTTCAGGAGGATTTTTTATTTTTAAACTCTTTAACTGTCCAGTTTCTGTTGAGTGTCCATTACAGAGACAGAAACTTTGTTGTGATCTGTTTGTGATCCCATACATCTTTCAGTGGTTTCTGTTTCTTTAGTGATCTTGTCCTAGCCTAATGATTAGGACTGTGCTTGAAAAGTTGTACAGTCCAGCTTTGAAACTTTCAGGTAGGAAGGCCTAGAAACCCAAATGGCCTCTTCCCGAGTGACTCACTATCTAGAAGTCGATACATATCTTTAGTATTATTATATAAAAGCTGACATTTTTTTTTGTCATGTTAGGAAAACAGCATGATTTTATATTTTTATCCCCAGACAGGTTTTTGGCAAGGAAAATCCTTTTGGGTGTCGTGAACGATGAATCCCAAACCTCCCATGGCATGCCTTACTCAGATCTGCAGAGGTGCTAAACTTGCATAAAACAATCGTTTACAGACATTTCTGTCCTAATGTTCTTTGCTGGCTATTCTGGACAGTTTCCTCTTAGTATTTTGGCTTTTCTAAGCCACATTTTGAATGGGGAATTAATGTGTGTAACATGATATTATGAGTTCTTATTTATTAGTTAGTCATTTGACTCCCTGTGCAAACCTGGTTCTCGGTATGGGTGCTCATGCTGAACTGGTGTCTAACATAAGCGCCCTCAGCCTTTTCTCCTGCTATAATCTCCTCCTGATTATATTCATTATGGGATTAGGGAGCCCAGTAATCCTGTTATTTGGTGTTGTCTCTTTATCCTTTATTAATAAGGATCCTAGTTATTAATAAATGGAAGTAAAATAGACAACTGACCAAGGAGCAAACTAGTTATTAGTACTAAAGGTTGGACCAACATGCTTCTTACACTTAAAAAAAACATTCACATTTCTATGAAATTCAGTAGAAGAGAGCTCTTTACAGGTATTTTTAAAATGGCTCTTACTGTATTGCTGGAATATAGAATGAATGTTGTGAGCAGATGAAAGAGTAAGTAATTTTCAAAATCTCTCAACACTACTCAAAATGTAAGGGAGTTCTGCATCTTCAGGAGGAAACCACATATTTGGGAATGCTTTAATTAAAACAGTCTTGATCAGAGCTGTTTTGTTTTCTGTTTCTTTGCAAAAAAAAGTTATAAATTTATCTTTAAGCAGTTACCTAAACTGACATTTATCTTGAAGGAAATGAAGTGAATTTTGGAAGCAGAGTAGAGGTATAAACAAGTGAGAATGCTCTCTAGATCTGTTACCTTTATTAAATCTCTCTAGATCTTTCACCTCGTCCGCAGAAACTTTGACTGCATGTGAGTAGTTTACATGTTGTGCAATCTGTAAAAAAGTCAAAGACACTTGTTCTATGTCTGTGTAGTCTATTGAGTTATGTATGTGACTGTCTCCTGAGTTGATGTAGTGCTTGCTCAGAGATAGCTAAAACACATCTGGTGGTAGACTTACAGAAATGGGGGGTCTTGGGGGGGTTTTTTGTTTCTTAAATAATGTGTAGAATTGGCTCTTGAATTGGTTTCTTTTCATCTTTCTTAAATTAGGAGTTTGTTTTCCCAGATGTAGTATATAGCATAGAATTAGTAAGACTGTAGCTTCAGAAACAGTGAATGCTTGTGAGCAAGGGACTCTTTAGTCACTGTCTTAAGTCTTTTTTTAATTAAAGGAACTAGAAAAAAAGACTGATTTTGTTAGTGATCCATCATCCTTTTTCTGCCTGTTCCCTGAAGGGCGTGGAAGTTTCTGCTCCAGTTCTCACCCTTCTTGGTGAGACCTGCAATCTGTTTGTGAAGCAGCCACATAAATGGATGCCTGTCAACGATCTGACACTGTTGTCACGTTCTGCTCCTAAACATTTCGCAGGAAGCTCCATAATTCTGTACTGGACTGGACAGTGTTGGGCTGCACAGAGAATGTATACAGGAACTGTGAGAGCCTTTCTGCTGAGGCCCCTGTTTTGCCTTAGAGAAATGTGATTAATGGATCGGTGTTAGTAGAACAGTATTCCCAAACTCTCAGTATGAAATAACCGAGAAGACACAGCACTGTTAGTGCTCTCCCTCAGTGCTTCTGCCAGTGAAAATTTTCAGGGGAATTAGGCAGCATATGCAGATGTGGTATATGTGATAATACTTTTGGCTCCGACAGAATGTGCAGACCAGTTTCTCTTTTGAGTCTCATTGTTGTGTGTTTATTATTATTACTTTTCTAAATATTTCTATTGAATTAACCTCTTAATCTACATGGTAGAGAAGTCAGCTACGCAAGCGTGTTTTGCTTTTCATGGCACATGAACTTTTAGAATTTTTATGTGACAAAATTATTTAAGTGTTTTTCAGTGTCTCTGTTACTGGACTTACTCTGTCTTTACATCTGCTTGACTCTGCGTCATCTTCATTGCATTGAAAGCTGTAATAGAATATTTACAAAATGCTGARGAAGTAACAGTAAAAAAGCTAACTCTTGGAGAAGATAAATATAATTTAACAGTCAGAGGTTATTTTAAATGATGTTATTAGTGAAAATCAATTTCCGAGACATAATGAACATATATTTTTGGTAGCCCATTACATGCAATGATTCAGAATGAAGTAGTTCCTTCCACAGAAGTCTCAATGAAAAATAAATCCAATCTTTTTAATGGAAGTGGAGAAAGTTATATTAGTGTCTTGTGGTATCACAAATAGTTACACTAATCATGCTGAAGTTCTCTTTGTTTGAGAGAGAAGTAGTTATTTAAGATTTTTCATGTTTAATTGCATTGAGCTGTGGTGGGTTGACCCCAGACAGCAGCCACTTGCCAGACTCAATTCAGGAGCAATGAGACGCACGCACGCAYGCACCCCTGCCCCCGGTCTTCAGATTTTTTAAAATCACTAAAGCAACATATGGGGAATCAGGATCTACAAATCACCATGATTTTACTGAAGTTTTTAATTGCAACCACACAAGTAAAATTTAACACCTCTTTGAGCTGTGTTTCTGATGTGTCTCTACTTTCTTTTTGCTGTTGGGTAAAACAGTCTAGATTTGAAAAAAATGCCATGTCGTATTGTTAAGGTGCTTTTATTTTGATTCTCTGCCTATATCTCTTGCTGGTTGCCCTGAAATGGGAGTTTTTAAAGTCTGCATACAAGTAGCTCGAGTAATATGAACTCAGTCTTTTTGGCAGTGAGCAATTTGAGTGGCAGAAGGCAAGCTGACATGCAGTGGCAGGAGGCATAGGTAGCAAGAGAACATGTTTGTTTAAAGATACTGTGCAAAGGAAGCAACTCCTGCCCTGAATGGCCACAGGGAACAACCTGTACTGAAAGAGGCTGACAAAAAGGTTGCACGGAGATCAGGCTCTCTCCAAAATAGCCATGTTCCTATGTTTCACCATGGCCACGTTTCATCTGTTTCACGGATATTTCTGTGAGGGAGCTCAGCTGTATTTTCCCTCTGTTTGTCATTGTTCCATAGATGGCAGCTGCAGAAAAAGTTGCAGTTTGGTGCTAGTCCAAGTCAGGGTGTGCGGGCAAAGTACTCTTTCCTGATCTGAGAGAGATGGAGGAACCTGATTTGTGCAGCAAATCACTGCAGCAAGCAGAATTAGAGAAATATTTCTATGTACGTATTTGTTATCTAAAATATTGTTTACATCATGAACAATAAGAGGTGTGCTCCTTCCTGACAGCCTGCTTGGAAAAGGCTTATTAACTTCTGTGCTGCAGGTATCAYGTTGTGCTTTATAGAACATGTAATTAATCAAGGATTGTAGTAAAAAGAAGAATAAAAACTGTAAATAGGGAATGATGCCACCCATATTGAAGTGTTAGTGAAGTAGTTTAACTGATGTTAGGAATGTTCCAAATGGTGATGGTTCTCTGGAGTTATATCTACAACTATATCTTTAAATAAATCAAAATGAGAATACAGGCTTGAGCACTGGCCCAAAATCATGTAAGCTTTTTAGTTGTTTAATGGTGTGCTTCCTGATACAGTTTGGATTGTGCCAAATGACACTATTTCAGATGATGCTCAGGCGTGGTTTGGGTCCTAACATGCRTAAAGGACTGTTTAAAATAAGCAGTGGGAATGTCATCTCCCCGCTTCTGGGGAAAGAGGTCAGCTATATRGCAGTGAGCTATTTTCCTGCCACTTAGCCTCAGATCCAGAGAATGGTTCCTCGCTGGTTTAGTGGGTATAATCTTAGAAACTTCTCTGTTTCACTTCACGATAAGATCAGAATCAAACCTTCTCATACTTTTTTGGGAACACAAAGGCAAAAAGGAAGCAAGGACCTATCCTGCTGTTCCCATTCACTACTTTAACCCTTGTAAACCTGGCTCCTTGCTGCTGTCCTCAAGGCTCACAAGACTGCCAGGTGTGTCTTATGCTTCTGTTCTACGTGTATTTTCTTTGCTCTGGCCATCTCTCTTACTAACCTTTCAAGGTTTCTTCTGTTACTTCTTTACGTTTCCAGTGCAAGATCTTTGTTCATCGATCATTTGTCTTCGTTTCTGTACCTGTGACAAATGGACTTGACCTAAGCCTGTCTTGGGTAGTACTGCAGTGCAGGCAATATCAAGATGGTTAGTACTACTCCTTATAATTTCTGATATTTACATTTCTTTCCTGTACAACTGAAAGCTGATTGCCAGGGGAAGAGAAACAAGAAGTGTGTGGAAGATAAATTCCTGGTAAGTGAGCCTACCAGGGGACATGCCTTGCTTGACCTGCAGTTTACCAACAGAGAAGGACTGGTGGGAGATGTAGTGGGTGGAGGCCGTCTTGGGCTTAGCGACCACGAAGTGATAGAATTCTTGATTCTTGGTGAAGTAAGGAGGGCAGCAAAACACTACCATGGACTTCCAGAGGGCGGACTTTGGCCTGTTCAGGACACTGGTTGAGAGAGTCCCTTGGGAGGCAGCCCTGAAAGGCAAAGGGGTCCAGGAAGGCTGGACGTTCTTCAAGGAGGAAATCTTAAGGGCACAGGAGCAGCCCATCCCCATGTGCCGAAAGATGAGCTGGCGGGGAAGAAGACCGGCCTGGCTGAACAGGGAGCTTTTGCTGGGACTCAGGGGAAAAAAGGAGAGGCTGCCGCTGTTGGAAGAAGGGGCAGGCAACTCAAGAAGAGTACAGGGATCTCGTTAGGTCATGCAGAGAGAAAATTAGAATGGCAAAAGCCCAGCTAGAACTCAATCTGGCCGCTTTTGTAAGAGACAACAAAAAATATTTTTACAAATATGTTAATGACAAAAAGAGAGCCAAGGAGAATCTCCATCCTTTACTGGATGCTGGGGGGAACATTGCCACCAAGGATGAGGTACTCAATGCCTTCTTTGCCTCAGTCTTTGGTAGTCAGGCCGGTTATCCTCAGGGTATYCAGCCCCCTGASCTGGAAGACAGGGACGGAGAGCAGAATACGCCCCCCATAATCCCAGAGGAAGCGATTAACAACCTGCTATGCCACCTGGACACTCACAAGTCTATGGGGCCGGATGGAATCCACCCGAGAGTACTGAGGGAGCTGGCGGAGGAGCTTGCCAAGCCACTCTCCATCATTTATCAGTGGTCCTGGTTAACAGGGCAGGTCCCAGATGACTGGAAGCTTGCCAGTGTGATGCCTATCTACAAGAAGGGCCGGAAGGAGGATCTGGGGAACTACATGCCTGTCAGCCTGACCTCAGTACCGGGGAAGATTATGGAGCAGTTCATCTTGAGGGTGCTCACAAGGCAGGTGCAGGATAACCAGGGGATTGGGCCCAGCAAGCATGGGTTCATGAAGGGCGGGTCCTGCTTGACCAACCTAATCTCCTTCTATGACCAGGTGACCTGCCTAGTGGATGAGGGGAAGGATGTGGTTTACCTGGACTTTAGTAAAGCCTTTGACACTGTCTCCCACAGCATCCTCCTGGAGAAGCTGGCGGCTCATGGCTTGGATGGGTGTACTCTTCGCTGGGTAAAAAACTGGCTGGATGGCCGAGCCCAGAGAGTTGTGGTGAATGGAGTTAAATCCGGTTGGTGGCCGGTCACGAGCGGTGTTCCCCAGGGCTCAGTTTTGGGGCYSRTCTTGTTTAACATCTTTATCAATGATCTGGATGAGGGGATCAAGTGCACCCTCAGTAAGTTTGCAGACAACACCAAATTGGGCGGCAGTGTTGATCTGCCTGAGGGTAGGAAGGCTCTGCAGAGGGATCTGGACAGGCTGGATCAATGGGCCGAGGCCGATTGTATGAGGTTCAACAAGACCAAGTGCCGGGTCCTGCACTTGGATCACAACAACCCCAGGCAACGCTACAGGCTTGGGGAAGAGTGACTGGAAAGCTGCCCGGCGGAAAAGGACCTGGGGGTGCTGGTTGACAGCCGGCTGAACATGAGCCGGCAGTGTGCCCAGGTGGCCAAGAAGGCCAACAGCATTCTGGCCTGTGTCAGAAATAGTATGGCCAGTAGGCGGAGGGAGGTGATCGTGCCCCTGTACTTGGCACTGGTGAGGCCGCACCTCGAATACTGTGTTCAGTTTTGGGCCCCTCACTACAAGAAGGACATTGAGGTGCTGGAGCGTGTCCGGAGAAGGGCAACGAGGCCTGGTGAAGGGTCTGGAGMACAGGTCTTATGAGGAGCGGCTGAGGGAGCTGGGGTTGTTTAGYCTGGAGAAGAGGAGGCTGAGGGGAGACCTTATCATTCTCTACAACTACCTGACAGGAGGCTGTAGAGAGGCAGGTGTYGGTCTCTCCTCCCAAGTAACAAGCGATAGGATGAAAGCAAATGGCCTCAAGTTGTGCCAGGGTAGGTTTAGATTGGATATTAGGAAAAATTTCTTCACCGAAAGGGTTGTCAAGCACTGGAACAGGCTGCCCAAGGAAGTGGTGGAGTCACCATCCCTGGAGGTGTTCAAAAAACATGTAGATGTGGCACTTTGGGACGTGGTTTAGTGGGCATGGTGGTGTTGGGTTGACGGTTGGACTTGATCTTAGAGGTCTTTTCCAACCTTAATRATTCTATGATTCTAAGAAAKAAGGGAAGAAAGGGAAGGAGATAGGCATTTTTGCAGATCCTTGCTGTTTAGCTGCCTGGCAAATGCAAAGGCAATTGCCAGAAGGTCTAGAGGGAGTTACCATTTCTGAGATGTCTTAAGCACAGCATGAAACACCCTGGAATGAGTTGGAGATACCACTGCTGCTGGAGCAGTCACCAGCTCCTGTTCTTACTCAGATGTTACTACATATATTTTGTACAGCCATAGTGTGAGCTTCTATTTAAATTCCAGAGTTTGTGTTATCTTGTAGTAACTGTAGTGGTGTATGTGAAGAAAGTCTTTGAATACTAACTGATATGTTTTACAACAAAACCTTGAAGTCTCGTGGTATTTTCTTTATGCTATGATAGCTTTGCACTTGGTAAATAGAGCCTTTTAAAAATCTCTTGAGTTTTGCAAGTGAGTTAATAGTGACTGCCACAATTAAATGAGAATTTAAGCAGTCCTCTTTGCCAAAAWTTCTCTGCTTTTCAGTATTGTGAATTTGCTGTGTTGTAACCTCTACAGAGAAAGGAAATCCTGACTTCTAAAAATAAAATGCTTTGTTATTTTAAGAATGTAAAAGAAGAATGTTTCAATTTGGTTAATATGATTGTTTCAAAAATTTTCTACATTTATATCTTTATTTTAAAACAGTTGTATCAGTGTAAGACTATCTATTTATTTATTTATTTTTAAACAAGTTAGGGTTAGGTCAACAACCTTGTTTAGGTTAGGTCAACCTAACTTGTGTCTTAGCAAGTTCGGTAAGGTCAACAAACATTCAGTGTGACTCAACTTCTCCACATGCTGTGAAGACATTGTTTAGCCCAAGTCCTTATGTGTGCTGGATCGTTATCTTTGTGCTGTGAAAGACTTCCAGGTTTTATCAAGGTTCTTGTTGCTGTTATGGTAATCGCTAAGGATTTCTCTAAGAGGAAGGCTTGCAAAAATCTGAGTAATTTAGAAGGAAAAAATAGCTACTTTTTAGAAGGAAAAAATAGTTATCACTAAAAAAGATGTAGTTCAATTTAATGTTAAGAAAAAGGTCAATGAGGACTGAAAAAATTAAAAAGACAACTCTCGTTACTTCCTAGAATAAAGCAACAGAAACTGGCCCTTACAGGAAGTGTGCAAAATTGTAGTGCATACAAAAAGACAGAAACAAGAGGAGGACTTTTTTTTCTTTTGCACTGTTAGCACTAAGAAACTATCTACCTGTTCTGTGACAAAAACATGACAATTTTAGTATGTTGAAAGAAGTATTTTTGCAAAATGATCACAGCAACACACTTCTTCAACTATTGGATTACATTAGTAATTACACTGAAACCAGCATCAGTGTTTAGAGTATGTGTTTTCCAGCTCTTCCAGATAAAGTTCTTTATGTGGAAGAAATTTTTCTCATCAGTTTTTTATTTGAGATATCTACTGTGCTAATCTTCCAAATACATAATTATTAAACCAAACTGGTGAGAGAGTTGTCTCACCTTAGACAGTCCCACCTTTTCTTTTAGTTAGTTTCTATTAGAAATTATGCTTTACTACAGAAAGACGAAGGCTGAATATGTTCTCCATTCAAATAACTATGTATATGTTTAATTATTATTAATTATTGACAGCTTCCCAGTTTTATTGGAAATACATTAACATTTAGATATACTGGGTCTTTTAAAGTTCTGTTTCTTTAATAATAAAATCATTTGATTGTCACAGGTAGAGCTTTAAAAATCACTGATTTTTTTCAGCAGTTTGTCTTTTGGTCCTTGTATTGAGAACAATCATTAATAGGACAGCACAGTTATGGACATACATAKTTCAGCTTGTGTCTGCATGTGGATGGACATATGCCATTGAAATTACTGACTGATACAATGGATAATGATTTAAATGAACTATTGAACACTTATAATTAGAGATTCTAGTTATTGAAATGTAATATGAGTCTGCAATTTTTTGTAGTATCGCTTGAAGTCTTTTTAAACGAAAACCTAGAATCACTTGTCTTCTGTAGCTGGTTTCACAGTTATTGGTGAGATATTTTGGTGGATTTTCTTGAGGTGTTTGCAGTTGCTAAGGGTAAAAACACTTCAGTGATTGCTTCCGCTTTGGTATCTGCTGAGGAAAGGTTAGTGCCGAACTTCCTTTTGCCCTGTGTTTTATGGATAATCTGCTGCCATTGTACCCACAAGCTGGGCAATGCCAAATTATTACTTGAGATCCTGACCAACAGTTTTTTCATCTGAAAAAGCGTGGGKTTTTTTTTTTGTTTATTTTTTAAGTCTTATGGGTAGATAACGGTTACAGGATATTTTCAGGAAATGAAAGAAGCACACAGCTTCAGTCTGCTTATGGGTGACTTCAAATGCTAGTAGTGTTTCCTGTTTTTTACCATAAAAGCTGCTACAGTATCATATAAACCATAAACCATGTTTTATASGAATGTTTAGACAAGCAGTTTTTTAAGGCTCAATGTTTGGAATAAAAATCTGTTATGCATTTCCCAAATAATACACTTTTATTGTGGTAACATGACAGTACATGTAAGAAGAAACTATTGGCATAACATGARACAAGCATCATTGAAAAGGCAAGAGTGGGAATGCTGAAAACTGACATTTAGGTCTTTGTGGTTGAAATTTTTAGAAGTAAACCTTAGGGTAATCACACCTCTTGAGAGGTATGTATATGCATTTTATTTCTTGTGGAGATGTAATTGATTAAAGTAGTACTAAAGTAGTATTCACGGTCTGTGAATGATCACTGCATCTACATTCAGTAAATATTAATCGTTTAAAAGCTAATAAACTAACAAATTTAAATCACTATTACCCAACAATAAACGCATTGTATTCAGAATTGTAATACATTTGTAATCACTACAAGCAACAGTAATGAACACTATCTTGTTAATAGAATATTTCATTTTCCTTTTTAAAGTGGACAAGTAAGAAAAAACTTGCAGCTTGATCCAGAAATATTTTCTTGCTAAAACTTCAAACAGTCCCCCTCTGCCATCCATGAAAGCTGATTTTTAAACGGAGATGATCTGTAAATTACAAGTTTTCCTTATCAAGCTATCTGAAATCAATTTGACTTTACTGTGATGCAATTGTTTGTCTACATGAATGCTACTTTACACTAATGACTGAAACCTTTTATCCTGCAAACTTAGATGTGGGCTTTATAAATAGTTACACTGATCAGTAGTAGTCGAATTGTAAGTCAATCCAGTGGAGCCCTGTAAAGGGCACAGAATTCAGATCTTCCTTGAAGTTTTAAGCCTGGTAAACCATCAGTTTATTTACTGCCAGAATTTTGTTTCTTCATGGGATTGATTAATTTTTTTAAAATGTCATTGTCGGTATGATGAAGAATAGTGTATTGTATTTCCTTTCTTGCAGAAAAGCATGTTATAGATTAGATAATAGTTTRCTTTGAGAGTAGTAGTTGTTTATATGTGATGAAACCTTTACAACAGTTTTCCCATAGTGTACTATGATATGCCTCTGGTACATTACAGGCTGCTTACCCRTAATATAGAATGAGGGAACAATACAGTGCTTCCACTGTAAGTCTGTTGCACTGATATAAACATAATAATGAATGGCATCTACATAGCAAGGCTGGACAACATTAACTGCTCTTACAGCAAAGCTAATACTTGTACATCTTCTTAGGATAGTTTATATTTTAATTTTTAAAAAAATTTTCCTGTATTAAATTACCTTTGATTTAGTAAATTAATGAACAAAACCTGTGGATGTATAATACAACGTKTCCTCTGTATGATAATGACAGTTTTATTGAGAACAGTCATGCTAAGGTTAGCATTAGGCGTAAGGAAGATTTAACATTGCTTGTGGACAGGCAGAGTTATACTTAATAAATAAGTAAATAAATAAAATAAAAATCAGTAATACACATTTAGCCATTTATTTTGTCCCCATTTATTCTAGGTAGTACATTTTTCAGCATAATGATYGTTAGGTCATATGAGGTTATCTACTTTATCCTTCTATCCTAACATAGAAAGACTAGCAGTCAGATTCCTGACATTTGTTTGATTTTTCTGTTAAAAACCTCCAGTAATAGAGATTGCCTTTCTTAGGCAAACAATAAGATTTTTAAAAATTCTTATCCTTACAAAGCTTTCCTTGTCTCCAGTCTAATTCCCTTCCTGTGTTTTACATTTGCTAATCCTTCATGTTCCATGCAGAGGAGAGACATTATTGCCTTCCCATCGGCACCAGTCCTTTATGTATTTGAAGACTGTAATCATTTGTGCCCAGATCCCAGACAAGTACTGCATGTGTCTAGGCTAAAGAACCTTCCTTTTTATGGAGGATATGTCTAATATGATGCATCTTCCTAATAGTTTTACACATCTCTCATAAATTTGGCTTAAGTAGCAAAGTTGAAAGTACAAGTTTGGAAAATAGAAATAAGGCTCTTAAAAAAAAATCAAAAGAAAATATAAATAAGAAGGAATGCAGTTACTATCGAAGAGAATAGCCAATGTGCAATGTGAATCCTTTTAAGTGGTTTTATTAAAAAATACTCTCAGTTTTTCCAGAACTTCAGTATCTATGGTGAACCAAATTTTCAACTTATCTTCAGGTGTGCTGAACCTTTCATTCTTAGACAGAATACATTTTGTAGTTTTAAGTGTCTTAGAAGCGTGCCGTCCAATATTTCTTCTCTTTACACTGGAAAATATGTAATAAATAACATCAAGACTGGGGATAGACTTATATTAATACAGAAATTTTGCTAAATCGCAAATTTGGAACCCAAATTGTTTGTAAGTGATATAAATCATGTTAAAGAGCTGATTTTTCTCTCTATTAAAAAGAAAGGGGGGGTGGCACACTTGAAATACACAACTAAACTCTGGCAGTTTAACAATTTATTATGCTGTAAAGGTCATTTATCCTGTTTCAGTTGTAAACTAATGCACCTTAGATTAAACCACACTGAAAGCTGTTTAAGAGGATGAATTTTATTTCACACTTGGAGTAGGCAACCAATGTATGTGGACAGTTGCGATGTCTTAGTGACTACTGATGACTTGTTAAGAATCCAGAAATAGATCCTTTTTCTGAACCTCATGTAAACAATTTTCCACTCTCCTGATTCTTAAAAAAATACTGTATTTCCTTATTATAGAAATTACAATGACTGTTTTACTCCTGGTAATTCCACTTTAAGCAGCTATTATACTGAAATGAGGGCTTTTATTAGTGCTGGGAATTTAGATCCAATACCATCATTTTTGGTTAGTTTTTAGTTAGCTTAGCTTTAGTTAGCTTTTAGATGGCTTGACATATATGCATTTCCTATTTTGCCCTGTATTTGGCAAAAATAAATGCTATTTGTAGTGTTGTAGTACCAAGCAATGTGGCTGCTTTTTCTTTACTTTTGTTTGTGCATATCAACATTATTGTTGGCAGGAATAAGCTTAGCTGAGGGAATATTTTTGTCACTGTTGCAACAGTTGGTCCTTACACAATGTTTTAGTTGGAGAATCTCACCATCGAAATGGCTTTCTTGGCATGAGAGTAGTTTATCTGAGGAAAACTAACTCAAACCCAGATGATAATTCTTGTATATAATTGATCAAAAAATGTTGTGATTGAATTTATTTTTCTCTACAGAATATAATAAATGATACCTCAAAATATACATATTTAGACATATACAATACATATAATATAGCAAATACCTTTATAGGTAGAAAAAACAGAGCTAATTTGAAAAGAGCAAATGAAATGGGAATATAAAGAGAGAACAAACAATTTAAGTCATAATGAGTTTAGAGGGAAATGCCTGTACTATCTCTTAAATCCAGCGAAATGAGAAGATTCTTTCAGTGTTTGAAAAAGATCAGCCGTGCCCATTTTGAAATTTTTATTTTTCACTGCTTCTGTAAAAGAAAATTCTCACTCTTATGATATGCCATCAGGGTTGTATACAGTAGCAAGGTAGGAATCTGTTTAATTAAAATTATAATCCTACCAGGGTTACTTTCTCATGCATGTTCTAAATTTAAAACATTTAGTAGAAGAGTGAATCTGCCCGCTGCCAGCTCAAGTGCTGGAGTGAGGGAAGAAGAGCTTCTCCAGCCATGGAGCACCATGACACAGGCATCTGAGTGGCTCCAGCAGGCTTTCAGGTTCCGCTCAACACTGCGAGGTCAAATATTGAATGGCTCTATAAGACACTCAGGTGTCTCTTAGTGCCTGTGTCATCTGCTTTTCTATTACCTAGGCTACATTAGCACCTGTATGGATGAAGAGAGTAATTGCAGTTCAGATTACATCTCCTTTCAAAAGCTTTGATTCATTCTCACTTACACTTAACGTAAAGCAAATTTCTTTAAAAGCTAGAGTAACTATTTCACATCTAAGCCATTAATTTAGGTCATTCTTGAACTAGAAAAATGCTTTTGGAACTAGGTTGAATAATTTATTATTTTAATGAGATTTGGAAACAATGATACCTTGAGAATTAAGGTCCTTCAGCATTATTTGGCTTATTCTTACAGTTTTAATCCTTAATATTTACTGCATCTTAAGTATTGAAGCTCTTGAAATATTTCGTCTCCACATTTGGAATTGTGGGAGAAAATGTCATCTATGTTATGTTGTCTTTATGCAAGACTAAGAATATTCCATGTAGGAGAAATCTTTTTAGGGTTTTTGCACTGTTTCTCAGAAATTCCTCCCTTAGGTAAAAATTACTGTTGTTACTATAGGAGTTTTTTTCAATTGTACTGGAACTTTAAGTCTCTTCTGCCCCTTCTCCTTTAGTTAAGATGATAGAGGATATTACTTTAGCATGAAAATATAGAGTAACAGGAAGACACAAAGATGCACAGATTCTTGTGTAATGAAAATTGTTTTTTTCTACATTCTCTTTCCAAAACCCCACCATTTTCCCTGCTTGGTAAACTTTTAAAATAACTTAAAGTTAATATGGCTCCTTAATATTACATCTCTTGCTAATTGGGTAAAATGTTTTTAATGTGTAGACACAAATAATAATGCCTGTGTGCAGTCAAGAATGGTTCCTGGCTTCCCAGGAAAAGGCACTTTTCTAAGGAGAGTATGAAGCACAATAGAAGGTGCCTGCACAGTGGAATCATCCAAATATGGCAGCATTTTATTACTTCCCTGGTTATTTCATGACAAAATGTGACTTTTGGCTGGCTAACAACTCCATTAGAAGTGTGGCCTATATGACAATTTTATTTTAAATAAACAAAAATTCAGTATCTGTCTTTACTGATTTTATTCCACCTGGTGTTGCTTCTGGAAGTTTTGAATGTGGTAATGCATATCTTTTACAGAACTAGGTTATTCAGTGTTCATTATTTTGCAGAGSAATATGAAAATAGAACATAGCATTTTTGCTCCTTTTAATAAGACTAAAGCCATGCATAACTTTTTAGAAGGCAACAGACCAAACTTTTAGAGAGCAAGTTTTTGGTCCACGTAGAGATGGTAATCATCAGAAATATTTTGGAAATGTGAATTGAACATGACATAGTAAGCCATTTTCAGCTTTATGAACATGGTAAAGTACACCTTGCTGTTACTGTGACTATTCATTCAACTGAGATTGTGAATATGAATGGTTAACTGATTACTAGGAAAGTTTTACACTCTTTTATATATGTAATTGTAATGCCTATTTAGAAGTACATGTGTTGRTGTTGGTGCCAGCCTTGTCAAAGTTTGGCAATAGATTGCCAACTCTTTCAGTTCATAATTAGTAGATGTTAAAGGTGCTCAAGGAAATGGCCTTGAAATAGTATCCCATATCATATAGATAAGTGATCTATCTAGGATTTCTAATGTGGTGCACAGTGCACATGAACAAAAATTCTGCATCTTTAAATACATGCACTATAGCATAATTTTGCAGATATTCTGTGAGAATGTATTATGGTTCAGAGTCTGGAAATTGTTTCTGTTCCGTATAAAACCTGTATGAATAACTATATACAACAACTTTTTTTTCAGGCAGGTTATCTGCCCAACCAAGTATTAGCAGTGGGTTAGTACTTACGGTATAATCTGGAATAAGACAGACARAACTTCAGAGATTTAGATGCATGTCATTCAAGCCAGGGATCTGACCATTTTGTCTCTCTTTTCAGTGCATGCTTTAAAGCTTGAAAAAAAAAGTATAACTTTCTTGGGATGCTTGGATAGGTTCCAAAGCTTCCAGTAGTCAGTAATGAATATATTGTTTTAAATATTTACTTTTTGTTGGGTTCCGTCTATCCTGCATTCTTTTCAAAGCAATTATAACCTCAAAACCTGCCAGTTTATCTCTCAAGCTATGCTTACCATTGTGTTTCTTTCACTGCATGTTGATAAAACTCCCAAATAATACATGGGAGTTCAGTGATATAAAATTGAATTGAATCTTCTGTGTCAGAAAAAGGGTTTCTTGGCTATGTTTTCAAAACAAAATCTTAGTTCTTTAAGCTCGGAGTGTGAAAAAACATTTTTGTGCTGCAGCAAAAAAAAATGGAAGAAAAAATGTTGCTTAGATAATGATCTCTAGTTTATAACCTCTGAGTTTTTTTAAATATTTTATAGTTTAAACAGGATTTAATCTGGTTTTAAAGCTTCAACTTCTTTGCATTGAAATAGATGATTGTGATTAAGTTTGGAAACATTGTTTTATGTGACTAGTAACTTAAGTTAATATGTGTCTAGTAACTTTAGTCTCAAAAAATAGGTATTTCCTAATGAGCTATCATGTAGGCATTGCGTCTTAGGCAGAGCTGAAAAATATTTCTTCCATCCTCAAGGCATCTCTTTGGCACTACTCTGGGCAGAGATCATGGAATCATGGCATAATATAGACTGGAAGGAAGCTCCATAGGTCATCCATTCCAAACACCTGCTTCAGGAAGGTCTAATTAGATCACCTTGCTCAGGAACTTGTCTTTGAAAAAGTTATCAGCGGTGGCTAAGGGATCCTTATTTCTCTTTCATTTCCTAGTGGATACCACATTGCTCAAAGAAGAAGAGAGAGGCAAATGAGCTTACTTTCTTGGAGGAAAAGCCATTTTCAGAATATAGTGATAAATATTGTCATAAATATGAAGAAATATATATTCTGTTTGGTACTAGTCTGAGGAATGGTCTAGTCTGCACTCAAAACTTAATTATATTAATTGTATTTTACAGTTATGTATTTTACAGTGTAGTAAATTCTCATGGGTTTGTATTTGCAGTTTCCTGAATGTGGTTTCTACGGAATGTACGACAAAATTCTGCTTTTCCGCCATGACCCTACCTCTGAAAACATTCTCCAGTTGGTGAAATCAGCTGCAGATATCCAAGAAGGAGACCTAGTTGAAGTTGTCTTGTCAGGTAACTAAATAACAATGAAAATTACTGTTATGCTTTTTCAACCAAGAGCATCCACAGTATTTTTGTCCCAGTTAGGATTCAAGAAAAAGGAAATTTTGTTTGTATGGACTTTGACCTACACTGGGTCAAAATCTTTCTCAGATGTATATAGACATATTATGCCTATTAAATTTTTTTTTTTGTATTGCACTGTATACTTTTTAACAGCCTTATTTTGTCCATATTACTAGTTAAGCAAYAGGTTAATTTTAATAAGCAATTCGAAATATGTATATCCTACATTTTTAGAGGGAAGATTCATCCTGTGTGGCAGCACAACCCTTTTCAAAGAAGCACAGTAGAAACAAAGTGTAACAAGTAACAACAAAATACAATAGATACTTTAACATTTACTTAATTAACAGAGTAGCTTGAAAGTTAGAATTGATCTTCACATATCTTGCGTGAGGTATCAACAGTTTAACATTTAATTGAATAGAGTATACATTTTTTTCTATTAGTCGATACAGTCAGTTCATAATTACCTGTGGAGGAATTGTCAAGGCCATTCTTGCTAACAGTGACCTGACTTCTTCTAAAGTAAGGATTTTTAGCTTTTACCTTATATGAGGTGCCATGAAAACGTCCACTGGAAATAGAGTAACTGCTTTTTCAAAGCCATACATAACAATGCCTACCAGGGCTGCTCTGACTCCTTACATGATTTATTTTTAAAATTAGGAAAAGAAGGGAAGAGGAAAATTTAAATTCTAGGTGGGAAAGCAAATAAAATTATAGAAATATATATTATTTATGGATGGCTGTCCAAGAGGAGTGCTGGATGCTTCTTGTACAGGACTATTGATTGTGTGACAGGTATAAATGATAGTATGGAAGGTGGAGAGGTGGAACAAAAGAAAATAACTACTCGGGGCCTAGGAAATACAAAAGTCAGAGGAGACAAGTTGATAATATAAGTCCATGCAAAGCCAGAGAATGAAAGTGATAGTCTGAAGGTGACTAGGAGGTGAAGGGATGTAAGAAGAGATGTAGAATGAGTGAATCGCGAGGTGAAAGGCCAAATTTTGGAGGCAATGAAATGACAAATGGATTTAAGGAGCATGTTTGGCCAGCAGAATGGCTGTAAAAAGTGGATTACTCTTAATTGAAGTAGGAAATAAGCACAAATTATGTGACTGGAATACAGAGGAAATTTGGGGATGTCTAGGTGTCAATAGGACTTGTCAAAAGCTTAGATGTAAGAAAGGATAGGTATGTGACTAGGAATGGTGCGAAGTTTATAAGGGTATGCAGTAGAGTGAATGCTGGAATTGTAAAGCTGTAAAGGTGGTATTTGATAAATAAAACTTAGAAGATCGCTGAAGAGCTTTATTTTTGCGGTTGGAAATTGCAGTTGGAACTTGCAGTTGGAGCATCTGCAAAGACGCTTAAAATAGGRAGACGTGTATGTCATATAAAAGTAGAAATTGAATCTATAGAAGAGTGTAGGATTAGTGAAGAGAAAGCCAAAGTCCTAATGGATGCTGAAAAGCGTGGAGGTAAGAATTAGATCATATAATCTAAGCCAACTGAGCTTTTCAGTGTAGTTTTCTTGTATAGGACCCTATTCCATACTCTTTGATTAGAATAGGAAGAAGTACAATAAGGAATGATGCAAGTCATTCCTGTAAGTCATCATTCATCCTTTCTGTATCAGGAAACAATTTTTTCCCTTTTGAAAAGATACTAGTAATCTCTATTTCATATTTCCCACAGAAAATAATCACTCCAGATCTGTTAATCAGAAGCAGTGGAAAGAAACCAGCAAGGATATGTGCTTTATTTGATGTGTTATTTATATGCATTTGAAATAGAGACCACATATCTTCCAGTTTGCTAAAACTAGGCAAAATAGCTGTTTAAATCTTCAAGAGCAGCACTTTATGCAGTACTTGCAAGTGATAAAAGAGAACTACACTGTTTAAGAGCATATGGGGATTTATGGTTTTATTTTCTAGGTGAAGCGTCTCTCCACAAAAGTGGTCAAGCATAAGCAACTCTGTAATATTTAGAGGAAGGCTATTAAACCAGCACTGCGTGAAAGTGTGGGTGGTATCTACAATTGCCCAGGATCTGTATATTTTTTCCTCTCACGCTCCAGCTTAGAGTATACATTGCTGGCTGAAGGCCTGGAATTTTTAATATCACAAAGTACTGTTGTATTGTGTGTTCTAGAAATCAAATTTTAGCTAAACATAAACCCCCAAAGTGCACTATTATACACTTCCTAATAATTCTGTTATACAGTTGTTGACAGTATTGATCAGCTGTATCATTTTATCTGGTTTTATTTATGATGAACTCATGAAAGAAATTTATCTTTGTTTATTATCATCTTGTTATTGATTTAYGTCATTTCTGTGATGGACTATTTCCCTTTTGCAATTCACTGACTGTATCATCTGTATCAAAAGTTGTGCAACTGTAGCAGTGTGTCATGATGGGTTAAAAAAAGAGAAAAGAAAAAGAAAATAGAGAATTTAGGGGATCCAGATCTTTTCAAAGGTCACTGTAATGGAGGAAATTCATAGATTAAGAAAGTTGCTGTATCTTGAATAAATTTACAATGCAAAATGCATATATAAGATTATGATGTATTGAGAACTAAGTATATTATAATTTTTTGCATACTGTTTCATAGTTTTACAGGAAATAGGGTGTGATCATACCTGAATAGTCATAGTGTTTCTGAGTCTTCAATTCTTGATTTCATTAACTTGTTTTCACTGAAAGCAATTAGTAGTGCTAATCCCTAGGAATAGTTCTCTTTTCAGTTTTATCATCGTATTCCCAGAGGTTAGTAATTGAATTTGTTTCTCCCTGTCTCTTTTTTTTTGGTTTTTGTTTGTTTGTTTGTTTGTTTGTTTTTTGTGTCCTGCTCCCCCCCCCCCAATACATAAAAAGCTACTTCTGGAAAGTGTAAGGGAGAAGTATTACTATCTCTTTGACCAACCATCAGTCCAGTGCTAAAAGCTGTTTCACATGTTATTTTGAGAGTGCCTAATTTATGTAATCTTAACTACAGCCGTCACTCATGTCCTCACTAAAATGAAGTGGCTTTTTTTACTTACAAGTCAGGGTTGAGGAATCTTAAGACTCTTCCGACAAGGTATACTGGTTTTGTAATTCCATATTGCCCAAAGGCTATGATTTTGTGTCCATGTTTTTATTGAACATTTGAAGTAATCATTTTTCTCCTCTCTGCCAAAAGATTTGAAAGTCTTCCTTGGGCCTTTCCTTCCTTAGCAATGAAAAATTGTTATCTAGTTCTTATGCGAATAAATGTGTATTTATAGTGTTTTATATTAGCAAAGCTGACAAAGTATTCTTTTTAAAAGCACTTATTTTTAAACTAGCTTCAGAGGCAATAGGTTTAGAACAGTACAGAGTACATAAAAAAATTATGTCCTAAATAATGATACTGCTATCAAATAACTAAGTTCGCACAACGTTCATCCCATACGTTTGGTGCATAGCAGAAATGTACTCTGACCCTGTGCAAAAGATGGCAAATTATTTATTTTTAGATTATTATTTAGATTAGATTATTATTTATATTAAGTTCATGTCTCTTTTGGACTGGGGAGGCCAGAGCTGGACACAGTACAGAACTGGACACAGTGCACAGTACTCAAGAGTGGCCGTGCAATGACATTGGTCAGCACTTACGGGTGCAACCTGTCAGGCCCCATGGATTTATGTACGTCCAGTTTGCTTAAATGTTCTTTAATCTGATTCTCCTCTGCTGAGGGTAAGTCTTCCTTGCTACAGACTTTCCCTCTGGTCTCAGGGATCTGGGATTCCTGAAGGCCGGTCTTGCCAGTAAAGATGGGAGCCAAAGAAGGTGTTGAGTACCTTGGCCTTTTCCCTAGCCTTTGTCACCAGGTTGCCTGTCCCATTCAGCAACAGGACCACATTTTACCTCATCTTCCTTTTGCTGCTTTAGTTAAGAAGGTGAAGCTTACTGTTCCTTCATATTTAATCAAATTATATTCTCTCTTAATCTTGTGGAAATCATCATAGCATAATATGGTGAAACGGGACTGAAAAGAGAWACAAGCATGCACCTCAGATGCTTTAAGTAGTAACTATAAGTAACTATATTATTAGTTATAATATTAGTATAAATATTAGTTATTCTTTTTCATTGTTCTTCACCTTCTCTTTTCTCTCCCGTTGTCTGAGTTCTTGTGTGAGTCAGTGCTTTGCTCTTGAACTATTCTGCTTTGGTGGGCATTCCCACATGAGTAAGAAAGCTGATTTATGTAGGGTATTAGTTATGTCTTTAAATCCTGTTATGTTTTAAGAAACAAAACTGAGAAAGAATTAATATCCTTTCACAACAGTTCTTCAGCATTTTCATTCCAAAAATTGTTTTTGTAAGGATGATTTCAGTTAATCTTTATCAAGCCATCGTATCACCCCAGATCAAAATATATCTCTAAGTCCTCTGGGTGCTAGTGACTTAATGTTCCAGTATTTTTGTTACAAATAAAGACACTTCTTGACAAGAAGGGCTGTGGGGKTTTTTTAAGTTATTTGTACCACTTTTCAGATTCTTTAACTTTATGCCTGCCACTTATGCCAGTGATCCTTCAGGAATTTCAGAACATCACTAAATAAAATCTTCTACAAGTTATTAGAACTCCTCTGCACATGACCTAAACAGATGCCAAGGATTTTACAGCAGGTAGCAGTTTATAAATATTGGAAAGACCATTCAGAGAGAATGGAGTAAAGCAGTCAGGAAGCAATATTTAAATTATTTCATTTTCTTGSCCCAAAACTATTCTAATATTTTAGTATCAGATTAAATAAGTATTTAATAGCAGATCTATCAATCTAAGAAAATGTTTTCATTTAAAATATGTGCACCTTAACTACTGATAATGGATGTAAGAAATTATTACAACAGTACATGCAATCAGAAAATTTTTTCTTTTGCTTTCTGACCTTTAGATCCTCAAGAAAAGCATAATGCATTTTTGAGCACTATTCTGTGAATCTAAATAGGTGTTTATTTTCAGATAGACTGTCTTTTCTGGCATGTAAGATTGTAAGGTTCTTATGTAACATAAACAAAACCCAAAAGAAAATTGTAGTTTTATGATTTTGTTATTTTAAGCAACGAATACATTAAAAGATTATCCAGATTTGAGCTTTGAAGGCAAACAGTTCTATTGCTTATTACTTTACTAAGGTACTGGGAAAGAAAATGTGAGATATCACAACTCCTTTTATAGACTAATAAACTTTATGTACAAATCATCTTCCCTCTTTTCCTCCAAAAATGRCAAGTGTTTTCTTCTGATACTACTTTGATAGTCCAAAAATTATATGGGGCTTCATGGAGAATCGCTGCTTAAGTATCTAGTTCATGTAGTTCTGGAGTTGAGGACTTTTTTTCCCTCCCCAATTACAATGGTATGAGTTCAGTAAGAAATATAATTTCATTCCTTATACCTCTTCATGCAGCTTGTCTTTGTAGATTACACACACATAAATGCCTTTCTGCTAGTACAGTTGCACGTATGAGGTTTTAAAGTGATGATGAAACACTGAAATCAGCTTTTAAAAAAAACCACAAAACAAAACCAGTTGTTACCCACCTGGCCATGTAAAGAGATCTTATTATGAAACCATGACAACATCATGAGATTTGCCAGAGGAGGAGGAGCAGAGACCACTCAGTCAGCAGTTGGTGATATCTCAAGGAGTTTAACAGCTGAAACCCAAGAAAAGGGGTGGGTCAGTTGTTTGCACCTTTTCAGTTGCATTGTCATACCAGATTCCTCAGTCTGATTTCCTGAAGCTGGAATCCCAGCTTTCATCAACTTGCATCTGCTTTCAGTCTTCCTCCTGTCCTGCAGGAGTTTCCTGTGAAGAGTAATTGCTAAGACATGTTTTCTATATTGACATGCTGTAATACCAGCTCCTAAACACTACAGCAAGAGTAAGTAAAAGATCAGCCACGCAGTACCTGTTCTAATATTATAGAATTGGGAATGGTTTCCTTCCCCAGTTGCACATGAACTTTAACATTGCAGAAATTGCTGGATTTAGTTAGATACATCTGCTTAACAGTTCAGTTTTTTTCACTAGACAACACTGTGCTCAGACTTACTTTCTCTCTAAATGCAAAGGACAGCAAATGAAACTTGTAATATGTCATGGCCTGACTGATGATTACACTATTACAAAGGAAAACCTTCAGTCAGATGACTYAAGTTATACAAGTAATTAAATACATTCCCTCCATAGACAGTCAAGAGCATCAGTGTCCTCCCACAGATGAGCCTTAACTAAGTGCAGCAGTTCATTTCCGCAATGTTAAAATTCCTGTGTCATGGAGGGGAGAAAAGTATTTCCAGTTCTGCAACACTGGAGAAGAGAAAGAACTATATAAACAGTCTGTAATGTTTGGGGAAGTATTAAAACTAGTGCAGGCAGTTTTTTATTGAAATATATTCAGACACAATTTCAAATTATTACAGATTTTCGCAATAGTGCATCACAAATTAGCTGAAGATGGGTTACCTCTCCTTTTTAATTAAAAAAAAGAAAGTCTACCTAAATACAGGGCCATAAGAATTTTTTTCATGATACTTAATAATTTGGATATGCCTTGAAAATTTATTTTGAAGGGAGGAAAAACCTCTCTGAAAACAGGAGAGGTTGGCCTTGAGCACTACAGTGGATGATACGGAGCATTTGAGCAGTGGGAAGGACAAAAGAAATGCAATATATGTTTGGATGCTTATGTTGAACTGGTTGAAGTATTTTATTTCTAGCCTACATTACAAATATATAAACAGAATATACATTCTAAAGTTCTGTAAATTCAAGCTATATTATGGCAATTATTTTTGAAAGGCATGTCTGAAAGAGGCAGTGGAACATAGTGTTACTGATACAGCTTTACTGCTGAAAACTCTGTGCACTGTGGGTAAACATCCCCTGAGGCACTGATATTTGATGTCAAAAGCTATACTGATCCACTGCATTCATTTTTTATTGCACATGTCGATATTGGTCAGGGTAGAGAAAACTGAACTGTCAGTCCTAGTACTATGGGGTTATACAATCAGTTCATATCCTAATATTATGCATTTTCTAATTTTCATTGTAGTTTATTTAATTTATTTAATTACAAGGTCTTTTATAAAGGCTGGACAACAATTTTCTTATTGTATTTATGTTCTTGGCAGTTTAAGGAATAATAAATATGATCATCTTCTGGTTTAGGGCTTATATTACAGGTTCTTGAAAGATATGAAAATTTATCTAGAAAAATGTATAGTTCAGAGCAGTTGCTCATTGTAGTTGAAACACTTTAGTCCATTTTAGGGAAGAAGATTGTACCTGCGGATGTCATACAGTATAACTGAAACAGTTGTGGTAGAGCTAGAAGTTTCTGGTGAAACACAAGAATTTTCATCAGCTCACAATGCAGCACCTGCTGTGCTTTTATATTCATAATGAACATTATTACTTGCGTTTTGCATTGGTGCATTATGCAGTAGGATTTTAATGGAGTGTAAGAATCGTGTAACTCACTGAACCAAGTGTTTTGTGTTTGTCTGCTGACTGGTCCAGAGGAGATAAGCACAGGCTATTGCAGTCAGCCAGATGAATTGTCCTTCAGTGCYGATACAGATTCTGGCATTTTGGAAGTGAAAGGTCGGGCATTATTATGAGAGTGGAAGCAAAAGGGTATGTTGAGTTACAGATTCAGTCAACTGCACATTAAAAGAGGAGAAGGGAGCTTTCGTTACGAACATTAGTAGCCCTCATACAGTTTTATTTTTACCTCATATTGTTTTCTTCCTTTTATTATGTATTTTTTAAATACTATCTGTTTTTACACTTTGTTTCAGTTGATTACATGGGATTCTGATAGTGTTTGTCTAGAAGATGTGGGGACACCTCAGAAATGTATTAAAACCACAAATCTGTATTTTGAACCCAGCTGGTTTATTAGGCTGCACTCACTCCTGGGCATTCATTGGACAGTGTCACTAATACCATTCTGTCAGTAACGTATTGCTTGCCATGTTGCTGTTTTCTTAGCTGTGCATTTTCTATTTAATTTCTTCTTCAGAATGTTAGAAAAGTTCATCTGGTCTCCTGGTGCACAAAAGAGGAAAGTCCTTTACTAGTGCTGTGGAAATCTCCACTGATGTGTTCATTGAATCCGCTGTTTAGCGAGTTAAATTGCATTTCAGACTGAAAAAGGATCCGAATCTTTGGAGAAAGGATTTTATCAAGTTATATTTGTAGGAAGGGTTTGTTTTGATTGGAATACTCTCAAAAATTACTAGGCAGTCCAAACCAGGAAGCAAGGTACAGAAGTTGCAGTCAAAGTTATAATCAGAGATGGCTATAAGTGAGTAGTCAGTCATTCACAAACACTGAAAGGAAGAGAAACCAAAAGTTGCATCTTTGTAGGTGTGTCTCTCCAAAATGCAGTCTTACAGTTTGCTCAACAAAATGAAGTAAATTTATGTAAGGTGAGCTTAAGTTGAAAAGTGTTCTTGAGTCTTGGTGTGGTTGAAGTAGTATTTGCTACAAGCTTCAACTGGACCTATGAAAAGGTAGCTCCACTCATGAAATAAAGGATGCAAATGTGAATCACCAAAGTAACATAATGTAAAATTCACAACAGATTTGAACAGAACGGAATATGCRTGCTCTGATAAACTTGCTTCTTTACGCTTAACTCCTAGTTTTTGAAGCTGTTTGGTATTCTTTTGACTAGCCTTTAAAAATTATTTATTTCAACTGCCATTTGTTAATGCCACTAAAGAGATGTTAATGATCCAGAGGTACAGTCCTTCATACCCTTTCTTTCTGGAGAACTTAAATAGTTAAGAAGTTTTTACATTAAGTTATTACGTGAGATCTGGATTGTAGATGAGTTAACCTCTTTCTAAAATGAAGGGTGCGTTGAAGCTATTATTTCAAGCTGTCTGTAGATGCAGCCACCACCACTTCATCTGTGTATATGTGACCTTTTTCTGATTAACTATATTTGCCATTTTTCCCTTAAATGGAAGCACAGACTCTGTAGAACAAGCTGACAAATGAGAGTTGCTATGGCTCTGTATCTCTATACTCTGACTCCTTTTGAATTCTGTTTTTCGAAGACTTCAAGGAAACAATTACTTTAGATGCCTTCAGACTTATGTTCTTGCCAGCATAGTTTGTCCTACGCTATACCTTGTTCATGAAAGTTTATTAAAAACTGCTATGTAAAGTCTTTTCATGTTATATAGAGCAAAAAATAATTTTATATTTGCAGTTTTAATATGAGTTTGCTTATTAAAATTCTGTCTATTTTTACTGGGGCAAAATTACATTGGGATTTAAGAGATTTTTGCCCACTGCTGGAAGGCAGACGATGAAACATTAGCATCTTGTGCAAATTAGTCGCATGTACTTCATCTGCTTGCTGTGAGCAGTTGTGCTCAACTTGGCAGGATTCCTGAAGCAAGAAAGTCAAATAGCAGCTATTTTATGTTCCCTTGCTGAGCTGATGAGGGCAGGAATTGATCCATTGCTTTTGTTAAGAAGCTGTTTCTGTTTTAATATCGCATAGACAGTACACCACCTGATCATTAGATGCGGACATTTTATTTGGATTCAGTACAGTTTATAGTGTCTTGTATATGATAAAATATATTGAACTGAATAAAAGCTGTGGATAACTATACAATTATAGTAAATGCCATATATCAACATATAACTGGATTGTAATGTTAGTTCAACTGCCAGCTCCTTGAGATAAACATTATGATGTTGTATCTTTGAACATCATTTTATAGTGCTTACATAGTTGGTCACAGTTTGTGATTTTGCTTCATTGTGATTGAAAAGCGTCCTTCTCTTGGTGTCTTCATGGCTATGTTAACACACTCTTTTTCTGGTGTCTTTGAGAAATACAACTGTCTTTTCTCTACCCTGTCTAAGATGGTATCTTTTACAGTTACTCTTCCTCTATGTCCTTTTAATTGTCTCTAGCTGTCATCTTTTTTCTTATTTCTGTAGAGGTAAGACTCATTACTGATTAGGTTAAAGTGGATTCATTTTGTATTCCTCACTGTTCATTAGCCTACATCATTCTTGGATCATGAATTTCAGATAGATGACTTTGTGTTTGAAGTTCTTAGGACTAAAAGATTCTTTCCTTCTTTGTTTATGTTTTGTCTCATTGTCTTTTCTTCAGCTCCTAAGTGTTATAATTGTTACCTTCTGGATACAGACTTCAAGGTTCATATTTTTTCTGCATCAGCAGAATCTTTCTGAACTCCCTCTCCCGTCTTGCCTTACCATTCTTTTCTTTCTGCTGCATGAGGGAGTAGGTAAAAATAGGATGAAAAAAATAGACATCCTATCAACATCACTGCCTTATATTCTCTGGCTGCATAATCGACAGTACACACTGAGTAAAATGACATGCAACAGGCAAATGTTAGTAGGGAAGCAGTTAATGTGTCAACTTTGCTTCTAGTTCTCCTACAGAAATACAGGCCATGCTAGTTATTCATCCTTGGGTCTTTCTATATGTTTTTAGTATTTAATGATTATTTCAGCAGCAGAAAATCCGAAATAACTGCAAGATTTTGTGAACATGGATTGCAAGAAAGCAAGCAGTGTATTTCTTCGTAGGAACAAAATTACCTTTACAATTTTAAATAAGCTTTTTGAAGTCTAATAATTTCTCACTCATGTCAAGATTTTAGATGTCATTTTTAAAGCTTGAGTAGTTGGTAATCATAAACAATGTCATTTTGTATTTATAAAAAAATTAAACTAAACGTTGGAAAAAATACTGTTGGTAGGGAAGATGAATTTTCCTTGAGAGAAGCTGCACAGATCCTTCTGTCAGGACAGGACCTTTTTATGAGAGGTCACTATTCCATGGCAAGCTAATAGATCAGACATCCTACATTGTACACCTTTAATTGTCCAGTTTTTGGAGGTAATGCATTTTCAATTTATTCGTGTGCTGTTTAATGAAAATACCACGTTTTCTGTTCAGCTGAGATAGCATACTTGGTTTTCCAGAAGTCTTACAAACACTTTCTTTTCCAAAGGCTCATAGAGAAACTGTGTCTTCGTGAAAGAAGAGGATAAATGCTCAAATGGATAAGTAACTATTTATGACTTAGGAAACAAAGGGTAGGAGTAGATACTGTTTTCACACTGGAAGCAGATCACTAGCAGAGGTTGTTAGGTCTGTGCTGTTAAATACATTCATACATGATCTGGAAAGCATGACTAGTAAAGTGTCAGTGTCATCCCAGATGAAATTCAGTATAGATCAATAGAAAGTGTCAGGGGAATTTCTTGATTTTTATCTATGTAGCAAGGGGCTTTTAGTTAGCTGATACTACCAAAAATTGAGAAATTCAAGTTATAATATGAAAAAGTCATCTTAGTGCTCAGTACCAGTCAAGAAAAGCAAATACAAGTCTTGGAATTCTTAGGAAATGAATAGAGACAAAACGGAAAACGCTTGTAATGTCACTGCCTTGTGTCATCTGTCTTTGTGACCTCTCTGCTCCAGAGAATGCTTTTACTGCAAAGCATGGGCATCTGAGGTGGTGGCCTGGGGAAATACCACCAGATGCTGATGCTGCTTTGGGAACTGCTCTTTGAAAGGCAGGATTCCAGGCTTAGTAGGTTTTGGTCTGATCCAGTATCACAAGATTTCACTGAAAAGAAACATTTTTCAAGTTACTTCAGTTTAACAGGGGTAACCTCAATGACTGCAAATTTTCTGTGTTGTTATGATTAAGGTAGAATAAGCGATTACATGATTTTTAATTATTATGCATCAATAAGTTGTATAGCCAGCTTTCCAGGAACGGTGGGATTGAAGTTGGTTACAGTTCATTACAGTTACATTCATTGCAGTTAATGCATTAAAAAAATGCCTATCAGCATCTAAAGTAGATCTAAGTAATTCTTGATGTTCGTTTTATGTCATAGTAGGTATATATGTTAAAACCTCTGAACTTCAAAAAAACCTATTTTCGTTAAAATACTGTATTCTCACTTCAGTGAGGCAATTTTTTTTTCCTTTCTTATTCATTTTTACTCAGTTTTCTTAATATGATACACATCACATTTACCCTTCTTTAAAAGGTTTTAGATATTATCATTTTGACTGAGTCTAACACAAACCACTTAGTAGCTCAATAGATTATTCAAGTATTATACTTCAACAGCCCCCTCTTCAGCTGATCCTTTCTCAAAAGACTTGAGGTGGTGAATGAAATTTGGAGTTTGTGGTACATTGTCCTATATTTTAATGAATATTTCTATGCTTATTTGTACTTTTAATGTGATGGTGTCATCTGATTAGCATTCTGAATCGATATGAAATGCTTATAATTAAAAAGGCATTGATGGAGAAAACAAAAGTGCATGYTAATACAAAACATATTTCCATCAAAGGATGAATCAACTCTGTTTACTGTTTTACAAATTAATTTAATCTAGTCTTTCCTTACTCTATGGTGTGTGAAACTTAGACATGGCTATAAATTATTTCACAGGATGTGTCTTTAATAGCACTTGAGCTTTTCTTAAAGGTAGAGTGGCAAAGTCCTATAGATCAGCAGTCTCCAAATTTTTTTATTGTGCACCCCATCACTAAAAATTTTTGAGCATACACCCCCAATATATGTATATTTGTTTATTTATAACTTATATGTGTTGCTGAAGTTCTAATATTTTCTTCCTGCMCCCTAATGGATTGTCTTGTGCACACCCAGGAGTGTGTGCACCCCACTTTGGAGACCACTGCTATAGGTTCACTTGAAGTTGTACAGTAAAAAAAAAATTGTTCACCTCTAAAAAATATAAATCATCTTTTTTGAGTATGTGAGTAAGAAAACCTCAATTAAATTTTCTTTCTCCTTTTCTCAGTTCTTCATATTCTTTCAGTTGTTGCTGCTACTAACACAGACTCTAATCATAAAACTGCCAAAACTTGAAGATTTCTCTTTTCCTCACCAGACTCCGTTCCCTTCCATCAAATAACTACCTCTCCCAYTTCATTTTCACTAGCTACAGCATGTAATGGGGAACAAGCCTTGCCTAGGCTAAGCAGAAGTCTCTTTGATTTGTCATATAGGTTTTTACTTGATACATTTGTTTGACAGTTTCTTTGACGAATACATGCTTGACAAAACATTTGTATCAGTGTATTTGTTAATTGATAGTAGTGAGTCTTGAATGGAGAGTAGCTGTAAATGATTCAGMGAAGAGCATAATGAAAAATAAAAGGTAACCCGCTTGGAATAACTTGCCCATCAGATGAGTTGTACTGTTAACCTGTCAACACCGTATTCTAGACTGCTTGGATACATGTCAGGAAAAAAATTCTACTGTTTGGAGAATCTCTCTACTTTTTCAGTCTCTCTGAATTCATACTCTCAATAACTCACTGCTCCAGTAGGTTTCAAATTAAATATGGCTTATGTAAAAAATATATCTTTCAATATCACTATTAAACTCATCAAATTTACTTTCATTGGCTGACTGCTGGCTTTGGTATTTTGAAAGAGCAAATAGCAATACACAGTCTCATGGTTATTTCCAATAAATGATGTTTGCAGCCCTTTATGGTATGTTCTTTTAGGAAGTGCTTGAGGTTTGTAGCTAAAGCAGGTCTGAGCACAAACAAGCAAACCTCCTTCCCTTGGGGAATATAACAATTTGAAACGGAAGCTAAGGAGGAACAGACTCAGGAACTGCCACAGGTTGCAATCTGCTGGTTTTTATGTCTGGATGGTAGTGTGACTCAAGCCTGGAGACACTGTCATTGCAGCTGAAATCTGGCTCACTCCGGCTCTTCAAGAGGCCCCAGGAATGTTTCTGTTAACTTAGTTAAGGTGTAACTTGTTGCCAAAAAGAAGTTTGGCGAGCTTGCCTGCTTCTTAGGACTTGAAGACTCCTATCACTCTACTTTGTTGCTGCAGGAGGTTATACTACAGGGGTTATGTTTGTTTCCTGGTTTGGTTTTTTGGCTTCCTCCTCTTCTTGAATCCGGTAAACTTACTCATTTCCTCTCCAAATGAAACAATTCCAGTCCTTTAATCTCTCCTTATATGGAAGTATTTTCCATGCCTCCAGTGGTTTTTTCTCATCCGTCAGTTCTCTCTTACCATACTTTTTTTGGGTCAGTCTCACAGAAACTGAACACAGAATGTCAAGTGAGAAATATTAGTATCACCATTTCCCAATGTTAATTTCAATCCCATTTATTTATGTGCGTGGGTGAAATCCTAAGTAAACCTATTAAGTCAGTAGAACACTTGTTATCTTCGGTGGAGCAACAATATATTCTCTAAACATTTTGCTTGTCTCTTTGACCTTCAGATCTACCTGGCCAGGCACTGGAGATGTTTCCACAATGAGTCATTCTTGAATTGCTGTAATCCATTTAAAAAATTAACCACGGTTCAGAGCAATAATTCATTTATTTTGTCCAGGTTATGTCATCTTGAGCATTTCATGTGCAAATTGTCCATTTACTTGGCATTRTTAGGTTCCCTTCTCCCATTTCTAGTCTTCTCCTAGAAAGATTAAAGTGGGAATGAGAAAATGCAGCAGTTATATACAGTCATGCTTCTGTTCTTTGTCTCTGATGGTCCCATATCAAAGATCTGAGACCTGGAGAAAGCATTATTAGTCAGCAGACACTAAAGCATGTGCCAGAAGTGGTTGTATATTTCCAGGATTAGTTGTTTCATCACCTTCCCAGGGCTCAAGGTGAGGCTGACTGGCCTGTGGTTCCCTGGGTCCTCCTTCTTGCTCTTCTTGAAGGTAGAAGTGACATTTGCTTTCCTCCAGTCTTTGGGCACGTCTCCCAGTCGCCATGATCGTTCAAAGATTGTTGAGAGTGGCCTCGCAATGACATCAGCCACGTCCCTCAGCACTTACGGGTGCATCTGATCAGGGCCCATGCAAAAAAACCCCACCTGTGTATATTCTGTATATAATGACATATATTTATGAATTCTTAGGGTAATTTTAAGAGATAGCTAAACTCTTGCAGATCATTCACATTAAAGAGTGTTAAAAATAGTTTAATGTACACAGAGGTTCCTTAGTGAGTTCAGCATAAGATTGTATTTTTAATTCCATTATACTTTTAGCCATCAGCATTTATGCACCATATATACTTTTAGCCATTAGCATTTGTTCACCATATAAGAAACCATTTTCTTAACCTTTTGTGAAAGAAACTTGAAGGAATTAGGTAAGTTTTGCAAGTGCTACTAATTCTTTTTGAGCACCTCTTCTTTTTGAGATGTATAATCCTGACAGTGACCATGTAATACATCACTTGATTTTTTCAGAAGCCTTAGAAAAGAACTATGAAGAACTTAGAAAACAAAGTCAAAGGACATAAACATGTAAAAGACTCATAGTTCTTACTTTCTGATATTAATTTAGATCAGTGTGAGCATGGAAAAAGGAGCAGGAGGCTTTATTTTTAATTTGGAGCTGCTCCTTACTGCCAGTAGTCAAGTTAATTTTGAACACTGCATCAATAGCTCCAGTAAACTTGCAGAGTATTTAATTTTGTTTTCCTATGCTAAATTATTATCTTTGTAGTGTAATTTTATGATTAACAGGGCCTGAATCCATGAACTAAGGTACTGCTGTTTTTTCCACTTGGGTGAAAAATGGGTAAATTCACGAAGAAAGAATTCCGTGCTGGGATTTCAAATGAATACAAAACCTGCTGTGCTGTATAGTTTGTAGGTTTGAAACTGTGGAATCATTCTCAAATGAATAGAAGTACATTAAAATTGAACTTTAAAAATTCAGAATGTACAGATGAATCAAGCATGTTGACTCATGAATGTTAATCTTTTATTAAAACTCTCCATAAAAGTCTGAGCTAGCACTGGACAAATGATTGCAAATAGTTTATTATCTCCTACAGTTTATTGCTTAAATCTCACATCATGGGTGACACAATGTAAAACAACAACCCGTAGTCAATCTGGATAATGGGGTTTATTTAAGAACCAAGGAGATCGGAGCTTTTATCTCTTGAATACCTCCCACACTGGCTCATTTGCTCCCTTCCCAGCCTTACACTCACTAGCTCCCCACTGCCCCTCCCAGTGAGGAGGTGGCTGCTGGCCAGGRAAGGCTGGGCACAAAGTTGTGTTTGTTCTGCTGTGCCGCTGCTTGCAGCTACCAGTCTTGGGTGTCATCGACCAAAATGYGTGGACGTCCCCTGGCCTCCATCTCCCTGATGTCTTCCCCTACTTCCACCAGGTCACCTCTAAACAGGATCTTCACCTTCATCTTTGCAGCCCCCCTTTTTCTTTCTGAGATGACTGCTTGTTTTTGGGGACCTTTCTCTTCTACCTCCTCTTCTTTCTAGACACCCAGGCTCACGGTGTTTCCAATCTAAATCGTCCATGTGCAGAAGCACAACATGTGATCAGCCTTGTAGTTGGTGGTTCAGTTTCCTGCCTCTCTGTCACCAGAGGATTAAGGGCATACCACTTTTGCTTAGTCTGGGCGTTATAAAAAAAATTGTAACTAGCCTGTACCAGTTGCAGTTAGCAAGTAGCAGGCTTCTGCTTGAGAGTTCAAAATTCAGTTCTGAAAATTTATCTCCACCTCCATCCCTGGCTCTTACAGCCAATTACCTGCCAACTGTTAGCATTCATAATTTAAGCTATTTTTCACCTAAAACCTTGGGATAAAGCAATAATAGGTAAGGAGAACAAAACAAAACTTACTGGATTAGAAAGATTTTCCTGCATGTAAAATTTAGAGTGCTGAAGTACTCACATACATATCTAGAAAGCTCATTAGATCCAAATTTTCCATATCCAAGTTTCCTTATTTCAGAGCAGAACAAATAAAGAAACAGAGTGATTATAAATCTGTACATGTCTAGCTTTTAGGAAGTTGTAGTTTGTATTATGTATTAGGGTCCCAATAATCTTAGTTTAATTTTTAAATCAGATTTCAAGATGGAGATCAGAGATCAAATCTTTGGCTTGTATGAACTGCCCTAGCTCTGCTGACTTTGATGAGACTCTGGAAACTCAGACTATCTTTGGTGGCCAGGATGGAATAACAAAAAGAATAAAATGCTTTCCTTTCTCTTAGCCCAGTGAAATTGTATATACAGTCATTAATTGTTATGGTTTAATCAGTGCTTGAAGTGGAATAATGTATAATGGTATGTTATATTTATTTTTTAAGTGGTGAATGCCAGCAGTTCTTGTAGGGAAGGACTCGGTTACGAGTGCCTGTGGGAAGTCAACGGGATACATTACTCTTAAAGGCATTCCCAATGGGAGAGGGTAGCAGGAGAATGTCTGCTTTTCATAGCTGCAAGATACTGCTAATCATGTGGTTGATGCTATGAGAGGTGTAGGTGCTAGATGACAGCTCCCATTACATGAAGCTCTGTTGCTCATAATAGCAGGATCTCACCTCTGCTAATAGTTCAAAGCCCTTTTGGACTTGGAACTCAAAACGATCGGTAAATCATTTGCCTTTTTCTGAAAGCAGGACCTTGCCTCTGTGAGTTGCAATGACTTCTTGTTCTCATTTCCAGCTGTGCTGAATGATAGATCTGCTCCTGAGCCCAGAACAAGGAGTACTAGCCATTAACAGCCAAGTCATTAACAGACTTGATGAAATAGTCTTGTCAAAACTGTTGTAGTTTCAATGTCTGTGTTCTGGTGATACTAGGAATGCTTAAGKAGATGGTGACAAGCTAGCCTGACAGTTAACAGTGTAACAGTATCATATTAAGAACATAATGTTGAAAACTTCTCTGCAGAGTAGTAAGTTTTTCAGGATATCGTTGTAGGCATATTTGGAACCCCTTCTTTTTTTACTGCACAGTTTTACATACAGCCAGGAAGTTGCGTTCAAAGCATCAGTGCTCTATCAAAGCAAAAGGATAGCCTGACATTACAGAAGATTTTTTGTTAATAAGAAAGGTCTCCATTTAATTTAAAAAAATACACATATCTTTCTCTTCAGCAGGGCTTTTATTTTTTCAGTCAATAATACAGGAGTATTCTGAAAGTTAAAACTTTTGATTGTTAGTGGCTATATGAAAGCTTTTCTAGACATGTAATTTTGAAAAGTAACAAATTACAGGATGATGGAAGAATTTTAAAAGAAGAACCTAATTCATATACAGCAGCTTCTAGAATTGCATGCTCTGAAAATTTAAGCTGTGCTAGGTTTAACCATAGAAAGTCAACTATGCCATACAGGTGGCAGAACAAGAAATATTAATTATTGTCCTGGTTTCGACTGGGATAGAGTTAATTTTCTTCCTAGTACCTGGTATAGTGCTGTGTTTTGGATTTAATGTGAGGATAATGTTGATAACACACTGATGTTTTAGTTATTGCTGAGTAGTTTTTACACTAGTCAAGGACTTTTCAGCTTCCCATGCTCTGCCAGGTGCACAAGAAGCTGGGAGGGAGCACAGCCAGGAGATCTGACCCATACTGGCCAAAGGGGAATTACATACCATTTGACGTCATGCTCAGTATATAAACTGCGGAGATTTGACTGGGAAGCAGTGACCGCAGCTTGGGAACTGGCTGAGCATTGGTCAGTGGGTGGTGAGCAATTGCATTATGCACTACTTATTTTGTATGTTCTATCATCATTATTATTATTTTCCCTCCCTTTTCTGTCCTATTAAACTGTCTTTATCTCAATCCACAAATTTTACTTCTTTTTTTTGATCCCCCACCCCCATCCCACCAGCAGGGGTGGGGAGTGAGCAAGCGGCTGCGTGGTGTTTGGCTGCCTGCTGGGTTAAACTGCAACAGTCCTTTTTGGCGCCTAACGTGGGGCATGAAGGCTTGAGATAATGACAGATCCGACCAGAGCATGTTAMGGCAAATTTGTTATAAGCATTCATTATACTGGTTTAATAATCACTGGTCACAATGTTGATTTATTTGCTCTCAAAGTTGTCATGCTGGGTCTCAATGTTGTGTTATGTAATACCTTACTTGCAGTATATGTGCCCTGTTGTGCTGTTTATCACCGCTCGGAGCTGGGTCAAGGTTATTAATTTGCTGCACTGTGTAACACTGTTTTATGATATGATAAAATTATTGTTTGTTTACATTTAGTTTTCTTTACATTTGATTTCTACCTCCCTAAAATTGTATTAACATTACCATTACAGAGTGAGCATTGCCTTAACAGTAGTGAACTTGACTGTTGTAGTCTGGAAAAAAATAGAAAAATAACATACTTGAACAAGTATCCTTATGTGTTTGGAAGCCCTTGAGGCTGAAAAAAATGGCTGGCCTAACATTGTTAAATAAATATAAAACTATTTTATTTCAGATTTGGGATGTTCTAACACATCAGAGTGTTTTATGAAGTCCTAATTTTATTAATTGAGTAAGCTTTTTAACATGGCTTATTATGAAAACTAGGAACAGAATAATTCTGGGAAAAGAAGATGAAATCCTGAATTAAACAAACTGTTAGGTGACTTGGATTGTTTTAATAAAAGTTAAAAAAAGAAGGTTTGATACCGTTGGAGTAATTGGATCCTACTTTTGTGGTGGTATTCCAAATACCTCTGTTAAAAGATCCCTAGACTGGAAATTGGTTGAGACTAGAAACATGTTGTTCTGTGGACAGTTTTGGAAAAGTTTTTCCTAAGAGTAGAATTTTCGTGCACAGAGGAACTGAGTCCAGGGCATAGGTCTTTATTCGTACTCCGCTCTAATTAGTTAAAAACCTTTTCTTGATTGGTATGGAGATTTTTGGTCCTCTTTTCATTAATACAGAAGGAACAAGCCAGGGACTAAGGGTATTTGGGTCTTTTAGGAATTCATTTGAACTGAACCATTAAAAAAATGTTTTTTTTTTTCCTCTCAGCTGCAAATCAGGAATGTATTTCTGTTGAGAGACAAAGCATTTCTATTAAGTGGCTACATACCTGGTTCATTCATATTGTTGTCTGTGAGGAGTAAGCACACACTTAAATCACCTGTTTAAATGGCAGTCTGAATGAGATCAAATGTTTGCGTATGTGCTTAATGTTTAACAACATTTGACAGATATTATTTTTATTAGACTATCTGATATATGTTTAATATATTTAATAAGAAAAAGAAAATATTTCATTAAAGTATATTTTTAAAAGTATTGTGGTACTCTGTGGCTGCCTCTGTATACTAAATAGTTCTTAAAAACACTGTCATTATTTGTTTTTATAGTTTACACTAGTGCTTTTAACTAGCCCCTGTAACTTTTGCAACTGTTACACTAGTTGCAAGCTCACATCACTTTGAAAGGGTTGGTACTTCAGGAAATGTACAGCAGTCTTCCAGACTGCTCTGCAAGGTTTTTGTCTTTGTTGATGATTGGGTGTATAATTACATGTTTTCTTTTTAAACTCTAATGTATATATTCAACTTCAGCGATCAGTTCACCAACACAGGTGAGTGTTGAGTAAGATATACCAAATGGTCAGCTGAAATGGCCCATTTTTGATACATTCTCCTTTACTTGTCTAAAAAAATAATATGTTTCTTTACTGGATGTATTCAGTTTATCTTATGTATGTAGACCTTTACAGTCTGTAAAAGAGTATGTTGAAAAATTTCCAACATTTGATTGAACTCTGCCAGCTTCTGATAAATGTTTGATATGCTATTATCCTCCTGTGTTTTATTGGGAAAATATTATCAGAGAAGTTATTGCTGCAAGTTTGTAAAAGCAGCTTTATTCTTTTTCCAGTGATCATTGTATATGATATACCATTGGTTGATGGTATCTTCAAAATATAGCATAACGACCAATACAAAATTCAAAGTTCATCATCATAGTGACCAAAAGGTATTTTGCTTTGTTCTGTCATGAAGTACCACATAGATGAACCATATTAGTTATGTTACTAATTTTACTCATTTTCTGAATGATCTTGTTATTACAGCTTCTGCTACATTTGAAGACTTTCAAATCCGGCCCCATGCTCTTTTTGTCCATTCGTATCGAGCGCCAGCTTTCTGCGACCATTGCGGAGAAATGCTGTGGGGGCTGGTGCGTCAGGGACTCAAATGTGAAGGTAAGCTGCAGTGAGATGTGATTTTCAGTCTCAGGAAGAGACACGTCCATCCCACTTATGCATGTTGTCTCTCTGATGCTGCTTTTAAATTGGTTAGGCATCAGAAAAAAATTACAGTAGGTAGAGATAGTAAGAACTATCAAAATAATTAACTGATTAACGAACTAATCCTTTTGACTACTGAGGCCTCCTAAATATGGCTCTGTAACCTGAAGTGCAAAAAATTGGTCTATGTGTATTTTTAAGAAAATGTTTTCCGAGTCTTACACTTCCCTTATGAGCCTGAGCGTGTATCCAATTTTATATCGCATTAATTCAGATCATTTAACTGAAATTACTGTCAGTCCATATGAGGTTGTAATAGCTATCTTTTCTCATTTTGCCACAACCATTTGACTCCTGGCAGACTGTATCCAATGGAATATACCATTTCCAGTGAAAGACTGACTTACCTCCCAAATGTGGATCACAGAAATTTCTTGCGCTTTGAGATCATATGTTTTTGAAAAATCAAAGAAAAAAATATTGATTATAGGTATAACTATTCAGAGCTCATAACATTATCTCTCTAAAAATTTGTAGAATATAGGAACTAAACCAGCAGAGTAGAGGAAAAAAAGTTTAATCAAAAATAAGGGTGGTGTTTTTGAACCCTTGTTGTTTTAAAAAAAAAAAAAAAGTTCTTTGCTTTTTCCAGTAATAAACCATAATCAGATGGTTTTAAATTTCTCTTTTCAGGATGTGGTCTAAATTACCATAAGAGATGTGCATTTAAAATCCCTAACAACTGCAGTGGCGTACGGAAAAGGCGCCTGTCAAATGTTTCCCTAACAGGACTCAGCACTGTTCGGACAGTTTCTGCAGAACCCTCGCCCAGTGTCCCGGATGAAGCCCTTCTGGTATGGGATTCCCTAGCTATAGAGGCCATGGGTGTTGCTGCTAAGAAACAATGACATTTACTGCTATAGGATCTGGCTTTGCCTGTTATAGACTACAGAGGAGGGTGGTATGTAAATTATAAAGTGTTGTTGTGAGAAAAGGCATCCTGATGTAAAAGAGAGGTCACCAGCTTAAGGTATGTGGGTTTAAGGTATGTGGCGCTTCTGATACTCCCAGTAGTCTCCTCCCTTTGGCAAGAATTAGGTTATTTTGAAGGTCTAAAACCGCCACCCATGCTAATGTGAGTAGTTGTATCTTGGAGGATGTCTTCTCTGGAACTGGAAGTTGAATTCCTTCTGTATCAGACCATTATATCCATTGGTTTATGATATAGGAAAGATTTGCCTCAGGAGAACACTGTGACCCAAACACCACTGTATCAAACTGAGTATCTGTAACAGGCAAGGCTATAGTTAATTAGTTGGAGCCTGTGTATTTAGCATATTTCTAAGTGTTCAGAAGAAAGTAGGAGAAATCTCCATTATTTCCTTAAACTGATCTTTCTGATGAATGTGTGTATATATCTGTATATATGTGTGTAGATGTATATGTAGAGGTACAGTATACACACAGGCACACATAAATATATGGTGTATTCTATATGCAGTAATATAGTAGTTTTCCAACTCTTCTGAGAGTTGTTCTCTTCTGAGAACAAAATGTAATGACTGGATTAAATTAGAATGATATAATTTTTTTATCTTTGGCATATTTGCCAAATGGGGGGTGGTGAAACACTGGCACAGGTTGCCCAGAGAGGTGGTAGATGCCCTGTCCCTGGAAACATTGAAGGTCAGGTTGGACGGGACTCTGAGCAACCTGATCTAGTTGAAGATGTCCCTGCCCACGGCAGGGGGCTTGGACTAGATGACCTTTAAAGGTCCCTTCCAATCTAAACTATTCTATGATTCTATATTTATTCCTTTTAACACTCATGGTTAAATAGTTAAGAATTTACACTGTGTGTAAATGAATCCACTCCTAAGTGAAAGTTTTGAAAACCTTAAGGTTTAAAAGAGAGGAAAGAATTTATAAGTACACACAACAATTATCATGTTTTCCTCTCAATTAGAATATTAAACTTATTAAACTTGACATACTAAAAGGACATTATTGCAAATGTTGTAGACCTGGTGTTATATGCAGTACCATCTACAAACCATAATTATGTACTTATGCTACTGATTATCATTAGCCTGAAGCTACTTGGAAATTAAGGTTAACATTATGAATCTGTATTTTTAATTGAAAAGCTGCATAAATGACTAAGGTGCTTAAGTTCTGCAAAAACTGCAGCAAGAAATCTTTATAGGTTATCCATAATTCTCAGTAGGTTGTGTGAGAAATGCTGACTTATTCATACCAAGAGAGAAAATTTTGAGGAAGGCTGGCCCTAATTCTGAATTGTTTCTAGAATTTTGGTTAAAAAAAATTGTATGAGTAAGTGTCCTGGTATACTCTCTATAAMTATTCACTGCACTGTACAGTTACAAGATAGCAAAAAATTTCAATTTGAAAACATTTTTAATTATATGACTCTGTTGTTTGCTGATACATTCTGATATGAAATACCTGTTTTGCAAAGCTTATATTTTAAAACTGTTGAAAATATTAAAATTGCCAGTGAAGAAATACAGTAAGTTTCATATATACTGCAGGCTATACTTTTCTAAAAACTTGTAATCATCAGTGTACCTATGCTGATGATTCAGAACACCACACATGCGCGCACACACATGCATGCACGAAGAAAATATATTTACAGTAGGTACAGGGATGGGCATTAGCCTAAAGAAACGAAATCTCTTTCCAATTTCACCTTTATTTCAGGAAATCGTGATATCATTTACCAGATTTTCATAAGTGCTCTCACATATGGCTTCTATATGTCTTTTGTTTTGTTATGGGGTTTTTTGCATTAAATGTGTTTCAATTTTTTGTCCCTTTTTTTTTAAATGTGCATAAGCTTTGTCAGTTCTCCTGTATCAGATCTGTCCTTTGGACTCCATTCTTCTGCAGTACTTGTGAGATAAGTTTTATGGCAGTTTATACTGTAGTACCAATCAAAGCATGTACTTTGGAATGTGTTTAATTTTTCTACAGTCTGTGTGACTAAGAAACATCATCCTCGTTCACAAAATCATATCCTTCATTATTAGTATTGGTGTGGCACTTGAATTACTGGTAACAGAATATAACTTGTTTGGGACCACTGAATTCAGTCAGATATCTGTCAATTCTTTAGATAGAACTAAAATAAATGTTATTTTTACCCTTATTTACTACGTAGAGTCAGAGCAGTTGAGACAATAGTTCCTGGAGACCTTTTAGGGATGGAATTATTAACTAAGTTATGATTTCTGAACCTCTTTGTTGATGTTGTGTGAACCAGAAAGAAGCCAACTTTAGCTTATAAGTCTGGCTTCTGGAAAAATGCCACTTATGAAGTAAGTGAAGAAGTTATGCCCTAACTTATAAAATTGTGGCATTTAAAAAATCTTTGAGATAGGATAATATGGAATCCTGCAGATGGTACTTTAATTATCCTTTCATAGGGAACCACCACACACAGACACAGTTTCAGTTTGGGTATAAATGTTTTCATTTACCAATAAAGCATTTCATTTGAGCTGAAAATTGACTGGGGGCTACATTTAAGTACAGCTTTAAAGAATAAAATCTGGGCAATAGCCTTTTTTTGATTCTTAACTTAGTAGTGTAAAACTCATCAAATAGAAATGCTAAAAAACATGTAGAACTAGGAGGATGCTATGTAACCCAGATTTTTACCTGCCATAGCTCAAATGCAATTCTTTTGCATTCTATTCTATAACACAGAATGAAAGTATAAAATAATCACACATTCATGCTTGCTTCTAAAGTAACATTATTTTCTGTCTTTTTTTCCCCCCCTTATTTCTTTGTTCTGTTTTTTTTCTTCTTTTCAACCTCCTGTCTCAGTCTCCTGTCAGCCCTGGCTATGAGGTATGTACTGAATTTGCTCTACTTCCTATCATACTATCAGGAACATCCTCTTTTATGATTATCAGTGTCAATGTGAAGAAATGCAGGAATTTAATCAGATTAGTGTTTTAAGATCTTTAAAACTCAAGAGCATTTATTTTTCTTTTAGAAAGGGTATAACCAGTGCAAAAGTCCAAAGTCTGGATTCCAAAGTGAAGGTCGTAATTCTTACATTAAACAGTGAAATTAGCTAACATTAAAATATTTTGATATAAAAGTGGCATTTTCATTTCTTAGGTATAATAGAGGTCATTGGTTGGACTGTAGCCCTCTTTTACTGGTAGTAACACACGGGAGGAAATTTTTAACTTCACTTTCAGAACATTGGGAAGCTGGAGTAATGTAGAAAATGAACATTTTCTTTTAAGCTGAACAAACCTGACCTTTAAGTGCTCACCAGCAATAAACTTCCAATACCATAATGCAGTGTAGTAGCTTTTTTTCAGAATATAGTTGCATTAAAAAAAAAAAAACAGTCAGGATTCTGTATTTCTGTGGAAATAAACATCAACGGTGTACAATTAAGTTACAGCTATATATAAAAAGAGTGTCAAGTCTATCCTGGTGAGAAAAGAATTTTATTTTTTTTAACGGGTACTTCATGTCAAAGGTTGTCCTCCTTGGCTTTCAATATGGATTTTCCAAAGAAGTTTGTTTCATGTTTAAAGTTTCAAAAGGTTTTGAAACTGTGAAATCTTGGCATCTTTCCCTTGCAGTATGTATTTGAAATGCAGGCAGAGAAGAGCAGGCTTTGCAAATGTTTTGGTTTTTAGAAATACTACAGAGTTAATCTGAGGAATACTTTTTATGCTGAAATGAAGATTATCATGGCCAAACATCTATCTGTTTGAAAGAAATAACTTCATTTCTTCCTAAAACACATATATTCTTATTGTAGTGTGCCTAAGTATCATAGTGTGCCCCAGAAGTACAACTCCACAGAATACTCATAAAACAATACAAACAAGCATATATAGAATAACATTTTTGTAATATCCAAGATAATTTTATTCTAAGTATGTGCTATCTGAAAATGGTAAATTCAGCAATCCAGGTGGTGATGGATTACCCTAAATTAACAGTAATTAAAAGTAGTAATGGAAAAAGATAAAGGTATTTGGAGGAAAAACAAAATTGTGTTTCTTTTGTAAAAAGAAAAAGTATGTTAACCATCTATTTTTTTAATTTAAAATACATTTATTTGACATAACATCATTTTATTTCTATTTATTTTTATATATGTTTCCATTATTTTGATAAGTTTTATTCATTCTTCTAGAAACGATGAATGTTGATGTGTTAAGATAATTTTTTAGACATATTGGCAGTGATTTCTCAGAAAAAGCCTAGCTGAGCTTTGTGTTTAAAATAGGAATGCTGTGTCTTATGGGGCACAGGTAAGTGGAATAGAATAGAATAGACTACTTCAATTGGAAGGGACCTMCAAYRATCATCTAGTCYAACTGYCTGACCAATTCAGGGCTGACCAAAAGTTAAAGCACATTATTAAGGGCATTGTCCAAATGCATCTTAAAGACCGACAGTCTTGGGGCATCAAGCATGTCTCTAGGAAGTCTGTTCCAGTGTTTGACCGCCCTCTCGGTAAAGAAATGCTTCCTAATGTCCAGTCTAAACCTCCCCTGGTGCAGCTTTGAAGAATTCCCATGTGTCCTGTCACTGGATCCCAGGGAGAAGAGACCAGCACCTCCCTCTCCACTTCCCCTCCTCAGGAAGCTGTAGAGMGCMATGAGGTCVCCCYTCAGCCYCCTTTTCTCCAAACTAGACAAGCMSAAAGTCCTTAGCCRCTCCTCCTAGGACATGCCTTCCAGCCCTTTCACCAGCTCTGTTGCCCTCCTCTGGACGCATTCAAGGACCTTCACATCCTTCTTAAATTGTGGGGCCCAGAACWGCACACAGCACTCCAGGTGAGGCCGCACCAACGCTGAATGTGGTGGGATAATCCCCTCTTTTGACCGGCTGGTTATGCTGTGTTTGATGCACCCCAGGATGCGGTTTGCCCTCCTGGTGCCAGGGCACGCTGCTGGCTCACATTGAGCTTGCTGTCGGCCAGCACCCCCAGATCCCTTTCTGCAGGGCTGCTCTCCAGCCACTCCTCTCCCAGTTTATACTTGTGTCCAGCATTACTCTGTCCTAGGTGCATCATGTGGCATTTCGAATTGTTAAATTTCATCCCATTAATCATAGCCCAATGCTCCCAATCTATCTAGATCCTCTGCAAGGTACCTTGTCCCTCAAGAGAGGGAACAGCACCTCCCAGTTTGGTATCATCAGTAAACTTGCTAACGGTGCATTCAACTCCTACATCCAGATCGTTGATAAATATATTGAAGAGGACTGGTCCTAGAATTGAACCTTGAGGAACACCACTGGTGACCGGTCGCCAGCCAGGTGTAGCCCCATTCACTATAACCCTTTGAGCCCTGCCATTCAGCCAGTTCTTCACCTAGTGCACCATAAACCCGCTCATCCCACAGTCAGACAACTTGTCGAGAAGGATGCTGTGAGGGACAGTATCAAAAACCTTACTAAAATCCAAAAAACCTACATCCACCACCTTCCTTTCATCCACTAGGTGGGTGACTTATCATGGAAAGATATCAGATTAGTTAAACGGGACTTTCCTTTTGTGAACCCATGCTGACTGTGCCTGATGATTGCATTATTCTTTAAATGCCTTTCAATAGTATGCAGTATAATCTTTTCCATAATTTTTCCAGGAACTGAGGTTAGACTAACAGGTCTGTAGTTCCCTGGGTCTTCCCTCACACCTTTTTTGTAGATTGGAATAACATTGGCTAGCTTCCAGTCAGCAAGGACCTCCCCAGACTCCCAATACCTTTGGTAGAATATTAGAGAGTTTCTTACATATTATCTTTGCTTTTTGAGGAACAAGCAGGAATTATTTTTTACTAAATAATTTACTTAATTTTAGTTTAAAAAGACTATTTACATATCACTGACAGAATACAAAGCACCAGGTGTTGCCTGCCTCTGTAGATTTGTTATAAGCAGAGTTGGCTTGAGGCCTCTCAGCTATATAGAGAAGAGTGATTTTGCAGAATTAGGACAGTAGTGTCACTGGGAGGGAATTGTCTTGAGTTGTAGATGGCCATTTTCTCTTCTTCCCCTTGTACCCAGCTCTTAATAAAGCTGCTCTTTTCTCTTACTTCACTGAAAAAAGGAGTCCTCATTTCCCATGACTCAAAAATTCCCACTCTACAAAGCCTTCCTTTTCCACACTCAGACAAAAACCGCATCTCCTTTTCCCAGTTCCAGTCCCTATCAAGCCTTATATGCCTCCCCAGCTCACTGGACTGGAAGAAAGGAGCCCCTGAAGGAAGGGTTAAAGAAGAGCTAGGGTGTTGCAGCTGAGAGCAGCTTCATGCCTTAAGCCAGTTGTAATTAGTAGGAGTCCTTTTCTAATGGCTGGAGTAGAGTTCATTAGACCGAAGATCCTCAGAGGCAAAATTAGTATTTCCTCTTGAAGGAAGACACTCAAGTTAACTCTGAATTAATACCATTCATAGTTATGTTCTGTTCTTGTCACCCCCAAGTTATCCTGCCATGCTCTGGTGATGTACACTGCACATTCCTCTCTGTCTTATAGAAACTTATTTTCAGTGTGCTCGTTTGTTTAATAAAAAACCCTAAGCTATTTTGGGGAGTGCTCCTGGAAATTTTTTGAGGTTCAAAATCTAGATGTTATTTAAAAATAATAAAAGTGTAAAATATAGGCTGTGAACTAAACCAATCCTAAGTATAAACATCGATTTAGTGCCAGGTGAATCTAGGGTCATGCACTGAACAGAACTGAGAATCAAGAACTCAGTGAATCTGAAACTGAAAGTTAAATATTTAAATAGGATTTTAAGTTAATTCCACAATCTTTCAAGTATCGTTTTTTAGTTTTCTTGCCTTTGTACCATTATTTAAAATATTAAAACATATTAAAGGTAAAAAACAACTCAACAAAAACTATTAAAAATGTAGTTCCCTTTTTTCTTAAAGCATTGCATTCAAAGTCCAACTGAACCCTGAATTAAAACATTATAGGATACAGAAGGTGAATTTGGAATGGCTTACCTCATACACTGCTGTGCCATAAAATAATAGTACTAGCTGGCACGCATTAAATACCGTAGGACTGAATTTCTTGTGACTAATTCAAACTACATTAGAGCTTTTCTGGCCTAATTTGCCCAAATATGATTGTTTCAGAAGTTCATCACAGCTAGATGAGATCTAAAAGATGATCAAGCCATTATTTTAAGTTAAAAGATATGTATTTAGGAAAGGGTTAATTATTGCATCAATTTTGCACCTAATATTTTCCAAATATCTAGGAAGATAGGTAGAAGAGAAAATGGTAAACAGCTTAAGATGCACATGTTCTGAAATTTCATATGTGCCATGTCTGCTGATGTTTTTGAATGCAACTTGTTTGTGAACCCTTGGAGAGGTTTCATGGATATCTGTTTTTTCAGCTTGGAAGAGGAGAGAGGTTCAGGTAATTGCCACTTGTTCTTAAATCCCAAATTTTGTTTTCAGGAAAGACATACAATAATAATAGTTGTCAGCTTATGAGCCTTCATATAGGTCACTATGGCTTAAACTGAAGACTTGTAGATGCTCTGCGACTGACAGTAGGAATTCTTTAGGAGTGTATGGTACATCTAAGCTAACGTACACTCAGAGCTGAGTTCTTGTGGTTTCTAAGTAGTAGCACAAGTGTTTGCACATATTAAAAATACAAAAAAGTGGCAAACTCTGCAGCACACATGTTACTTTCCTATAGCATCTCTCATGTTAGTGCTGGGTCTTCTGAAATGGTACAAGATCCCAAAGTGTGATTTGTATTTTGATGAGTAGAGGCAATCAGCGCAACCTTTTATCTCCACTTACCTGGCCCAAACATGTTCAATTGTGCTTTCCCTTCTAATATATAAGCTTGTTTTTCTGCATTGGTAACATCCTACTGCCCCCAAACTTCCTCTCTTTAGACAAGCCTTGCCAAGCTGATTTCTCTAGACCTCCTCTGTCCCATGCCAAAACTGTTTCCAAACCAGTGGCTGTGGTTAAGCCCAAAGGTCTGCTGGTTATCCCTGATTTGGTAAGGATGGTGTGGAGACAGTGTCAGATGGGACACATTTTTACACAGACATTGGGAAAAAAAAAAAACCAAAAAGGCAATATTCATATGTGATAATGTGAACCAGAATTGTACAAAGATTCCTTGAAGGGTTTTGTCTTGAATTATAACTTGGCTATGCCACCTTTGTATCATGGTATGTGCCTTTATTTTTTCTTTCTTATTAGTTCTATGCAGTAGATACAACTGAGCTGCTGAGTCTGGCTTATGATGTGGACGTTCTAGTAGTGCAACAAACTTACGTGAAAATAATTTATTATTTAAAATTATTATACTTAAAATTATGAAGCACATAATAGGAGATCAAACTAAAATTAATATTTTTGAAGGAACTTGTGTCTGTAAGATGCAGGAAAAAATCTTTGTGCTATATAAGCCCTACTATGCCTGCTGTCACTAGCAAATCCTTTGTCAGCAACGGGCTTTTGTTTTGGGAAATCCCTGACTTTGAGAAGTTAGTGTAGTCACACAAGGACTGCTGAAACCCAGTAATCTTCTCTTGTTACTTTACAAAATAAGGCAGGTTACAGACAGAGCATTCAAACCACTGTTTGCTGGTATTGATGTCTGAGTGGAGGAACAGGGTACATAATAATTTCCATCTGTGGATAGTTTAATATTAACAGCTTGTACTGAAGTCAGTTCTTCGATGTGTTTACACATGTAACACTCAAGTGTTTTTCAGACCATAGCTATCTAACTGTGGTGCTTGTAGGATTAAATTATACACTTTACTTAAAGAGAAGAGTGAAAGAAGCTTTGAAAGACAACGCAGTTGATTGCATTCGAAGTGTGTTATTTCAGTGTATTTAACTGAAGATTTGTTTCCTTGAATTCACTTAATTACAGTCACATAGTTCAATTTGTAAAAGAAAGTCAACATTTGCATTGCATTAAAAAGATGATAGTTCCTGTGGTTACATAGATATCTAGCACCTCATTTGACAGTAGCTTCCTGTGAAGAAATTGTATATGAACATATTAAGGCTTTATCTTCTGCCTTCAGTATAGGAAGGAAATGCATGTTTCAACAAGTATGTATGCTTCAAGACTGAAAATGAAACTTCATGCGGACGTTTATTGCTGTTTGTTTTTTTTTAAATTTACATCACTTTTGTCAGTTGTCCAAGTAAATAGTTTACTCCTTTTGTTAAGGCAAACATTTCAAAAATGTAGGAATACCTGTGTTGTTTTTGATTTAACATCTCGGTGTAAAGTACAGGAATAATGTCACAATACTTTTCAGATACTGAGCCTGCAAAAGATGAACACTTCTTTGTGAACAGTGTTGACAAATTGTATGTTTAGGAGAGTATAGGATGTGTAGCCTGTGCTCTTCTGAGTGAAGTTTACTGACTTGAATGTGTTTCCACAAGCATAATTTAAAATAAGATGATCAAATGTCGAAATTGAAGTATTTATTTTCTGACTCTTCTAGAACGTGAAGCTCTTCAGTAAAACTTTGTCAGAATGCCTGGGACATTTTTAGTGGGACTTTTAAAAGAAGTCAGGCAAACAGCACTCTGTTTCATGTTTTAGGCTAGCCTGTGCAGCTGGRTTGCAGGGCTGTTGTCTTTGTTCCCAAGAGGCCAACTCTGCAACTAGGCAGTCAGCTTTTATTGCTTCCCACTAGCGCCTTCAGCATCTCCCTAAAGTTTCTTTGATTTCTGTGCCTGGGAAGGATAGAAGTGGTGCTAGAAGACAGTCAGACTCACCCAGGTGATGAGAACAGCTGAATCCATTGGCAGGGAATCAGTATTTTTTTCAGTTTCTTAATTGTATTTTGCAATGGATTTGGACAAGGTAAAAACACAGACGGAGGGATCTCCTGCTGAGGGATTTTACCTTTGGGCTAGCAGTTGTATGGAGGACTGTCTCCTTCCTGCAGTGACAGGATTCTGCACAGTGACTTTGTGCTTCTGGCTACTGTAGACAAACTTGTATCCTTGAATAGCTTTTAACAATGCTTACCACATAAACCATGAGTAGCTTCAGTGTATTCCAAAAATTCAAAGAAATTGAACAAGAAGGAGGGGCAAGGCATCAGCTAATAAGAGTCATGCAGAATGCCACATGTTGGGAAAAAGCTTGGCACCTCTCCCTTCTTGGAATTAAAAAAAAACTTTTTTCAAAATAAAAGAGTAAGCAAACACTGGATTCTATTAAATAATCTCATAGTTTAAGGCATAATTGAATTGAAGTCTCTGGATGTGATCAATGTCACTGGCTTGGTTGGACATCCGTACAGTTAAATATCTGCACATGTTTCTTCGTGTTTGTTGTCACTTGGAAAATCATATTCTGAGCTGTTAAAGTATAGATTACCTTGCTGGGATGATTGTTCTAAAGGACTGTTTAATGTTTGGAGCCGTGCAGGCTGTTAGTTTCCATGGTGTAATCCAGTTAAGCAATCATTTCCTGGGAAGTTTCCAGATTTGCTGAGTCAGTAGTCTGGCTGACTACCAGGAAAAACTAATTTATCTTTCTAACAAACCAGGCACACCGGCCGAAGAAGAAGGTGCTTTGTGGAAGAGATTCTTGCTTTTGCAGTGAAAATAGGAGAGTTCCTGGTTTCCTTTTCTTTCAGGGGCTTTAAATTGTGGCATCTGTCTGATGCTGGGAATGCTGGAAGTTAGAGTTGAGGTATATTGATAGGAGTTTTGGAAGATATTGGGAGGAGAAGCTCGTCATTGACAAAAGGGAGGAGGTGCTCCTAATCAGTGAGTCCTCGGAGGGGTGTGGAGTGATGCTCTGGCTGCTGCTGCTGCCATGAATTCTCTGTCACCCACTTCCCTTCCCTTGCTACTTCTGAGGAAGAGCCAAGGGCCGCATTGTCCCTGGCTGGAAGAGGGAAGCAGTGCGAGTCCGTCCTGTCAGGCCTGCGCATGCGGGAGAGAGACCAGACTGTCTGGTGCCGTGACTGCTGATGTCTTTTCTAAGACGGGAGAAGGTGAAACTCAGCTTTACCTCTTACTTGACCTGAAGACAATAAATTAAGAATTGCTGGTGTGTTACACAGTGTGCTATGTTGCTATTGCGTAGCAGCCCAGTGCTTGCAGAATGGCAAAGAAAAGCTGAAATAATTTTTCTGTCAATTGGACTGTAAATAGAAAAAGTTGACAGATATTGCCTACAGAGAATTTGGTAGAGTGAGTTTAGGTCTACCTATTTAGTTTAACTTGTTTTGAGGTGAAGGTGGTGGAATTGTTGTGTCATTTGTTATTGAGCTTGTTATGCATTCTCAGTATATTATTTTTAACAGAAATACAAGCAGCAGTTTGAATATTAAAATCACATTAAAAAATTAAAGTAGGGACCAGTCTTGAAGACTGACATCCTGCAGTAGGTCTTCCAATGTTTTGGAAGAAACTTTTTTTTTCCCTATGGCAAATACACTGTGAAGGCAAAGCTGGAACACCTTAGGTTTTTCTGCTATCAAAATGACTTTCAAATTCCTCTTTACTCCAAGATTCTCAGACAGAAGCATACAGAAATATATTTTTATATTTTGGTGACCAGGAAATAATAATCAATCAGCCTTCTCAGATGAAGAATTTCCTATAACATCATTAGTTTGAAAAAGAACAGGTTTTCAAGTTAGGCCAATCTGAAGTTTCAGCTACTACAACTTTTTGAACAGTGCAGGCTCACTGGGAATGACTCATTTTCTAGCCTTCAGTTATCAGATTACTTGCAGATGATGGTAAGAAGATGCTGAGTTTTAAATGATCAAGCTGCATCTTGTCACTTTTTTTTTCTCCTTTCCATGTCAACTGTGGGTGTAGTTTGGTTGTTTCTCAAGGGCAATTCTTAGGAGAAGGCAGTTTCCTGGGTCAGTTGTTTTCTGGGGTAATTACCATATTTACATCTGAATGAATTTAGTAGGGAAAATAATGTAACTAGTTTCTTTCAGGAATTCTTTTGATTCCATACCTCAGACTGTGTGTGTCACTTCATACATATTTTTATATATGCATTTAAATACCTGTTGTGATCTATTGTGCATAATCTAAATGTGGTAAGGTTAGCGACAGCAAAAATTATGAATAAAGGGGATGGAAAATACTAATCTGTTTTCTATCAAAAACCTGCATGTGCATAGAATAACGTAATAATTTTCTTAATGTTTATATAAAAAATACAGCCTTTCAAAGTTACCTTTGATATAAAACAGAAAATAAGAGGGGTAAAAAAAGGCTTGTGTTTTTATCGGAACACAAAATGCTTTTCTGAGAAATTTTTAGTGAATATTTTATTTTTGATTTAAAAAAAATCTTTAAATAAAAACCTGTTTCAGGTTTTCATGTGACATGTATGATAGTAGTGTTGGCAAAGATATTGTTTGATACCACTGAAATTTTTCAAAAGCAGGCTGAGAGGGGTATGTTGCATGTTCTATTAGTGTTTAAAAGCACTTACATTACTTTTTATGACATATGACTTACTGTTCTTGAGGTGGGTGAATATGTGAATATGATATTCTTTTAAAAATGAGTACATCATGATTATTTCAAATGTTCTTTTTATGTATTTCACAGCAAAAGACACCATCAGAATCATTCACTGGGCGAGAGAAGAGATCAAATTCACAGTCCTATATTGGACGACCTATTCAGCTAGACAAGATCTTACTGTCCAAGGTTAAAGTGCCTCACACTTTTGTCATCCACTCTTACACACGGCCAACAGTTTGCCAGTACTGTAAGAAGCTTCTCAAAGGGCTTTTTAGACAGGGTTTGCAGTGCAAAGGTAAGTAAACGCCCTTTAGGAACATAAAAGCTAAGCATAATAAAATCAGTAAATTAGCATTTGAGTAGTTACTATGTAGCCTTACTCATGATTTCCTGACTAAACTGTCTAGGCGTAGGCACATGTGCAATTACATTGGATTAAGCTGGAGTCAAAATTACACTAATTGCTGTTCTGCAGGAGCTGGCTGCATGGCTGTTCATTCTTACCCTGCGGTATATCTGCAGTAGCTTGCATCTTTTTCACTGAGGTGTAAATGATCTTGTATTTGGCACTAGGTGAGCGTGTGCTCACAGGCAGTTACAGCAGAATAGTTAACACAAAGGACTGTATTCTTATCTTCATTGTTTTCAATCTACAAAGTCTTATGCTTGAATTGAAGCATGTGCCTGAGTCCCAGCAGCTCAGGGTTTTGGGGGAGTTGTAATGGAAATAAAATAAGACGAGCTTATATGAGAATTTAAAACCACGTTTTTTCGATGTGACTAATGTGCTCTCAAGTGTCATGGTGCTGTACCTTAGTAGGTGCCGAAGTGGATCAAGCCCCTTGGATTGTAGCCTAGATTACTGGCTCACCTTAGCCAACTAGAGTACCCATAAATACAAAGCATTGTGCATGCTGTGGTGTTAGATAACGTTGACTAACAGATTCTTAAAATCACCTTCATTCTATTAAAATAAACAATAACTATCATAGAATTAATCAGTATACTTTGTGTTGCTTCTTTGAACTAACACCCTGCAAAAATTCAAAGTTGCATTCATTTAACTTAAGACGTGATTCTGATGTGATTTAACTAAAGCAAAATCTGTATGAAGGCATCACCTGTTTCAGTTCATTTTGAATCCCAGTGACATAAGCAAATATTAACCTGATTAAAAAAAAAAAATTACCTACAGTTTGGCACTGCTGTACCTCAGTTGGTTTTTGTATCAATTTGAAGTTAAATAATTACAAGGATGTAGACAACCTTAGTATATTTCTTCCTTCTTGACTCTGCTTTTCCAGGCGTGTTAATAAGTTGCAGCTCTTGGTTTAAGTAAAATGTGTCCATAAGCCAAAAGAAAACAGTTAAGATGACATAACGTGCTACTTACACATATGATAAAAGTAAAGGTAGAGTGAAATAAAAATGTATGGAAAATAAGGAAGGTATTGAAGGAACCCTCCACTGAAAGCTGTCTAGAAGTTGCTTTGGGATGTATAGAACAAATATTTTTCTCACTTATAATTGTTGGCTAGGGTTCTGCTGTTTCAATTTTCAGTTGTCAGTGTTTGATATGTAGTCAATCTCTTAAGCTGCAGTGGATATACTGCAACCCGATCTCCTTCTCTCACTGGAAAAGCAGCTCTGGCTTTGCAGCCCAGCACTTGGGTCTCCCCATCGCTCCCCTAGATGAGTCGAGCAGGCGCTTCGGCTGCAGCTAGTGCCTCCACCCAGCTGCCCTCGGTAATGCTTTCCTTTCCCCTCAGGGAAACACGCTTCTAGCATCTTCACCCTGTCCCTTCCACTGGCAGGTGGCATGCAGCCAGGCTAACGAGCGCTCTCTGGAGATGTTAACTTTGTATTAGTGAAATGGCAGGGCTTGACATTTATAGGCTGGATAGCGGGAAAAAATATAATTGTGTCACAGAAAAAGAGAAATAATTTTACTGTATCCCTTTTTTTCTTATCAGACTGTAGGTTCAACTGTCACAAACGCTGTGCTCCTAAAGTGCCAAATAACTGCCTGGGGGAAGTTGCCATTAATGGAGGTAAGTTGCCTTAGCAGTTGTTTCTGTCATTGTTTAAATCATCAGTTAAACAGAAGAGAAATGTAAAACTGTGACATGTACAAAGACACATCTTTTTCATTGCTTGGGAGTGCTTTTCCTCTGCAATGCTACTGTTGTACGTCAAAGTTGAAGTGTGGGAGGAACCCTACGAGTCGCTCATACACCATCAGCTCGGAGTGTGTGTCTTCCAAATAGGTGGCACTGACAGACAGGCTCAGCTGTGCCACAGAGGTGGTGTCAGCAGCGAAACGGCTGGGTGATCATGGCCTGTTGAATGCAGAATGCCAAATTAAAGCAAAAAGCCACACGCATGAGAAGTTGGCATTCACCTGTCAGATACAAGCACAAAATTGCTTTTTAATCCGGGGGAAAAAAACCTGTTTGTTTTAGGATAATCTTCCTGAGAAGGAAAAGTACACCTGGAAGAACTGGGAAGGCCCTCCAGGAAAAAATTCCACTGTTTCCTGTTGGCGTAAAACTAATCGTATCAGTTGCCAGAAATAAAGGCTTGAATATCTGGCGATTTTCCCATACACGTGCTGTCGGTTTTGTGTCAGGTATAGGAATGTATGGGTAGGCTTGACAGACAGTACTGGAGGAAAAAAAGGGTGGTTGTAGATGAGTTGTTGATTGCCTTGAAAATGTCACTTTTCTATGTGATAAGGGAATGAGAAGTGTGGTGAAGTGTTCAGTTTCTAATGCATATTACCATGTTAAGTTGTCAGCCTAAACTGCTTCTGAGGTTCATAAAGTATTGCCTTATTAGGCATCCTTTTTCAAACTTAAAATTGGTGATCTACTTTATTGAAGAGCTATCAAGAAATTCCAAAATTAGGAATGTTAACTAATATTTTTCATAGTATTTCTCATAGTAGTGTGACTGTGTTAATACAAAGTTTTTCTGCTTAATGGCAATTGGCATAGGCAAAAATATTTCAGATGCTGAGTACCCAACCTGAAACATGGTAAGATGCATGATTTTCTGGAAGGTTGATGTTGCACTCCTACTGCATGTTCTCTGATGCACCTCAAACTGGACTCTTGGAATCACTATTATTATTATTTTTTTTTAATCTTTACACCATTTATACCTCAATTAACCATTATCCATCCCATAACGTAACTTTCTTCAGGCRTACGAGTAACGATGCTGGAAGTTTATGGCTTGATTTTCAAATCCAAGAACTAAACATACACTATGATATATTGATTCCATTGATAACAGCATAGAGTTTTCCCTGAGATTTGCAGTTGGAGAAAGTAACTAAATCTGCTTATAAATGATCAATTTTTTCCTGCATAGGTGCAGTTTTAGAGAGGAGTGCAAAACAGTATTGATCAAAAGTGCTAAGAGAAGACAGGAGGGCAAGCCTTGTTTCTGGACAGTTGGACTAAACGAACAAAATGGACATTTCTTTCTGAATTTCTCCTTGAAATTCCCTCTTTTCATCTGAGGCAGCTGTATTTCATCCCTCCAACACACCCTCTGTGCCCGCTCCCAACCTTTGCCCCACAGGCAACACGCTACTTTTGTTGACTTGCTTCTTACACGTGAATCTGATGCTGGGCTGATGGGAAGTGATGGTTTGTCTGAGGAAGAGCTGAGTGAGGAAAGCTTGTGCAAAGCCACTTAGGGTGAGAACACGTGCTCTAAGCTTACTCCAAGTGTACTCCTTGAAGCTCTCCATCTTAAAATTTATAGAATTTGGCTTTTCCCCACCAGATAATATCTGTAGTATGGTATCCATAGCGTCAAAATAGAACTCTTGTGTATCCTTAGCGACTGTTATAGGGTTCTTAGGATTATCAAAGGCAATTTCATTCTGGTATCTCATTTCTATTTTTACAGTAATTTGGTTCACATTATTTTCAAACTTCATAAATAAAATACAGTATCTGTCATTCTGTCCATCTTCCCCAAAATAGTAAGTGAAGGAAGAGCTGAAGCAATAAAATTCCAAGTGTGGTCTCATTAATAAACACATTATATACTAAATGTGGAAGGTTGTTTTAATCAAAACAGGGATTAAAAAAGTGTTGTAGGAATAGCAAAGAGAGACCCTTGCACTGTAAAGTGTCATTCATGACTGGATGACTGTTTCTGCTAGAGATGAAATAATGTGTCTCTTAATCACACATCAGTAACGTATATCCAAATATTTTAAGACTACTGTACATGGAAACAAACCTTTCAGCTGTACACTTCCAATTTGAGTGAAATTCCATCAATTCAAAACCTGTTACTGTCAGCCAGTTCAGTGTGCTTTTTCTTTTGGGGCATCATCTACATTGACTGACAAGAACCTTCCTCCACACAATTAGGCAAAAGTTTCTCGGTGAGAATATTTGGTGTCTTCCATGCGATTTTAACCTTACTTGAAATTTCTGAAACACTGCAAACATCCCAGAAAAACTAATGCTGTCTTTACTATCTGACAGGACTGATGATTTTTGACATGTTAGATCACAGCCTGTATAGCAGCAGGTTGAGTTTCAACAAAATGCCTTTTTTTTGGTGATGTTTTTTTTTTGTTTGTTTGTTTTGGGGCTTTGTCTGTTTGTTTTTGTAATGTAAGTCCTTGGTTAAATAAATTTAAACTTTTCTCTTCCTTTCTGTCTTCCAGATAAATCCATTCACAAGCAGCAATACAATAAAAAGTTATTTCTTACTTCGACCTTGCTTAGGCATATATAATCTTGAAACTGGAAAGTTTAACATAATTTAAATATAAGCTGGAAGATACTATTCATACTACACCATAGTCAAATAAGTTAAATCCTAAGTTTTTGTATTTTTTCTATGCTAGCTCACATTGGATTTTTTTAATACTTATTTAATATTTCTTTTCTAAAGGTAGGGAGCGTTATTTCAATAATATGGCTTACTATGCTATATTGTGCAGCCTTCACAGAGAACACTGGTGCAAAGGAAATATCTTTTTTCCMAAAAAATATAGTTCACATTATAAGTAATTGTCTTGGGAGCTATTTCAATAGTTCATCATCATGTCATCATCATATTACAAATTTGTAGTTTTGAAATTACTGCTCTTCTAGCATCAGTTTGCAGCTGGAGCCTGCCAACAGCCATCAAGCCAGTACACAACATTCAGGCWGTATAGAATATCTGCCAGAAGATCTCAGAAATAAAGCTCATGAGGATAGAATGTTTGATAGAAGTCCATGGATAAGAAATTCTGGTTTGACTGTGGCATTTTTTAATAAAAAGTTGTATTTCTGAAAATATTTTGGTTTGAGGCATTTCCAGTTTTCTATAGCAATTTTCTAAATGACTGGTTAAAAACCACACTTCACCAGTACACATGGAGCATTGAGTAGGGATAGACCCAGACAATAGAGTTCCAAAGAGAACCTGAGGTTTTCTGAAGCTCAAAATGTGTTGGGATGTTGTGATTGGAGTATTGTATGTTTTCAGATAATAACTTCAGAAACTATATTCCAGATCTTCTTAGTCCTGGGGCTGAGTCTGATGTGGTCATGGAAGAAGGGAGTGACGACAATGATAGTGAAAGAAACAGCGGTTTTATAGATGACATGGAAGAATCAATAGCTCATGATTCTGAGATGTCAATGGCAGGATGCCATAGTGACAGCGGGGAAATGCAGGATGCTGATCCAGATCACGACGAGTCTAACAGGATGATCAGGTGAGCTGGAGAGTGAGTCTACCTTCCATCTTCTTTTGTATTCATTTGTAAATATCATGTCTAGGGCTCAAGGGGGAATCTACATGGACCCTATTCTCACTCATTGAGAATGGAGAGAGGGCTAGTGATACGTGGTGGTTCTGAAACTGCAATGAGATTGCTTCACTGAATATATGCATTAGGAGTTTAAGAGAAGCTTAAAAATTAATGTCAAGTTGAAGTAGCAACTGAAAACTGATGCACAAGTAGTTATTACAGGTCTGTTCACTTATGAAAATTATGTTGTGAAACTATTCGTGCATGACCAATAGAGAACAATTTTATATTTTCTTTAACTTATTTATTTTCCCAAGCATTTTTTTCCTAATAGTGCAATATCTGGTCATTTAAATGAACAAAAATAAAAATAAAAAAAATTGTGTAAGTGGCTATGGTATAATTGGCTGTAGAAGAATTGTTTGCATTTTTAGATACCTTTAGAGAGAAGGAAAGTTTGACAAACTTGAAGTAATAGTTTGAAGCAAGTTACAAAATAGATTAGTGGTTTGAAATGACTAATCAGGAAGGAAAATAGTTGAGTTGTGCAACTTACCTCAGAAATGTCTGAAGAGAAGAAAACATTATTCACTTATTGGAACTGTACAGAATAGTAGGGAAAAAAGTAGGGATTATTCATTGTCAGGGAACCTAAAATGAATTAAGATCTGTTCAGCTGTAATTTCTTTGATGCAAGGGATCTCTACCTTGAAGAATTATAGAATATTTTTCTTTCACAGGTCCCAGTTTGGCCTCCAGTTTCCTTTTTTATTTTGCTTACTAGGAGTCTGTTTCAGTAGCTCTCTGTTACTAACATATACCTGTTGCACTAATAGAAAGCAATCCATTTCAACAATATGCAGTTTCACCTCCCTCAGCAGTGAACTGTTTTTCCTACTGTCATATTCATCTGCATAGACACTATATATAGACACCTTGTATCATTGGAATATGACTGTGCTTATATCACAAAATCAGTGTCATAAAACATTTTGAATGTCCTAGTTGTATTAAATGGACAGCATTGCAGGTTTTCGAAATATAAATACCCAATTATAACTAATAAAAACACTGATAACCAAGGTACGTGTTTTACTTAGTTGAGGGGCATCCCTGTATTTCCAGTAATACTTTCCCCCAGTTATTTCTAAGGATAGTCTCCATATCCATGGATTATTTTTAAGTGATCTATAAAAGGCAAATGAAAAAGTAAACCTCTTGTCAGTACAGACAAGAATAGTTAAATAGGAACTGCAGCTCATTTGATGATTTTTAGGCAAAAAAAGAGATGTTAACTGTATGTTACAGTCTTCATGAAACTTTAAGACAGCACACTTTTTGCCTTTTGATTGGAAACTGCCAATTCATAAAATGTTTCTAATTTCCAGGATGCATTACAGTGAAGCGGGGCCATCTGCAGACATCCACAATCACAACTGTGGAAACTTAAGATATTATTCTTTTCCTGGGCAGTTTCTGCCCTTTTTTGTTGGAGCTGTTGCACCAATAGCTTTGCCAGCAGGGCAGAACACATGAGCTCTCTCTGATGTGTTTTCACGTACAATGCAGCATCTCCGTTTAAAGTTCTGCCAAAAATAACTAAGCATTTAGGTTTAGGATGGAAGCAGATTATAAGTCCATATGCCATTATGCAGAATCTGCTTTAGGAATGGTTAACAGTAAGGAAAGTGGGAAGATGGGCTTGGTTACTTCTTACACATCTCCAACTAGATATTCCAGATTTTATCTGATGGTGCTATCAGGCATACTGTCAAGTTCCTATGCCTTCCCGACTTACTGTGTGTCAGCTGAGTTGTGGAAAGTTTCAGCATGCATACCCCAGAGTGCAAGGCAGTGGAACTTCGCTTAGATCTTTGAGGATAAAATGTATTAGCTTAAACCTCCTTCTCTGAGAGGTTCCAGCAGATTCTCTGCTGTACCCTGCCAGGGTACRCGCAGCTAGGCAGCTGACACATCTTCTACACTGTAAACCGTCATCACTCCATTGTGTGTTTGAACCCAGGAAAGATCACAGGATAGTAATCTGATGGACAATGTTTACTTAGGTTATGAGAGATTCAAGATCAAGTACTGGTCTGAATCATGCATAGCACAGGCTTGAGCTATGGCTCCCACACCCTAGCTGAGGCCCTAGTCATTTGCCCATCTTCTTAGCTCATCTTTAGGAATATTTTTGGGAGAGCGTGTGTGTGTGTGTGTATAAGTGTAAGACCTTCAGAAAGTCTCTGACATTCTCTTGGTGTAGCATTACAATTTTTTTTTCTTCATAATCTCAAGATACTTGGAATGACAAAACAAAATATTGTCCAGTTCAGGTCTGATAGTGATGATAAATATAAATGTGGATATTGGAGATATATATATATTTTCTGATTTAAAAGAATTTTTTTCTTTTTGTCCAAAGTTATCTTCTTTTTAAAAGCCTTTATTGATTTATTCTTAAGCCCTTCAACCAGCAACAATATTCCATTAATGAGAGTGGTACAATCTGTGAAGCACACAAAAAGGAGAAGTAGCACAGTAATGAAGGAGGGTTGGATGGTTCACTATACGAGCAAGGACACACTGGTAAGAAATGCTAAGGAAGACCTATCTTACTGTACATACTATATGATAGTAGAGAATCAAATCCTAACAATACTGTGATCATTTACTCATGTAAGGCATTTTTTGCAGTACTTGTGATTCCTAAAGTCCTGACTCTTGTCATAACTGAGGACTGGCACTGCTTGTAAGAAACAGGAGACAGTTAAAACACACAAAAAATAGCTGAATGTGTCAGTTGCATTATCACAGGCAGCCAAATGTGAAGACATTCTGAAGGACGTAAAAAATAATGTTAACACCTTAGGGGTTCTGGAAAGTAGCTTTGCCTTCCAGCTGCAGTCTCCTTACTGTTAGGAGAATTGAGACTTTTGTAAAGTAGATTTAGCATAGAAAAAAGTTATTTTCATTCCGACCTGCTAAAACAGGAATAAGGACTTCAGTATGTGGCCTTCTAAAGTGAGCTGGGGTGTTATAACTGATACAAAAAAAAAGTGTAATGATTTTAGCAGCATACCTGTAGCAAATTGTTGAATGTAATGCAGACATCGAAGTGACATTTTAAATTTTTAAAACTTGGACAATTTGAACAGATTCCCTTGATTTTCATTGCAGAGGAAACGACACTACTGGAGACTGGACAGCAAATGCATTACACTTTTTCAAAATGATACTGGAAGCAAATATTACAAAGTAAGGAATATTTTTCAGTCTCTTTTGTACCAGCAGAATATAATGAATAAATTACTGAATTAATAGATACTTACTAAAGTACACTAGTAGTATAACTTTGACCTATGTTTGCTTTCATTATTTAAGCTGCATATCTGTGTTTTGCCTTTCACAAACAAGTCTCAGTGTAAAATACACGTGGAAATGGAAGATTTTTATACAGGGGCAATTCAGTACCAGCGACAAATTCTGCTAAGAAACTCATCTGACATTCTGTCATTCATAATACAAATTCTTTCCAAACAATTAAGTATAGTATATATTATTTTAATTCTGTTCTTTGGACATTATGTTGTGATTTTGATTGTAAAAGGTTGTTTTAATGCTCATATCCTTTTACCTGAGGCAGTTAAACCTCTTAGGCATTACTGCAATAAGTTTTAATAATGGAAAGTTTTTCTTTCATATGGCTTCCTCTCAGGGAAATATGTCAGTGAAACGTGTCCCAGGTGTTATTCAAGGTGAAGCAATCAAGTTTACGCCTATGTGAAAGGTGGATTTGGAATCTTAATGTTGAATATTGTGCAAATAATTCATTGCAAATAAATTTTATTAAATAAGGAGTCAACAGGGTTTAATTTTCTAGTGGAGTTCTGTTTATATATGGATGGTCCTGCTGTTTTCTGATGGCACCTCACTGCTCTCTTTGATAAGTTTAATAAAATAATTAAAGTTCTACTTGGTCTTGGAAAGAAACATTTAGTATTTTACCATCAACAGTCCTCTGTGACATGGAGTTTCAGGTTACAAGAGCCTTTTTGTTTGTACAAGAAGCATGTGGTTTTAAAAGCAACAGCTTATATCATAAATTAGTTAAATAACGTTCATTCTTTGTTTTATATGTTGATAAACTTTACACAGAAAGTAAAACATTTTTTCATTTTAGGAAATCCCATTGTCTGAAATTTTGTCTCTGGAACCTGCAAAAACTTTCACTTTGCTGCCTCAAGGAGCCAATCCTCACTGTTTTGAAATAAGCACAGCAAATATAGTCTATTATGTTGGAGAAAACATAGAAAACCTCTCAAGCGTTCCACTGAATAACAGTGTTATCACCAGTGGTATTGGCATCGATGTGGCGCGAATGTGGGAGATGGCAATACAGCACGCCCTGATGCCTGTCATCCCTAAAGGGGCATCAACTGGGTCAGGACCCAGCCTGCACAGTAAGTTTATTCATTTTCTCCATTTCAGATAAGTACAGTCATATCACAAATGACATTGCTGAATCTTCTTCACACATTGAAAGGAAGTATTGCACAGCTAGTAAAGGCTATTCTGTCATGACTTATCACCTGTTTGCATATTATTTTAAACACCACAGCTTCTCATCCATGTGTTTCCAGTTTATACTGGGACATCTGTGTTAATATACAAGATGCAGATTTGTTAGTGAGCAAGTAGTTGTTATATTAGTAAGGCATCTCATCCACATTTGTGTTACTGACATGAATAATAACCTCCTTGTGCAGAGGCATGAAGTTTTCTGAGCTCCAGCTGGGAATTGATAGATTTTTCCCATCTTGACCATAATTTATGTTTCTAGCTATCTGCAGAAGCAGCTCTTCACTCTTTAGGTCACTGCAGCATAGATGATATGCTCCCTTTCATCACAGTTGGCTGTACAACTGCCACAAACATTGTCCCATGCCGAGATGAAATGAGCTCAAGTGTGACAACAGCTGTTCTAAGGACAACAAGGCATGAATGCTACCCAGGACCAAGAGGACTGAATATGTCTTTGCCTCCAATTTACATACCTTTGGGTAATTCTCTAGCAAAGATGACAGCTTATGTAAACCAAACATGAAACTCGTTTAAATCTAGCTCAGGTACTGATAACAAAGGAGCACAGAGCAAACAATTCCCCGCTACTAGGCATGTGCTGCTGTGGTTGCTCTGCTACTTGTACTCAGCCTAGTCAGTGTAAAGCAAATTTGTGTACGTCTAGACAATTTGGATTAGACCTTTTGTTGCAATATACACGCGCTTTAGCACTTGACATCTGGATCCTATTAATGCAGCACGAAATGCTAATGAGACTGCAAGCCCTTCAGAAACCAAATAATACAATAGGCTSTGGCATTACATCTGCAGGCGCAACAGCTCACGTATCAGATTAGATCAGCTCTGTCCTTTGCTTTCTCGACTGGGTTCCTGCATAAAATAGTGTCAAATTCTGGACGTGATTTCAATCAGGGGCCTAGTGCCCCTAGTTTGAGCCCAGCGTATCTAAACAAATCACCTAAAATGCCGGACTGGGAATGACAGCTGTCTTCTCTCTCTCTCGGGAAGTTTGAAAATTTTCGTTACAAGTTAGTAGTTATCTTTGGGGTCTTTGTGCAAAAATTAAGGTCATCTGAGACCTTTAGAGCAAATTCCTGTGGGGGGTGAGAATGATAGCAACCTTCTGTCTTCTGCTGAAAGTGTAAGACGCATGTCTTCGTCCATGCTTTTTTTCATGTAAACACGAAGCAGCACAATTTGTTTTGAAAACAAATTGGCGATGATAAAGAAGCCTCTTTGTAACTGCAACATTCCATTCCAAAAACTGTCTATTCCTAACAAAAGGACAAGGGAATAAGTCACACAGGGCAGAAGTTACTCATGCTACTTACTGCAACCAGGAGAGGTGCTGGCGAGTGTCTTCAGTGTGTAATACTGGCTTTATAGTAGAAGACACTGGTTTTGATGAGGCTGAAATCCATACTAAGAAAATGAAAAGTCAGCATGAACAGGATTCTAGGCAGAGTTAGGAGGAGACAGAGGCGACAATGCTCCAAAGAACCATTCTTTCCTCCCCAAAATGACGTCTTTGTGTAATACAGTTAGCAATAGGCATATTCTCAAGTTTTATTAAACCCCTCAGTAGGTTTGCAGTTCAAAATGCTTATGGCAACATCCTAAGCTCTGAATTTGTAGAGGTTGGTCACTGAACATGAGCTGACAATGTGCCCAGGTGGCCAAGAAGGCCAACAGCATTCTGGCCTGTATCAGGAATAGTGTGGCCAGCAGGAGTAGGGAGGTGATCGTGCCCCTGTACTCGGCACTGGTGAGGCTGCACCTCAAATACTGTGTTCAGTTTTGGGCCCCTCACTACAAGAAGAACATTGAGGTGCTGGAGCATGTCCGGAGAAGGGTGACGAAGCTGGTGAAGGGTCTGGAGAACAGATCTTATGAGGAGCGGCTGAGGGAGCTGGGGTTGTTTAGCCTGGAGAAAAGGAGGCTGAGGGGAGACCTTATCGCTCTCTACAACTACTTGACAGGAGGTTGTAGCGAGGTGGGTGTTGGTCTCTTCTCCCAAGTAACTAGCGATAGGACAAGAGGAAATGGCCTCAAGTTGCACCAGGGTAGGTTCAGATTGGATATTAGGAAAAATTTCTTCACCAAAAGGGTTGTCAAGCATTGGAACAGGCTGCCTAGGGAAGTGGTGGAGTCACCATCCCTGGAGGTATTTAAAAGACATGTAGATGTGGCACTTTGGGACGTGGTTTAGTGGGCATGGTGGTGTTGGGTTGACAGTTGGACTTGATGATCTTAGAGGTTTTTTTCCAACCTTAATGATTCTATGGTTCTATAATTCTGTGATATTTATTGTATTAAAGCACAAGTGCAAGTTTTTGTTTCCATTATGTGTTTTAATAATGTCTCTTAAGCCAGTTGAAATGTGTGCTGCTTTTAACAGTAGGCAGATGAATTTGAATTGGCCTTCATCTGAATAGCATCAAATACATTGTAGGTAACACTATAAATAAAAAGGATTATTAAATCCACTAAATAAAAACAGTTTACCCCAGCTGCAGTTATGTTACTTGCATGAGCTATAAAGTCCCAAAATAGAATGGAGAAAAGCAATAATAAGCTTATAAATGGGAATTCTGAGATTCCACTGTTAAAAAATTAATAACAAAATGTATAATTCTGTTCTTTTCCACACACTGCAAAACTGTTGTTCAAGTAACATATTTGTGGGCTGGTGTAATTTTATGTTGGCYGGTAGATGAACAAGCTGACCTAATTGGTCCGATTTCTAGAGCTGTCAGTAGATATTGATGTAATGTAAATGTCATTTCCTATTACTACGTGTTTGAACTAAAAGCACAGCAATCTAAAGTATATTTTACTTTCTTCCCCAGGGGATATATCCGTCAGTATTTCTGTGTCAAACTGCCAAGTTCAAGAAAATGTGGTGAGCGTTCTCTGGATGCTGGTGCTAGACATGCTATGATTAAGCTTGCAAAGTCATTGATCTGTTTTGCAAAGAGGAATGTTAGAGGAGTTCCCATAGCCATTTTTCGCTTGCTTTGTAGAAATTAACAAACAATTAGCTATGCTAACTTCTGAGAAAAATCATCTTCATGGCACCTTTTCTTGAGACACAAGAATTACATGTGGGTAATTTCACTCAACACAGAATTTAACTATGTATCCTTGCAGGATGTTAATTACCGAAAGGAAAAATGAGCTGTAGAAGTTATTAGTTCATGGAATTTGTCAGCTGAACTTCGTAAAGCTAATCACAGGCCTTGATAAATATACCGTTTCCTGTCATCACTGAGAGATCAGATATTCTCTGTTGTATGAAGATGAAGCTCTGTCTGAAGGAAGAGTTACATATGTTGTTACACATACATAAAGAATTCTGAGTTTCTTTTCCGCTAGGACTGTTAGTCACAGGACATGCGGTCAAGGTAAACAGTCACACCGCTGGTTTTCTGTTCCACGGGCAGAGGAAATAAACAGGACTGCCTGCAGCCGAGTACAGCTTCGGGGCAGCTCTGGTATTTGCCAGAAAAAGATTACCTGCTAGGGAAGGATGTGTCCATTCGTTTCCTAAGAAAAAGCAAGACAGCCTTTATTATCAACTCCTGTCAAGTTCTTTTACTCTTCTTCGTATGTGCTGCTGGTTAAATATCAGGAAAATTAAACTGAACTCCAAGATTTGAGGTTTGTTTGAGACTCCCAAATGAATCTGCTAACAGCTTGTGCTTTAGCCTGTGTTTAGACCTTAAGAAATGGTGAGACATGAGACTCCCTCTCTGGCATGGGTGGAATATTTTACCCCTCTCAGAGGACAAACAGAAACAGCCAAAGCCCAGAACTTATACTCACAAAGCTTTCTATAAACTAAGAATCCACTTGCATTTCCATGGCTGACATGAGTTGACATAGGAACTTTTTCCAGAAAATTTTAAGTTTATAATTTCTCCCTTTTCATCAGCAGTAATTCCTAGATCTGGGATCCTGGGACTTCGGGGTGGAACGTTGCTAACAAGACCTTCTTTATTTCCATATGTATGTTTATCTTCAAATTTCACAAAGATAACGTTGTGCGCTGGGGACTACTTGCCTAGAAGATGGCAGTGGCTGAAACCTATCGAAGATGCGGCCGCTTTTACAGCTACTGCAGTTAATGTGGCTTTTAAGAAAACTCATGTCAATGTTTCTGGCAGATAATGTATTTTGAAATGTATTATAGTAAATGTATGCTACTTCCCATTAGAAAAAGCAAATGAATTACAAATTTTGTTTCCATATCTCAGGGCTTAATATTTGTTATGTTTATATAAACAGGATATTAGCACTGTATACCAAATCTTCCCAGATGAGGTGTTGGGATCAGGACAATTTGGGATTGTTTATGGAGGTAAGGCTTTGGTGTGCTGAACAGTTATGCTTAAGATAGAAAATTTCTTGAATGGTGAAAGTATTTGGACTCTGAAACGTTTTGTTACAGAAATTAGCTGCCCATTGTTTTAGGTAAGCAGTATTCATTAAACAATGAAAGTGGGTTTTGTCAGCAAAATCTTTTTTGTAATTTGAAGTTTTCTACCCAGTAAAGGGTCGCTGTATATGTGTTCTCTATGCTTTATGTTCTCTATAAGCTCTAGTAAAGAAAATCCTGAAGTGCAGAAAAGTGTTCTTTCCGAGAACTATAATGGAGGAATAAAAAAAATTATAATTACTTCTTCCTACTGTTTTTCTTAGCATGCTTTTGTGAGCTTTTTTCCTTGTTTTTCAGTAGTTCATTTGAATTGTTTCTTTTTTCATTTTCTTATCCATTTTTTCATCTCTTTTTCCTCCTTYTTTTCAGCAGTTTTTGGGGGTGTGTTTAGGTACAGCTGTTGTTTGAGTGTGAAGTGAGAACTAACAAATTTCTCACTGAAGAATCTCTGTGGGTCTCTGATAAACTTGGGACAGGCACTCACATGCCTAAAGGCGATCACCTATTTCATTACTTGCTAGTCTGAAACTACTGTCGAAGGACTAAGCCTACAAACTGCCAATTGCAGAGAATGCAGCTTAAGTATATGAACACGCATATATATATATCAGAAAGTTAACTTTCAAGAATCTGTGTTCTTGAAATGCAGAGCTGACTTTCTCATATGTATATGCTCCTTACATGTTTAAACAACTTTGTCAGATGATAATGAGAAAAGTTCTCTTGTCAAAGGGTAGAAAAAAGAAAAATGACAGAAAACTTTGACTGACTGACGTGACTTAATTTGCTGCAAACCTGCTCTGAGAATTACTTGGTTGTGGTCATTTGTACAATCCAGTGAAAGTGGAACCTTTTTCAGAATTAATCATGTTAATTGATAGAGGGCTTTTGTTTTATTAATGCAGGAAAACATCGCAAAACAGGAAGAGATGTTGCCATTAAAATAATTGACAAACTAAGGTTTCCAACTAAACAGGAAAGTCAACTTCGTAATGAAGTTGCAATTTTACAGGTATTTTTCTATTCTTTTTTACTCTATTAACTCCATTTATACATTTCTATAAAAACTAGATAATATGATAATTATTTTAATTGATAATCACTAGTATTTTTGCAAAAATACTTGTATTTTTTGCTGCTTAATCTGCATGAACAGCCAAGACCAAATGTATTGGCAATGTCACATTAGGAATTACAATTTCTGCAGTTTTAAGCACCAGGCACAGTAAGGAAAATGTGTTTGTTAAACTAATTTGAAGTTCATCCATTCTCCTGTACTGTCCCTAGAAATTTCATGCCTGTTGCCTACAGGTTAGGCACACAGTTTACATGATGAAATACTGAAACGTTGTCTGGTTTAGGGGGCGTCTGAAGACTGGCTATGTAATGATAAAACCTATTGGTCATGTTGGGAAATCTAGTGCTGTATTTATCTTTAATAGAATCTTCATCATCCTGGGGTTGTAAATCTGGAGTGTATGTTTGAGACGCCGGAAAGAGTGTTTGTTGTTATGGAAAAACTCCATGGAGACATGCTGGAGATGATCTTATCAAGTGAAAAGGGCAGATTGCCAGAGAGAATAACAAAGTTTTTAATTACTCAGGTAAGAAATTAATTATAGACCTAGAAAGAGATTTGAGGTCAATTATTATCACTGTTTCTCATGTTTTGCTTTTGGCATAATTTACTGCTTTGATTTACGAAAGCCTGAATTGTAATATCAGGGATGGTAAGACAGCTTTGTGTACATTATCTGATAGGTAGTAAACCGATAAGAGAACCTAGAGCTAGATACACGTGCAGCTCTCTGACTGCTGGATGGAAGGGCCATCAAGCCACAGTTTCTCATATCCTTAAAGAATTAAGCACAAAAACGGGGTGCAAAGCACTAACAGCAAACCATTGAAGACACACATAAAGAAATTGGAGCCTCTTGAACTTCCTCATGCCTCACCACTGCAGTTCGTGCTGTGCCCTTTTGTGCATCTTTTCTGTGCTGAGATTGGATCTCAGCACTACCTCTGATTAAACGAATCTAGTTTCCTGTATGACTTCTGTTAACAATGTGATCTGGGTGGCTTTTTTTTTTGGTTCTTCCTGTTGTCATATTATCATATTGCTTCTTCGGCTGCCCATAACACTGGTTTAAATTTAGATACACAAATGAGTAGTGAGCCACCTCAGAGTCAGAGCAGCCTGTGTTTCAGCAGTCAGGAAAAAGAAAGGAGCAGGAACAACAGTGCTATGGGGGAAGTTTATTATTTGGGGTAGAACATAGCAGGTTCCCTAGTTTTCAGGCTTTCATGGGCAAAACTGCCTCCAGCTTCAGAATTTGGTTTCTTGCCTTCCCAGGTTCATTCAGCCTCCTCACCATTCCCTGCTCTAATATGGTGGGAAATTCTGCCAGCCTGACCAGACACAAGGAATGGAGTTAAAGCCACAGGAATAGGATGGATATCTGTTACACTCTGTTGCCATGTTCTTGTGTGTGTAACAGAATAAAAATACATGCAAGGCTCCTTATGCTTTCTCTCCTCAAGAAAATGCTTAAATTGGATCACATAATATTTCTGTGAAATTTTTTGAGTGAATTTAGATCTGGAAGGTCATTTTGCAAATGTTTCTGCATCCAAAGATTTCACACCAAAAAAAAGTAAACAATACTTAGAACCAGTTTTTAAAAAATGTTTAGAATATAAAGTCTTTGGAGAGGGAAAAATCATATTCCATACAGTGAAACATCAAGAAAACTTGAGGCACAGCAAATAGTAGCTGACATTTTTCCTTTTTTCTTTTTTTTTTCCATTGTAGACATTCTTATAAAAGCTACATTCTTGTTGGATTGTTTCTCTCTACACCAGTCCTTGCTTCTGTGATCACTGATATTGTCAGAACAATATAAAACAAACCAAAAAAAAGTATGACATTCAAAACTGAATTTCTTTATTATTTGTTTCTTCATAGATCCTTGTTGCTTTAAGACATCTTCATTTCAAAAATATTGTTCATTGTGACCTCAAACCAGAAAATGTGTTATTGGCATCAGCTGATCCTTTCCCACAGGCAAGTAGAAAATGCCCTTTTTAAGATAAATTGTTCGAATTAATAAGTGTTAGCAATGATTATTTTATCAACAAACAAAAAAATGATTAGTGACCTTTTGTATCTCCTCCAAGAACTACACAGAATTTTTAGATACCAAAAAAATGATCACTTACTCAAAAAACTTTCCAAAGAAGACATGTTTGAAAATCCTTGCCTTTTGTCATTTGCTTAAAATATTCAACTAGATTTCAATATGTGACATAACTACTTGTGCGATTGTTTCTAATCTGCTCACAATTACAGCAGAAATTACTTATCTGGTTGATTTCGTCCAGATAAGTTACAATTTGCAAGCAGACACTGGAAAGACAGTTATTTTCCTGAAGGTTAGGGTAGAGCTCATGAAGAATAATGCTTCTTTAATTTTATGAATTTAAATGCCAGGTAGATTGCAGAATATTTAAATATACTTTCTGGCTCACTGTTGTATTTCTCATTAAAAAGTATTTGTTTCAGCTCCTGTTACCTTTGATCTACAGAGTTCATCTATAATCTCCTGCAACTGCCCACATTCAAAAGGAGCACTATTGATAATTTGTAGATAATACCAATATCAATAATTGGAAAGGAAGGGTCTATACTGAGGCGTTGAGAATTTTTAAGCAGCTAAATCTGTCCCTCTAAAGAAATCACACAAGGAAGTTTGCAGAGGGGCAGGGTGTAACTAGGTTCACAATAAAATAAAAGCGGAAGTTCAAGAACTAAATTTTGTCAACTTGCTTGATTTAGGAAAAAGCCATAGGTAAAACAATTTTTCTGTTTGCCGTGTTTTTATGTTATGAATGAATAAGTATTACTTCGTATTACTACTTTCACCAGGAGCCTGAGCTGTTAGGCCCATCCAAAACTGTATTTCTTTCATTCTAAGCTGTCCTGTGTTACTGTTTTTACCTTGGTTTATTCATGGAGTGAAGGAATAGAGGACATGCAATGGACTGGTAATCTGGTCTAATGTCTCAGTGGAATAAGGGTATTCCTCTCAGAGGAGTTTAAAAAAAAGTATCCTTGAAGGAACAGTAGAGATACATCTTTCAATTAAACCATGATAAAAGTTCATCAACTATGTATTTGATAATAAAAATAATGTCTGTCTTACTACAGTATTTTTCTTTAAACAGGTAAAACTTTGTGATTTTGGCTTTGCCCGAATCATTGGAGAGAAATCATTTAGGCGTTCAGTTGTAGGAACGCCAGCCTACCTTGCTCCAGAAGTGCTGAGAAACAAAGGCTATAACAGATCTCTGGATATGTGGTCTGTGGGTGTCATCATTTATGTAAGCCTCAGTGGTACCTTTCCATTCAATGAAGATGAAGACATACATGACCAAATCCAGAATGCCGCTTTCATGTATCCACCTAATCCATGGAAAGAAATTTCTCATGAAGGTAATATCTGCTTGTGGCTCTTCTTATATAAATGCTAAAAAAGAATAGTTGTATTTTGCTTTTATATTTTTTTTCCCCTGTACATACCGGTGAAAAAAAAAATATTTGAAATTTCAAGGTACCATAATTTACCATAATGTCTGTGTTTTGTGCTATCAGCTGCTTTAGACATTTCCTGCAGAGCATGTATAGACTGCCTATGGCGTAATCCTCTAGCATGGGATCTCTCCAGGAGGAGTTGAAGGACGCACATAGCCTCCTACAGATTGGGTTGCTATAGAATCTTGTGGGCAACCTCAGCTGCTGGAACTGGTGTTGCTTATATTTACTTCTCTACCTCTTCTTTCAGCTCTAGTGCCTCTGCAGTCTTTTTCTCATTCTACTTGTACCAGTAATTTAGTTTCCATTCAGTAGGATGCTGTACCCTGATAGTCTTCCTCTGGACAAGATAAAAAAAGATACTGAGCAATTCCAAGAGATGAGGTTTCAAGAACAATGTGAGAAAGTGTCATAGAAGAGACTTTCTGCAGTGGAGGGGAAGGCCTGGAGATAGCCAATGACACTTTTGAAACTAGAGTTCTGGTCAATGGCATCAAAGACTTCTGATAGTAAAAGAACAATGAGAATAATTCACTATGAACATCTTTAAGGAAGGTAAATGAATTCTATTAAAGATGTGTTTAAACACAACTAAGTAGGGCATTTTACAAAAATATCAGTTCTAGTTTCACCAACATTTCTTGTACCTCACAAACATTTTAAGGCAACTTGATTTGCTGTGGGTTTTATTTTATTTTATTTTAATTTTATCATTGTCTTTAATGCCCTTAACTTTTTGCAAGGTTGCTTCATAAGTCTTAAAGTGAAGGAAACATTATAAACATCAGATTCTTATCTTTTTTCTGAATTGTAATGCATACCAAATTGAATGAAAGTATTAGAATTTACAGTTTCCATTATTTACAGTTTTTCTGAGTTTCAGGTGACATGTTTAACTTACCTCTTAATGGTAGCTTAGAGAAGTGTGCCTACTGCTTACTATAATATATATTACAGCCGTGTGAGATTCTCATCTGAAAAATGCTTTGAGAGCATTGTCTCTTGTTTTATCTCAGTGGCAGATGAAGTTTGGCGAGATCTGTTGGGGAAAAAAAAAAAAAGCTATAAATCTGCACAATTACACACACTGAAGTCCTCCTGAACCTCCACACACTTCTGATATGTAAGCTGACAGAATCTGTTGGCAGCAATGCTTTATCTGGCACTAGGGATAAGCAAACAGCAATCAACACAGAAGAGGCTGCAAGAAATTGTCTCCCACAAGTTTCTACTGTGGTAGACAGAAGATTAATTTCTACATTCAGAGGTGAAGATTCAGTAGAGCACCTACAGAAAACTCACCTACTGGGGTGTTACCTCTCCTTCCACAGAATTACAGCCTTCATTAAGAGTTAATAGATATCAGGCTGCAAGCATGCAGAAGGGTGGGAAAGAACACACTTTAACAAATTACTAAGTTAAAATCTGATTATACATTGTCATTTTATTATATATTTTGAATTCCTAGCTGATGAGCCACTCTTGTGCTAAACRAAAACCTGAAAAAAGTCTGAACAGATCCACCATGTCTAACACAGGCAGTTGGAGTCTAGATCTCTCTCCCAGTATTACTTGATAATGCTGACTTTTAGAGCTCAAAATTGAAATCAAACTCCAGATTAGCTAGGGGAAATAAAGGAACGGTTTTCTCATGTCAGCTACTTTGGTCCATACCCCTGCGCAGGTCACAAGAGGGCAGGTGCATGGGCCCTGTGCACCTGCTGGCCCCATCCAGTTTCTGTTATCTATGACCAGATAGCATGGTTAAAATGCAAATCTGTACCCGGTGTCCTAACACATCTAATCTGGATTACAATTCTGAACAGTGCCATCATAATTGATGCTATAAATTGTTGAAGCATTTKGGGGGGAAACATGATTTTAAAGATTTTTATGAAGTTGCTTACTCCACATTGCAAATAAAAGCAATGTGAAAAGGTATGTGTATTTGAATATGAATCATGATAACATGAAGCTCATTTCAAGCTAAAATACACATACTCATTAATTTCTCTGCATTAAGTGCTATCARTCTACAAAATTCAGACAGAGAATTAGTTTCAATCCTAACAGGTTACATTTGTGCACTTGAAAATCTTCCTTTAGCTTGCCAAGGGCTCTTCCAGCTTCCCAAACAGATTAAGCTAATGAATTGGGTATTTATCTGCCATATCTTTTCCATTATTCTTTTTGCTAATTATTCTTAATCATTGAAGATTTTTCAACAGAAGTTTTAACATACATGACTATGATTACTTTTTAATTTTTTTTTAATTTTCATATAAAAAGTTCTATAATAGATTTCTTTTAAAGGCACAGTAGATTTCTTGTTTAACATTTCCTGGAATTTGTGTCATAGCAATAGTTCTCCCAAGAGGACATTAATTATCATCAACTAGTTCTTCCACTCAAGCTTGTAAGGGAGTTATATCGCAGCGTGGAATGTGGTGCTGCTGCAGAATCTGGCAAGGTCCTTGTAAATAAACATGGATCAACCTATCTCTTTCAAGCTGGTATGATTGAAATTGCTGTTTGTCTTGAAGGATCTACAGATATTTTCTTGCAAGAAGCATTATTCTTTCTTTTACAATTAAAACAAAATTATTTAACTTACATTTTCACTTGTAAGAAAGAAAAAAGGTTGAAGATCCAGCAGTTAGTCCAATTTATTTATTGACATTTTAAAATTGTGCAAGTATTTAAGAGAACTTTAACACATAATAAACAACCACAGTGTTCACAGAAGCCTTCAACCAAAATTTTGCTGCAAAAATTGAAACCAATATTGATTAGACAAGTATCATTGTAGCAGATAAAAGAAATGCAAAATAAATATTATCTTTAATGCAGGTAAGAAGGATATTTTTAAAGTGTTACGCTGTGCAAATTTGAAAAATAGGAGCCATTTGTCCAAAGGTTGGCATAAGTAAAACTAAAGTAAATATTCTTCTTTTTCTCCATTACTCACTGCATTCTTCTCATCTGTCCAAAAGACAGTGCTGGGTCAAAGCAGTCTTTAACAGTGGACTCTATGAATTGTACATTATAGCTAGATTTTAAAATAGTCTCTTCATCCAGAGACTATATTACATGCCTCAGTAACAGCATGCAGAAACGGAGAATTCAGTGAACTTAGAAGAGCTTGGCTACCATCTAAAAGAAATAATATTAACTCTGATTTATGTTGATAAAAATGCTGATAAAAATGCTCAGGTTCTCCTACGATATAAAATGCAATATGCATGACTGTTTCTTCTTTTTTTACTGCTGAAATAAGTCAGTACTTGTTGCTGTGAATGTTCATAATATGATAATCCTAGAAACACTGTTGTAGAACAGTGAGAAGTAGTAGAAGGAATTACATACCAAATTGAGCTTAAAAAAAAAAAAAAGAAAAAGAAATAAATGTTTATTCAAACCTATTGCTGTCTATATCAACGATCCTGCTTGATGCCCAAAGCAAGTGATGGCAGATAAGACAGACAACCTAAAACAGTAGACTGGATGGGGGGGGAGGAGAGGGATTTACTTTCACAACTGTACCAGGTTGGGATCACAAACATACGCAGCTGATACACCTGAGCTAGCTGCTTCTTAAACTCTGCAGTATCTCATTTGCTTGAAATTCTCTGTATGTAGAATTTTAGTGGAACCATAATTGTTTCAAAAGTTGTGGGGTTTTTACCTTGGTATGCAATTATCAGTTCAGATTAAGGGAAGTGATCATCAACCAAGTGTATTGCCAGTGTCTGTGAAACAACAATTTTATTAAAGGGCATATAATTTGTTGTAGAACGGCTAATGAAGGCAGTGTTAGGAATTTTTGCATGCCTATTGCAAAAATCGACACTGAGGAAAGCAGAACAGTGGTCAAAACTTTTGTTTCTTGCTTATGATTATTACTCTGTCTCAGAGAGCCAAATTGGGGGTAAAACTTCTTGCAACTGTAGTTATTTCAGCACTCTTTTCAGACCATTACTCATGTAAAAAGTTAAGAATAGCTAAACTTAGTTATTGCCATGTTTAATTCTATTTTTATTGTCATCAGAGAGGAATTAAAAGCTCAGGTATTTTACTTTTTAGCAAAATCACCTATTTCTTTGCATTTAATGGATAGTGCATAAATTAGGGTGAATGATGCTGTGTTTATCACCACTTTGGTTTTAGTGCTCAGTAGATGCTTTTTCTGATATTGCCAAGCAACAGCCTGTTAGTTTGGGAGCTGGAATGCAGAGGGTAGCAAAACTTTAAAAGGAAAAAAAAAAAAAAAAGAGGTCATACCTAAACATTGTGTCTGGAAAAGTGACAACAGTGGTAAAGTAGCCTCAATGTCCCCATTCTGTGTTCGTTATTCAATTATTGGTCTTCAGGTAAAATTCAATTTGCTGTTAGAATTCTAAACTGCACTAATAATAAGGCAATAGATTTGTAAAAACACATGACCCATAACAGTTTAAACTGCATGATTATATTAAAAAAAAACCACTTGAAGTCTGGCAGGTTCAGAGCAAAAATATATGGGAAGAAATTGTATTTTGGAGGAAAAGTGTGTCATGAATGTAATAGTGAGGTCTGTGTTAGTTTGTTTTCTTGAGAATTTTTCTGTAGCATTTTCTAGCAGTTTTTAAAATAAAAATCTACAGTCATAAGCCAAGAAAGAAGGCAGAATCCATTTGAGGATAATACTTTTGAGTGTCTAATGTCTTTCAGTCTCTATCAACGATTCTGTCTTCTCCGCTCTGCCACTCAGGAATGTGGTCTAGTCATTGACTATGACTCTTTTCTCTCCATAATGTGTCTGTCTGATGTCATAACATCTGGATTAATTTCATCAACTCTTCCTACTGAGAAATTCTAGCTTTTTTGTGTAATGCTTTGTCTGTCCTCTTCCCCCATTAAAACTTAACCTATAAAAACTAAGACTTTTCAATTTTTGTAGCTCTCAGAAATGTGTTTTCCCAAGTGATTATCCATTCAGAACATTTCTGTAAGCATCTTTTCCCAAAGCTTAGCCCTCATGCACAAAATCCCTTCTCTAACTTCACCAAACCTTTACACCAAATGCTTTACATTTTAAGGTTTTTCAGAGTGTGTGTGTGTGTGTGTGTGTATACATATATATACACACATACACAATCTCACAGATTCCTCCATAGGGAATTCTGATTTCCACCCCCACTAAGCAGCGTTTGTGCTTGTATGTCTAAATAGAATCGTAAGACATTACTATAGAGAGGTAGTTTCTGTGGTAAACTTTGGCTATCTTGTATAAAACCAGGTTTTGTCACAGCCATTCAACATTCCATTGCCCAATCTGCTATTTCTGTTCTGTCTTCAATGATCGCCAAGCCAGCTTACATTTCCAAATTCACCAAATTGCTGTATGACAATTTGACCTTAATTCAGACTTCACTGTGGAATTTTGCTAGATATTAATACAGAGGAAGCTACTTGCAGAATTTTCTCCTATTTTATAGCTTTAGATTTCACATCTGTCRAACATGTAGCTATTTTCAACAGCAGCATTGTTCGTTTCCAACATTGACCTTTCAGTCCACCAAATTTGCATAATCTCAAAAGATTTATTTTGACTTAGCTACAGGTTACTCCCTGAAGGATTTTGTCCCTCTGCCTGTTAGTGTATTTTACGTAGTGTGTCTTCACTGTGGTGGCTGTTCTTTTGAACTGTGTGGTCCTAAAATGTGCTATGTCAAGCTTTGGATTATTCATGGTGTGTTTCCTTCTGTTGTGGAATTTTCATAAATGATTGTATTCATAATCTTTTTTCATCAACTACCAACACAGCTATTACTACTAGCCTGATGAGATATGTGATGTGCACACTGTTGATTAGGTGCTTCACATCACTTCATATTATTGAATAATTTGGAAAAAAACACTGCAATTTCTTCCATGCATTAAATTTGACCATGGTGTGCCTGTTACACTGCTTTTGAGTCAGAAATAAATACCACAGCTGCCTTCAAGCCAGTATTTATATAGACTTGTTTCAGCATAATGTGAATAGAAACTCTGTTTCACACATTAATGAGAAAGTCACATGAATGAGCATTAAGTACGAGGAGGTCAAATGCATGTTACAGCTCAAAGATGCTCTCTACCTCAGTAAATTTTTAACTAGTTGTTTAAACTGAGGTCTTGGCTCTACTTACATGTTTGCTAGGATAGATTAGTATTAGAAAACCTCTCTTGTAGAGGTGCAGCTTATAATTGCCAAGGATTTTTTGAATCCATGTCCCTGAAAATAGTAAGCTCTGCCAGCTGAAGATTATTTTTTGCCAAAATAACTGCATGTGTAGTACAGCATTTGTTAACAAAGCTGTATTGACCAGCAATAGGGAAGGAGCTTATGTGTATGAAAAAATGGTACCACTAATCAACAGAGCTATACTCAGAAGAATCCAGGGCCTAGGAAGTTCTCAGTTTTACATTAATGGCAGCAGCTTAAATTTTTACAAGTGATGACTGTAAGGGTAGCTAATATTATGGGTATACTTTAAAAATTCTGGACCAAGTATAAATTTATTGCTAATTCGGCATTGCTTTTCTTGATATTGTTAAGGTGATTTCTTTTTTGTAACTTATGTGAAAAGCTAAACTCTGTATGGTAGGACTAAATGAATGGTAGGTTCATAACAGGGTGTTCAGATATTTCGTAAACTTGTGTGTTAATGTGTGGGTTACATCCTAATTGAGTTAAAGCAGTCATTCCTATGAAACCTGTCATTATCATGTGCTAATTGATACTTAGGGTGAAAATTGTTACTGTGTCTTTACTACAATTAATTATTTGCCATACTAATAAACTGCCAAAGCAGTTCAGAAACATGAACCTCCTGACTCTGGAGGTTCTTTCCAGTAAAATGCGACTAAAGAGCAATCTTTCCTAAAATCAAGGGGATGTATAGCTTTTTAAAGCTGCATTTGAATTTTCCCATTGGGGATTCTGCTGAATGATCACCGATCTAAATGAGACTGGAGCAGTTGGCTAGTTTATCACCTTTAGCAAAGTCTCCAGCTCCTGGAAGTTGATAAGTCCTCAGCTGGCTACTTACGCTAACCTTAAATCATGGGAAGTAAACAGGAGCCCATAAAAGTGTTAGGAAAAGCAGTACCATAATCCTCTCAGAGCTTTCATACAGGTTGCTTCCTTGGTGATAACCTGTTGGATTCCTGTAGAAGATGTGCAGACCATAGGTGGTCTTTCTTAACTCTGCATTTATTGAATTATTGATTTTACAGAGCAATATTGTCAAATTTTATAAAGGTCCTAAAATGTCTGACAAGGATTACTTTAAAACCTGATTTTAAGAAAAATAATCACTCTAGTGAAAATTCATAAAATTTAATTTAAAATACAGTATAGTTACTGCCCTTTCTTCAAAACTGCTTTATCTGCCTAGACAGAAAATTTAATTTCCTAACATTTGGTGCCCCAATTTGATCCCATGAATCACACTTCAGTTATGTGTCTAAACTAAATGTTAATACCTTCCAAATTTTTATCTCCAGTGTTTTTAAGCAGTACAACTCAAAAAGTAATCATCAAACTATTAATTACATGAATTTTTTTTTTAATTCTGAAATTGAGTCAACATGAATCTTACTGTTCGTACATCTCATGTGAACTGTAGCCAGACCAAATTATGTTAGATGGTGGCTGTCAGGACACTATCAGAACAGGATGTTTTTTTGTCATCTGAAAGAGAGAGAATAACCAGGATCTTTCCTCACTTCCTTTGAATAGTCCAACAGAACCTATCAGTGTCTGAACCTCTACAATTTAACACCAGTTAAATTCAGAATTTTCTCATTAACAGGCTATTCCAGATCCCTAAGGAAATCCGTTAATCCTTCCGTTCCAGCACTCAGCCTGTCTGTGTTGAACTCCTTAGCTTCTGCTTTCCTTTACACAGCACTGTCCTTTTGTTGCCAGTACGTATTGCCTGCATCTTGACTTCTGATACTCAGAACTCTTACGCTTGAGAATTGACTTTGGATTCCATGATCTCCTGGTAAAAAATAGCAAATCCTTTTTGCTGTTGAAACTCGTCTTTCATCTCATTCTTCACCTACATTTGAAAACTTTGAATATTAAAGCAAAGGGAATTGTATCAGATAGTTTGGGCCATAAGTCCTCATAATAGTCATGTTTGTATTTGTGCTTATTTATTGCTAAGAGGCAAGTGATATTCAAAACTTTCCTGGTGAAAAGAACCCTAGATAAAGAATGAAAAACAAACACCAAAACTTGTTACAGAGACAGCARTATTCCCCTTGTGAAACAAGCAGGCTGTCTGTGTAAACTGTTCTCAAGAACAAATGGTTGCTCAATACTGACAGTCCTAACCATCCTGTGAAGTTGCCTTTTCACTTTCGTCTTTGTGTACCTTCTCTTGTGATTGTTTCCAGACCAATGCCTTTCTGATCTGTTCAACAACCCATTGACAATTTCTCCCAAGAATACAAAGAAAAATGTTATACATGTACTATGTCATTGTCCTGAAGAAAAAAAAAGGGGCAAAGGGTTCTTCATCCTGTTGTAACTTGGGGGAGGCTGAATAACTATGTATAATTTCATCACTTGTAAGGCTCACAGTCATGCCTGCTTCCAGCGGGTTGGAAAAAAGATGCATAGTACAGATATTATCAATACTCCAGGGCAGGAAGAATATTCAGTAGGTGCTTGGCAGTTATAGAGCCACATCTTGGGAAACGTGCACTAGTATCTCAACAGTTGGCTGACTGAAATCAGTTCCCTGGACAATCAACTCTTTCGTCAAGTTCTTGACCTATTTGCCAAACTGAGATTCATAGTGAATGATGAAAAATTGTCTCTGAAGATCGTATACACCTGAATACCACTGAAGATAATAAATAAATAGAAACCCTATTGAATTCACATTCAGCACTGGCCTTTTTATCAAAAGACAGACTGAAGTCTTACTGTAATTCTGCTGAATTTAAGGGTAAGGTGACAGTGTTGCAGAAGACGCTGATGTTTGCTGATATCCAGATTTACTGCAGTGGGTAAGAACTAGGTTCTCCTTTTCCAAGCCATGGAAAAGGCTTGGCCACTACTTTTTCCCAGGTTATATCAGAAGTCAGTCTATAACTGGACCATGGCGTATGACTGACTTTCCTGTCTCTTCCTCCTAACTTGAAACTCGAGAACTTCTCTTACCAATAAAGAGGAAAAAGATTAACGCCACTGTTTCGGAAAGCAAATAAGTTTTGAGAGTGCTGCCATCTATCAGTAGTGGTCCTATTGGCTATCCACTGGCTTTCTGTTCCCACATCCACTTCATAGACATTTTGAGAGGGAACAAAATAAATATGAGTTAGGGAATTAGCATGAACCGATCTAAAAGGGACAGTAGCTAAAATCTGTTTGTCCACGACAGAAAAAAGTAAAATTAGGACCATCTGCTTCAGGAAGAGCATGGCTAAGAACCTCTGGCGATGCTTTGTTTGTCAGAAGTCCTGAGATTTGTTTTACTTCACTCCCACAATTGCTTTGATTTCCAAGATAATGTTTAGCAGAAGTCGGGGCTACGTTAGTGATAGTCCATTATTGCCAAGAATAATTTTGTCTGTCAGACTTACTGCATACATCCAGAGAGGCTGCCATATACATTCCCATTTTCCTGGACATTGCTCTCATTGTGATCTGCCCCATGGCAGAAATACACAGAAAAGTAGTTGGCAAATTGAGCCTGGAGAGAGGAATCCTCTGTTAAAAAAGAAAAGCTTGTCCATATTGCTGCACAAGATATAACCTCAGAGATGTACCAGTTTAAAGAATTCTGTCCCATCTCCTGCTCTTAAAACAGACAAGATGATTATTCAGCTCCTTCAATATCTAGCTGGCAACAACRTCCATCTGACATGTTTCAGACCCAATTCCTCTCGCTGATGCCATGTTTCTGTGTTACTTTCAAGACCATCTTTCCCTGTCACCAAGATACAAACAAAGAAATAAAGATGTAAACCAACATACTTTACATAAGCCAAGGGATACTGTGATGAAATGGGAAAGTGGCAGTGATACTWTAATTCCTTGTAGTCTGTCAGTTATTCTATGACAATAAGCTTCCCCCAAAACACATGCCGAACATTTAGCAGAATGCACTAGGACAGAATTTAACCTTTCATGATACCCTCTTTTTTTGTTTCTTTGTTTATTTGTTTGTTTTTAATGGCTTTATTAGATGTATTCAAAGCTCAGCAATCCCATCCCAGAGATTTTTCCAAATGGGTCACTCAGTGCAGTTCCATGCACTGGTCATTGACTCATGGGCTTCTTCCCTTCAGGCACCACAGTACACATACCTATAACTTCAGTGAATCATCAACTCCTCCAAAAGCACAGAAATTAAGAAATTTGTAAAGAAGCCCTCTTGCCTTTATGAAACACCAGACAGCTGACTAGCAGGTAGAAGGAATGCTCAGTTCAGAAGAGCAGTATTGCAAGACTCGGTGACTTACAAAACCTGATTCTTCCACACAGTGCCTGGGAGGGTGCTGCTGTCAGTCATTTAAAATTGATGCTGAGAGTCTCAGAGAAACATACACATATATACATGTTTACTGTGGTACCTGAAGAATACTGTAGTCCTCACTTACATGAGATTTTTTTCACTTGAGCAGGAACTGAGTGAGAATTATCTTCAGCCCTTGCTGCATGTCTGCAAATGAACACACAGAGGTAGACAATATACTAGCTAGCAGGCAACTGTTTAGTAAAACAGTTATAATCCCATTAGGAAGGGTTGCATGGGAACCTTCAGGGACATCAGCATTGACTGCAGTTTGTAAAAAGCTGGAGTAAGGAGGCATAACTGTCCACTTTTGAAAGCTACCATGTCTGTCTATCTCTGTATATCCTAGTTGAAACAAATATATTTAAACTGATGTTTTCCAATATTATTTCTTTCCAGCTATTGATCTCATAAATAATTTGTTGCAAGTGAAAATGAGAAAGCGCTACAGTGTGGACAAAACGTTAAGCCACCCATGGTTACAGGTATTGCTACGAATTCCATGGTTTTTCCTACCTATTTAAGCTCTAAGTATATAAAAAGTTTTCATCTTTAGGCACAATAGAATCTAAGCAAATCTACAAACCTCAAGATATTTTTAGATCCCGAGAACCTCATACTCCTTCACCAATTTATGTATATATTCTAATTAATTTTTGAAGTATTAGATTCCAATACTGAACTCTCATGTTTTCAAAATACACTACAAAAATATTTTATCTTGTTTGTCCATTGAGAACATGATATATATAAAAAAAACCCTTATAGTCATTTGACTTACATTTTTTCGTTGCCTGGAGTCTACCCTGATTCACTTCTTATTAAAACTAATCAATGGGCTGCCGCTTCACAGTCATCAGAAGAACTAGTGAAGTTGTATGCTTTCCGGGAAAATACATTAGCCACCTTCAGTTGAAATCTTCAGCTGAAAACTGAAATGTTATGAATTTTTGAGATGCTAGCAGTCACTGTCTTCTGCTCCTCATATGTTAATTTTTTATCCTGGCAGCAGCCAAATCACTGCACATTGAAAGACCTAAAATGGCAGGCCCATCCCACTGCCCCCAGCCAGGGAGCAGGGCAGGCTGGGGAAAACCCCAGGCCAGGGCATTGGGCATCTCCTTGGGGATGGGGACAGGCCAAGGCCAGGCTGGGACATCAGCTCGTGGGATCTCCCAAGGGATCCACCTTTGCATGTAGGAAAGTAATCATAACACAGGCGTGGCACAGATCAGATGTGTAGTCCACAATCACAAAGGAATCTTTATCCAAACTGAGAACTGGCTCCTACTCCAGTAGGACTCCTACCTTATATTTGCACCTGTTTCTCAAAGTAGAGGGTGAGCTGCTGGTATAGAATGAAAAGGGCTGCAACCTCACACTCCACCTTCCCCAGGGACAATTCTCCTGGACTTGCTTTCTTCCTCCCAGATTTCCTGTCACTCTCCAGTCTTTTCCTCCAAGACTGCTCATCTCCCTGGCAACCATTGCAGAATGCATTTGTCTGAGCCTTTGGGGACCAGAGAGGTGATCTGGGCTAAGGCCTGCAGCAAGGATGCTGGCTGTCTCACATGATGGGACGGAGTCCTTCACCTCTCTACCTCCACTTTTATCGCTTGTGGAGTAGTGAGTGGAGGTGAACTAAGCTGAGGCAGTACAGCAGCAGCTCTAGCACCATGGATGAGAAGAGTCCTCTTTCCAGAAGAGCCCAACCTTGTGGGCTAAGGAAAGATAACGGTGGTGCGGGGCAGTGAGACTTAGAGGTGATTTCTGAGAGGACGTCTGTGTAAGAAGTAGGCCAAAGGATGTGAGATACTGAGGATGAAGGCTTTCATGCATTTACAGTGTGTGGGCTTTCTGGTGCTTTGGCCAGTTGACCAGGGTTGTGTCTTAGGTTGAGACAAGGTGAAAGAGAAAAAAGAGAACTGGATACAGGATTGTGAGCAGAGGTTAGTTTGCATGGGGCTAGGATTGGCTTTATTGCTGCAGCTTCAGGTATGCTTTGGGTGGGAATAACAACAGAAATTATTAAACTTGAGACATACTTTAGGCAGACCAGAGGCTGCAGAGCATGATGATCTAAACAGCGTAAGAACGAAACCAGTTTCCAGCTTTACTGTTGACTGTCAACGTGGAGTTCCAAAGTACCTTGATGTTTAGATGTATACATCTCTTTGAGCACACCAGTAATTGCCTAAGTTTGGAAAAGCAGACTTTTTCTAGCCCAAGCTGAATTCATATTCTGCACCATTATACTGAGATGGAGCAACTGTCTTGACTAGCTGATATGGATCACTAGGATGTATGTGTATGGTTTAAAGATGTTACTTCTTCCTTATTCATCTTGTGACTAGTGCGAGGAATTGTTTTACCACCATGCCTGATTTAAACGTCATGGAAATCTGTAGACTATCGATACGTTCTGCAGAACAACCTGTAACATGTCCATACTATACTTATGACAGAGTTTAATAGAATTAATTTATCAAATAATCCTCTAGAAATAAAACCTAGAAATAATCCTCTAGAAATAAAAAAAATAGGCAGATTTCGTATTTATTAATTATAAGATTTTTCCATTCTGGAGCAATAGGGATGCATGACCTTTAGATTGCCAAGTTAACAGCACTTTGCATATTATTGGTAGTAGCAGAGAATGTGATTTATTTTAGGAATGTTAAAACTAATACTGTTATTTTATTTCAGGACTATCAAACCTGGTTAGATTTAAGGGAACTTGAATGTAAAATGGGGGAACGTTACATCACCCATGAAAGTGATGACTCTCGATGGGAACAGTATTCAGGAGAACATGGATTGCAGTATCCAGCACACCTTATCAGTCCAAGTGCTAACCATAATGAAAACACCAAGCTAGAAGAAACAGAAATGAAAGCCCTCAGTGAGCGTGTCAGCATCCTTTAAGTTTCATCCCCTATAATCTGTCAAAACACTGTGGAATTAATAAGTACATACGGTCAGGTTTAACGTTTGCCTTGCAGAACTGCCATTATTTTCTGTCAGATGGGAACAAAGCTGTTATGCTGTTACACTGTTGATGTATCTGAGTTGCCAAGACAAATCAACAGAAACATTTTTGTGTGACCAACTGTGTTGTATTTACAAAAGTTCCCAGAAACACTAAACTTGTTATTGTGAATGATTCGTGTTGTATTTAATGTATTAAAACCTGTCTCCACGGTGCCTTTGCAAACTAGTGTTTTTCTTACTTGAGCCTCATTTTGGTAAGAGAGAACTTTCCCATGAAGATCTGGGAGGTTTTTTGTGCATCGTTAGTATTGTTAATTGTAAGCAAACTCTTGAAGAGTAGATTATAACTGCTGTTCTGTGAACAATTTCTACCATTTGGATAAAAGCTTTATTTAGTGTCGAAAAAATAGAAAAAGCAAAAGATAATGAATTGCGTAGCACTGTACAGTTTCAAATCAGATAACCTGTGTGTATGTGTTTCTGTATATAGATACACACACACTATAACTTGCTCTTAAGCCTAAATGCCTTATTAATGTAAACTACAGCATGTCAGTTGTATCTCCCCTTTTCTTAAAATATTCTTCTCTAATATGAATATTCTCTAATATGTACATTCACAAGCTAAATAACTTGTTGACTTTGTTTTCAATATTGTATGTTTTCAATAAAAGTCATGTTAAAATAGGTTCATTTGATTAATCTTTCTGTTTAAAATATCCCTGGAATGGCATCAGAAGTAGGTGGAGTAAATTAGTTCATCATTAAGAAGCCCATGTGGAGGTAGCTAGGAAAATGCTGCCAGCTAACCTGCGTACCTATAAAACACACTTCGTAAGAACCTACTTGGACTGATTTTATATAATAAGTTCAGTTTTGAAACACACTGGGGGAATGGGAAAGTTGAGTACACTGATTTTGTACCAGTGAAATTAATGGGAATTTAGTTTTTAGGGAAATGTGCTGCTTCTACTTTTCTACTGAGTTCCATTGAACTGACAAGGTAATATGGATCCCTCCCACCCTCCTTCCCCTGAAAACTTTAAAGATATTAATTTTCATTTCTAACAATTACTTACTGTTAACACTAACCCGTTTAGCTTTAATTGTGAGAGAGGTTCAGGCTGCGCTGTAAAACGCGTGCCAGAGTAATTCAATGACAAGCTGAAAATTATTCCATGCCGCAGGGTATCTCTGAAAAAAACAGTTGATGTACAAGTACTGAAGAGGGAGGTTAAAAAAGAAGAGATACATGGGATGAGAGGCCGAAGTGTGCAATGATAAGAGCCACATACAGTAAAGCTCTGCTGATCTAATCTTGGCTTTATGTTACAATYATGAGCTTTTCATCAGATAAATCCATTCTTTCCTCGAAGAAGAGCTTTGTCCAGAGGAAGTTTGTGCCAGATATATAACATGACCAAAGCCAGCAGATTTTTACTTATTTTGCACCTCTACTGGACAGATAGTGTGTACTGTAGAAGAAATGAAGAAAAGGCACCTTTATTCAAACAGAAAAAAATACGTTTTATAGAAAATTAAAAAGTGAAAAATGCCTTATAGATCTCTTCTTCCTCCTCCTCGTCTCTTTTCCTCTACTCCCACTGCCAAAAAAGAAATCCTTTTCCACTTCAGCTGGACCCTGAAGGAAGCTCTCTGATAACACTGGCCTTGTAACATGTTCTGAAACAACTCTGCTTGGGCAGAGTTCGAATGCGTTGACTTTTCTGCCATGCTGTAATGTCTATATTTTCAGTCAGGACTTTCCTACAAGGCTAAATTTGGCTAATCATTGGCCATTGTTTCTTTTTCATTCAACTTCATTCTTAATCTTAAATTAGCTGTAAAATAAACATAAAAATAGGCACAGGCTGATTATCAAATTTCTGTCAGTAAAGGTGTATACATGTGTGTATATATAAAAGCAAGTCCACTTAAAAGTCCAGTGGTGGACTCATGGATATATGAAGATTAAATTCTGTTCTTGAACAGCTCCAGGAGTCAAGCCAAATTAACTAACTTTTCTAACAGGAAATTGAGGAGAATTATCAGAATCGTACAGACTTTGTTCAGATGCTGATATCATGACCGTTCATAAGGAGCCATGACCTCACAGAAGTGCCTTAATTTTGTTGTCCCATTCCTCTATGTTAAGCAGTAACAGAGATTTAGACCTCTGCTTTCATATTGATCAATTTAGGTGAGTCAGGATTTTATTAGTGGCTTGGTTTTATTTACAGTTAGCGTACCAACCCTTGAACAAAGATAGTTTTCAGCAACACAGTTAAATTCTCAAAAATATCAAATAGCGTACTGGCACTCTGTTCTCAAGCACGGACGCTAGTCGGGAGATGAAAAGAGAAAGCAAACTACTTTGCAGCTTACAACGGCTTCTCTGAGAATGTTTTGTCTGGGTGACAAAACTAAAACCAGTGCAACTTTTAATGAAGGAAGGACATTGAGTACTTACACTAAACCCCATCATCTGCTGATTTCTTGCCGTAACAATGCTTAGCATGCACAAGGATTTGCTAAGCACAGACCTATGTTGATAATCATATTTAATCTCATGGAGCACTTTTGATAAACTGTTTGCCAACAGAGCAGAGACAAAAGTATAAATAAATTACTACTATGAGAAACTTTCTGACTAGCTACTAAACATGATTTCAAAGGAACTCTTGTTTTATTACTAGGGGCATATTATACTTTTTTTCTCCCCTTGCCTGTTTTTTTTGAGCACTGAAGCTTGCTTCATCGCTTTAAGGAACTTGTTGTGCAAATATCCATTGCTTTTCAAAAAAGAATCTGCCATTAGCCAATATAATAAATTAAAATTTTCCTTGCTGCCGTTCAAAAATGTTGCACTGTGAAATTTGAACTGTTTGCAGTTCAGCCAGACAGATGAATTCACTGATTCCTAACTCAAAGCCTAAACGGAAACTTGCTCTTCCAGATACATCAGCATCAAAGTGTACTGAAGCAAATCTGGAATTGTGTTGTCCTACATGATTTTCCTTTGCTTGTTTTACACAGGAAAAAGGAATGGTGGGCTGCTCTGTAGTAATGTTTCCATGGCCTTTACATTTTCCATTAGGCCAACAGTTCCTGCAAATGTGTCACAGAAGCAAAACCAACAATGGTTATGCTGCACATAAATATTGACCTGAGGATCTATTGATGGTATTTCCTTTTCCGCTGCGCTACTGCATATCACGTGCGTATCAAGCACATGTGTACACATAATCATACATCTGTAGACATGTTTATTCTATCAAAGCTTAGCTGTGGAGTGCCGAGAAGTAGCCAACACGTACTTGGAAGCTAGAACTTCTGATTTATGTTACGTTGCCATTTTCACTTCTACCATCTTTATTCATTCAGATAAACCTTCTTTATCCAGTGCCTTGTTCAGGCAGTTTAACTAACTCAGCAAACAAGGTGAGCGAAACACATGCACTTGCGCAACCCGTACAGCTCAACTGTCGTGCAGCCGCTCGGCCACGTGTGACCATCCATCCACACCTTCACATGGTAGCATGGAAGGGAATTCCTGCCAGTGGGCCTTGTCTCCCATTGTCTCAGGTACTACATCAGACCTCCTTGTTCTCAGCTTGGCAGGATCTCTTCAAGACTAGTTGGATATTCTGCCTTCCCCTTTTCTTCCTCCTCCCTCCTCTTTCCCCTCTATACCTCACTACTGAAAAGCCTTCCTAGAATCTCACCTCTCCAGTGGCTAGAAAGTTGTAAATTGTGGTCTCATGGCAAGGCAATAACCATCTGTTTTTTGCATCAACAACAGTCTTTTTTTGTTTGAGAGTTTAAACAAACAGGGTTATTTATTTTATGTTGTTGGATAAATCAACACCTCTTCTGCACACCTGAATTTATCCTGGACAATGAAGTCACAGAGGTGACATGGAAAATGCTAATAAGCTGAAAAAAAAACCAAACCCTTGCTGCTCTAATGGGAACATATACTTGGCATCCCGTGAAATTAGGGAGAAAGATAAAAAAAAGAAAAATCCTAAGGAAATTTTAAGAATGAATCACTAGGCAGGTTAACCCCCATATACTACTTCGGTCCATAAGACATAGGGAGAAAGATCAGAGTTGAGTAATTACGGCTTATTCAGATAGGTCTCCCAAAATATTGACATCCTGGAAAAGCTCTGGTTCATGCAGATAAACCAGAGCCCTGTCCCTGTAGCTGTTCAGCACCCCAAACTTTGCTCAACTTCTCACTTTCCTGGAGATACTAATTTTTTTTTTCTTTCCAGAAAGATAGGCTATAATTTATTCTAGCAACAAAGGAAACCAGCCACATACTGCACTGGCCACCTTCTACGTCATGACCAGATCTATGTCATCTGAACCAAAAGTCTCATATTCCTGGGCTTTACTCTGCGTGTGCCAGATGGGAAAGAGCTCAACCAAGTCTAAGGTACACCAAGTCAAGGAACTGTCTCGGTAGATCAGGTACTTTTCAGTGGTGACAAATTTGACACCTGAATGGGATGCAGAGTTTCGCCTTGCTTTTTGCTTAGATCATTCCTAGCAACTGGAACAAGTGAATGGCGAAATCAGGGTCTACTGGGTGAGCTAATATTTGTCTATGCTTCTTACTGAATCTTTGCTTTGCTTCAGTGAAGAACAGGGAGCACACATTATAAGAAGTGCAAACTATTTTGCTGCCTTACTAAGCACCTCTACAAACTTGAATATCAGCTGTTCACAAATAAGAATTTAAGAAAAGTCCACTTACGTTTCAGACTGAAAAGTTGCTATTTTGAAAGGCCCCATGAAATGAAATGTTTTGCTTGGGCATCCAAGCACTAAGGTCCTACACCCTAGGGTGTCTAGCTCTGCTGTGAGCCTGGAGGACCTGAGGCCTCACACTGCAGAAGTCTGCCAGGCAGGGTGCCAACCAGGGGAGCTACAAGGAAAACAGGCACGATGAAAACGTGCCTTTAAGGCAAATACCAAAATCTGTAAGCACGTGTATGCTGCCAAAGTTTGACAAAAATTGGCAGATTCTGTTGAAGTATTTCTATCCAGACAAACTATTTTCCAATACGAATTTATGATACATTCACTAACTATAACTTAAATAGTTTCCGATATAACTTCCAAAATGAATAGTGACTTATTGGTGACGACCTCTTACGCTTTTAATGGGGACTGATTTTTCAGAAAGTCCTAATAACTACCCTTGGAAAAGCAAGTAGTTCATTCTGGTTCCTCTGTTGACTTAGGCATACAAAAACATGAGTTAATTTTGAGCAGTTAGGTCACTAAATTTAATAAGTGGAAAGTGTACTGACATATTCTTAAGAAAAAATAAAAATTGATTTGATGGACCTGGCTCACATTTGCCAAGTAAACAGCTGCAGCAGTTTAAAATGTTATTGTCTCAGCCCCCAGCTGTTTGTTACTGGCCTTATAACAGAGCGAAAGTAGAACATTTCAACTTTTCTAGTTGACACTCAAAAGCATCTAAGCACAGTTTTTATCTTAATGTTTAAGTTAATTTGCCCGATTGTGACTCAGAGCTGCGATGCTCCATTCTGCCGGCTCTGCCATGGGGAGACATCTGGAAAAGGGACAGGAGGGAGAGTAAGGGTATTGCACTGCTGTAGCCAGGTTTGCCGGAATTCAAGTCAGAGTCCTTAATTGCATTTCTCAAAAGTGAATTATGAGCTTGCAAGCCTGAATCCCTGAGGATTTCTAGGTGTCTCAGGCTTCCTGATTTCTGCTGAAATAAGATTTAAGGTCCTCAGTGAGTAATTAAGGACTGCTGAGCTTTCTAACCCTGCCACTTTTGCTCATGGCATTTTATCTCTACATGTGCTCACCACAGATGATCACTACAGGTGTTATGAATAGGAATCTTAATAAAAACAATAATTAAGGTGATGTTAAAAACCCATGCTCATGTAAAATGTATATACCCACAGGCCTTATTCTTTAATCTGTCAAAAGGAAGTATGTTCGAAAGCATTTACAGTCAAGAATATTCATTGCACAAAGTGGTGAAAAGTTAGAGTAGGCATTTGGCTCACAGCCCCAGACTGGAAAACCTCTAATAGGCAAAATGAGACCTAGTAGTGGAAACATAATGACTGTAGTCTTTCATAGGGAAATAAGGAGCTCTTAATAAGGAGCACCTTTTATGTTTCTGGGCTGAACTCGACTTTACCTTAATCCTAATGGGAAGTTTTGTACATCAAAGTTGCATCTGGAAAATGGCCCAGTTCAAGATTAACTGCTTTGAGACTGACAATGGACTTTTCGTATTCATTGTGGCCTGAAAACAGCCTCCCTTGCCTAAAAAATGCATAGGTATGTATATGCATATACATTAATGGAAAGTTGGAAGAGTTGCTATTAAACAAGCAAAGCATTATCAAAAAGTATTATATATTTAAAATTGAAATACCCCTTCTCATTCTCAGAACTCAGTAAAACATGAAGGAAAAATGTCACAGACTGTTGGTTTTCAAGGTCACAACATTTCAGGAAAATCAGAGAAATTTGTAGGATTAGGATGATGAATCCATACTTAGAAACCGGAAAGAGCACAAAGCTAAACTGCTAGATAACCAGAATCCTGTTCCCCTTTTTGCAACTATTGAGATGCACGATACTTTTACCTTTTCTAAAAATTTGTGACTATTAGCCACTTGTCTGTGAGAAAGTAGGCAAATACCACTGTTCATGCTTCACAGCTGGGGTAACATAGGTTTAAAAACATGAATTGGCTTGCCCAAAACAAGCTCACATTAAAAAAATTCAGCCTCAAAAGCAGTTTCAAAACAAGAGTACCTTCACAGCCAGGCATTATCCCGACTTATATCTTAGTTTTCTTATGGAATTAATGACACTTAGAAAACACAACATTCAAAAATATGCAGGAATGTACAATATTCTCAGTCAGTCCCTCATTACGTTTCTATATTTAACTCCATTTGTAGATGGCAAACTGACAAAGAAAGTAAATGAATGACTTGGGAGCAGAGAGCAGTAATCTGGAACTCAAAGCCAAGAAAAGGCAGGCACACAAGGTGATGTTTTCTCACCTTTCCAGGTCAACTTGAATGCATCCAAAGAATATGCATCCTTAGATGAGATGTTCTGTGGGAGGCAAAGGCGTGTGCATGAAATGGGAATTACAATCCATTTACAAATAAATCTTTTTGTCAGAAATTTAAAGAACTTGTAAATATACAGGCTTCCTGCAACTACAACCACAGTTGCCTCAGAGGTCACAGTGCCCACGTGGTAGCTGCTGACTAAAGGCACAGTCCTTTAAGTCCTCGTAACAGGCACTAGCTAGCCATGGCAGATCCATAGGTTTCCGACCTTGTTCAGCACAAATCTCTTAGCATGTTGCTAACAAAGTACTATGACAAAGTAGGATATAGCTTCATAGTACATTAGATTAAACTGCACCTGTGGATCTCCGATCCCTATGCAAAATGTGGAGCACCTCTCAATGAAACCAATCTTGCAGTTCAATGTAATAAAAAATGCACACACAAATAGACTAGTGTGTCACCGATGGGTGATAGCACTTAAATCCTACACAGTGCTATATGAAAAAATACCATGGTTGCACGACATAATTTACTCTTTTGACCATGAGGATAGAGGTGTAAGTGACTGTACTAGGACTATCATTTCTTCTGCTTCTTGTTTCCCAGTCTTCCAGTCAAAGCTGACCTTGCCTGTCCCTGGAAGCATCTTGGGGCTGAGGCTCCAGTGCCTGGGGCAGGGGACACTCCCTACCCTTCCTTTAAAAGCCTCAGGGTCCTTTGCCCTTGCACAAGCCTTTGCATCGACCCAGTTCCTTTTGCATCTCACAGACCTCCACTGTTTCCAGATTTACTGTAGAACTGCTAGATGATTTTGCTTGAAAGGAGGCTCAGGCAGCTTTTAGACAGAAGGAAGTCGACTGCCTACCAGTTCTTCCACTGTTATAGCAGACAGACTGTGAAGATAATACCTCCTTGGCTCTGGGGAAGGAGACAACAGAGTAGGAAGGCTAGGTACTGCAGAGGATGCAGGACTAGTATCATAAATACTGCAGTATTTTTCATGCTTAATAACTCTGCTATCACAGATATTTAAAATCATGGTCCACATACTCCATATCTAATTTGTTTTACTCAGACTTATTCATGTACTCATAGCCTTAAGGGTGACAAAATTATTAATTTATTACTCTAATCCTCTCTCAATATTTGTACTCATTTGTTGGCTAAGCTGGGGCTTTTTATCAGTAAAATTATATCAGCATGACCTCTAGAGTAGACATATTTATATGAGCACAGAAGTCCCTTATATCTATAGAGGTTAAATCCCTACTTATACAGAAATAGGTGTACAAGTATGACTATATCCAGACAATAACATCACTTTAACTAAATCCACATAAGTAGCACAACTTCACTGTTCAGACAAAGCCTTAGCCTCCCTTTTCAAGTCACTTTGCCAAGTAGCTGTCATCATTGTATGATGTGGACAATTGTGTGTTTGCCTGAAACCACCAAAGCTATCTCTTTTGAGCCAAGTGGGTAACTATTACCATCCTAGATTGAACTCAAACCAGTAATCAAAGACAAAAATGCCAGGGTATTGCAAATTTTCTGAGCCATCCAGTAACCAGACCTTTTGTTGTCTGATTTGCATGATAAATGAAATAAGGGACTGCGTGATTTTACTCCATTCCCAGTATCTGTTCATACTTTTGGTTTTTGTAGTAGATACTTATTAACAACTTCTTATTTCCAACTCAGTGCAGACTTTATTATTAAACTGTGATATTCAGTGAGGAATCATCCTTAGAGAAAACTGAAAATGCTGAAATTCTAGAGGACCTCTCTCAGTAGAGAGACGGCTTTTGCTGTAAGAGTCCCTTCAGGCTGACTGCTGGGTAGTTGTCATGCCAGGTGCAGTCTCCCAGCCCCGGGAGCAGCTTCGTGTATTTGCGTACCTTGCCACCTACCGGCCGGCTGGGATAGCTGCAGGCATCCGTTGGTCAACGGAGCGGCGCAACAAGGCCTGAGGCTTTTCTCAAAATTAATCAGTGATCGCTCTGTTTTTACAAAGACTTAGGCATATACGAAGTATGTAATATGTCAGTCCGCTATGACATTTTTAATGTGAAAGTACAATAACTCGTGCTAAGATAGGTACTAGGTCTCCTCCTGTCTGATGTCAGAATGTTTCAGTTTCCACCGCTGCCGCTAATTAGTCTGTGTTTTAGAACAATAAGGTTCCCCTCTGCCTTCAATTTCCATAACAAAGCAATAACTTCTTTTTAAATATAGAAGCAGATGCCCAACAGCTAGGAATCAATATAGTACTTCTGGCAGCTTCTAGTCAGCAGAGTTCACAGTGTGGTGCTGCCAAGCTACTTACAGGCAGCCAGTTCCAGCTAAATTTTAAAATAATACTGCATAGGAAGAGTGCTGAATGCCCCACTTCCAATTCAAAAGCATTAGTCAATAAGACAATAGTAAGATATATAACCCAAATACATTCCTTGAAATGATTAGCCCTTTAATTGATAATTAATATATTGTGCAAAGAGTCTCTATGAAGTAAAACGGTTAGCTTGCATAAAAAATCTTTAAACGATTTAAATATAAATAAGATCCTGACAGTTCTTTAGAACAGTTGGTCAAACAGAATATGTATTCATAAGGGTAAAAGTTAATCTGGTTTACTTATATCCAGAGAAGCCAAATGCAATGTTTTTATCTCTAAATCTAAGTGATTTTTCTCTGAAATATAGCAGCACAGTGGAAAATCAAGTTAAAAAACACAGCTAAACTGTAATGAGATACACTTGGGGATACAAAAAGAAAGGTAAGATATAAAACCACCTAAAAATTGATGTGAGCTGGTTATTGCTCTTAGACTTCTTTTTCCTGCTTACTTTATACTTCTTGATATTCCTCCTCTTCTGTCCCACCACAGAATTTCAAATTGTTCCGATTCTGGCCTCTAGTATGATTGAAAATTTCAACAGTTTGCTTTGTTATTCACTATTTTGATTATAATCTCCTCTTAATTCTGTTTTTAAAGTCTATCTTCAGCTAAGTTTTTTGCACGAACAACTAGATACCCAACTCTATTGAACAATTTAGTGTGTAGCTCACATCTATCCACCATTAGAGTTCCCCAAGTAAGTATTCTTCCATTTACATAATTTGACCTTTCCCAGAAGATGTGCAGTTCAATCCTCCATTCCCTTGCAAATTGTGTTGTAGTCCACACACTACTTGTGGTAACCTTTTCCCTATTTCCCTTGCTACCATTTCAGCTTATCTGCATATCAGGCATCACATGTGAATAGAAATGGTCTCTTCCCCTGGAATATCTTCCTGTGTGACTCTTGTGTGAGCTCTCCCAAAACTGGCCATGGTTCGGCTCCTTTATGTATTTATTGAATAAGACCTATTTCCAAGAAAACCTTTCTGCAAGAGGGTCTTTACATTTGTCAGGGCAAACCAGCTGCAGTTCTGAAGTGGCCAGCTTGGTACTGGATTACCTTTGCTTCTCCTTCTTCTCTTTAGCTGGGAAGATTGAGAAGATGCTACACGGAAACAGGATGAGCATGGAAAAATATGGGCAAATAGGTGGCAAATGAAAATACAAGACTGCTTTCCTCCAGTCAAAGAGGCACACTTGGCAAAGGACAGAGGTGTTGGCTGATTAAACTTTGGGGTATGATAACATTGTTCAAGTGCAGAGTAGAGCAAGTTTGGTGCTGGTTTCCAAACATAGCAGTGATGTGAAGAAAAACAAATATTGCATTCAAAATGGAATCTGCAGCAGCAAAGTCCTTACACAGAATGCATGTCCATTCCTGCTTGTAAGTGAAGCTTATCCATACATTCAGAACACTATGTATGTTTGGGCAAAGGTAGCTGCCCTTTTATCCTACAGAAATTTGTGTATAAAATCTAAGTACAGTAAAAGACAAATTCAATATCACTAAGAAGTTTACCTATTTACAGGCATTATGTTACAAGTTAGATTAGCTACTGTGTGGTTCTGAACTTTCTAGTATACAAGCGCTTTGCAAACTTTATTTTATTGATCTTTACAGAAGTCTTGTGAAGACAAATTCTTACTGTTGATAAAAAGCATTCAGATGTATCTCAGTTAAACAGTTTTTTCATAGTAACAACAAAGTMTGTGGCAGAACCAGAACAAAAACAGAACTAGAGCTCCAGAAAATGAGTTTACAATATATTTGCCACAATACAAAGGTACTAATCCTTCTGTATCAGTGAAAGAAATTACTGGATAAGTTCAGGAAAACATTTTCCCTCAGTGTAATATCAGGTAATTAAATCCATTACTCGGATATTTTCCTTGTTCCACTGTGATGTCTTAATATTTCCAAATTCCACAGCACTTTATTTCTTAGATCTCCTGAAAAGTGAGGCCTTGCAAGGCTCTGAACATGGCATTCAGACATTACTAGTCCCATTCAAAATTTGAAGATATATTTCTTACTGACTTAGGCATACCATCAGTCTCTTCCAGTGTACAGTTCCTTTGTTTGTTTGCCAAACATTCTTGAACCCCCTCTGAACTGCACTATTGCTTCCCCAAAATGGGGTAGTTTAGGATATGCACTGGTATGCAGACCCATTGCCTTCTGTGAGCATCACCTATCTTTACTTGGTTTTATACTGTTTGAAACTTATGAAAGAAATAAGTGAAAGCAACTTGCGTGGGAAAAAATATAATCTTCAAAAAGCACCGTGTCTATATCCTGCAAGTTATGTTCTAAAATGCACCACTGTTTAATAAGAGCTTGTTTCCTATTTGAATATGCCTTATTAAATAATAAAAACAAAATTAGCAGACAAAGCAATCTAAATTATTTTGTTTACCTGTCTCCAGTGTTATGGTATTAAAATAGAAAGTATAAGTATTTAACAAGTTTGTAGGGGCAAAGATTAGCTTAGCAAATTGCTACCAGGAGATGGCACCATTAACAAAATAATTTGAGTGCCACATACAAGTTCCTCTCAACCATCTGTATGTCTGAACGCTTTGACAATTCCAGGTGTTGTCTGAGCCCGATCCTGCAAATCATTTATCCAGGCATGTGAGTGATCCAAGGCATGGCGAAAGGATCCTGCACGCTGCGTGACTGGTGACTTATTTGCTCGCGTTAGCAGATCAGGACTTGTGCTGACTTACCAAATACAGGAAAAGACTAATAGTTACTGGCCAGTATTTTCCTCCCTGATAAGTATATAATAATTTAGAAAAGGGATTGAGGGGATATAGGGATAAATATATGTCCATATATGTATATTGTTTTATTAATTTTTTTTTTAATCTTACTGTGCCATATATAGGCTGCAACTAAGTTGCATGAAGAGCTGAATGCAAATTCTCAGAGAAGTGCTGATGTGTAGTGGACTGGCTCCAATTACAATTGCAAGAGCCGACTGTAAATATTCAAACACTCCTTCCCAGAGATGGAAGGTATGACATTCTTTGTCATTCTTCCAACACCTCCAAAGAATAGCGTTAAAAATTTTTATATTTACAAGCCTGTAAGGAATCCAACTTCAAATGACAAGAATTTAAAGACTCTGAGACCTTACCCTACCCTGCTCAGAGAACATCCCTGTGGTCAAATCAGTCCCGTGGAAGGTGAAGGAAAGATTTGGGTTGATGAAAATAACGTCAGAATTTCACCTGTTGACTGCAGACGAACTGGAGCTTTGCACTCACGCAGCTTTGCAGGATCGGATCCCTTGTGTGACAGGAAGCAAAATATTTGCCATGTGTTTCATTTCAGTTTCAAGCACTTCAGGTTTTGAATCCTCTCGGTTAAGTAATTGATGTTTGAATGCCCTGTCCCCTGCTTGGTATTTTAAAATAAACCTTGCTATAGCACAGATTATGAATCAAAACAGCTGCTGTAGCTGAAAGTGTACTTAAATGGCAAGATGGCTCTTTGTGAATCATAGTAACTAGTCTCATATATATTGCTTCAGCACCCAGGGAGCTAAATTTAATGTATTTTGGTTTAAAAGATTCATTATATAGATCTGGTGTTTACAGCTTTTTTCTTTTTTTTTTTTTTTTAATGTCTCCCCCATCACTTCCTGCCAAAAAAACAATTGAACAAAAAAATCCCTTTACCAATATCTGTTGTCAAACTTGCATTTCTCATATGCCACAGCGTATGAGATTATGAATAAATCTTTTGTCTTCTGCAAATGCAACCAGAAACAGATGAAAATAGATTTTTACAGACATTGCAGTAAGCTGTTTGCAAGACAGACAAACTGGCAGAGAAGCCCCTCTAGGCAAGGTTAAAACATCTAGATTGAGATTTTTCATTTGTTCATTGGTTTCATGGTGAACTTTTAGAGGGCTGAATAAAGAAAAGAAAACCAGAGCTCAAATTTGGACTTTCTGGTGGGGTTAGGACAGGAGCTGTGTGTGGGTATTATTGCAAACAAGCCAGGATGTGAAAACATGCAGCGGATAGTCAATTAGTCTGCACTGAAAACTGTCATGAGAATGCTGTTGTAAGAAATATTGCATACAATTTTCTTGAAGCATGCTAGTGCCCATGTAGGATCTAAGTATGAAGCCTTCAATCCTCTACTAAAACAGGAAACAGAAATTATAGAAGCCATTGCTCAAAACATGCAAAACCAGTCAGAAGGTAAAATATATGGGCACAATGACTGAAAACAAAGACAGGGGACTGAAAGCAAACTGGTGTAGAGATCAACAGGAGACCAGGAGGCAAGATTGCAATATGGTGCTATTTTATTCATCATAGAAACAGCCTAAATGAACTAAAAGTAGTGTACTGCTGTCAAAAAGGAAAGAACGGGAAAAAATCAACAACTGGAAAAGGCATGGAATTGTGAGCAAAGATATTCTCACCTTTTTGTTACCTACAGTAGGAAGGGAAATAAAAAATTCTGCATGGTCTTTGTAACAAACCAGAACTCAGAATACATTTCTCATCCTAACCAAAAGCAGCACACAGGACCCTACATATTGCCTAGGTGCTTGGGGTCATTAATAAATGTTACAGCATTAATCAGTCTTTCTACTGCAGAATGATTGCTGCAACAGCTCTCCTTATCTTTCCTAACTTCCAGTCTTACTGCTGTAACTTAGTAAAGTTTGTGCTCTGAGCTTCAGTGAGCCCCCTAAGCTACGTCCTCTAAGAAGCGCTAGTAAGCTATGTCCTCTAAAAAGCTATATTTAGTGCAAAATATACCTTACTGCACACATACATGGCAAAAGATACAACAGAGTCGGAGCTCTCTGAGCGTGCACAGGTTTTATCTACATTTCTGCYTGCAGTTCAAAATACAGGGAATTAAGCTTAAAGACATTTGAGAAACTATGTTTTTCTCTTTAATTCTTCTTGCCTATGACTTTTAGTAGAATTATTCTTCAATTATTACCTCCATTTAAATGAATGAGGGTGAGTGACAAGTTACACTGAGGTGAAAGCAGGATCAGTTTTAGTTCCATGTCCCTACTGGTCATTCATCTGATTGTCATGAGGGAATCCAGCCACTGAATGCTTGAATGTTTGGAGTCTCTGGAGCCGATGGGAAGCCTGAGCACTGCCCTTTAACCTTCTGGCCCCTTGGCTTACTCTTAGATTCCCTCAAAAGAGCTGAACCTTGCCGTCCAACTTCCTATCCCAGCAGTAAGCCCAAACTCCCATTGTCACTTAAACTCCTAGAATCTCCCTGAAAAGTGAGCCTTCTGGTTTACAATTTAACCCTTCAAGAGCCAAATCAGTCATGTGATCAAACTTCCTGGTAGCAAAAGTTTTGCCCTCTCTGCTTTAAGCTAGGGTTGTTTTTTACTTAATAAAATGGAGGAGATGATAAATCTCTGGCAAAAGAACAAATATCCTAAATTTGCCTTCTTTGTATCTTTCCCTGTTTGTAAAATTTTTGAAAGTTCCTCTGTCTTCAGGAAGATGGGGAAAGAAGATGCCTCCCTTCAGCAGGATGCCTCATCAGCTGCAAGCTTCTCATTTCAACTCCTACAATTTGCAAGCAAACTTTGCTACCAAGATGACTCTCCACTGCTTAGAGCAATTATAGCTTATAGTTATAGGTCTTGTGCCAGCAGTCCCTAGAAACAAAAGCTGAAGGGTGAAAGTAGGAAAACATAGGTTAGACTTGAAATCAAGGTGAATTTTGCAATCTGATGTGAATAGCTATAATGTTCACTCCAGAAAATATGCAATAGATTCACACATTGATTGTGTTTTTCCAAGGAGAATATGGGCTGAATTCAACACTCCCCCAATGTAGCAAATAATTATAACCAGACAAATCAAATTAAATATTTTGTAGCACACTAAAAAAGCTGGAAGGGTTGTGAAACAACTAGGACAAACTTCAGAGAGACTTCAAGGAAAGCACTGTGTTAGCCTGTGTTAAGACGGAACAGAAAGGAAGTAGTGTGCAGGAAGTGCAAAGACAGGGTGGTAGATTCTCTTTGATGCACTTGCCCAAAATCCGGAAAATAACAGGACCAAAGGACAAGGATGAGGCTTATAGAGACAATTGTTTTTTTAATCCAGAAGAAATGATATGTATAGCCGCTATAATTTCTTCCGCAGTATAGACTGTAGAATCTTATCCTAGTTATCTTCCCTATCAAGACCTAGAACTTTTGATTGAATATTGTAGAAAGAACTCAGATCTTTAATTAAATACTTCAAACAGTAAAGGATCTACCTTGCCACTTAGCAAATTTTCCTTAGTGATTGAAATCTCTCAGTATTTGAAATGTGCACCTTATTTCTAGTAAAAGATGCCTAGCTTCAGTTTCCAGCCAGGAAATCTTGCTCAAGAACAACCTGCTGTCAGAAAACTTGTACCCTTGCAGACTGGGCAGGGCATAGGGTCAAGTCACCAGTCAAAGAAGTTTTTCCCAGTAAGTCAGTCAGGGGGTAGGAAGCTGTTTTGTATAAGACCTGTAGAACAACTGTGTTCCACAAACTTCAGKTATTAACTTCCTTCTGATAAACTTTTTATGTCCTTGTGCTCCTGTTTCAGAGTTGATTAGAGGAGGAAATGAAAAAAGGAAACATTCCACATGGTGGAATAAAGCTCCAACTCTGCTGACCCTGATCCTCATACAAAGAAATGCAGCTATACCCCCAGACATCCCCCAATCTGACAGCACTTGCATCCAAGAGCTTAAGTGCTGAAAAAAACCCAACCAACCAAGAAACAAACAAAATGTTTATTGGTTAACACTGGACTATTTTTCAATTAGTACTTAGTCTTTGTAGTCCTCGCCAAAATCTGGTTTAGTGACCAATCTAACAGCCAGGAAAGGTTCACCAACAGTAGGGCAAGTTGGAGCTGAAAGCCATTAGGGTACTTCAGTGATCCCAAGCTTAATGGAGACACACTTTGAGGCACATTTCACTGTACTCTAGACATTTATGAACAAACCTAGTAAGCTCAGTTTGTCTCTACTGACCTTTAGTAAGTTGTTGCATGTATCTGTGCTCCTCCTTGCATATGCTTTCATGTAAATTTTAATCTGGATTGCAAGGGTTCATGTCAATCTACTCATACAAGGTTACAAAAACCTATGGCTTTAAATAGAGCCACCTGAAAATAACAGAACTAGGGTAATGTTAGAAGGCTTTCTTCTCTCTTTCTTGCCCAGTTCACTGAGAGAAGCTGATGAGTATACTAAAAAGCAATAGATCAGCAGTATCTAGACTCTGGAATCACAGGTCAAATCTCAGCAGGATTTGCTCAGCTCTTCAGCCTTCCGTAGTACCTAATGGAAGTCAGCATGGAACGTCAGGATGAAACCTTAAAAGATGAGCACCTGACAGCACTGAGTTAAAATATCTCCTAAGAGTTCAGCCTTAGACAAGTACTGTACTGGTGGTCCTGGGCAAAATTTCCCTTCCAGATTTCACAGTCTTAATAAAGGCTCTTTTTCCCTGTAGGAGTCTCCGTTTGAATGTAGCTCTCGGAAGCTGTAAATAAAAACAATTAGATATATTCTATCCAAAGAGTTGTGTATGCAGAATTATGTTTTCAAGTATCAAGTGTCCCTTCCAGAAAAAAAACCCAGAGATTAACACACCTAGCTTTCTCAGATAGATAAAAAAATCAGTTTGCTTTTACAAGAAAAAAAAGTTAAGGCTTAAAAGCCTACAATTTCTGACAAGCGGTACTGCACTCTGGTTTTAGGTTGGCATAGATTTTGTACGATTGCTTTAATCATAGTAGGCAAGCCATTTTATTCAAAGTGACAAGATTAAGACAGACATACTCTCTCATGGCTATTTGAAATGGAGATGACAGGATATACCTTTCTGGCCAGTGTCTTAGTGGGACAATGAAATGTCTACTTTTCGCAAAGTCTACTCATAGGATAAAATTAGAGGTAAGAAAAATAAAAACCTTTGATGCCATCAAGTCCAAGTTACTAGAATTGTTGACCTCTCATAAACAGTTCAGATACACTGAGATCTGAATAGCGTCCAGAGAAGTGATACATTCTTGTTGATACACTGAGATCTGAATAGCGTCCAGAGAAGTGATACATTCTTGTTTTTACAAGGTTCCACATCTGTGATGTCTTTTTTTTCAAAGCACAAAGCATAGAAAATGAAAGTCAAGCCACTGGGAAAATGTTATTCTAAAACTGGACCGAAATCACTAAAACAGTGAAATAAATTGTAATTGAATTATTGTTTACTAGTGACTTTGCTACATTGTACCGTGCATTTAATTTCTATCTGCTAGCTACAGAACACTGGTGAGTTCTCTTTCTTTTTCCCTACCTTTTGTCCATATCCAATATTCCTTGCTCATTCAGGCTTTCTAACCACAGTCGGAGCCCTTAAAGTTCCTTCTAAACTGCAAGAGAACATGTACATCACCTCCATGTTATTTAATTGACAAAATAGGTATTTAGAATTTAGTCATCAAATGGTACCTATGATGTACCTACGAGGTGCCTCAGTGATGGAGGGTCCTGGGATGGGAAGGGAAGGCAAGGGAAGGCAAAGCAAGGCAAGGTAAGGCAAGGCAAGGCAATTGCTTTCACAACTTGCTTCACAACATCAAGGCCTGAATGTCCACTTTTTCATCTTAAAAATATGTTATTATTTATTAATAATATTATAATGACCTTCTAGGCTGTCAGTTAAGGATCAGAACGTGTAATTACTACATTAGGCTCAGGGCACCTGGTCAACAAAAAAAGGATGTCCCTTTCTAAAAGAGCTGGGAAGCCATTAATTAAAACACCATTTTAAGTTTCCTTTGTATATTTTCTTTATGTTTGAAACATCTTGCATGCAGCTATACTGTGCAAAAGGTTATAATCTGATTCTTACATACTAGTTTATGATATTCCCATTACTCCAGAGGTTTTATAGAAACTGGAGAAATTCATGCAATGCATAACAAGCAACCAACTTTCTCACTCTTCTATTGGCGCAATTTGTTTTTACCACTTTATCCTAAGAATTAAAGGTAAAGTAAGCTAATAAAACTCATTACAGACAGCATTTTGGTAACTACAGTCATTAACATATCTGAGGGTTGTCCTGTGTATTAGCACCACCAATGCTAGGCTGACGTGTGCGAAGAGCACCTGTCAAAACAAAAGAGCTTCACGCCTCACAAGTTTAAGCCCCAGGTAAGAAACTCAGCCTTCTGGATAGGCTGAAAAGTAGATGTTGCAACCTGAAACGAAAAAGACTTGTAAGAGAGAAAATGAGATCCCTCTGGGTGCCAATAGGCTTCTGTTTGCCACGATTAAGTCCTCTTTGTTTCATTACACACGTCAGTTCAAAAACAAACAGTCAGATCAAGATAAAGAGCTTGCAACACATCTTTCTCTCTTTTTCCCTCCCCAGCACAATTGCCACCTTTTTCCCTGGACAAGCTTAAAAGCACTGGTTTTGCTCAGATAAAATTGATGAGACCTCTGAGCAGGTGCACAAGACAGCTTTTGGCTTTAAAATAGTGTGAAGCACTTATGTCAATGACCTGATCAAATGATAAGCGTGCTGGCTTCCTTTGCTCTCTAATTAATTTTCTCTCTTGAAGAGGATATCTAGAATTGCATGATGCCTAGGCTAAGTCTTCAAGTCTTAACACCAATGGAAATTCAATGAAATAATGCTTTTCCTGGAAAAAAGAAACCATTGTTGCAGTACATGAGCCTCACCAGCGTTAGAAGAGTGTTGTAACTCTCCAGTTTGGACCAAATGTTTATTTCAGCAATTGTTTTAAATGTTATTGTTAATACAACATAAAGTTTCTTTGTCTAAACAAAACAAAGATACTGGCAGCATACTGGCTACATAAAGCTGGCAGGATCTGGGGTGAGATAGACATACATTTTAATTATCTCTTTGAATCAGGAACTTCATTCAAAGACGTTTGTTACCATCTACTGTATTGTAAAGTAATTACAAATGACTGTACGACTTCTTCACAAACACTGAGTTCTCCCTGTAGAAGCAGTATAATCCAACGAGGGAGTGACCAGATCAAGTAATGACACAGTCTGCATCGAAATAATAAACAAACCTTTGCATTTTATTTTTGCTGAAGTGGCAGCAGTTAGCAGTGCTGCTGTTCAATGGCAATATGCTGCTTATAACACTGAGGTGCAAAGGTAATGGTGAAAATGAGTGCTTCTTTAGCAGAGGTTGATTGTGAAAGAATAGAGAGTTAACAAGCAATTTGTGCTTAGGGCAATTATCTTTGTGTTTCATAAAGTTAAAGGAGTTTGCAAAGCTCCCTCCTCCCTACCCTGTTTATGTTCTACAGTGATATGGATGTACTACCTCTAGTTAGTAAAAATATATACAGGACATTAGTATAGAACTAATTGCAGTAACAGTTTGTGTTACTGAAGTTAAACTGATACTCAGCTTAGGTATCCTCGATGAGGTGAGATAAGGGTTCACTCAGGTGCGGATACACAATACAGTTGGAAAAAAAGAGAAGCTAAGCTAGTTTGATAATTACACTTTTTTGTTGATGACTTCCTCTCAATGAAAGAATAGGATTCCGCAAATGAAGTATGCTTTACTGTGTTTATTTACACACACACAGAGACACACACCCCCCCACGCCTGGGTGTAAACTGTTCTTGCTTTTCGACATTGGAGCCTTTGCTGTAAGAACTGCTAGATCACTGCCCTCAGCCTGTGTTGGATAGTGCTGCTGTTTGCTAAAAACCCTAAGGAGCAGGGATGGATCTGGCTTAGTTCTTAATACATAGTCCTTAACTGGTAGTTGTAGAAACCTCATTAACTGTGATGAAAACAACAGAAAAACATGTTGTAAAATTAAAAAAAAAAGAAATTAAAAAAAAAAAGAAAAAAAAAGAAAATAAGAATGGAGGGAGGGAGAGAGGGTATAAAAAAATAATTGAGAATGAATAAGAATTAGCAGACTAAGCTAAGCAAACTTTCTGTCTTGCATTACCGTAAATGTTCAATGACATAGATTTTTTTAACCAAGATTTTCTCATGCCCTGAGTACTGGATAACAATCTTAAACATCTAAAACCACCTCTAGATATGTGTTTTAAAGTAAAATAACATAGAGGACAAGATTGTGGTGATCTTCCTTATGCTCTGTAGTGTTACTTAATACAATTTTGCTGGATCACATAGAGCTACTTCTGAAATGAGAATTTCACTGTCAGTAAAAGTACTGCAGTCATGCTGAATCCATTCAGATGTGGCACTTTCTCTTCCCTGGTGTGTTTTGCAATGTACCAAGGGACTCGAGATTCAACAGTTCATGGCATCAAATGTTTAGAATTTCAGTTCCGGATTTCTGTTCCCACGAAACTCTGGACTGACCCAGTCTGAGACAGTTCGAGTTTTACCCCTGCAGTGACTTGGATGCAGATAATCACATACAACCAGGTCATCTGACTGTATCACTGCTGTATTGAGGTATAAAGAGTACTGAAGTAAAGGAAATGCAGTATAATTGCATATTTTTTTGTTACTGCAGTATTTTTTTTACTTTCAGGGGAAGTAAGAGTTATGAATTTTTAAACTGGAAATAGTCATCTCACACACACAGCTTTTATTCTGCTGTTGCCATATTCACTCACACTCAGAATTCACACTCAATTTCTTTGTAAAAGCAGAAAATAAGCAACTTTTAGATAATCCCTTCTTACAGCATGCACTTATGACATACTGCTGTCCTGCCACAGACACTTCTAAACTGGGAGACATTAGGTAAAAAAGATAAAATACTTCAGTGAGCATAAACCAGTTGTAACTTTTGCAGTTAGGGGAAACCGGCTTTAATATGGCAAACACCAAACAACTCCAATGAAGGTCTGATACATTATTTTGTCCCCACAGGATGACCCAGTGGTCTGGTGTATCCATTTCTTTTGCATGATCCTGGATGGCCAAGGAAGCTATGTGGTTCATTTTACAATTCCTGTTTGTTTCACTGTATCTACTGAAGGGATAATCCATTTATAGAAGTGAACTCTCTTTATTTTCCCCGTAGTGTTGTTGGTATTAATACGTTCTAGAGAAAAGGAAGCTTAGGTAAAACACAGCATRAGAAAGAAAAATACTGAAACATGGCTTTAAGAATGATGAGAATGTCAATCATTTTAAAGTAGAAACAGAAATGCACTTCAATATTTGTATTTATAACAAGAAAAAGTTTTATTCTTTTTGGAGCAGAAAGATGCAGAAAGGGCACTGTATTAGCTAAATATTGTACCTTCAACATCAGTCATTTCCTACTCAATAATACTGAAAGGGTCTAATTTATAAGTTTTTCCATTTCCCTGTTATGTTGGTTTGTAAGTTCTGACATTGCTACTGGTATGTTAATGAGAAGCTAGTGTTCCATTAAGACTAAACCATATGCTCTACCGCATACTGTGAAAGAGAAAGCATATAATGTGACTGTTGCCTTAGTAACACATTAATTCATTTTGTCAGTGTTGGCACAGATCATTTCATTTATAAGAAAACAAGTATAATAGTTTACCACATCTATAATATTTACAGTGTTTCTGTTACAAAACAGTGACAAAAAGAGTTTAAAAAATAGAGTTGGGATAGTATTATTAAAATATGGATTTTGTGGTAAAAATGTTCCCATACAAATTAAAAATAAGATTGGTGTAAAATTTCTTTTCACATTATAACGCCAAACTGTTTGCTTTTTTTGCATATTTGTATTCCACTAATAATATGCACAAAAATATAGTCCATGAAAAACCACAAGTACATTAGCAGTTTTTAATGAATGCTAAACAAAATATTTCATACAACAGTTTTGTTAAGTTACAACCATTACAACCTAATCGTATGTTAGCGTGTTACTCATAACAAAGCTAAACATTTATCTCTTTTTATCTGTTCTTCCAGATGTTTCTTAGTATTTTAACACTGCTAAAATACTGGAATTAAAGTATTCCGTTCTCTTAAGTGATCATATCTTACGTTTTACACATTAAAGAAGTAGGTACATATATATATATATATATATATATATATATATATATATATATATATATAAAAGTGCATTATATCCTTTAGACAGAAATGAAACTTAATATGAATTGAGATACTGCAAAGATTTGATAAGGAAAAGAAGTGGAGAAGGAGGAAAAACAATTCCTCTTATTATAGTCTGCACCTGCAGAATGGTCTCAGCCCTTCTTGTTCTCAGGACATTATACACCTGTAAATGCATGTTTTTAACAGCAAACATTTTACATCTGTAATGCATACCGATCATTTTTTACTAAGATAATCAACATTACATTTTAGCTATCATTGTCATGAAAAAAAAAAATTCTGGTACAACTACTTTCTTTTGCACACATTCCCAACAAGCACTTAATAAGTCATCAGCAGTGTTTACAGCTCTTTAGTTATTTGGACTAATGCATATACCCTGTAAAGGTTCAGTACAATTCAATTTCTTATCACAGTATGGATAGTGGGCTAATTTACTCTCTCAAAAATGAAGAAGAAATCTTTATAAAAATGCTGAGACCATACTTAACAAATCTGTAATGCTGTGGGTTTTTTTTAAAGAGGATTTATGGAACTTTCTAATGTGACTCAGAAATAATTTCCATTACATCTTATTAAGTCTTGTGAACTACTTCTGTAAAGAAAAATTAAAAGAAAAAACTGTGGTAAGATAGCTCATAGTAAGCTGCCTCTGGAATACAGTCACAGAACAGAAGGGGTAACAGAAAATAACACTGACATTTTATCTAACTTTTGTAGCTACTTAATTTTTTAATTTTATTTAATTTTATTTATTGAAGAATAAAAACAGATCTGTAAAGTCTGAAAAAAGTCCTCTTTTAACTGTAGGCACTTTAGCCATTAAAATATATTTGTCACCTGTAAAACCAAATTCCATTTCTAGACTGAGATGTTAATTTTTTTTAGCTTAATATTGTGCAATTCAAAGATTAATGAATACAATTACTTATATTGGATGGTTCTCAAGTAGGGTAGGTAGTCCGTTTAATAATCTCTTGTTATAGCTAATAAAGCACATATAAATAGGAATAGCTACTAGAATACCTAAAATCTCTTGTTAGATGCAATACTACAAGCACACTTCTGCATTATTGGTAGCTTTTTAAATTTATAGATTTCTGCTAACATCCAACATTTGATTAACTCAAATTCAAAGACATTTTGTCTGAGGAAATTAAAGTTTATATTTGCTTAGCTTCTAAAATGAGATTCCATGCTGGAAGCTGGATGACATACTGATGTAAGATCACATGGGAACACTGAACACTTGTTTTGGAGATATTTTTGGAGACCATATTTAATAAGGGAAAACAAGAAGGAGAAAAGCTTGTGAACCCGAGCATTACAGAACTTTGTTGGGAGCTATATAGCTACATTCGCTCCAGAGACTGTGTAGAGTCCTCAAATTTTCTTTCACGTCATAATCAGTCATATCACATCACCAGTATAAGTGCCAGGAGGATCAGATCCATAATCTCTTCATGTATATACAGAAAGGAATAAATAAGAAAAAAGAGACGAGTGGTGACTTACAGAATAAACAAGGAGTTCTTTACCTACTGTACAGTGCAATCTCAACTACTTTCTGATGTCATCAGGACTCTGAACTTTTGGAAAACCTTGGATCTGACTGTTCTGTATTGATCTGCTGAAGCTAATAGAAAATGGATAAAATTAATTCATTGTTGAATTTATCCTGTTTTTCTTTTGACCTAAGTATTCAAAATATTTTTCATTATCAAACATAATGCTGTGTCTTCCCTTTAGGTGTCTGTGCATATTTCACAACTGTTACAGAGAAGTTAGATGATTAGGTATGATTTGAAACAAATTATATATACTAAACAAATAAGCCTTTTGTGCAAAAGTTATTATGTTCAGGTAAAAGCAGATGATAGCCTAAATCACATGAATGAAAATTTACTAGCTATATCATATCACTACTGATAAAGTTTTGAGTATTGGCTAGTGTTTCATACAAAATCATAGTTATGGGGTTTTGTCACTGTTATTACTGTGATTCACTTTTTACAAGCCAAAGCTACTAAATTGAAAGATTTACATAAATGTTTCTGAAGATAAAGATTATTTTTCAAAAGTGGCTACTGAAGTTTAGAAGATGAGCTTAGGTACCTATATTAATACATCATTGAGGGAATCTTTCTCCAGAAATGTGCTTTTTTGAGCATGCGCTTTTAACAAGCAAAGAAATGTCATTATGGCTATATCAAATCAAATGGTAGACTCTCATCTGAACCAAGACCTGGGTTAAACTTTGCCCTGATCTCTTCAAGAACATGGACATAAAATGTCTCCTGCATTTCTGCTGGACATCCCACATTTCTTACCAGTCCTTTAAAGGGCAGTTAAGGACAATTTTAGTGTCCTACTGCTCTGAAAGCAGCAGGCAATACCTGGCTGGGTGAGTAGACGGAGCAATGCCTTCTGCTGAGCTGCTGATGCTAAAATTATCCAGTGCATCTCCATTAAAAAATAATGGTCTAGCCCTGTCTGGACACTTATAAAAATCTGTGTCAGAGAATTTTAATTTTATATTTCTAATTTAGTCAGTAGCAAGCAGAATTTTGTCCAGTATGGAGTACAGTGCAAATTCAGATCGATGCCATAAGGTTTATATACAGCTGCACATTTAACTGGATGCACCAAGGTGTTCTTCTCCTCTCCACTCCACAATGACAGGCTGCCTCTTAAATGCATTGACTGCTGAGTAATACATCCATTTACTTAAGACTACATGTTCCCTGCTAATCTTTTTTTAAACATTCTGGATCTGACACCATATTATACACTTTATGTGTGTATAAAAGACCTGGGCTAATGTTTCATCATTCCTGATGGGGGAGGACGAACAAAGAAGAACCAAGCTTTGTATCGAATTCTCTGGGGAAACATTCGAAACCTCGTTCTTCTCTCATAATTGGCCTGAGTACTGGCGGATACCAGTCGATAGCTGAAATTCAGACAAATGATTTAAAATTCTTTAAAACTAAGGTACAAGCTATTATACTACCCAATAATTATTCTTTTCATTGTTGGAAGTGTATCAAGCCACATTCACAGTAGCAAAACTTGGGTGGCTTGCTCCAGTGTTGGCCTTACTATAATACGCTACTTCACTTAGGAAGCACAGTGCGAACAAGCATAGTGGCGTTTTGCTGGCTTGATGCTGTCCCTGCATGTTTGGGCCTGACAGGAGCACCAACTATAGAGGCTACTGTAAGAAGAGACTCCGTCCCTTAAAGAAAATAAATGGGTTCATTTATTTTCAATTTGTCTCTACCACCGCTTTTGTCCAGTGCTCATTTACAAGATGAACACAGCTTATGAAAAACAATTAATAAAGAAACGGGGAATTGTTAAAAAAGGATAAAGAATCTTAAGTGCAACATACAATGTTAGAATGTTTAAAAGCTATTGTCCCCTAGTCAGTGGCAAAATGTTTAGCCTGCGACAAGTCTTGCAGTATGTCCATGATAGCATGTAAACAAAGTACAGCTAGTCGTATCTGGCACACAAGCATTCTAACTTGCTTCTGACAGCCAGCTAACCAGAAGCTTATTTAGATTTAGGGGGTGGTGGTGATGAGTCCTTGGCAGTTGTAGAAATAGTAGCCTAACAACTTGTAATACATATAATTACTCTCCGTATCCCCTGGTCAGCATATCTTCTGATATGTAAATTAGATGGAGCAAGCAGATGTATAACCTAGGAAGCATTCCAGATTCATCTTGATAAAAGTATAGTATTCATACTGGGCAGGGTTCCTTTGTCTATAACAACGCCACCAGCAATACCAAAAATACATTGAATGTAAAAATAAAGCTATTGACCATTTCCAGGGGCTACAGTCTATATGAAACGTTTTCATTCCACCTGCCATATCTAATAAGCAGTATTATTCATCAGCATCAGCATCATACTAAGGTAGATATGTGATAAAAACATAGGAAATGATAGGAACTGCCAACCTCTTATAAAGAAATTGATAAAACTTGCGAATTTAGCTAAAAAGTGAGAAACTAGGGGAAGATGAAGAACATGACAGTGGTAAAACTCATGGCTACAGAAGCTACTTTTATGTGCATTTGGAAGATTTAGAGATCTCTCTACCTACCTACCTACTTGCCTAACACAGTTGTATCCCCCACAAACAATGGACCTATTCAAATGTCCCAGGCCCCTGACACCAGATAACATAAAAACTCCTAAAGCAAATAAATCTTATTTCTTAGTCCAAGGAACAGTCATGGGGCACTTAAACCACCGTATTTTTTTTTTTTTTTCAATCAATACTAAGGCTTATTGAGCCCTTCTGGTAATTTAGTCAACTTCTAAACTAGTGAAAGTTAACATAAACTATGTTACCACTTGTACTTACAGTAGTATAGGCATAGTATTATTATTAATTTTTTTTTTGAGTGCTGTTGTTGGAACCAATGGCTCCTTTTTGTACTCTCTCATGACAGTGCTTACGTTTGGTGAAGTAAATTAGTTGTCTGGACATGTTTGGTTTTATGAACACTTTGAGTATATTAAATCTGCTTGTAATTTAGGAAACCTCATGATTTGGCATATTGTCACACACAGCACAAACCAAACTTTTTTGTTAAGATTAAATTGTTGACACAGATAGGATGTCTTTATTAACATCATTTTCACTGTCTAATGACGCATTTGAGRTAATGTAGCAACTCAAATCAGTACTCAATGTTGCATGCTGTTATTCTCTAGGTACATTATCAGAGCATTGTAAAAGATGAGCATTTCTTTGTTAACTCACAGAAGAGCAATACTTTTTTGCTCTTGGCCAGATTCCCCAAATAGAATTGAAATGCAAGGTGTGCTTTTTTCTTTGTTTATGTATTTAGTCTACCACAGTAGCTTGTATTATTGCAGTAAGTTTAAAACTATCATAAATTTGAGATTATCTTTCAATACAGAAATTTTGGATCAAACCAACTGTTACAAAATCATTCCCTGAACTTGTTGCTGGAATGTACTCAGGCTATCTTATTTTAGTCTCAGTAAATTTAATATTTTTATATTTTATATCCCTTTTATATTTCCCAGGGAAAAATATTCATTGAAGATAGAATAACCTGAATTTTTTTATTTTGTATTAGGGCATGCAGCATTTGGTTAGAATGTTTCTAATGCGAGCGTGAAACGTATATATTTATTGGCCTGATATGTTCTACCAAACGTCCCATTGACTTGTGAGAACTGAGACAGTAAATTACATTTTTTGTGACTAGGCCATCAGGTTCATTTCAGTGGGTAATGACATATTTTGCTACCCTTACCTTTCAAAGTTCTAAAATTCTTCATTTTCTGGAGTACTGACRGTTCTGAGCCATTGCCTTCACTTGGTGCATCTTCAGACTTTTTGAACTGGGAAAGCTTATCTTGACGTCTCAGAAATTTTTCTAGAACAGACTTGAACAAGATGTCAACTAGAGGAACCATTCTGAGGAAAATTTCCAACTGTGTGAGCAAATGAAATGGCATGCAGTGCATATTTATAAGCTGGAGAGTGTTCTATTGATTCTGCAGGCTTTTCAAATGAGATTTTCAATTCTTTATTTATATTAGATTGATAAAATCCAGGAGATGAAGACTGAACACTGCCGTATGAACAAACTATAACTTAACTGTTCACTGTGCACAGGTGATGAAATGACAGCAAACTAAGTAATTTTGTCACAACCTAAGGAACAATGATTTATAATATATACTGAAATCTATTAGTTAGAGAAAGAACTAATAGGCTCTAATCTGTGCAAATAATTTTGTGGTTGACCTAAAATTTTAAGGAAATCAGTTTCAGTTCAGTTTAACAGTCTGACCTTTATATGAGCTTTTTTATAGTTTCAAAATATTTTTATGTTTATTTTAGGGACAATTTTTCTGATTTCTAAGTTCTCAACATGCTTTCCCTTTAATCTGTTGGCCTCATCTCTATTTTTAAAATTTTTTCTTTAAATAAATTGAAGTTATCTATTATGTATGTCTTATAAAAGAACTTTAAGACCATGGGAACTAAGAGTTGGATCAGGTTAGTATTGCCGTTGCTTCCCTTAAAACCCCAGGCTTGAGAAACAAAACAAGACAAGAAAGCCTACTAAGCATGGGAGTTTGATCTCTGAAATTGCTGTTTGCTTATTTTCTGTTATGATTTCAACATTAGTTGGCTAAACTACTGTACTGGTTATTGAAAAAAGTAACATTAAAGGAAAAATTGCTTGCATTTTTGGAGATAGTCACCAGAGGGCATTTATGGATTAACTCAAGATGTATTTCTGCATTCATTGTGAGAACACTGAGAAGTATTGTGAATTAAGCTATATTGGTATGAAAACTAAATCACTACTTTTAAAAATTTGAGTTTTGATTTAAAATGAGATTTTATTTACAAAGAGGGAAGGAAGAGAGATGACCAACACAATTTTTGGCTTCTCTAGAATTAATTGATTGTATTATACATGTCAGATGACAGCATCAATTTTCAGACCACCTTGGAAAAAAAAATAATGAGGAAAGAAAAAAAAAAGAAGGGAATAAACACTGTTTTATTTCTTCCAGCATTTTACAACTATATATCTAATATCTAGTTGGAGGAAGAAGCTAGTTCTTTTTAAGACTAGTGCAACCGAATAAAAGTAGGTTTGATTTTTTTTAAAGATGGTTTCATCTTTTGTGCTGGAAGACATATTAATTGATATTAGTAAATAGCTGCCTTTCAATGAACATAATAATAAATATTCATATAAAATAATGAAAACTTTGAAGAAATGCTTAGGGATCAGGTAGTAAACGCTGATATGATATTCCAAATGTAGGGGTAGGTGCAGAATAAATTTACTTAAATACTTATAAAACAAAAATTAAACAATTTTGATTATCGAATTCTGTGAATATCCAAAATTCTGTATTTCATGTATTGCTACACTTCAGAATGAAATAACATCTTTAGAAGTGTCTTCTTTACCAAGAAGAATGTCTTTTTGGCCCAGTTCTCCCCAAAACAGAGATCTTGTCAGCATGAACTGCATAAGATACAACAGAAATCCTGAAAAGCTATATGTTAGACAGGAAACCTTAGAAAGTAAATCCCAGTTTTGATAGTAATAACCAAATACTGTGGTAGCTTGATTAAAAACTAGATAATTATAAGTTTTAGTTTTTAGTAGACAAGTTAAATGGAAAGAAAATGCAGGGTGAAAAACATTAACAAAATTAAGAGAAAAGACCTGAAGATCAGTTAAAATACAAATGTTCTTCTTGGGTGGATATCTGCACTTGCCTGAGTCCAAAGTTAGTAGGACTCAGTGAATATCATTTTAGAAAATGTAGGTTTTAAATTTCATATTGGTGTTCTAGCTTTAACATCCAACTTTTATTCCACAGAGATGACTGGCGTTGGTAATAATAAATTTAAGGCTGAAACCTTGTTGAAAGAATTACCTTATATTTAGTAACAAACAAATCATACTTTTTTTGGTAACATGTATATTGCATGCTCTTTCTTGTCCACATTTTTTTTTCCTTTGGAAAAGGTTATATTTTGTTTATTGCAAAGCAGAATTTTCATATGTATTGGTAAGCCAAGGCTTTCAGACTGTAGTTCAGTGGAAGTTCAAAACATTTCCATACCTTCCATTTGTTTCACACTTCTATGGTACAATCACACTATAGTAGTCCCGTGCCATCGCGTGATATTTTCGATCCCCTCTTCCATCCCTTGTGAGTGAATACAGATATTCCTCCAAATGTTCTACATTGGCTAAGATTATTTTAGCTTATATAGTGTTAATCAGATGTTTCCAATTCAAAAGAAACCACAATAAATATATTAACTGTGTAATAGAAATACAAAATTACCAAAATTATATACATGAAATCTTCTCCTAATTACAGCRGCAGCCTTCATCTGTATGTCTCTGAGAAGTTTACAGTTAATACATTTAATGTCTTGAAGTTCAGGAGAATTCTCTTGTTAGTGCATTGCATAAAATATGCTTCAGAATAAGGGGTTACCACTGACATTACCCTGCTTTTCTATTTAACCCCGAAGGTTCAGGTGTTTTCAGCTATTGTTTCAGTAACAAAAGGAGAGGGAAGTGGCTACCTTGGAGGTTTCCTTCAAGATAACTACAGACCAGATCATCTACAGTGTTGTATTTAAACTAGAATCCTGAATTATACGGTATAATGATACCTCCTGTATTGCATAAAACAACCCAATTCACCGACTGTTACAACTGCATTACTGGTAGCAGAAAAAAGACACAATTTCTGAAGCATCTTCTTGATAACCGTACATTTCATTGACAGAGATTTTACTTGAACTATATTTAATGTACTGTTATTCAAAGTATCCTTACAGGGGTTTTAATACTGCAACTATATTCAATATAGAAATAAATTAAATTTAAAAAGACGTGATAGAGTTGGTCTTTTCTTTCTTTGGCCACATAATCTTCCAGAGCTGTGAATTATATAGCAGTCTCTTATCTAGTTGTCTGAATGCTGTGTGACACCTCACAGTGCATTATACATACTAACTGTTTCAGAGTAACTAGTTTAGGAATATCATAGATTTATATACATATATATGTATGTATATGTATGTGCATATATATATATGCCTATACATGTAAGCATTGCCTCGCTCTATATATATGCAGAAAATTGTCAGTTGGCATTTTTTCCTTCTTCACTGTGTAAATCTAAGAGGCCAAAGATTCACAGACTTAAGAAATAGCCAGATTTTTTTTTTTCAGAACTTTTATAATATTTATGTTTCTTTATAAACAACCTAAAATTGATAAAGTTATCACAGTCTTAGAATACTTGTGCCACAAGGAGCTAATCACACTCTTAAAGAACCTTGAATACATGCAGTCTTCAGGTATATCATCTCATAAACAAAATTCAGGTATCACCAGTGACAGAGAAGAAACTTGGTGAAAAATGTATTTCTCTGTGACATAAAAGTCTGTGACATAAATAAGCTTTTTTTTTTTTGTACTTCAATATTTTTCCTACATGTCTGTTTATATTCATTATTTCTGCTCTGTTATCTTCCATCCTTCCTTTCTCCTCACAACTGTCAGTGATGAGAAGCAGTGGAAAGAACAGAATGACACCAAGGGAATTGTTCAAAGAGGGGCAGGCTGGGTAGTTCAGAAAGACAAGGCAATGTCTAGAGTTCGGCTTAGAAGAGAAATGTGAATAGGATCAGGAAGAAGGGACTGAGAAAACAGAATTTAGCACTCTGGAACAGTGAAAGAGGTCAAATGAGAATGAAACAGAGAGGAAGGAAAAAGAGGATGTAGAGGAAGAAAAACGAAGGACCAAAGGCTTCTAGGAGTCTACAAAACAATTAAGGTTAGCAGGACACAAGTGCAAGCTTTCTTCAAGCCACTACATTTCTGCAAAGCAATCATCACACTAATTTTAATGTAGAAATATAGCAGGTTATATAAACCATCTGAGGTTATCTTAACTAGTGATTAACTTAACTGGAGAGACTTGATAACAGGAAAATGGGTAAAAGAGATGTGGGATTGCAAAAAGAGAGAAAAGAATGAGCGGAACTGAAAACAAATGGTTAAACTAACAGATTTCCCTGGGACTGGTGTGGGATCTGATGCTACTTAGCATTTTCATTAATAACACTGACAAAAAAAAAAAATGTGGTTTTTAAATTTGCCAGTAACACAAAACAGAGAGTCATAATCAAAATATTCCACAGAAAGACATCAAGGTACTAAGGAGTGAAATTAGAGACATGTGATGAAAGGTATATGAGAAATCATTTTCTGGAAAAATTAAAAGAAGAGGAGGACTTGTTAGATTTAATTGATTCATGTTCTTTGCTAAGGGATAGAGAAAATAGCAAATGCAATCCTCTACTTTACTAACTTTGGATTAATCAGGGTATTCCCAGAAAAGCCATGTACCTGCTAATGCCATTGCACAAGAAACTGGTAGGATTATTTTACTACTGTATGCAGTTCTGGTCATTCATAGTCACTGAAAATAAACTCATACTGAAGCCAGTAAAGAGAACTACCAGGATGATTGGGGTGGATCTTACAGGAAGGGATTAATAGAGATTGCCTTGATTAGTGTAGACAGATGAAGATGAAGTTTAGATACGTGTCCCGATCAATTCAGTAGCATGTGTGAACATCAGGAACACCCTGCCTGCAGTGCAGGCAAGCTGCTTAGCTGGTTTTAAGGGCTTGATAAATGTACACATATATAATGCTTGTCTGTGTGGTGGCGGCGTATTGCACTTGGATCTTGAAGATCCTTTCCAAGAAAGACAGCAGTAACGGAATATAAACTTCGGCACTAGGGAAACAGTGCCTGTATAGGCCTGCAGGTAAAGATCGCTTGTTCTTTTTGTGTTTATTAGATGTGCAACTGCATGGAATTACACAGCATGACTAAAACACTTTCAAAGATACAAAATAACCCTTCCTCTCACCTAAACTCTCCACTTAGAGGAAACTATAAACTGTGAGTCGTGGTATTTGTTTCTAGTAAAACATGCTCTAATCCCYATGATTATGCCATTCCATCACTACCAATTGAGATTTCTGGTGGAATAAGAGGAATTTCACTGTAAGAAGTGCTAAATTCAGATTTTTATTTATATTGATTGAAATAAATATTTTTAAAATATTTTTTTTATATAATAGTGAAAAAGCATGAACAGAAAGAATTTTTGGATGCTATAATTTATGACTTCATAGCTGACAGATTGGCTGACAAAGACTGGTGATGCTATGGATAATAGATTTGCTCCCATCTGTGGGGAGAGAAACACTTCGAATGGCAGTTTTGGAACCTCTCTGCTAGACAAAGGTAGTGACAGAATGTTAGAAATATCTGAGGTTGAAGTGGGGAGATGAGGAAGTGAAAGCCTTGAGAGGAGTTATTGTCCTGCTGGTGAGGAAACTAACAACATTCTTTTTTCTTTTTTCTCTGAAGTGTAAAAACTGTCTATGAAAAAGAAATATAAATTTAATTTAAAGAATTTATTTTATTTATAAATTATCTTTAATTTAAAGAATCTGATTTATTTTACAGGGATTCTCACCCAGTGGGTCAAAATGAGACTAATATATTCATGAATTAACTCACAAACTTTTTCACCAAAGCTCTATAAAATTGTGACTAATTGCATGAGTTAAAAGGTATATTACTGGACAATTAGACCACTGCTTTTTTATGAGTATAGGAGCTCTGAAGACTGGCATCAAGCACCCTGGTTTTTGCTCTGGATTCTCTCGTAGCAAGTTGCAGTGACGGTGGCGAAGACATAGCATTCTGGCACTGTTGCTGCTGAGGTAATCCTCTCACGTAAATGGACACTTGAGGACAGTAACTTCTTAAACAGGAACCCAGGGTTGCTGGAACTTCTCTGCAGATGCCCTGAGCGTGGGATTCAACTCACCTAACATCTGCTCTGTAAACAGTTGTCCAGACGAGCCTTGTGTTGTCATCTGTATTTCTTTTTATAGAAATGGGGAAAGGAAGAAATCACTAAGGGCCATTTCATCCTGTCCTGAGCTGAAAGGGATCAGTCCCTCTGTGAAGGCATCTGCCATTCAGGTGATGACAGAGGGAGCCTAAACAATTACCTTAAACCAGATGTTTAATTTTCATGTGACTAAAGTTAGGTGAAAGGGATCCCAGGGCTCTTCCAGAAAAGCTCTGATAATTCATGATGAGACCAGGTAAGAAATTATTACCTCTAGTTATCTGCTCTGTTTCTCCACTAGAGATTGACACTCCAACAAGGGGGTTGGTCAGCAAAATGGAGCCTTGCGTTTCGCATCCTAATACATGTACTTAAATAGTCATCAATGAATTAATGCAGCACGTTGTGGTTTGGAGGGTACAAATTGAGGAATGGGCATACATATTAACTTTTCTTTTATCTCTTCTACATTGGAGACAATCAGCAAAGAAACAAGATAGTCAGCTGCGGACTGCAACAACACAACACAAAATATCCGAGCTTATTTGGAAGTGCTCAGACTTGTGATATACAGAGCACATGCCTTCACTTATCTGAGCATCAGTTTCCCAGTACATAAAGAATAGTTAAAAATATTTATCTAATAAGAATGACTCTAATGTGCAAAAACTTCCTAGCTCCCAGTGGCCACATAGTTCATTAAGTTTTTTTTAAAAATTCACAAGTGAAAATATGGGTATGAAAGGACATATTTCTCAAGGTTCTGTAAATAACTGCATCATGAATAAAGAAATTTCACTACTTTGAAAATGTCATTATCTTCTTCTAAATCAATTGCAGATTAGAAAATAGATTTTGTTGTTGTTGTTGAAAACAAATAAATAATGCCTTCCTCATGAATATTTTGCCCAGTTCTACTGTTTTAGAAGCAGTGTTGGATGCTTGAAGCATTTGTGTTATAAAATAACATTGCTTCAACTTTCAAGGCTGCAATGATAATAATTAATACTTTCTATCAGTACTTGATATTCATTGCAAGTACCAGTAACATTAGTGACATTGTTAAAAGTTCCTAATCTGAATGCTGCTGAGATAGACAAGATGCATGATTTTGGATCAGAATGCAGTATTATTTAAACCTGGATTTACTTGCCACCATTTTTCCTGGCTTCTCCATCAAATGGTGCTTTGTAGAGATTATTTTGGGACCTAAAATGTTAACTATTCATTGGAATGCGCTGTACAAACTTAGAAACATGATGAATGGTATTTTAAGCATAAACATTTAAAACATATCTGTTCTGTGTTTAAATGTCAGAACAAAGCATATTACAGGAAAAACACCTACAAATGCAAAAATGCAGTAAACCCACAAAATATGGGTTAAAAATTTCCATATTTGATCTGGGTAGCAAATTATAGAGAGAGCAAAAACCCCCTACGCATAACCATAGCTGCCAATTCTGGATCTTCCAAAAAGCAAGGGCAGGATACCAAGTACATGATTCTGCCTTGTGCCAAGCAAGCATCTATGAAAATGTCACCTTTATGCAAGTGAAACACAAAACGAGTAGAATTTGCCCTTAAATGTGAGGGGGAAAATGTTCTGAAAATAAACAAAATGTTTTTTACTGCTAATTAAAACATGAATCAATAAATATTTTCAAAGTTAAATAATACTGTTCCTCTCAAGCTGAGCACCAATCTGCTGGGCTCTAGCCAGGAGAGAATCTTTTCTAGCATAGTTACAAACAACTGATGAGTGGGGGGGAAAACAGAAACATGAATACAACTTTCACAGTAATTCAAACAAAACTGCATGACTTTTAACATATCAGTTAAAGGTTCTTTACCCTTTCCACCTCTTTATAGTGGTCAGTACGTTGCTGGTGAGATAATGACCTACAACGAGCAATCAGATTACTGGAATTAAGATGTCAGTTTCAAAATAAACACCAGTTGGTTCAACAAAGTCTGCAGCTAGGATTATGTCAGGACTAGGAAGACATTTAAAACCAAATTGAAGCAGAGTTACTGTTTCTGAACAGAAAACATGCTATAGCATCCTATTTTACTGTAGACTTACCGAACTGGTGTTGCTGATTACCTGAAACTGATTGCTAAAACTAGACTAGGAAGATACTCAAGGTACAGTCCTTGCTTTGGATGTGGAATCTGATCAGAGCCTCATTTCTTGTCCTCTTGGACTTGATATCTTTGGTTTTCCCGCAAACACTTTTTCACAAGTGGGTCTATGATTAGAGAAATAGATYTCCAGTTGCTATCACCTACTTTTGTTGCTTTGTATATTGATTATGGGATAACATTCCGAGCAGAGAAGGTGTAGCAGGGACAATAAGGGTCACTTGAACTACAAAAAATAGCTACCAAGATTTCAGAGTTGAACCCATGATTCTTACTGACCACTCAGGGGTGAAACCATGTCATATTTTGTTAATTATATAAGGATTTAGCTTAATCTGAGAGTACTGAAAATTCTGTGAAAAAGTTTACGCTGAACATGCTCAGACAAATATACAACAAGTTTCTTTGCTCTCTCTCTTGCACCTATTCTGAGCATGACAAACAAATCAAAAACCCACAAACCCCCTAGCCCCTACTAAATTTTTAAAACAATGGAATAGGTCTCTATACCTGAATTGTGGGAATGTTTAAGGAACACTACATTCCACAATAAACTCCATTTGGATCTGTTTCTCTCATATACCATTTTAAAAAACAGTTTCTGTTATCCTTTAAACAGCACTGTAACATTAAGGAGGTAAAGATTAATTTTTTATTATCTTCTTTTTTTTCTGGGGTACGTCTTGTTAAGGTCCTAATCAAATATGTGCATGTCACCTGCGAAACAGAGTGAAGTAATATGTCCCTAGAAAATGCCAGTTGCCATAGATCTTATAGCCAAACATCTGAGGAAGCAGTTTTAATTTAAATGCAGATTCTGTGATTTGCAGGTCCTGCTTTTTAATATGATAGATCTAAAGCATTAGGTCTTATATGCATGTACACACTTGACCCCCTTGTGCATCTACACTCCAAAAGGTGGTTGTATACCAGCGATTCTGGACAAATTTATCACATTATATTTTATGTCCATTAGGGCTTAGAGAGTAAACAACCACAAGTAGTGAACACAATACACTAAATTTCCATACAAAATATTCAACAAACCAGTATGACTGCATTATAGCTCAAACAGTCTTCGGAGTCACTGCTGACAGTATTTCTAGTATCTGGATTTTATAACAGTCCTGATGCATGTTTTAGGACTACCTACAGTACTTGAAATTTTAAAGTTATTTGATCAGTGGCAAAGTTAACAGAGGAGCTATTTCTGAGTATTTTTGCCAGGCATGGGATGAAGGTTTCAGTCCTGTTAAGCGATACTGGACAGATTTCTGGTAAGTACGGGAATAAGAATACTCTGACCACAGACTGGTTCTGGCCAAGGATTTACCCAGCCCATGGCTATGCCTGATCTCTGCTTTCGAGAAGACTATTCTGAACTCTTATCCTGCATCCCAGCCTTCCACTCAGTCACTCTGTCACGGCTGTCTCAGTTTTGCTTGCCTACAGCTCTGCTACTCCTTTGTGGGTAGTGTGGGAGTATATATGTGTGTATTATATATATATTTTGAAGCACTTGGATGGTGGATTTTACAGCACTTGGATGATGACTGCTGAAAAATACTGTGCAGTATGGGAAGTCAGGTGATACGGAAGTGTCAAGAACAGTGAGTGGTAGTGATAGTAGTGTCCTCGGTGGTGGGGCGATGGCACAGCACAGGCTGGAGGGCCCTGAGCCGACTTACTATTCTGAGCACGTTTCTGGAGGTAGCACAACCTCTGCTTTGCTGTGGTTAACAGCACAGCGTAGGGCACAGCCACACAGGAGCACTCTGGGAGGTATAGTAGATGGGAGAGCATGCGTCCTGCCAAAATATTTGAAAGTCCTATTTATTGCTCCACTCTATCATAATCTGAACGCGATTAAGGAACATTGAGATCTAAATAATCTATTGGTAAGTGAACTAAAAGATGATGCTTGCTTTCACACTGCAATCATTTACATTCCCTTTGTGGTGAATTGTGGCAGGATGCAAAAGAGGTTGTATTATATAATCATAAAATAAAGAACAGTAGAATTTATAGCAAATAAGTTTGCTAAATGCTGCATTAATGAAAACTTCAAAGAGCTGCTGTAGCTGCTGCATGGCAGTAGGGGTAGGCTGCAAATGATAATTGTAGGAATACAGATATATTATTAGAAAAAGCACTACTCTGCTTCCAGCTGCATCACTTCAAACATACTTAATGGTACACTTTACCATCTTTTGTGTTTAAGCATAGGGCACAGGCATACAGATAAATAAGCCTACCGCTCACTCTCCCTTTTTCTTTGCTGTTATATACACTACATGCATGCATGAACGTGGACTAGAACACAATGCATTACATCACTTCCTATGCAATGTGCAGGCAATACTTTACAGTTCCCATATGGCTGTTCCTTACTTAGTATTGGTACTTTACCTTTCAACCCTTTATTATCTTTTACACATTGCTTCATTTCACTCCTTTAAAATAGGGACAAACAGAGAATGAAGTGTGATCTGATGGATAAAACAAAAGCTGGAAATGGAAGATCAGACTAATTTTTGTGCTTTATAGAATATTCATATGCAACTTTACAGAAGTAAAATCAGAGAAACCGTCCTTTCCGTACTCAAGGGAATATGTTGTGAACATAAGTAAAAGGAAGATTTCAAAACATTTACTCTACTATAGTGGGTCATGTATGTCCTTCATACAGAGACAGAGCTTTAGAATAATGTTCTGGAGGTTATAAAAAGAGACTATGCATATGAAATCAAACTCTTCTAATGCTAAAACTAATATAGTTCAAGCAATGTTAATTCAGCCCGTTTATGCATGTATCATGATGCTGTTTCTTTACTTGAGCCTATCTATTTTTGTACAGTCTCTCTTTTAATGAATGATTAGTTATTCAATATTTGACTAGTTATTCAAAGTGTGATCTCTCTTTTTTTAGTATTCACCACAGTGTTACACATTTCTCCTTCAGTATTTTGGTTAGCTTACTACAGCATCTGAATGCTATAAAAAGTCAATGAATTTATCTTCACAAAGTTCTGTGAAGATAGATGGTGTTATTATCCCTGCTCCGTGGGTGAGAACGTGGGGCATAGAGAAATTATTGGTTTAACTGAAGAAGATGCAGTTACTCTGGAAGAAATAGAAGAGGATCACCTAGTGAAGGACTGTACCATAACGCATCTGCACCAAAGTATTAATTGCAGTATTCTAGGAAATACAATAGCTTGCTTTATTTTGATTCATTAACTGCGAAAAAAAAAACTCATGTTTAGAACAGTTTCTAATTAAAAACAAAAAAAAAAGGACTTCCATGTCCAGAAGAAGAATTCTAGAACTATGGAGTTTCTGGTATCAGAAGTCAACACAATAACTATTCTTTATGTGGACCAATCCTGGTCCATGTATGAAATGAATAACTTCATACCTATTTTTTAACTGCAGAAGAGTGAGACTCACTGGACTCCTGTTTTCAACCCTAATTCTACAACATAACGATCAGACTACTCTGCCTTTGTGTCTCATTCCTCTCTTTCTCCTTGCTTTTTCCTGGTCACCCCCCAGATCCTACTTCTCCCTTCAGGCCTCCCTCTGCAACTATCCGGTATCTTCATACTGATTCTTTTCCCCTTTGTAAATGTATTGGTCAAGCTTCTGTTACCTCCCTCTGCTTCTGGCTATATTTCTGTATATTCTGTGCAAATGCTTAATTGAGTCAGGGCATACCCACCTCTGTCCACAGAGGTGGGTCCCCATTGCCTGGGGACAATGCTCAGAGATCTGGAAGGCCAGGTTCTGTCCCCAGTTCCCTCAGCTGTAACAGCAAAGAAGACTGCTTGTGAAGGTAGCTTTCCTTATTGGAGGTGGACCGCACAGAGACAAGAACTCTGATTGCATGTGAACTCAGATTTTTTTCACAGTCTTGTAACTATGTTAATCTTAGTAAAATTTCAACATGTACATCAAATGTTCATTATCTGTTACTCTTGACAGGACCATGAGCTGCTCTGCCCTAGAACATCTGAACAAATGAACTACAGTATTTCTTTGAACATGAGCTGAACAGGGTAGTGGTTTTTTTTCTTCCTTCTACTGATTTTAGAAAAAGCAGCTCTATTTTACATGATTTTTTTTTTTAAATATACACATGCATGTATGCACACACAAATAATTAAATAAAATTAGCTTGAAGCAAAACACTGAAATGCCAAATTTCAGGTAGAAATTTGGGTAGAGTTCAGATACGGTTGTTAAATTTTAACAAAGCTAGAACGTGCTGAAAAAATAGTTCTCATAATGGAAAGAATTGAACAACTTTACTTCTGGGGGTACTACCTGGGACAATGAATCATGCCATTTAAGCCACTACATGGAATCACCAAGGAGTAAAATCCTTAAGGAGTTCCCAGTCCTTTTTTTTTATGCTTGAGTAGAGCTTCTCCTTGCAGAAGACAATACTGGACCTGCAGATTAACAATTCCAATATTATTATCAAGGCATGGCTTGTTTATAACATTGGAAACTTCACTGTCTTGCATCACAGGTTATCAATCTATCTATATCCCATCTTCCATACCAATATTTTCTGATAAGAATCTTTTTCCTTTTGTAATTATAAACGTATTTTAATTAACATTTCCTGTATATTAGCTTAGTTTGTTATAGATTTTTAAAAAATATTTTAATTGTAATTTGTGATCTTCATTTCTATTTCTTCAATGACAATTACATATTTTATTTAAAATATTTATCTGTCAAGCCAAACACATTCCTGTCTATTGACTTGATAGACATCTTTGACTGTTGTTAAGGTTTAAAACTTTCAGGGGTGAAGAAATATTTAAGAAACTTAACTGATTAATGTGTTCACCAAGAAAAATTACATTTTTCTGAGACAAATTAGCAGGCTACTGGGCACAGAGAAATCATCTGCCTAGGAAAAAAGAAAGTGAAATAATACTAAACAAGAAGTTTTCTTTATGGCTGATTTTCCATTCAGTTGCTTCCAGCTATAAAAGAGTTTTCAAAGCAAGCTACCCATTAGTTTTTAATATAAAATGACTTTTCAATTTAATCCCTTTACCTCTCTTGATATCTTTCTGACAACCTCCTAATCTCTTCAAACTGTTGGTTAAAAAGTGCACCACTAAATCAGCCTGTCATCAATTTTGTCTCTCACCACAGTGACTCAAAGAGTTGCATCAGCTAGATCATTTAAAGAAACCACAACTTTTAAAAGAACATCTGCTGCTGTAATTTATAATGTATAACATAATCTCACATCCAAATTTGACAGAGTTTGGTAATGTCTTCCAATAATAGGTTGTGAGAGATTCTGTCCTGGGATGCTGCAAACAAAGCGGCAATAAATTATTAAGAGATACAACCACCACTCTAATAAGAAAAAGAAAAATAATCCATCTCTACTTTGAACACTGACAAATAAGATGCCATGCAGACTCTTTTTTAAACTGCCTGTTTCAATTTTAAGTATGTACTGGTTTCTCAGGACATAATTTCCTGAGATTAGTGAATATGAATGAAAGTGCTAAGTGCTGACAATTTGAATTCTCACTTCCTTTAACACTCAAGTGCTAAATATTGCCCAAACTTTTGCTAAAATGTTAAGTATCTGTCTTTTTTTTTCAGTAGTAAATTACCATTGATTTGAAGATCTGACAGCTACAGCCGTAGTATAGTAGGAAGAACGGTTAGTGTCTAAGGAAAGGTAAATTCCAAATCATGATGAGAAAAAAACATCCAATTTTCATGAGGAAGGAAACCGCTCTATTTCTGAGAGAGAGCAAGAGAGTAAGTCAATGTGGGCTAAGTTTGGGCAGAAGCATCAGAAGAGCGGAAGTACCGTGGGTAGTGAGTAGTAGTCTGTACTGATACAGTGTATTCTTGCATATTTTTGGAAAAGGAAAAAAGCTCAGAAATGAAAGCATTTCTGGGGACAAATTCTCAGTAAAAGTCTGTCATTAAGTCCGTTACTTTTGTGACGAAAATTCGTTGTGTGGTTTTGTGTCTACATGCTCAGTGTACAGGTATTGTAAGAAGAGGAAATTGGGGATGGGAAGCCTATAGGATATCTGCAGAGATGAAGTGGATTAGATAAATACTCAAGCTGCATTTAGAGAACTGCTATTAGTACCGTCTGGCAATGAAAATATTGGTTGCTGGCACACAATTGCATTGGAACGCGGGTACCTTTTTGCTAGCTTCCCATGAGCAGTCTGGTATGGAAAGTCACTTTCGATGCACATGAACAATAATGACGAGGAAAGGGGCTGGTGGAAAGCAGGTTCACATTTTTTAATGGAAAAGTTATCCACTCAGCAACAAAGGTGGTGAAGTTCCCAGTTTGAAAGTACTTTACAATCAGAGGCCTCATCAAGAGAGTCATTTTCAAAAAAGCACCACACTCCCTCATTGCAAATGAATAAAAAGCTGAGAAAACAAGCAGAGAATAAAGCTACTCTCAGCCTGGGGTTGGCTCCGTAGTGCGGCCTAAATCAATCCCCATCCTTTTTTATGCAGAGTGCACTTACATGCTGATGTGATGGCACAGTTTTGTACAAGAGGTCCCAGGTTTGGTAACTTAAAAGTGGCTTATACAGTTCTTAAAATACTTTAAAGGAGAAGGCATGTTGTCTGTAATAAATATAACTGTATACTGCAATTATAAAACAGCATTTCTTCCCATGAGAAACAGAATATTATTTCTATTGTTGCATTGATTTTAAAAAAATGGTATTCTCTTATAGAATCTCTGGATCGTTACTTATTTTTATCTCTACAGGATAAAATAATGTAAAACTAAATTGTGTCTTACCAACATGACCTATGCAGCAGATTATAAAATCTTCATTTTCCAGGACCCTTAGTACACACTGTCAATAATCCAGTACTGTGATTACATTCAATTAAAATGATAAAAAAATATTTTGTGTGAAACTAGAAAGTTTTGGTTCCCTTCATTTGCCTCCTCTCGCTTGAGTCTTTTAGGCCTTCCAGCTCTTCACCAAAACACTTTTTTTAAATGACAGTTTAGCGTCTCTCATATTTAAATGTCTCCAAAATTATGCTTGAAGAAAAATACAAAATATTGCGAAGACTGTAACAAAATGGGAAAAGTGTCATCACAACTATGTGAGTATATTTTAATTTGCATTTCTGCAACTCATTTTAAAAGAAAGTTATCTTTCCAAAACACAAAATACATGGCAAATGCCCTAACTAACCATGAAGCAGGTAGCACACTGGTGGATACCCTGAGTTATCAGTTTGCATCTCCTGTTTCTTCACATAATGGTGTCTGACAGGTAAGAATATAAGAATAAGAAGGAGTTCTATTAGGTGGGATGCAAAACTGAGTTTATCATGTTACATCAATATCCGGAAATTTTCCTTCTAAACAGGATGTGGAAAATTGACTCATTGATTACGAGATAGGAACTCTAATAAAATCTTTTAAAATATCCTAAAATACCCATCTTTTAAAATATCCATCTTTTAAATGTGACAGTACAGTACCATAACATGACACTCCTACATCATGATTTTGATGATGTATAAATCAGATGATGACAAACATCAACTGCACTGCATGTGTTCCTCATGATGTTCATAAACCTTAGTTTAGGAATGCAAATATTCAAGAACTGGCAGAGACTGTGTAAGCTAGCAGAGATTAATGTACCATGAAAAAGAACAAACTTTGTTTATCTGCTCATGTACTTCTGCTACTAGAACTAAAAGATGCACGTGTTTTTTAAGGTAGTCTGCTTTCTTTTGGAACTTACAGAAGAATTACCCATACCTACACCAGAAAATATATGAATACTCTMAGAGTGAATAGAGCTACTAGTTACTAAATTAGGTACTAGTATCATTATTATATTCATCGTTACCAAGAAAAACAAACAACCAAACAAAAAACAAACACAAAAAGCCCTGTTACGACAAAATCTACCATTTATTTACCATTTATCTACCTGCTATTGGCAAAGACCAAATCACCAAACCCAAATGCCATTTTCGGAATTCTTTCTTTTTAAGAACTTCATATTCACACAAGTCACTTTAAGGACTGTAAATTTCAATCCTAATTTGTACCTCTGTGAATTCTACTCTATTGAAACATTGTAGTTTAACAAAGACTGAGGAACAGGCAGTGAAGATCTGCTGCTTGAATGCCATAATCTGTCACTCCTTGCTTCCCTGACATGGCCCGTTTTCAAGATTATGCTGCCTTTCTATACTTGTTGGATATCGATTCCCTAGACCGTATTTGCTTGGGTGGTTCAAGCTGTCAGGTGCTCAGACTGTGTGGTAGCAATTTTTCAAATTCCCTGAAGCGCTCAGCCCCCACTTAGGCTTTTAAACAGATGACTATTTCTGCTTACCTATAAAAGCTTCCTATTCCAGAGGAGATTCTTCTCTCAGTTACACTAGTTAAAATCCAGCTATCTCAACTGACTTTAATTTAAGACAATATAAATAGCAGAATCTGATTATTTACATAATTTTCAATCTGTGTGGTAATGCAGAATATTTATGGTGGTGAAAATAATGTCATATGTGTGCTAATAAATCAATATTTTATACCTTTTTCCCCAAATTTTTTTTTTTTTAAATCTGGTCTATGTATGGGCATAAAAGTATATTTATTTCAAATTTTCTGACAGAAACTATAATCTGAAATCCCATAACCCATTTCTATCCTAATAAAACATTTTCAGAAAACTGTTCTATTAAAAAAAAAAATCAAATATTTCTAAGACAATACGATGTTAGTGTCTGGCCTGGGTGGTACTGGAGGATATACAAATGAATTGATGACATGTGACTGGAATTTCACCTTTCTCTGGAATGTCAGATATGGGTTATTGATGGGGTAATATTTATGGATCAGTGACTCAAAGTTATATTGCAATACTTGAACAGCTGAATTTTGGTAGAAAAATTCTGAGTTGAAATTGTCAAGATTAACAAGACATCATTCCATTATAAAAATAAGGAGCGTATGTCCATCTCTGGAATATAACTATTCCCAGTCAATCCCTCATCTGACCTCCTTGTGATATACTCTCCTTGTGATACACCTGTCAAGACTCTCTAAAGTCTTGACATAGGTGCCTATGAAAGACTCAGATTTATAGCTCATGCTCTTATTCTTGACTGACTCTCAAATCATCCCTTTCAGTTTTGTCTCACTATATCTCTGCAGGCCAAAACGTTTCTGATACATTATATTATAATGGCTAGCATATTTAACCAGAAGCTAGAGAATATAGGTTCTGGGCTTTCTCAAACCTATATTTAAACCTACATCTGGTGACAAAGCAGTCTCAGGTGGGACATAACTTATTCCTTACCTCGTCGGGTCAGGACACTGAGCAGCAAAGAGTTCAGAAAGTAAACAAAGGGACGCATTAATTCACAAACCTGTGATGCAAACTTTCTACTAGAATAGTCTGGGTCTGGGGAACTCAGTCTTCATTCCAAAAGATTGAATATTTTCTCAGGCACAGACATGGTTCTTTTCAGCCATTATTGTATTGGTTTGTATGAACATTGTCTTAGCATCCTATTATGTAAGAATTTGGGGGAGGATTGGTAAACATTGTTTTGGGATAATCCCCAAATTTATTCTGTTACCTATATAAAAGGAGTGTATCTGTGCAAGCACAAAGTTGAATTTCACCACTGGGTGAGAAAGCGCAATACAAACTCATAAGTTTGTATTGATTTCTATGAGTTTATATGAGTTCGAACATATTTTCAGGGAAAAGCATGTTTCTTTTAAATTTTAATATGAAACCTTAGATTCTTGTCTACCATCTCCAAAGAACAGTTCTCTTTTAAGAAGGCCTTAATAAATGAGTGGGGCAACATTTACAGAGCACCATTTGTGCATTCAGCAGCAGTCCTCACACTGTCTGTTAAATGGAATTGGCCTTCACTTCTGTTTCTGAATGTGATGAATGGCATCATTCAATAATATATGTTTGTCAAGTTGCAATCTTGTGCAGTGTTAAGCACAGTGTTAAGCAAGGTTCAGTCTGCATATAAAATATATTCTCTAATAAAAAAAAAGTAAGACAGAAAATGACAGGGAAAAACTTTGATGCAGCTATATATGCTATCAAAATTACGGAGAGGACATTAATTGTTGGGAATGTTGTTTCACATTGGGTTTACTGTGCACAAACTGGTGAGATGAATTGTACCTGGGGATTTAAATTGAAAAAAAAATACCCTTACTCATGCAAAATCCTTCATTACTTATGAAAATGGGCATATTAACATGTGAGTGGGAAGGCAAATATTATGTATTTACATGTGCTAAATAGTAAAAATTCAGGACACATACATACAAATGCCTGCTTCAGGATGAGGAACCAGTTCTCTTTGCAACTTCAGAAGGGATGTAGGATTGTAATTCCTAACCTAGCAGCAATTTTTGTAGGTTTTTTTCTTTCCTAAAAAAACAACTGACAAGCCATACAATTTTCAGCAATTCCATGATGAATTTCTTCAAAAATATTTAAATAAGATTGTGGTCTTCCTTAATGAGTAACGAGAATCCATCAATACTAATCATAACTGTTCAGGGCACATTCATGGTAAACCACAGAAAATAAAAAAGACAATTAATGGCATATTGAGTGCATCAAACTTTATTTGTGCTAAACCTACTCTCTCAGGAGCATTTTCTATTAACGTTGCTTTCTGCAAGTGATAGAAGTTTTAACCTTGGTGTAGCAGATAAGCCGTTGATCTGTCATCAGACTTTTTCCTACCTCCCACAGTATTGCACTTCAAAAGTTTGTTTGGAAATGAAACCAAATTCTGTTTCCTCTACAGATGGTTGACCTCTTTCAGTTAGTGGCTGCATTACTCATTTAAACAATTATACAGGTCAGAATGGTGTAATCTAAATTATTTAGTCTCTGGGTGTTTTTCAGACACCCCTGACAGTCCGAGAGGATCCAGCTGCTAGTTGTACCTGGATTTGAACTCCGCAAGATAACAGAGCTTTAGTTAAGAGTTTCAGTCACCATACATCGCTTCATCTGCAAAAGCACATACCACAAACAAACTACTCCTAGCGGACTCGCGACCTTGCAGGTATCAAAAAGTGCAAATAGCAAGGCTAATTATGCCTAGACAAAATGTTCAAAATAGTTTTTACTTTATTTGAATAAAAATACCTGGATGCTCCTTAATCATGCAAATCTTAAAAATACCTTTTTTGTTTGTCCCCCACAGGGAGCAATTCAAGTCTACCAAACAGACTAGCAAAATATTATGATAACCTTTTCTATCCTAATTTGTACTGGAGGCTGTGTGTGTGCTAGGATCAACATTAATTACTGTATAACATTTCAGCTGTGTAGTTCATAGAAATGTCAGGGAGTTAGCTAAAGGGGATGTGGGGTCCTGATATCAGTGGGGGGTAAGTGGCCTCAGCCATTGTGCAGCATGTGGATGATGGGAATTTACAAAAATAGAATCCATAACTGAGGTGTTAAAGCTAACTAACCCCAATAAAAAGTTCTGTTTCGCCAGGAAAACCATCACATAGATAAAGTGTTCATCAGCAATTACTTGCACTTTCTAATAAAATTTAAGTTAATAAAGTCTGGAATCCAACGGTTAGCAAAACAGACTGTAATAAAGATTCTACATAATAAGGGATCTACTTTGTTAAAGTTAATATATCAGTTTGAATTAATGCATTTTAAATTCAGATTCCTTTTGCAGCTTGAATCCAAACTAATTACAGGTTTTAAATTGTCACTAGTAGGAGCTCAGCCAAGGCATATTTCCTCTCTTCTTTAGTTGCACCCTGAGAATTCATGAATCAATTTTTTTCTGGGTCATGACTTTGCCCTGCCAGGAGCAGAGAAAACCCTTCAGTGTGAAGAAAATTTAATGGCAGAGATCCCAGTACAGGCAGAATTTGCACGCAAATGGCTAGGAAGTAAATGGCAGGGGAACTTTCCAGTGCATGAGAAAGAAACCTTAAAATCATTTGTAGTAATCCAAACAGCAGTGAATTAAACGAATAGTTTTAACCACAGCAGTATCCATGTCTGTCTTGGCAATTTAGGATTGTTGGATGATTTAGGAGAGGGCTGCTTTTGCAAGCCTTTTTTTTAAACAGTAGAGGTCACCTTAGTACAAGTCTCTTCTAAAAAAACAGCCCAAAACAACAATAAAAAACCCTTTTCTACCCAGATAAATTTTGCACTTCAAAAGTACTCACAACTTCCTTCCAATGTTTTATATAAATTTTTAAAAAAATCTAAAGTATATTGTCAATTTAATTTCATTATATTTAGCTATAGGGATTATTCAGTATGAAAAGAGGATTTTTTTTTAAAGTACATTTACTATTTTAATCAGTGATCTACACATGTAATTCATTCAAATATCTGAAAATTGGTTTGTGTTTTAAGCTTCACAATTATATAAAGATCTGTCAGGCCTACATATTTTTTTGTCTTTTATATTTACCATGGGGAAAAATGTGACAAAGTAATTTGTTTCTTGGGAGGAGATTCTCAGACATAAATTGCACCTATCAAAATTCACTCATCTTCATTAAAAAAAAAAAAAAAGCATTCAGAAGACTGACAAATCAACAAAAGATTTGGTAAATTAGCATAAAATATACCCAGCTTAATACAAATTGACAAAGCTCTTGCTACAGTATTTGTTTTCATGACATGGCTACCTTTTATCAGCATTGTACCTAACATCACCTTGGAAACTGCTTTGTGGAAAATCTCTACCAGGCACTGAGAACGAAAATAGAAAATTATTTGTTAAATATTTAGAAGATTCTATACATAGTGAAGGAATTTTTGTAATAATTTAAGACCGATCAGAAATAAATGCTTTGCAAAAAATCTGGCTGTTTAAAGTGTTTATGCATTTCAAAAGGAATTGTGAAAAATGGCACACAATATCTTGCCTTACATGCAAATACATTCTTAAATATTAAAATAGTATTTTGTTTACACTACCAGTATTACTGGATTCCGGCTTTAAATGGTGTAAAGTAACTGTTTTGGTAATCTTTTCCTCCAGATGAGGTTATTTAAAGAATACACATTAAAAATCTTAGTTAATACCTCAAGATTATTATCTTCATACATTATCATTTCAGAAATTAAATGCCTGGGACATTCTTAAATGCTATTTTACTTCTAAATCACTCTATTAGATTTCCTGCTTGAGTGATTTGTGAAGAAAACATTACATATATATTTTTTTCTGATTACCAAACCGCATTAGACACAAAAGTCTACTTGAAACTAGTTTACAGTTTAAAAACAGGTCTAATAACAGGTGAATGCTGAAAAATATGCAAACAAAATGGCAGACATGAATGACTTCATTTAAGGCATAATTGCTTCTCATCAACCCAAGAAATCATGCAGAAACAGTCCCTGCTTCAGCCAGCCAGGGAGACACTGGAGAAATCACTCAGGCATGGATTCTAAATGGAAGGTCCACTCCTGGGTCTCAGCCAGGGAACCGCTCCACACACAGATCCAAGCCTAGGGACAATAGTCCTTAGAATCACAGTTCATCATAACAGATAATTATACAGCAAGAAAAACAATAAGGTATTTTGGCCTTTCAATAGATAGACTAATTGTGGACTATGGAGTTCTGCCTGGGAGGCATAAAACACACCCCTCCGTGAGTCATTTTATTGTGGTGAGGAGTGGCATGAATTTTGTGGAAAGGGATTTTAGGAACTGGTGAGTTCCATATGTTGTTTTTTGATGTACGTCTCGGGCAAGTAGCCAGAGTTTCCACGCACACAGCTAGAAGCTTTTTAAAAAAAATTTCTTCCCACTTGCCCGTTTAAATGTTTTAAGGAACATTTATATTTTTTTTTCCCCAGCAAAGTTGGTAACTGCAATTATTTTCCTCTTTTAAACATAATAACATTTCAACTTGGATAAGGTGTAAAATAACTATATTGGTCTTTTCAAAGGGAAAATATGTTAAGATTATATATTTTATATATGGTTTTTGTATCAATGAATTCATAGCGCTAGGCTAAAATATTCCCTGAAACTGTTGTATACCATTTGTTTTCTGGGTTGTTTGTAGAGACAAAAAATCAAGGAAGGAAATACATGTAGTTCAAGACAGAGCAGCTTTTGAATCATTTTAAATGTGTCATTCTGTTTTATGCTCAGCCAGTTCTTTTTCTTCTACTTAAAAAGATGACAAGCAAGCAAACTCTTTTCTAGCAAATACAAATGTTAGTTCTTGGATGCCATGCAAAGAGTGCAAATGCATAAGAAGGCTGACCTCCTGCACTAGGAAACAAGTACTCTATCTCTGCAATTTGTGCAGCCCCACTGCCAGCCAATTAACTCGAAGTTGAGTTTTGACTCAAACTCATGACCCTTCAGGCCCCACAATCATGTGTTACATCTGGTATCATTGAATCAGTCCTTCCATTTTGGCTTTTTTTTTTTTTTTTTTTAACCGTCCACTTTCTTTCTGCCAATTTTTTTCCAACCACTAATGATGATTCAAGAATCTTTGTACACTATCTGCATATTTGTTTGTTTTTGAGTACAGCTCCCTTGCAAAAATCTGGCATACATTTTTCTTTTCTAAGAATACCATTCAATTCTGCATTTCATGATACCCTTTTTTCCTCTTCTGTACTATAATGGTGACCATTACATCATGTACCCTGAGGGCTGTGCTTAAAAAGAGAAAGGATGGTGAAATTAGCAAAAATAAAAGGAACTCCCTGACTTGAATTCACAAACTGTGCTTGTTTTTGTTAAACAGAACAAAATCTGCGGTGACGGTAGCAAGTTCAATAACGTGTAGTGCATACGTTTTTCTCTCAGACACAAAGCACCTTCCTTAAGAAATGCTTTTAAAACATTCAATGTAAACTACTGAAGATACTCATATTAAGTAGTACTCCCCAAGCTGTAAGTAGATTTCTTGATTTATTTTTAGTGTTTTCAATGGAGTACAATTTATTATCTGGAACCCGTTTTCCTCCCAATTATTTGTAAAATTCTGTTTTAAAAATTATAATGAAATGAAAAGACACAGTTGATTTATTTCACTTTTTCAAAAGTCAGACCCGAAGAATTAGGCAGAGTTGAAAATACACCATGTTAGACATTTTTATTCAGTACTGCTTTTCTAAGAATCCTTCGTATGCTATCGAAGTACAGCAAATGGTAGCTGCGGTCGGTAAAGATAGATAATTCCAATGGTGAATGTGTAATCAGTCTTTCAGGGCTTAAAACATTCTTTTTTTCTCATCATGTCTACACTGGATTTTCTCACTCAGCTATTGTATGTGCACTGCTTCATCCTTATTTCAGTATACCTCCATGTAAGTCTTCTATTTGCCTTTTGAAACTAGTTGAATGTATCATTCCTCATATATATGTGTGTGTGTGTGTGTGTATCCAAAATAAATTGAAAAATTAATATTCCGATGCCAACATAAAAGTCTACGTTTGTGTGGTAAAAGTGGTCGTATTTCAAATGCTTTTGTACGTTTATAAAATATTTTTGTGACTGCTGTATGCAAGTACGATAATGTCACTGTATCATACACAGGAAGTTTTTAACCATCAGTGAAAAATAAATGATACATTATTATTGAATGATGTGATATTTAAATATAAAAGCAGTTGAGTGCCCTATCAGTTTCCTCTTAATATTTTGCTGGTACGAATGTTTTTCTGACTTCTAAATCACACATTTGCTAAAATGAGCTCTGCTAGATATCAGTTTGAACACAGGCACAATGTGTCTCA